>CM047392.1:47871087-49071087 GCA_026123125.1 Chironomus striatipennis | reverse complement strand
TGGAAATTCTTACTATGCTTATATCGTAAGGAGATTTCAAGAAGACATCAAGTGAAAAATGCCTCAGATAAGATTTATTCTTTGTTTATTTAATTTATTTATGGCAATCCTAAAAATGAATGAACATTGACTTCTGTGCTGGATGAAGGTAGGTTATATAGAATTTTTAGGGAATGAGTATTTTGAAGTTTTTTGGCACTAAAATTTAAATTTTATAAAATTTGGAGGTCGTTTACTAATCCTTGATCATATTTTAGAAAGTTGTTGTGCCAAATTGCCTTAAAATCACATAAATGACTCATAGAAGCAATATCTGTAAACCTGGAAGTTCAAACCCCCTCATCTTCATCCAAATCATTTACATTCTTCATATACATATTCAGCACAAAAAGATGGTTTGCATGTGTGAAGTTTTTAAGGCTAACTAGCTACAGAAAATGATGATGATGGAAATGGAAGAGGGGAGTTAAGAAAAAGGAACATGTGAATTGAAGTAGCATGTTTTATACTTAAGAAGGGCTTTTGCTTCTCGAAACAAATCCGCCTGCTTGGATGCTTTAATCCTGTTAGACTTTGATACTATTTCAACTCCTTCTACCCCCGAACTATATGCTCACTTCCTTCTTCTATACAATATTTCGATGGCTAAGAGCTATCTTGTGAAAATCTTACAATCTCATTGCTGCTGCTCAGCATACATAAATGTATCATCATATTACTCTCTTTCTCTTTTCCTTCAAATGCTATACACACATCTTCAATACACTAAATCTCTTTATTTCTTCTTATTTTTGTACTTGAGCATCCAGCAACAGCAAGCAAGCTGGCAACAACAGTGGTGGAAGATTTTAAAACTTTTGAATATTTATGTTCCGTAAAGCTGATATATATGCTACTCTATATCGGATAGCCATTTCTTATAATTTTCTTAACTCCTTCTTTTCCATTCTCATCTCCATTCTCAGACTTTGTTGCTTGTATATGGATGGCTGACTGGCTGGCTCATGAACATATATACAATAATATATCATCATTGCCATATTGTGTATATGTATCTTAATGGATGGAAAATCTTTGAATCTTGTTGAAGGCAGAAACAACATGCTAAGACGTAAAAACACACACATGAATCTTGCATAAAGAAAATGAGGAAGGACTGGAATATGGAGAGGAATTAAGTTGAACAGGATTATTTATCAACTCACACTTTTCATTCCTTTTAAAATCTATGCACGTATGTAAATATCACACATTATTTCTTCGGGGATCGTCCATGAATTATGTAGATTTGAAAAAGAAGAGGTCAGAAGTATGTAGGACACTTTTTTCCCATTGAACTTATATAATTTAACTTCTAATGTTACCTAACATCCATTCAACCCCCAAATCCCATATTTGTATTGAGTAAAATCTTAAAACATTTCACTTTAACTTCAAACTTGATTTTGATTGTGAAAATACAGAAATTCAAGAGGAAAATAAATGTCTTATTGCAAAATTGAGAAGAAGAACAAGAAGTGTGGGTGGGTGTAAGGAAAAGGATTAGGAGATCTAAAATACAGAAGAAGAAGAGAAACAACAGAAAATGTTCATTCATAAAAGACAATTTTCTTCTATATCGACAGTCTACTGATCTCTATTACTCTTGATTTTTATTGAAAATTCATGTATCGAGGTAAATTACATTATGATGATGATGTGATGGTAAAATTAGCTGTGGTTGCTTTTGGGGGAATGGAATTTTTTTGTTGTGATGAGTTAGGAAAGGATTTAGTTTTTAGAGAAGTATGACTAAATAGAAAATTTAATAAATCATTTACAAAACTGACTGATGAACCCCAATTTTAATCCAAAATCATTCATTCCGCCCTTAAAATCTTTCCTTCAAAAACCAAATACGAATATTTCTTATTCATTAAAATCTACACTCAACAATAATCTCATAAACCATCAGAAAATCCTCAAATCTTGAATCTCTGCTACTCAACATAACAGCAGTTAACAACAACAAACAAAAGCAAAAGTAAAAAGGGTTAAAAATTTATATATTTTTTTTTAAAATCCATTCGTTCCATAAAATGCTGAATGTTCAATGCAATTACATAAAAAATTATAATTGTAAGTTTGTAAAATTGTGAGACTAACTTTGCCCCTAGTTTCTTTCATATTTACATCAATTTTTTAATCCATCAACCAAATGTGCTCGAAATTATATACTTGTGTGTATATGTGTATGTGCATGTAAGCAATAAAAGTGATTAATTTGATTAAGGAAGTAAAATTGTAAAATATGTAAAGAGAAGAAAATTTTCTTTAATAAGTATAAGAGGATTAAAGAAAACGCGAAAGCTTAACGTTGCAGTTTTACAGTGCCTGTGACTTTAAAATGAGTTCACATGTGTGCATAATTTGTATTTGAATATTATCGAAGAGATTTCTTTTATTATTTTTTTGAGAAAATGAGAATGATAAAATGTGATTCGAGACACAAATCCGATAAAATTTATGTCCCGAAAGTCAAAACGTATGAAAGACGAAGCTTAATCCTTTTTGTATCAATAGAGATTCATTCCTTAATGACTTTGATTTTCAAGTGCCTTAATTAAATATTTCATGGAATTGACAATCTTAATACTCATAATTATGATGAAAATTAAACTAATTAGATATTTGTTAATTTCATCAAGGATTCATTATTAAATTAGCTCAAAATTCTCAACAAATCCTCAAAAACTATTTTCGAAATTGATAATTTTTTTTTTTCATTGAAATAATATCAAAAATTAAATTTTCATGTGTGGGATGTAAATGCATCAAATTTAATCCCATATAAAATTTTTAGAATTAAGAATTAAGCACATTATATTAATTTTCAGTAATTTTTAATCATCTCCATCCAACTAGAGCCAAAAATATTTTTTTTATACACTGCATTATTTTAATTCAAATTGTTGATTTATATTCAACTGAAAATTCGTTTTTTTGAGCTAGAAAGAGTTCATTTAATGAGCTTATTATGGACATAAATTCTTTTTTCTCTGTCCACTTCATTATTATTATTTTTAGGCTATTTAAATTAATTAAAATTATCAACATAATTCGATGTTCATTTCATATTTGATGGACGTTATTAGCGCGGTGGATAAATCTCTTCAATTTTTGATATTATTGTGAATAGATTGGTAATTAGTGTGAGTGGGTATTGGTTGTAGATTTTGATGAGATTTTGAAAAAAATATTGTCATGACCCACTGTAAAATGAGGATATTTATGAGGATTTAAAATTATTTTAGTAGAATTTTATTGAAATTTTTAGATTCCCCTAAAAACCTAATTACCAAAAATATTTTTTTTATCTAATTCAATTCAAATCAGGCAACTCAAAAGATTTGCACAACAAGAGAATAAAACACATAAATCCACAAAATAGCATTAAAAGAATTGTTCACGCGACCCAAAATATACATTCGCATACAACAAATTCATTCATTCACATCTACAAAATCACATCCAAAAATACACACACAACAGCAAAAAAAAAAAAAAATCCATAGAAAAATATAAAATATATTTCACAATAAACATATTCGTAGCACATTAAAATAAATCCATTGAATCGTTCAACTGATGGGATTAGAATAAATCCAGATAAAGGGATAAAAGAATTCCCTTCGTTCCCAATGCACACAAGCATGTCGATTTGTGTGTGTGTGTGGCTGTATGTTTCGAAAAATAAAATAATAACAACAGTGGCAGCAGCTTGTTAAAAAACGGTTCCCTCATACATTTATTTATTAGATAGAGTTTCCGTTTCATTGTCGTTCGCACTCATTGTTGTTATGTGAGTAAGAGTGCAGATCCCCGCAACTTTTTTCGTTTTGATTTCTTTTAAAGAGTCTGTCTCTCTTTATTTTCTTTGACACTAGAGTCGGAAGACGATTGAATCAATATGAGCATGTGATTTTAGACAAAAAAAGATTATGATGATTTTAATGAGAAGGAATAGGGAGATTATACAAAAGATGAGTGAGATGTTGCTGAAATGATGATCTAGGTGTGGACTCTATAATATGATGGATTTTTGGCAAGTTTAACAATTAGCCAAAGAGTAATTTTTGGTTGATTCAAACCTCGTAATTATGTATTTCGAAAATTCCAAGGTTCGATTCCAAGGAGTGTTTAAACTTTTCCAGCTTGGTTTTATAAAAAAAAACTATTCCTAATAAATAAAGTTCCTATTTATTTTTAAAAAAGTCAATCAACCCCCTAGCATCCCATCCTTGACACAGCCCAAAATCCATCAAAATAAACTATTCCCATCTTCACTCAATCTAAAATACACGATGTCGACCACTTTGCGTTATCTACATTCGATCGTACGCACACACAGTCATACAAAAATAATAAACTTGTAAAAAATAAATAATTTTTAATCCATTACAGAAAAAAAGGGAATTTTACTCTTGATGGATTTTGAAAAGGATAAAATTTCTGTTGTTATTGTTGCTTACGCTATAAAGACTCATCGTTTTATATTTCCAGAAAATCTGTGATTAAAAAAAGATTTTATTTTTTGAAAAGTAATAATAAAAAAAAATTGTAGTTGTTTGTGATAAATTTAATAAGGGATTAAGCAGCATAAAAGTGGAAGATAAATTTTATAGTGATAGCGACTACATCCACACACATACACATATACACGTCTATTAGAAGGGGTATAATTATTGCAATAGAATTAATTAGAGAAAATGAAATGCATATTCATCCCTTCATGATATATAATCCCCTTATTCGCTTTGATTTCTATTAAATGAATTTAAATCTTTTTTATACCATCTATTGCTATATGTCGATGAATAATAATATTTTTTTATATTTTTTTTTTATTTTATCAAAAATTTCTAAAATATCCTCAGCAATAGAAGCATTTATTGCCATCACAACTATTAAATTAAATCTATATAGAATATTTTTGGATCACAACGACGATGATGATGATGATGAAAATTATTTGTGGAGGACGATTAGTAATCCATCAATTCAATGAGTGATGTGCATACACATTTTTTTTCTATTTCGTGGGGGGCACTGCGTGTTGTGAGAAATATTTTTGTTGTTATTAAATGCCTCTAACTGTTAAATCCATACCGTGTATGCATTTATTGAATGTTTATATCTCCTCAAAAAAAAAATTTTTTTTCTATATTCCTGTTCCGAATAATTTCTCATGTTGCTCTGTATCTCTAAAGCTCTAAATCGATGACGACGACACAATAATCCAATGCCTATGGACTGTCCATCAAATGCATTTCCGAAATATATATGTATATATATTTTTTACTGCTAATGCTTTTCTACTGCTATATGCTACTCGCAAATCCTTAATGGCAAATTTTTTGTCGCTTTTGCCAAACAACAAAAACAACATCAGCAGTATGTGAGGAAAAAAATATGTGCGTGTATACAAACACGCTTCTCGTTAATCTATTGAATTTCAAATTCAAATCCGTTTAATGCTTAACTATTAGGCTTAGGCTTGAACGGGCCAGTAGCACAATATATATAGCAGCAGTAAAATATTTTTCAAATGGCATATGAAAAAAAAGAAATTAGAGACACAGAGAGAGTAACAGTGTGGGGGGATTTCTAAAACGACATTGAACAATGGGTTGTGAAAAATTGTTAGCAGTAGCGGAGAATAAGAGTTGAGACTGTGACAATAAATCTATTTGCGAATAACACATATTTTATGATGCAACAACAACAAAATACATTGGATATAAATGTATAAAATTCTAAATTATTCGCGAATGGTCATTGAGTATTTTTTGGACTATAGACAAATATTTATATTTTTTTTATTCGTCATACACATGCACCAACATATTCTCTAAATTTTGTTAGACAAAAATTGAGAATTAAAAAGAGGTGAGTAAATGAATATTTTTCCGCGTACGATGAAGATAACTGCTTGATGCAGCAAATACATCAGTAGTTGCCTGGCTTTTTATTATTGAATATTTTCAATCTGTCGCGTTGCGGACGAGTTGTTGATCGCGTAACAAACAACAACAAAAAAAGGAATTTATTGATGAAGGCTTTAGAATACTTTTCAATGCGATTTTACCAACTGATTTTTTTTTCTGCTGTATTTCATCAGCTCGCTCCTCTTCATTTATTTGCTCGATACCTTTTTATTATGCGTATGCGTTTAACACCTCTATATAAAGTTTTCTGTCATCAGCTTTATGTCGCGCGACTTTTTTTCCACACTCTTCTCCTCCCCTTGCCAACTTAAGCTTCATTCTAAATTCTAATAATATTGTATGTATGTTGATGCCATAAAAAGGTGCAAAAATGAATCAAAGTGAAATGCTTTTAACAGGCCTAACATCCCTCCTCCCTTTCTATCTCTATAAATGACATATACATGGACATACAAAAATGATAATTAACATCGCATAGATCTCAGTAGCCAGCGCGAGTTCTAGATTCTTTTTTTGAAAAGATTTAAATCCTTTTTTCGCGGAAAATTGCTTCGTTTTGATGCTGCTGATGATGATGATGATGACAACCGCGCGTCGAGAGAGGACAAATTGCAATTTAGATTTCATATAATCAATCACATTATGTGTGTTGTCTGTCTGTCTCTCACTTGTTAGAGGAGGTGGTAGTTCCAAATATTCGACATAAAAGTTTTTTTTCTCGTTGTTGTTATTGTTCATCGTATCTAATTTAGAGGATCAGTGTTGTTGCAAATGTATTTGATAAGCCGCTGATGGAAACAAATTTTGTGTTTCTACTGCGGAGGAAAAGTTTTTCATATTACGCGAGAAAAAAAAGCTCAATTTTTGCTTGTTTCTCTCGAATATGTAATCCTAATGTAAATAGGATACGATAAAATTTATGAAAATTATTTTGTTGTAAAATATAAAAGGCAACAGATTGAATGCATTTTGTGCGATGTCACATACGTATTCATACTTTTTTTTTATTTTATTTTGATTCTATGGAATTAGAGATTGGAAAATTTTCCACAATGTGTCTATAACGACTCATGTTTCTGTGTATAGCTGTGAGGAATCTAATATATACAAATATAGACAACAACAAGAGAAATAAATGTGGGAGGCATAAGCAACAATCAACAGTAAAAACTATTATCACAATCACATGCTTATATGAATGTTTATCATATCATAAAAGTATCAAGAAATTTCACAAAAACAGGCAATATCAACAGTGTCCTGATCCTCTCATTCCCCTTTTTCCTCAAACTTCATCCTCATAAAGGAATTTGTTTTAATATTTATTTATTTTTTTTAAACTCGAACATCTTCTCATCTTCTCTGCAACAATTTGCTTTAAAACTTTTATTATTCTCTGTGACATACAACATTTATATGGCATTGACAAACATTCTATTTGTATTTGTTGGATACATTTATGTGTATTTTAGAACGATGATTGCAGATTTTCATGGATTTACTCAAACTGAATCTCATCTCTTTTTTTGCTTTTTTCTCTTTCTCACACAAATCTCTAATCCTTTTCAGAGGGATTTGGAAAAATACTTTTTTCTTCCTTGCTTCTTATTCTTCATTTTGGAAATATACATTTGGGGATAAGTACGAGATGCTATATAGAAAATTTTTCTTTAAAATTCTTCTTGCTATTTTTATTGAGACAAAATACCCTTTTTTATGTGTGAGCATGAATGTCAATCTATAACTGTTGTTATTTGCCTTCATTATAGTTCTTGAAATTATAGTTGATTTTTTTAATGTTTGATGTTTGATTTTTGAGTTAAGATTTTATATTTTTGACTCAGATGATGAAGAGGAAGTGTTTAAATTTGTGAGGTTGCTAACTATGCTAACTGATCAAATACTCTTGAGGATGCTTGAAGATAACAGATTCGAATATTCAAAATTGATTTGGAGGTCAAATCGATTTTAAGAAGCTATGCTGGTAGAATTATTAAATATACAAGTCCACCCTCAGACTATTTTTATAATTATTGTTCAATAAGTCCAAAAATATTTTGCCTTAATGACCTTCAACATTTCTAAGGCTTCACATTCAACAATAATTCCATAAGCTCGAAAAAAACATCAATAACTTCAAGTTTTTACCACGTTTATAACTACAACGTTTCATCCAAAAATTGTTGCATTCATAATACTGCCCTCACTCCCAATAACACACATAAGATGCAAATCCTTACACAACATCTCCATACTCAATCAAAATATCCTTCTGCTCTACATTTTCGAATTCTTATTCCAAAGAAAACTGCAACATTGTCGCAATTTAAGTTTAAGTTCGTCATTCATTTAAGCTTCAAAAAAAAGAGAAGAAATAGCTTGCATCCACAAACACACACACACACTTTATTTCCCTTCCATCTCTTATCCGCAAGGCTAAACTCTTTGATCGATGAGTTTCATTGTGCTAAAAGTGTGACATGAATGGGAAAAAGGAAACGTGTAACTGAGTGAGATTTTTTTAGAAGGAAATGAAGAAAATAAGAAAAGAAATAAACACAGACAAAGAGCTGAGCTGAGATGAGATGAGAGAGAGTAAGCTAAAGCTACACAAGATGATGATGATGAAGGGTATGGTATGAGGAGAGAAGAAAGGAGGGAAAAAAAGTTTAAGAAGACGAAGAATGAAGAAAAGATTTATTGTAACTTAGATCGGAAAAATGCCGGATTAGAGAAACTGGGACAAAATAAATCCATAATCTCTATCGAGAAAATCGTTTTTGTGCTTCACATTCACTGTTTTGTGCTTCTGTTGCCGTTTTTCTTTCTTCAGTGTGTGTATGTCTTAAAACGTGTGTGTGTATGTGCGAATTTTAATCTTCACATGTATATACGCTTTTGCTGCTGCTGCTGCCGTCTTCTATATCTATCCATGTCTTTTTCATATGTATAAATTCGTATGTTGATATCAACGTGTCTCTCTCACAATTTTCCATTGTGTTTGCTTTGGATTTAAGGGATTACTGACATCACATAATACAAAACATTAGCTATACCCCGCACATTCACTTTAGTCGTCTCTTATTCGTATATGTATATACATGTGGATGGGATATATGTCTGTATATATTTTGTATGAGTATAAAACCCATTTTTTGGATTTTCAGGAAATAACTCAAAAAAAAAATCCTCTCATCCCCTCTCCTTCATCCATCCATTTATCCATCCATTTCGGAATCAGATGTATTTTCATGATAAACTCTCAACCTCACACTCACTCTCTCTTTCTCTTTCATTTCCTCATCTTAAAGTAATATGGATATAAAATTTACTAGTGTGATTTTTCAAAAAGTATGGCATATGATTTTGTAGGCTAGGTGGCATGGTTGAACAATCAATTAATTAATATTGTTAAAATCTAAGAATATCTCAAAAGCTTGAGGCAAAAATTTTGAATTAAAATATAAGCAGCCATCCAGACAAACTAACGACGGCAATTATAACATCAACGACAAAAAATATGTATAGATGACGTAACATAAAAAATGCGAATGAGATCCGAATGCGAGGAGATTACGATTATCCCTCAAGCATTATGCATGAATAAATTCCACATTAAAATCCCTAAAAATGGAAAATCCAATTCGTCGAGAGTGAAAAAGAGAAGAAATAAAGACTAACTGAATAGAGAATTTTTATTCATCATCATCAGATTGATATATATTCATTCAGTGGCAGTAACAACACACAAAAAAAGGGATTGAGACTTTAGGATGATAAATTTTTAATGCGAAAGGGTGATTTTTATTTCTATCTGTTGTGATTTTTGCGTACACATTTTTTTGGTGTGTGTAATTGTAGAATATATTTTTGTAGTTTAGTATTTTTATCTAGAGGGGATAGATAATGACGATAATTCCTTGCTTTTTCGAATGTCAATTGTAAAATGAGATTTAAAATTATTTTTGTTTTTCTCTACCTCTTTGTTTGATAAATGATTGCAATTTCACGTCACTTAAGCATGATAATTATTAATCATTATATAAAATGGCTGTTGTTCAGTTTTGTTTCAGGTTTTCTGAGGAATTTTTAAATAGTTTAATTAAATTTAATTATAACGTTAGAATTATTAAAGAAGTTTTGATTTTTCTTAGTCATTTTTAACAATAAAGTTGAAGAATTTTCAAAAAAAAACAACATTTTATTCCACAAATGCCAATTTTCTATCCGTTGATCCTTTGATCCGTTGATTTCTTATCATATTCAATTCTTTTAATTTCATCTTCATCCATCCAATTAAAATATTTTAAAGATTCCCTAACATTCATTCAATACCACAAAATATCAAAAAAAAAAACCCGAAAATTTGTACTCACAGTTCATTTTTGACACATCAAAATCCTTCCTCTCAACGGATGGTGATGGTAAAATTTTCTCTGGACCATTGATATGACTCGGAAATTGCTGATTGTGATTATTATTATTCATACCATTATTATGTGGATTATCACCAATATGATGATTCAATTTCTCATTTGACGGTACGGGTGTTGATGTAAATTTTGAACTGGACAATGATGAATTCATATCACCTGCTATATTTGGATTTTCACTTCCATCACCTGAATTTATATTATGTATTGGTGTTTTTGAACTCGATCGCGAATGTGAATGTTGACCATCTGCTGTTGTTGCTGGACTTCTTAAGCTTTCACATTGTCGCTCACGATTGTTGCCAGGTGGAGATCCCGATTGCTCTTTTTTGGGTGTTTTGGGTCGGGTCAATGCTAAAGCTTGTGTCTGTAATGTAATGAAAATAAAATAATAAAATATAAAATTAATGAAAATTGTTACAATTTATTAAATGATGCAAATAAATCGTTATTAACAAGGCAAGTAGCAAGCATCACCCACAATATTAATGAACATTCATGTCGTATATAAAAGAATAAAAGAATACAAAAAAAAGAATTTATTCAGTCAAATGTCAACGTTGTGAGTGATTTTTTTATGTGCTTCATTTGAAGATTAATTTATGTGGATTTAAGCAATTGTCAGTTGTGAGTTTCGGGTTATATGGAGAACAAAACAACAAGTGCAAGTTATTGCACTAACATCACTAATGTCTTCTGCTTTGTATCAACCTCGAAACACACAACAAAAAAAAAATTGAATAAAATAAATGTATAAAGTCGTATTTTAAATAAGTCTAGCACGCGATTCATGGCTTGGGGTTTCGCTTTATTGAATTTATGGTTTTTTATTTCAAATTTCAATTGAGTGATTTATGAAAATTTTATTTCATTTCTTTCTTTTTTGCCTTTCACTTCATGAGAGTATTCCTCTAATTTATGATTTAGATTATTGTGTCATTGTGCGCGCACTTCATTAATGTTCATTTAATATTCTGCCCTGGCTTTACTTCTTCTCATATTTTAAAACTTGTACTGCTGTGGAAAATTGTTATCTGAAAATTCTTCTTTTCATTTACATTAAAAAAAATCTTAGATTTTTTTTTGAGGGTTGGAGGAGAAAATTTTTCTAGTTTTTAATTTAATTCCATAAATCATTAGAGTTTTGACAGTGCCTTTCACAACAAACTGAGATGCCTTGAATTGAGAGATTAGCCAAAAGGTATGAAATGAAATTCTTTACTTTCGTTATCTTTGTGAAGAGAGAATAAAAAAGTTTTGCTGCTGCTTTTTTGTTTTAGCAAAAGTTGAAATTTTTTTGAGAATTTTAAAAAAATTATTGAAGATGAAGAGGAATAACTGGAAGTTGAATGGGCGTCAGTAAATATTATTTTGTGATCCCTTGAGAAGAATTTTTGAAGAAACTCTTGAAAATTTAGAAAAGTTAAAATTTTACTCTTATTTTCAACAAAAATTAATTTTAAATATTTTTGTAGTTCAATTATCAAGCTTTAAGAGTTAAATTCATAAAAATTTTTAAAAGTGAAGTTCGAATCCCAATTTGTCGAAATTTACAAAATTTAAGAAGCTCGAACAAGTTTAAACTTAAAACATCATAAAATTACTTATTTAAATCATCAACAATCCCACAAAATTTATCCACAAGGGGATCAACCCAAAGCACACGCAAAAAATCATAAAACAGTCGCAAGTATCAATAGCGAAAAAAAATATTAACAAGAAAATTTGTTTCCATTTCACATCGCGTCTCCTAACTCATTTCTCTAACTTTATGACATTATTTTTGTTGGAATTATCGTTTTTTTTTCTCCACGACTGAATGACAAACAGTGAGAAGATCAAATAAGAAAGATTAGCCGTGAGTATATACACATCTACATTAAACTTAAAATGCCGCGCGCAAAAAATGAGAGATGATGAACCGAAAAAAAATAAAATAAGAAAGATAATTTCGCACTCAATAAAAAAACTTTTATAGATCATAAATGTTTATTATTATGACTTTTCTCAGCATTCTCGCAAATTCCGGTGACGATTCAGGGTAAGATGAAATTCTTCTGGGCTGCCTTAAGACAGATTAACATACATTTTTTTAGTCTTTATATGAATATTTATTGTCGTATGAAGAACAAATCGATGAAAGATTCTTTTGACGATTGCTTAAGCATGGAACTTGATGCATAAATTTATACTCGAATAATAATAAAAAAAGAGACATTCAGTTAGAAATGCTATCGGAGAATTTATGGCGTGTTCTTCTGGTTATACAACTAGATTATTGGTTGTGCATTTATTACGTGTTGTAAATGATATTATCATGTATAAATGAATTAACTGATCTTACCAAGTTGATTGACTTATGTTAATTAATTCGCTGTAGAAATTGCTATAAAAATTACTCATTAAATATGAGTTGTCTTGTTTGCAGCTTCTTTTTATGACTGATTACAAGATAAAGTATGATCATAACAAGATCTAAAGGAGATAATGGAATTTATTTCAATATATTTTTATGAAGAATTGATCGAAGAACAGATTTCTTAAGAACACACATTTATGGATAGCAAAAGATCCTCAGCATAAATTTTTATATTTTCTACTGATCATAAATTTTGAATTCCCTCTTGAAACATTCGATGAACCCTTAAGAACAATAAAAAATCATCTCTTATTAAACACTGCAATAATAAATAAAATCAAACACCAAAAATATCCCTGACACTATCAAAAATCTCAAAAATCAAATGAAGCATGAAAAGAGCTAGAAAATGAAGATAATGAGGCAAGAAACCCTCTTGTAGACAATATCAATGCAATCTTTTTATTTGATCCTGAAAAAGTGACATTCAGGAAATTAAAGTGACATAAAAATAGCAAAAAATTGTGAGAAGAAGTTCAGCATGTAGCTGTAAGATGAGTATATTGTTCTGATTGTCATAGACAGAATTCATTGAGAACAATTAATGAGTTAATGAAAAACTTAGTAAATAAATAAAAAATCATCAATCTATGATGAGGGGGATGACGATAATAAAGACATTGAAAATATTTTCTTGGAATGTAGTCACATTTTGATGACATCAGAGGAACGTCGTAAACATAATATTATTGTGAAATTGTCTGAATTTTTTTCTCAGTTTCTTTATTAATTGATTTCAAAGAATGTGTTATAATTGTCGCGACACATAACTCCACTTAATACTAATCTCCTCCATAAATAATTGTGAATATATATATGTTCATTTCTTTTTTATTAAGTGATGATGAAGATTACGCAACTCACGAATCGACTTAATTCTATTTCTTTCTTTTCTAGTTGGAGATGAAATAAATTTTATATCACATAAAATATTTTTTAAAAAAGATTTTTTTCTTGTTTGTGAGTTAGAAAAAATGCCGATTTGGGTTGCTAGGTTGTTGTGCATACCAGAAATGCTTAAAAAATAATTTTACCATTGCCATAGAAAATTATTTTGCTTTATAGGAAGTTAGTTTGTCTAGAAGTAGATCAAAACAATTTAATAATAAATTGACTACATTTTATAGTAAAAATAGTAAATTTTATAGTAAATTTGAAATTTTTTTAGCAAGTTTGAAAATTTTATAGCAAATTTTCAAATTTTATAGTAAATTTGAAAATTTTACAGCAAGTTTAAAAATTTCGAAGTAAAATTATGAATTTTATAGCAAGTATCAAATTGTTGAATCACCATGCAGATTCATAATAAAATTTATGGTACCCATTAAAATTATTCACATTTCCTTAAAAATCCATCATCTGAACACCCAGAATCATGCATGCCTGACTTAGTATCTTCATAAAATATTTTGCTCATACACAATAAAGAAAAGAATAAAACAAAAATACACATTTTTTGCTTCAGAAGAAATTTTATTAAAAAGGTCAATCGATGTCAAATGGAATCACGAACAATATCTGTTACACATTTAAATTATCATTTAATCGAATGCGCTTAATTCGATCGAGTCAATGATTTGAGTATGGAAATTTTAATATCATCTTCATTGGCATCATTCAAAATCAATATGCGAGAGATTGGAGAATAGCTAAAATTGTATCTATGTATGTGGTGTATATATTAAAATAATACTGATTGCTGGTAACATGCAATTCCCATGATGCTATATACGATTGTGCAAATATGTATGTAAAAATGTAAGAGATTGAGTGAGCGTTATTATAAAATTCAATACAATCACCAGCTGTGCAGCGTGGTTGGACAGCAAAAAAATTCAAATTGTCCACTGATTCAAGTCATCTTCATAAATGTTATTCGTAATATTATTTGTCCCTTTCAGCAAAACAATTCGTAATGCTGAACATCCATCCATCCATCTCCCCGCGCGATTTTTTTTTTCTTCTCATTTTCATTTCATTTTATTTTGTTGTTTCTCAAATGAAATGAAGAATTTCTCAAACTTTTCATTCTACGCGTAATTATTTATCATAATTGAACAGTTTAAATCAATACGACGACAGTAATTTTGGCAATAAAAAACATCATCTCAAGTCATCCATCGACCATGGAACTGAGATGAAATAAAAAAATAAAAATTTTTTGAGATCGAAAAAAATGTATGAAGAAGTTATGGAATGATTGTGTGTTTGATGGGTGGATTATGGCGCTTTTTTGGAAGTGTCATAGCTATGGAAAATTTTTTGGTGATTTTTTTTTTATTTATTTTTATTCGATTCATATTTGTATTTTAATATTAATAAGTTGAAATGATAATTTGCCATTCATGGTCAAACAGAGAGTAAATGTAAGGGCCCATAAGATTGCAATTAAGATTATAAATCCCTAAAATTTTTGGGTTCAATTCCTATTTGAAACATCATAAAATTCTTAACTTTAGTGTAATAACTTCAATTTTTTGTTGAAATTAGTTTTTTTTTGCTTTTTTTGGTACCTAACATTTAATTCTATTAAGTATAATTTTCTTCCTTAAAATAAAAATAATTTAAAATTAATGAAGATTTAAAATCATTAATTCCCAAACATATCCAATATCTAAAGCACTAAATTTCTGAGTCCATTACACCACCAAGCAGAGACAGAAGGAGGAGAAATAATGAAAAAAAACAAAAGAATTTGAGCAGCAAAAATCTCATTTTTGTGTGATGATTATTTATCAAAAAAGTTAAAAGTACGAAAGAGAAAAAAATAATGCAAAGAAATCTGGTTTTACACGATATACTTATATCTTTAACAACACAATGATGATGACGCTTGTTGCTACTGCTGTTTCCTGACTGACTCGATTGACGAATGATTGAATAAATTTTTCACTGTGCCTTTTGTCTTTTTTTATATTTTATTTTTTGATCATTCTTACTCACTCACTCATCAGCATTTAATGGGGAATACAGAAGCTGTTTGAGGTGATTTATATCGGGACGAGTTTTTAATATTAATTTTTCTTAATAATTTTTGGTTGTAAGTTATTGAAAAAATTATGTGCAACCATCATAAATTCCATAAAATTAATAATATTGCATCATTGTGCAATTTTTTATTTATTTTCTCAGTATTATCATTTGATTTAATTTTTGGAGATTTTTTTAATGAAAAATAAAATTCAACTCCTCTAAAAAAATATTTATCACAGCAAACAGAAGCGATTGTCTGTAAGATTTAGTTTAATGTGCCTACGAAATCACTTTTGAGAGACTGAAAATTCATAATAATCACAGGATATAGGCGTTTTCTGGTCATATTATCATGCTCAAATTATTGAGATTAAAAATTTTGCACCTTTTGCTTCTGGCAATTTTATATAAATTTTTTATGCCTTTGGGTTGAGATTGAATAATTTGTGATTGGTGACAATTTTTATTTTGTATTGTGGTTATTGAGGGTCGTGACGATATCTGGTTGTAGAAATATATCAGATATGTAAAAGAAAGTAAATTTTAAACTTAAGCTAGATTTTTCTGAATTAAATTTTTTAATGGGATAGGAAAAATTTTGCTAATGATTTTTAGATGAAAAATACCAAAGTATAATTCACAATTTTGTAAACTAGTACTAAGGATAGTTCCTATGATTTTTTGAGGCTTTTTCAAGAATATGCTTCAATTTTGTTTACAAATAATTTCCATTTTACTCACAAATTCATCACATCACACAAAAGTAAGAAAAACCATTACAAAAATTACCATCATATTCTCCAGAGCTTATCACAAAAACCGAAAAATTATTTTGTTAACAAGAAAGCTACAAACAAAAAAACAAAAAAAATTTCCGATCAAGTTAAACCACTTCATCGATTTAATAAAAATTCAAAAGAAGTAAAGAAAGATATCTGAAAATGTAATTCATCTTATTCATGCATACATATGCATTGGTTAGACCAGAAGTAAGAAAGAGAAGAAGTGCACGAGAATATTTTTTGGTTAGTAAAGTTGGAAGCGATGTTAAAGAAAATAAAAAGAAAAGAAGAAGAAAATCAGCAATAAATAAGAATGCCAATAAAAAGTTATGTCCATCGAAAAAAAAAATACAGAACATGTCGAGATGATCACTTTTTATGCGTAAGTACACCGAAAAAAATAAATTGTTTGTACTTATGATGATCGCATGAATTTTCTTCTCGCAGTGTTTCGATCATTTGCTCTGCCTGTTTGAATTGTTTGACTGATCAAAATATTTCAATTCCTTTTCGTCACAAAATTTTTGCTCTCTTGTCTTTTGTTGCATTTTGTCGCGAAAAAATTCTTCAATTTTTTTTTCCTTTAAACTTCAAATCGAATCCAAAAGTCTCAAAGCATAAGTAAAAATGTGTTATTGCCCTCTTGTCTTTTTATCTTTCTCGCTCTCAAGAATTTATCAGGGAGACAGAGATCGTGCTCTATACTAAATAAATACATTTCATTATTTTATTTTATTTATTAACATCGATGGGTGTTTTTCATCATACAAATTCCTCATCATGTTTTGTTGTTATGCAGCAACAAACTTATTTTTTTTACTTCATTTTTGCAGTTGGATTGGAATGATATTTCTTCATACACATGACTCATTTTGGTAATTTTTTGTAGATGTTTTTTGGGGTGTCTGAAATATTTATTTTGTCGGAAATATTTTTTGATGGGTGATACTTTGGGGACATATTTTAAGGTAATTAATAAATTGATGGGTAATTGAGGATGGTTGACACTTTTTTGGGGGGACATGTGTTTTATTTTCAAAATTTGAAATTTTTAGTGTATATCTTGAAAATTTTCAGAGTAAACTTTTAGAATAAATTAAAAATTTTTCCCTAAAAATTCAAAAATTAGTTTTCATCTAAATCATCTCAAACAAAAGTCACACCATGAACCCCCAAAAACACATCACAAATATTTTATTTTTTTTTTTTTATAATTTCAAACTCAACATATTTTTTTTTTCTTTCTCATTTCATTCGTCAGCATTGACTGGATGGACATTTATTTGTGAACGATGATCGAAAATGAGGTATTGAAAGATAAATGTATTGCACTTATTACGGATGTACATGTTTATATTTTATTTGCTTGATATATTATATGAGAAAATGTCTCTTTAACCAAAACAAATTAAATCAATTCGAGCCACGAATGAGAGGGCAAAAAAATGATAAATAAAATAAAAAGACTTCTTGTTGCTGCTCTTTTTTTACCTTAACCATTCGCTTGTCAAAATCTCTGCTGTATATTGGCTCATTTGAGATGCAACAATAAAAAAAATGATGATGAAAAAGATATTTTTTTGTGTGTTTTTTACGATGCATTTAAGGTAAATGGAATTTATGTTTTTCGTGACAGATTGATTAAGGAATTTGTGTAGCTTTAGGACCTGCACATATTTTGATCAAAATTCAAATAATATATTTTTTTTTTCATCTTTATTTTGGCAATTTTGTTCTAGAATCATATATATTTAAGATAAAAGTAATTTTCATTCGATCATAAAAGGAATCACTAAAGACATAATTGCTGCTTTATTCATTGGAAGTTGCATTTTTATGCAAATATCATCATCAGTCTCCTTCTGGCCTCCATCACAGATATTCTCTCTTGAGATCGTCTCTCTTTTGTATTATAGCATATATAATTTTTATTTTATGTATATTTCTGTCGAGGCCTTCGTGAAAAAAGTGTCCTGAGGGATTCTAGCCAGAAACTCAGATAACAAAGTATCATCATATTTCGTTGCGAAAGAGTTCTAATTATGCCATCGAACATGATTAAGAAGAAGACAAAATTTTATTCTTTATTCAATGGCGTGGACATGAGACAAATTTAATGATATAATGGACCACTCTTTACATTCAATATATATTTTTTATTATTATTTTATTTTCTGTCTGATAGTTTGATGTCTCTGCACTTCTAATTCCTGATGATCAATCAATGATAAGAATAAGATGAAAATTTTTTCATTAAAAAAATGTCCAAAATCTGTACACTTGAAATATTTCATTTGCTGAGCGTTATCTTCATGTCTCTTTTTTTATGTCTCTCATTCGTATCCATCATCCTCCAAATGCTCATAATCAATGTAAAAGAATCAATAAATTTTTTATTTATTTATGCAATATTGAATTATGTAGCAAAAAAGTTGGATATTCCAGTTGGATTTTGAATGTTTTTTTCTAAGGATGAGGGGAAGGAGGTGTGATAGAATAAGAAAAATCTCAAATTTTGAAGAAAACCTTGTTATATTTAAAAAAATACATGAGATTTTTAATCTAATTTTTCTGACCATCATCTGCTTCATCCTCCCAACTACACCCCTGCCATCCAACAACTCAAACTCCCATCATCAGTAATAGATGTATCGATGCACTTCACAATTCTTCTTTCAAAAACGAATTTTAATGACGAATGATCTGGTAAAAAGATGATCTTTAATGCCCATTGTATGTGCATAAAAAGATGAGTATTGACATTTATGAAAGATATACATTTTTTTTGTACGGTTGATATTTTTTGCTGCTTAAGAATCATTTTTTATTGAAGATTTATGCTTGAGCATTTGAATACGAATATATTCATGAATGATGGGGGAGATCGAAAAGAATTCAAGGGATGGAAATTCAAATTTTTTATAAGTTCCAAAATCTCCTTCAAAATAAATTTATCTTCACGACTCAACTAAAGAATTTACTATCGTAATCGATTTTTCAATTGTAAATTGACCCGATGATCTCGGTATTTTCAAGTTTCATGCATCATTTAAAGCAAACTGCTCTCAATATTCAATCTACTTAAATAAATTGAATCAATGATCATTTAAATATACAATAATACTCAACTGATTAAAAAACCTTCGGAGTCTATTAGAAAATTAAAAGAAGATGAGATGTGAGTGTATAGGGGGTTATAAGATTGTTATTTAGAGAAGTGATCACCTTAAAAATTTTAAATTCTGACCTTATGAATTAAAGTCGCTATGATTCTATGAAGATAGTTAGATGATAAATTAATAAATTATATTATTTATGGAAGAGAATTATTTTTGAATTTTGAGGTTATGTATTCAAGATTTTTGTGGATTTGATAAAAAAAATTGCAATCCAAGGATTTAAATAATTTTGAGCTCTGTTTTCATCATTAAATTACAAAATAAAATAAATCAGATTTAAAAAATTCACAAATGACAAATTATGACGTCAGAATCCATTTCATCCCATTCCTCACAGTCAATTTTTAAATCTCCTTTAAATATCTCGCAATAAATTAAACATCTTAAAGTTAGGTGCCAAGCAAGATAAAAATGAAAGACAATCAAGGTATTTACTTAATATAAATCCCATTAAGGTGCTCCACCATCGTCGCGACTTAAAATAAACTTTCATAAAAAAATGTATATAAGCAAGTAGCTTTTCCATAATAATTCATGATCATGTGTGCTGCTGCGTGGAATTGCGTAATAAATCATCGATCAAAAAAACAAAAACGAATTAAAAGAACCTCACGAAAAAAATAAGGATTTTCAATCAATTTCCTGTCCTTCTTAAATCATCTTCTGTACGTAGCTCATCAAAATCCTCATCATATGGAAAAAATGGGAAGATGAATGAACAAAATTATGACGCGAAAAAAAAATCATTCTTTTGAGTCTCCCTGACGAAAAAAAAATATTTTTTTTATTCTGTGCTTAATTCGCATCGTATCGAAATGAAATTGTATTTTATCATGTGTTGTCGGTTGTCGCTATAATATAAAATGCTAGCAGCATCTTCTCCTTTTTTTTCTTTCTGTATTATTTTTTTTTTTTCAATAATATCTCATTCTTCTGCACTGTATTTTACGAATAAGAAAAAAAAATTCTCTTCGGCTATTGATGTCCCAAACAACAACAACAACTATGCTCACATATTTTTTATATACTGAGGAGGATTTTCATACATTCAGGCAGTGTATATAAATTTATCATCGACACAAAACAAGCAGCCAACACACAAGTAGTGAGTTTTATAAGCAACATCATCAACAGCGTGCAGCAAGACAAGACAAGCAGCACAAAAAAATGAAATAAAGCGACGATGATGATGAAAAGAAGAAGAGGAAAAAATGTAATATAATTTGAATGAGGAATTCGGTAGCAGAGTTTTTAATGTTGTGTATTCTGTTTTGTGTCGTTATACGCACAAACCGATGTGAGTGAGTGAGATGGAGTAAGGCAGAAGAAAAGAGAAAAAATTAATTCTTAAATATTAAAAGAAGTGAATTTTGCCTGCTCGTTGCGTTAAAAAAATTATTTTTTTTATTTCATTTCTTCTTCACCTCGCGGTTTTGCCTGTTTTTGTCTGTTGATGCATATTACGATTACAGATCATTAAATGTATCATTTGGTGATGACAGCAGACGCACAAATTGAAAACTTACGCGGGAATATAATAAGTCACATGTCTTAACCACAACTAGATCAACTGCTAATATGATGAAGATGTCTTAAGGCTGAGGATATTGCTTGCAAATTTGCTTACTATAATGCTCGCATTTAACGTCAACAGCAATTATAAAAATTGATCACCTAAATCCCCAATAGCAAATTAACATAAGCAATTCTTTCTGGCCAATTTTGGGAGTCTTGAATGTCTTGAACGAAGGCATGCAGGAGGGAAAAAAATTAAAGATAACAAAAAAAAAATCATGTAATCATTCAGTAATTTTTAGTCGTTTTGAATGGACAATGAGGATGAATGTTCCTAACGTAAATTGCAGCCAAACGACTAATTCACTTTAGCTGCAGGCTTAAAAATTCGATTTTCTCTTTTCTTTTTTAATTTTAGCTTCCCTTTTTGTTATTTGATGTTTTTATACAGAAGTTGAATATACACATATGAGGACAGCAGAAAATAAGAATATTCTTAATTTTTTGGATGAAACTGTATTTTAAAGGTTTGAATATTGAGAATTTTCAGTTTGGGTTAATTGTTGAAGAATTTTTTGGAAAAATAATTTTTTAAGAAACAATTTTTTACCCTCAGAAATTCAAAAATTCACATTAACTAGTTATGACTTTTTTATGACACTAAGCTTTCTTTTTATAATAAATCAAAGTAACGAAAAATGCGCTTTATTCCCCAAAATTCCTCCAATCATCCTTCCAAAAAATAAGAGATTATTATTTTCAAAAGAAAATCCCGAGGCTCAATACAAAATCTGCGAGTCACAGACATGCATTATATGCATTTTTATTCTGTTCATTCGCAAAAAATAAAGAAAAAAAAAACAAAAAAATTATTCAATAATTGTGGAAGGTGATGATCTGTCCCTGAATCGATCCCGACACTCAAGAATGAAACGGTGAAGTAGGAAAAACAGTCAGCAGTGAATGGCAACAAAAAAAAAAAAGTAAGTGAAAGAAGGAAAAAAAATCAGTAGCACGAGAGAGAGAGCCACAGTTAAAAAAATGCCATGTATAGCAAGGTAAGTAATTACAACATGCGACGCGGACTATTAACTGGATTTGTTATATATCATGCATCATAATTTTTTTGGCGTTTTTAAGCTTCTTGCGTTGGATGAATGTGTGGAATACGAGAAAGAAAAAAAAATCGAATTACAAAAAATTCTTTTTATCAAGAACGAGCTTACGGGGTTGGAATGGAAGAGCAGTTAAAGGAGATAAGACTATTGTTGATGAAACAAATTAAGTACGATCGTCGTTTGCTTGTGAACACATTTGAACGAATGCAGGGGTGGAGTAATTGAGATATTTAGAAGACGAGAGGTTGGATTAAAAAATTTGGAAGATTATTCTGCCAAAATTAATAAAAGAGCCACAAAAGTCCATCCCTGACAATGCACATGACCAAGAGACACCAAAGATATGTAAGAGAATCAAATTAATCAAAAAATTCTCCCGGTTTCGAATATACATGCATGAATATACCATCAAATGATGTCTCATGAAGTAAATACAAAATACTTACAATATCTCTCCGTCTTCGTCTCATTCATTCTGTCTCCTGTTCGCGAGAATATCTTTTTTTTGACGATGTAGACAGATTTCAGTGCCAAAATGAAAATGCGCATGAAACGAAAATGGGATGAGGATCGAGGCAAAATGCAAGAACCAGTAGCTGTTACACAGCTTTTTATGCATTTTTTTATCATTATTATCATTTATTTTAGCTTTTTCGTATTTTGCGTTTTTTGGTCCTTTTTTAAAAAATATTTTTTTTTTTTTTTATTTTTGTTTTGTAAAACAATTTTTAGAAGAATTTTGTCGATCTTTAGCTACACCAGACTCATTTCTCAAAAAAATGATGACTTTTCTTCTTAATGACTTTTTTTTCTGCAACCTCCACTCATGCAATGCAAAAATGTCAAAAATGAATTTCTACAACTTTTGTGACGATGATCAGTTGCCGCGCGCAGTTTACTTTTCTGGATTAGACGACAAGATAAATTGTTTAATTTTTTTTGTTAAACATTTTTCTGTGTTGTTCTCGTTTGTTTGGAATTTCTTGAAGAATTTTGTCTTGTGTGATGGTTTTTTGGATTATTCTTTGATCTTCTTTATCAAATATTTGGAATGTATTTATATATAGGCTGTAGATAAGGAATGAAAATTCCTTTTGATATTTAATTAAACTCCGATCTAATGATTAGTTGTAAAGGATTTTGGAGATTATGGGGTGTTGTGAGAGTTCCGGTGTAGAGTTTTTGGTTTGTTGGGGGTAATAAGATACATTTGAGTGATCAATGAGAATTTTATCTTTTTAAAATTTAAGGTCATGTAAAATTTTGAAGTAATTTTAGTCAAAATTTATATTGGACCAACTGTCAAATTAGGGACAATTTTGGTTTATTAACTATTGCATAAAAAATCAGATAATTCAATTTTGACCCCCCATATCATAATATCATCACCAATTCCATCCACAACATCAACAGTTATGACACTTTCATCATGTCTAGCCACCTATCATCCAATTATGTTCATTCATTCTCAAGAGAATTGAAAAATGAGCGATAAGAATAGAAAAAATGCCTCATGCATTTACACTATACACGCGCCAGCATGTTTTTATCTTCAGCTATAAATTCCCGCTAAATTTTTTTTTCTTCTACATTTTTTTTTTCGTCAGCTATTAAAAAATACTCATACTTATAATTAATTCACACAATATTATTTTCTTCAATAATTCCACAAGACAGAAGAAAAATATTTTTCCAACAATTTTTCTTTTCTTTCTCAATTTTTCTTCCCGTAACAAATAAATTCAAGTGAGGTCTATCAAGTTGTCTTTTAATATGTGATTAAGTCTACGAAAATATTCACAAATAACACACAATAAAAAATATACTAAAAAAAACATTTGAAGAAGGTATTAGATGAGTAGAAATATATTCTATATTCACATTATAAATATACTTTAATCCATACGAGAAACTGATGATGATGATGATGAAGAAGAGGAGAAGATGAAAATTAATATTTTTAAATATCATATTATAAAGTATGTTAAAGGTAGATTAACAATCGAATCTGACGAATAAATCAAGCACTTAAGTTGAGATTAACATTGTCTTTTTTTATTGTATATATATTTATATTGCTGACTCGAAACAAATAGCCTTTTGCTGATCTCGACAACGATGAGGTAGACGCGAAAAAAATAACTTTTTTTTTTTCTCGGGTTTTGATGAAAGAAAAGTTTTGAGGGGCATGATGAAAAATATTTAATAAATAGCCCGAGATGCATAGGAATTAGTACTTAAGTTTGATTAGGGTTACATTTCAGGTTAAGAATAATTAGTAATCTTAATATACAAGTATAACATATACAAGTGGTTCGAATCCTACTATAAACTGTTGATCTAGAGGGTATGCTGCAATAGATTTAAAATCGCAATGCCTCCAGTTCCAAAGGCTGGGCCCTTTCAACCCTAATATCAAACAAAAACGAGACGTATCTAGCCTAAAATTGGTGTCTAATTAAATAAATCCTCAGAATCATATTCATATCCAAAACCAGTAAATCGTTTCCAATTTCACGACAAAAAAGAGCTCTAACAACATTTAATCAAACATGTGTGTCGCTCGGGCAATCAAGTGAAGTGAAAGAAACAAAAATGAAAATGTGAGATTAAAAATATTATAATTCTACTAAAGTCAGTGATGTATCAACAGTCAGCACACAAGTTGATTTCACTCATCTTCAACAGTAAGTTAATCTTTTAATGCAAAGTTTTCTTTCTTATTTTATTATGAGTCAGAGGTGATCGATCGAGTGAAATTTTAGATAGAGAAGGGAAAATTTCAAAAAGTTTATTTTTTGTGTCTAACTTTTCAAATCATTGAGATATAAATAATTTACATGAAATGAAATAAAGATTTTCAATTTTTGAGACTGATGAAGCGAATATAAATTTTTGAAATCACCAACCCTGAACTGCCTTCCAATTCCCCTTCAGAAAAGTATATTAAATTATTAGGATTAAACGACCGAAAGAATTCATAAGTTATTTATTATAACTTAAAAAAAAACGTTAAGCTCCTCATCAGTCCATCTATCTCTTTCTTATATTTATAAAATTATTTTTTACAACAATATTAAGCGAGAATCAAGAGAAAAAAACGAATAAAAATTAAAAATGCAAAGCCTAATATTGTGGCTGGATAAATGACTTTGCACTTATCGTATGCGTGATTTAATCGCGTAGTTAAAAATGTTTTTTTTTTTCTGGTTGTGATAAGATCCAAAATAAAAAAAAAATCCACAAAATGCGGCAAAGAACAAAAGAATTTTTTTATAGAATTACTTATACACACGCCGAGTGATAAAAATACATCAAAAAATAATAATAAAAAAAATAAAGAAATAGTCATCCACCTTCTTAATATTATGTTTTATGGTGCTTTATAAGAAAAAAAAATTAATTCCCATCCCGAATATGTGCGTGTGTGTATACGTCCGTACACGAAAAAAAATGCCAATTCCGAAAGGGGCCGTTCACTTATTACGTAACGCAAAAATTCGGGTTTTTTACCCCCCCCCCCCCCTCCGTAACGTTTTTAACAAAAGAATCAGGTGCGAGAACAATAGACCGTAACAAACTCTCGACCCCCACCCTCAGAGCGTTACGTAATAAGTGAACGGCCCCAAACGCTAAAAGTTAATCCTCCAGTCAGTCAGCTTAACTCTCTCAGATATTCATAAAATTTATTTTTATAAAGCTTCTCGCAAAAGGATTATAACTCTTTTCTCTTCTCGGTCTTGAATGTAGTTGTGCTTATGGGGGCCTTACGTAGCCTTGCCTTATGGTCTTTTATTTGCGTGTTTAATAATAAAAATCAGTGAGGAGCATTTTTTGAACTTGATGAAAAGCGCAGTTTTTGTAGATTTACAATAATAAGGAAGAAAGCAAAAAAACTTGATACTCAAAGTAGCTTCAGTGAATTCGAGAATTTCTCTTATAGATAAGACTGAAAATGATTATTCTTTAAGTACTGATTAGAAGGTCTTTTTTAAAAACCCGGCAATAAAAATAAACCACTTGAAATCTCAGTTCTGATTTCTGTTTCGTGATTATGATTCAGTAGTATGGGAAATTTTAAGAAGTTGCTAAAATTACTCAAAAAATTTAAAATTTTAGAAAATAGTTTGAAATTTTTTATAAATCTTTAATATGCTACCAAAATGACTATAAAATCAGAAAATTTTTGAATTTCGCTATGCACATGTCTTGACAAACTGCCAACACCCCAACAAAAATCTCAGCTAAATGAAATAAAATATTTCAATGACCTATGGGATTTAGGCAACGAAATTAAAGAGATTTATTGAATTTTATGCCTCACCTTCACTCTGAACTCACTTAAAAGCGGACCAGTAACAGTAACAAAAACAAAGTTAATTAGATCAAGTTGGTAGTATTTAATTAATCTACATTCACTCACATAATATTAATATATGTGTAAATAAATTGTGTTAAGAGATATAGATATATAATATAAAATAGATATAGACAAGATATGAAAGTGAATCGCAATCTCTATGGTGTATAAATCTCTACGATTCACTTTTATATGCCGACAATTTCGGTTCATTTGATATTGATTGATAAAGATAAAGCATTATTGTAAATATATTTTTTTTTTCATTTACAGTTGGGTTAGTCAACATTTACGTATTAAAGGATTTTATGACAGAATATTAATCCACAACTGTAAAAATAATAAAAACCATCCAAATCGTTCCATTTATTCGCGTGTAAAAAAAGAAATGGAAGTAAATAAAATAATAAAACATCAAGAGACATTTGCCGACACTTCTTATACTTTAATCGCTGAAAAAAATGCTTCAAAAGCGGTTTTTGTTCATAATAAAAAAATCTTTAATTTTTTTTTCGTTCAAGGTGTTTTTTGTGACTGATTTTTATTAAACTTATATGGATTTTTGAGAAGATTTAGAAAATTCTTGACAATCAAATAACTAATAATAATCGGCTAGGCATACAATATTAGTATTAGAGGAGAGTCCAAAAACAGATTAGATTCAATTTTTAATATCATTTGTTGATGATGATGATGGCGAGAGATGCTTGAGATTTTTTAAATTTAATTTAAATCTCTTTCTTTGGCATATTAAAAGGACTTAAGATATCTTATTTAGTCATGAGTTTTTTTTCGCTATTTTGTTGATTTGAATGGTTTTGAAATTTGTTGATCGAATTAAGGCTTTGGATTGGTTTTTAATGAGGAATTGAGGTATAAATTTGTTAGATTGATTTGTTGTGTTTTAATCTGATTTTCGATCTATAGTCCAGCTTAATCAGCTTGATTTGGTAAGCAAAAAAGTTCGAAACCTATCATACTCAATATAAACTTCAATAACTGCTTTTTCTACCTTCCGCTACCCAAGTAAACATTCAAACAAATTAACCGACAACAAAATTTCACTGAGTCACCAATTTACCGCCATATTGACAAAGACATCAGTCAAAGGATTTAGGTTATCCAGCTAAAATAAATTCAGCTTAATCCATCGGTCGTTATCAAATGAAAAATTACCTAAAGACACTTCACATGAATGTTGTTGTATTTTTTTTTCTTACATTATAAAATGTGCCGTTATCGTCAGCTGTCGACTGTTATCAAGAACACATAAAATAAATTCTTATAGCCAAGCAAGCTACACAGTTGAACTTTTAGGTAATAATAAAAAAACTTTCATTTTTAATTTACGCAAATTATAATTATTATTGATACATATTAGCATGCAAATTATGAGCATTAATGTTTAAACTGTTTTGTGTTTTCAGATGGAGAATATGGTCGAAAAAATTTATTTAACTACATGAATAAGTACAAGCTAATTACAATAAAGCTACTTAACGCTTCAGTAAACGATTATATTCGATAAAAACAAATTAATTCATTTAAAAGACGTTAAAATGTGATCTCAATAAAGAATAATGAGAAATTCCGATAGACCAACTCCCTTAAATATAAGTTATCGAACAGAACTAACAATGGAAATAGAAATACAAAAAAAAAAAAATAAAAAGAATTTTCTTCGATTATTTCCTGACCGTTAAAAGAAATAAAATTAAATAAAAAAATATTCGTTAATGTAAGTAATATGGGAAACATCCGCAAAAAACACAGGGTTAAGAATTAATTTCAGGCTTAAATAATTTGAATACGATGGCACTTTTACAAATAGTATACAATAAAAATAAGCATGTAATAATAATAAGAAGAATAGCCTCAATGCATTTCGTCACACACCAACGATTGTATGAAGATAGATGTTGGATAATTCTGTACTGGATGTGTGTTGTAAAATATATAAAAGGGGTAGATATGTGAAAACTTCCTACATAGTAGCTGCGATACATTTCTCTTGTACTTTTTTTGTGTTGTTTCTTTTCCTCCTTCTTCTTACTTTTTTTCGTTCTTTTGTTGTTCAAGTTTTTTGTAGGTGCACATTTTACTTTTATATCTAATATTAATATTATTATTTTATTGAGAGCAGCAAAGAGAATGCATTATTTTTGAGTGCATTTTTGGAAGATTTTGGTGGTTTTTTTGTGACATTTTGGGTGGATTAGTAATTGAAGTCATTAAAAAGTCGTTTTAGTATATTTAGGGCCAATTTTTAAGAATTTCTGAATGAAGCTTAATTTTTTCAAATTTTGAGTTCAATTTCATATTAAAAGGCAATTTTTAACATTTTAGGATTTAAATTAAGGTCTTGGAAATTTTGAATTTTTAATTCAAATATCAAAATTCTTAGACGCTAAGGCATCAACTCAATTTTCACTATAAATTCAACTCAACACTAAATCAAAACCAATAATCTTAAAACCCATCAAGCTGCGCTTTATTCACACCCATACCTAACCCCAAATGACTTTCTAACAATTTTAAATTTTTAAAGAAGAAGAATAGAAAGGTTTTAGCATAATCGGAAGTAGTTATGTTCATTTATATTGTCATAGTTGGATAAATATGCGATATTTTATTATTACATTTCATATTTTTTTTAAACACATTTCTAGACTCAGAAGGATGATTAAATGCCATCAGTTGATGGCATATGAAAGGTAGAAAAAAGGCTTGTAAAGCTATTAAGCCCTTCACAACAATAATAATAAAATATCATCCTGATTCATTTGATTGGTTTTAATAATCGTCATAAAAAGGGAGAAAAAAAACATAAAAAATTCTTTCAAGAAGGAAAGACAAAAAAAAATAAATTTTTTAGGTAACTAGGAACAATGGGTAATAGCGTCATTACCCGAATCGCTTCAATAAACATGAACTCATTGCTTCCAAACACATAAATTTATATTTCAAGTTCAATTGCATTTTTTAACCCTTTTTTACCGAGAAAATTATTGTCGTCGTCATTTGAGTGCATGAATAACTCATGTCTATTATCTAAATAATTCTTTTATATCTCCATCTCACTCACCTTAAACCATGTGAAATTTTAATTTTACATTCGTCTTTTATTTTTTTATTATTTTTATTCGAATATTTAACGGTTAACTACCAAAAATTTGTCAATTATTATTGAAATAGACGCTCGCGCGACATATCCCGAAAATATTTTTAAAAAAATATTTTGTTCTTCATTTGTTATGTGAGAAGGTATAAGCATACAGAAATTAGACATTAGTCTTTACAAACAGGTGCAAATTACACTCTCTTTTTGTTTCTATTTCTCTTGCTTGCTCTTTTTTTTCATGTGCAGGAAGTGATGAACATGAAATTGTCATTTGTCTCATTTCTCAAGGAATGAAGTTCTTCTTTTTTTTCAAACAGAAAATAAAAATTAAATGCAATTGTGTTTTTTCGAATGTAATGATGGATTTTTATTTGTTTGTGTCGGGTGTGGATGAATTTGTAAAATGGAACAGTAAAATTATGTGTCGATGTTAAAATTGTTAAGTTAATTATGAGTTGGCTTTGGGGAATATTTAAATGTGTCAAGGCTTTTTTTAAAACAAATTTGAGCATATTTTTTTTTTAATTTGAAAAACTTGGAAAAGTAAACTTTGAAATTTTCATTGATTTTTTTTCTGATAATTAAAAGTTGCCATAAATTTGAACCAAAAAATATTCAATTTAAAATCCCAACAAGTATCTTTTAAATATCTTACATCCATCATGAATAATAAGGAGTATTAAGTCCTTGGATCTAAATTTAATTGTCACCACTTGAAGTGAACAACAAGCAAGAAAGCGAGTGAGCGGAAAAAAGAACTCGAAAAAGCAAAAAGGTAAGCAAAAAACTCAACAAAAATAATACACACAACGTGAGTGAGTATGCTTACATACTATTATGATAGTTATCTGTGCAATTGAGCCATTTAAGGAAGCAAAATGATGGTGGTCATTTGCACACTGTTCAAATAGAAAAAAAAGAGAATAAAGAACAGCAATCGAAAGAGAAAGACGTAGACATTGTAAGGTACAAACAGTTGTGCTGCATATACATACTTAATTAAACCATTGAATTCTAGAATTGGCAAATATACATAATGAAAAATTACAAAATTGCATGCGTAATGTGTTTATTGTGTGGCAAGAGGTAGCTGTTGAAATGTAAACATTAATTTGATTATCATCCACAAAATGACTTTCTGATGGCACATCCAAAACTTGTTTTTATATTTCTCGTTTTTTTTTCTTTATCGACTTTTGTATAAATATTTATTATTATTATTTTTCTAGAGCTTCCATCACTTTACTTAGATATGATTCACAATTTTGTAGACTGTATGGGGACACATGAAATTTTTTATTTAGTATCGGATGAGCCATTTTGTCTTATCAGTTTTTTTAAATTTGCCCCCGTAAATGTGAAAGAATTTTTTTTTAACTTCTACAACTAACTGGAAATACCAAAGTAATGATATCATACGACTATGATAAAAATATCTATCAATCAGATTATTAGGAAAAAGAGTAGAAATAATAATGATTTATGATTTATTGGATTTTAATTTGTTGATCTAAAAAGAAGTTTGGAGCGATGATTTTTTTTTTACTTTTTTTAAGGCGATAATGTTTATAATTTTGATCGAATTCCTTTAACGATAAAATTGAATGATTTTTGGGGGAAATCCAGTCGGGTGCATTTTAATGAGTTGGAAAATTTGGTTCGATTGGATTGAAATTTTGACGTGTGTTGGTTATGAAATGACTTGAGGTTAGTGATAAAATAAAGAAAAATTCTGCACGTAAATTTTAACAACATTGAAATTTTTTTATTAGGATTCAAACTTTGTCAATTTTGACATCAAAATCAGCAATTTGAAACCGCTTACTAAGCCACAACACCACTTGGTAATTTTAGATATATCACTACCCAATTAACTCTTGAAACCTTCAATCTTCAAATTCCCACAAAAATTGCTTATCAAAACACAATCACATCAACCTCAAATCACATTCAATTCTTATCCAAAAACCGATATCTTCATAGAAAAAAAATAACATTCAATAAACCTCAACAAAGTGATTAAAGGCATTAATTACTTTGTGAACCTTGCGCTCACCCATTTATTTCAAGCTTTAAAAGTCTTAATCCAAATAAATAAAAAGAATCGAAATCAAAATCGTAAATCAATCGATCATTTAATAATGCCGCTATTTTGCGACATCACCGCATTACAGTTCAATGCGATAATTACTATTAGTATTATTGTATTTGAGGGAATTTTACGTGTTTTTTTACCGCCTACAAATGGAATTAATTATGCTTGATTTTAGTTGCTTAGTTGTGACTTAAAAGAGAAGATTGAAAGGATTCAAAGTCTGTATGTGAATAAAACACGAGTTGAGAGGATGAATGGTTTTATTTGAGTGGATTTTTGTGAGTCATGACACATTTCTAGAGAATTAATAATTCAATTGGGATAGGGTTGAGGTTGATGAAGTAGGATTTACTGATTAGGTTTAGGTTAGTTGGGATATTGGTTCTGCAAAATTTCTGATTTGATAAAATGTCAACATCAACCAGTAGAGCCGTTAAAACACATAAATTTAATCCTAATAATCCCTCATACATGAATCATTCTTAATAAAAGCATTAATTCACGATTCACTAATCCTCATACCCTAGGACAAACAGTCAAATCACCTGAATTTGAAAATAAAAAAATTAATCCTCTCATTCGAATTCCTCACCTGCCCTGCCCATATTTAGCAATTCTCGAGATTAATTTTCTTTTTTTTTCGTCGTCGTCGTCGTGGTAGTTGAAATATACATTTTGATGGATTAACTATAAAAAAATTAAGAATTTAATTCCTCAAAAATCATACACAAGCGATACCGTCTTTCTACAGCAAACAAAACGTAAAATATCGCGAATTAATACTCAACAAATATTATTTTTTCCTTCATTTCGGCCTGCGTTGTGTGTATATACTAGGGATTTCAATCCCGGACGGTTTTTTCAATCCCGGGATTACGGTATTGAAAAATCTTGAACCCGGGATCCCGGGTTTAAACCCGGGATTGAAATTAAACAAGAATCAGATATAAAACCACTTTTTTGATGTCCGAAAATGCAAAAAAAATAGTTATTCTCATTAAATTTGTGTATGTAAATTGTTCTAACTAATGCTCAATCAAATATTTACTTAAAATTTAATAATTTAATTTTTTGAAAATGTCTGAATTTAAAATCTCCTAATTTCTTTTGAGCTACATAGCACTTTTTTATTAAAGAATTGAAAATTAAAGAAAAATATATATTAAATTTTCATAAAAAGTATGGTTTTTAATACTTTATCACTGCAGTGATATCAGTGCACTGATATTGTGGTTTGAAAAAGTTGAATAATACCTAATTCGAAAATGGAAACAACAAATTTATAAAATTTTAACTAGGTAATATTCGACAAGCATTGAGAATTGAGTTGAAAATTGTTCTACAAAAAAGATTCATAATTAAATAGAAATGTTTTAAGTAAATTACCTCGCCCCTAAATTAAAATCAACGATTTACCCGACTACCGACACTTCGAAATTTGTCAGTTAAATACAGTTAAATAGTAAATGTGTTTGTAATTTTTTTCACCATTTTTAATTTTCAAAATGTTAATTAAAGTTTGTTTATATACGCTTTCTTGATTAAATGATAGAAAAATCGCTAAAGAATGCAATAAATTTGATGAATCAAGATCCAGAATAAAAAAATAGGGATAAATATTTTGATTTCAACATATTTTGATATTTGTGGTCATTTAATTACGAAAAACTTCGAAAAGAAGTGACGGTAGTCGGCAATTTACATTTTAAAAGAAAATTTTAGTAATTTCAGATGTTTTTTGATAAACTTTTACGAAAATATGCCGAAAATATAGAAAAATAAACATTTTTTGACTTCAAAATTTTAGATTTTTTTTAAATTAAGGAAAAATTTTCAAAATGAATGAATACCGTAAACCCGGGATTGACAATTTTTCAATCCCGGGATTACGGTATTGGAAAATTCGGTCCGAACCCCGGGATCCCGGTTTTCGGGATCCCGGGTTTGAAATCCCTAGTATATACATACATTTGAGGCTAATCCCATGTGCCAAGATTTTATTAATTGACTATATAAATGTTAACACGTAACAGGCCGAATTTTCTGTTTCATATATCATGGATTAGCGGCAATTTTTTTTTATTCCATTTCTTCTTCTATAAACGCGAAAAAAAATCGTGATAAGTGTAATAAATTTTATCGTGAGGAATTAACTTTTTTTTTAGCAGCAGAAGCAATAATACTGAGCTGCAAAAAAATACACAAGAGTGAGAAAGAAAAGTCATTTGAAGATTTTTCATTAAATATAAAAAAAATGAGAAGCTAAAATTAATTCCATATTGAGGTATATATACATACATATTGAGAGTTAAACACCCATAACGAAATATATCGAATTTGATGGGCTTAAGGCGTTAAGGCAATCAAGTCTTACAGATCAAGAATAAGTGAGTAAGTGAGATGGAGAGAAATGGCAATTGGTAGAAGAAAAGATATTAAGATGATTGGATGGAGGATCTACAACAGTGTCATAATGTAATAAATATTTCTTAATTCTTCAAGTCCGACTTTGTTTTTCTTTCTTTCTTTCTCGGTCTGCTTCTCATCTCACTCACTGACTCGCATACACACAAATATACTTTGTATCATCTTTGTGAATTATAAATATTTTTTTTGAGCGGGTTTTCCTAAATCGCTTTATGCTTATTTCTCATTTTTTGACAGGGCTCTTTTTAATTTTTTGTCTTTTTTTGAAAGTCAATTGGGTTAGCGGAGGTTTGAGTTATGTTGGAATGTTATGGACAGAAGTTGAAAGATTGGTGTGTTAAGTCGTGGATTGCAGGTGTTTAAGAGAGATTTATTGAAATTTTGGTTTGTTAAAAATATTTTTCTTGGACTAATTAATGATGTGGCAACCTACTCTACATTAGGATGGTCAAAATTTAGAATTATTATTCCAAAAATTTCAATTTACAGTCTTAGTTCTAAAATATTATTATTTTTTCCAACTAAGTCTCAAAAATGCGCTCTAAACCCATCTACACTCAAAATTCCCTCCAATTTTCCACCTAAGCTAATTTCTCAAAAAATAGTAAAATAAATTGTTTTGTAGACAAAAAAAAAATATCACAGAAGACGAGAAAAAATGATTGTTTGTTTGTGCCGTGTGAGGATTAAAAAACTTTTCATATGAAATCCCACAGATGAAATTAATATCATCTCCGCACATAGTGAAAAAGAGAGAAGAAAAAAAGAATATATTTTTTTGATGTCAACAGATTAAAAAAATTGTAAATTAAAAAAATGAGTGGAAAGATCATTTCACTCACAATTGAGTGTGAGATGTTTATTTATAATTTATAATATTCATGAAAAAATAATATGTCTTAAATATTTTGTTTAGGGGTGAAGTGAATGTTATGTGACATTATTTGTAAAAATTTAGCTGATTTTTGAGACTTAACTCTAGTATATTCTAAAAGGGTTTCTGTTTATGTTAAAATATGATCTTTTCCTAATGTCACGTCATTTGCAAATAGTCCCAAAAAATATTCAACAGTTAGATGGAATAGCCGCTTAAATCTTCATTGATTTTTCATCAAAACTCATTAAACTTGTACATGTTAAATATTTTTCTTGACGAGAAAAATAAGAATATATATTATCCGCGAAAGAGATTAAATTTTCACACTTGTTAAACTTTATAGATGTGTATTATTTTGCACAAAAAAAAATCAAGAATGAATTGTCGGGAGTATTTTTAAGATTGCTAATTCTTTAAGTCGCATGTCTTTCGAGAGATATCCGTCAAGAGAATTTTTTTCGTTCATCTTAATATTTTTTTTTTCACTTTATTTCGCATTTTACACAATACAATCATGCTCATCGTAAGCATCTTTGATTTCTTTTGAGATTTCATTAAGAAAAAAAATATTACTAACAAAGTTGGCTACAGATGCCGAGGGATTTTAGTCTTAATCACATTTTAATAATATGCAATTATTTATCCTACTTCGCTTCATTATTTTCCGTAAAAGAGAAAAGAATAAAAAAATTAAGATAAAGAAGGCAAGAGATGTACTTAGAGTAGTCATTCAGCTCTAAATAAGTAAGTACGTAAGTAAGTAAGTAAATAGAATCCAGTCATCATCAACGACATTAAAATCATAAAATATGTGATAAAAAATGCGAAAAAGATTAAATTATGAGATGATGGTAAGAACTTCCGTGCTGGGATAGGATAGTTGCTAATTAAGTTTATCAAAATTCAGCCTATAGGATTTTAATTGAAAATTTACAATTTTTTGGAGGTTCGAATCTTATCAAAATAATTAATAAAAAAAAAATAAATTTCTTACTTTAAGTAATATAATATCAAGATTTATATTGAACCTAGTTGAAGTAGGTTCTAAAATTTTAATGAATATTAATACACCATCAACCCCACAGAAGTATCAAAACTTCATCAAAAAGTTGCATCTACAAGGAACAAGAAATGATACAACAGCTAAAAGACAGTAGACACGGTAAGTGAAATGAATGTAGAAGATGATCGCATTGTATACGAGTGATGTGATTAGAGACTCATGATCTCTTTCAATGCAGAAAAAAAGAGAAGAGAAGAAAAGAGACAAGACTGAGAAGATTGAAAAGACGAAGCGAGCAAGAAGGAAAGAAGTGATTTTTTTTTTCAGAAAAGAAAAAAGACTTCTTTCAGTAATCTCACGTGGTATTAATCATACAATAAATTAAAATAATCCAATCGGATTTAAATAATTAATTTATATATTTCATTAGCGACTTAACTAATACACAAACGTACAATGCACGAAATGATTTTAATAGCGCTTATTCACCGGATCTTTGTAATAATTTTATTTCATTTCTTCTCCTCTATTTAAAGAAAATTTTTGTTCCTTTATCTTTTTTATATATTCTACTTTTTTAAACACGATATTCGAATCGAATTGAAGCAGGAGCTTAACCTTTGAGTATTTTTTTCTTCTCTCTTGGAATTAAGCTTCAAGTGAACGATATTGGGGATTGAAAATTTTGCAACGTCAAGTTTTAGTTAAAATCTCTTCTCTTTTTTATGGATGGAATTTTCTGACTCATCCCAGCTAATTAACGACTGATTAGTGATTTTTGCGAGAAAAAATTTAAATAAGCTTTATGAAAAAAAGAAAAAAAAACTTTTTAATCTTTTTATAATGAAAGATGAAGAACGAAATATTTTTTATGAGATTATGACTTAAAGTTTGAGATGTCTAGGATTGCTATGGTGATGTATGTCAATTTGTTGAGGAGAGTAGTTGAAGATTGTGAGATGTTTGTGTTGTGAATGTTAAAAAATTTTGATGTAAATTATTTATTTTAGTAGAGACTCTGAATTTCAGTCAAAAAATAAAATTTTTAGCAAATTTCATTAATATAAGCTCAAAAATCAGGAAATCAACAAAAACACTTCCTATCTGGGCATATTTTCCATCCACAAATCTACAAAATCAACAAAAGTTAAAACAACAAAAAAAATTTTTTTTGCTCATCTTAAATTCTCTCCAGTCTATTTCTTTAAACAGCTAACAAAAATCTTAAATCGCTTTACTAATATTATTTTTTTTCTTCAATTAACAATCTCTTTTATATCTCGTAAAACAAAAGACAGAAAAGGTAAAGATTTAATCCGACTTATCTGTTTCACTTAATTTGAAATTTTCTTTATAACCTCTTTCACAAATGTGTATCTCTTTCATTAGACACCACTTATTTAGTGCCTAGGAGAATGGGTAGAAGGAGATAAAAAATTGTTTTATTTGTTTTTCGAAAAAAAGAGAGAAAAAGAAAAAAAAAATTCTTCACATTTTTAGTTCCACAAATATTTCCCATAAAAAAATAATATATAAACGAAAATATTACAACATAAACTGGAAAACTAGATTACGGTAAAGTGCGGTGGCAAAAATCACATATATTTTCGATTTATAAATAAATTAATCTTATTATAGACACTTTGACTATGTCTTAGAATGTGTTGCTATATAACACATGTATATGGGTAGCAAATAATGTATTCATAATGCCATTGCCGCTTGTAAAAAAGAAAGAAATGAAAATCACATTTCGGATTATAAATTTCACACACAGACAGACGTGAATGTGAGGGGCTTCGTTGAGCTAAGTTAAGGCTGAAAAATTAGTATTTTGTCTTAAACTTAATTCGCTAAAATCTGTATTAATTTTTTTTCTCTCTCTCTTTTTCGTCTTTCGTTTATTTCTCATTTTTTCAAACTCGTTCGTTACATTCTTCAATAAGCTATAAGCTATATACGAAAGTATTAAGTGTTCCTTTATATCAAGGCGAAAAAAATAAAATACTAACAAAAATAACAGTAAGGAATGAACTTTTCATCCAAGGATCTGTTTGAAAATTATGTAAATTAATTTTTGAAATTTTTTCGTGCTATATCCATTTCTTCAATGGAAAGTTGATGTGGTTTAGTAGCGCAGGAACTTAATATGTGATTTGCTTCATTTTGAGCTACTCAAAAAGCTATATTAGGTTCGAATCTTAATAAAATAAAAATTTTTCACAAAATTATTTTAAAGCTATAGAGGTAAAAGTTCGAATCCTACCAAATTAACCTTAACGTTTTAAATAAATTTTCAGTCATTAATAAGACGAGAAATTCAGCTTTTGTTTATTTGATTCTCAATCGAAATTTACTATACACTTTTTAACCCTCTTGACCCCTTTCAACTCAACACCCCCCAAAACTCTTACATCACAACTAAACAGACTCCAAAAATTTATATCTACATGTTTCGAGTGTTCTTTAAATCCTTTCAGATTAAATTTATTTTCCAGATTTTCGAGAATATAATACAAATTAATATTAAATTGGTTGTTGTTGCCTGATATGCTGTCGACGACGACGATGAGATTTCAAGTTTTCTTTCAAATATTAAAAAAAAAATCTTTTTTTTTCCTCCTCATCTCTGCTAAAGTGAGGGAAAGTGAAATCCTGTAGCAAAAACTCTTCAAGAATGTAAAAAGGATTAAGAGCGAGTTCAAAATATTAATTTGTAGCTTTGCGCTTAATCTTTTTACTCTTCTTCTTCTTCCGTCTCATCCCCACTTTATAAAACAAGACAAGAAAGAAAAAAACACACACCGAGCAGCAACAGCAACAGCAGAAGCTGTTTTCTCTTCTTCTTATTTGTTTCTGTTCCTTTTTCGACATTAAGAATGTGATGTATAGTTCGACAAACGGCGACGGCTGAACGAACAAAAAAAAATATTATCTTCTCTTTTTTTGGGGTGGTATAAAGAAAGGTATGGGATGAAGTTCAGATGAGATAAGATGAATTTAAGTATCTCGTCGTCTCTATATAAAATTCTAAATGAATGAATTAAAAGGGATTTAGTTATTGCTTCAGTTTATATATCTGGATGGATGGATGGATACGTAAACTCAATGTTTTTGTCTATTTCGTGTAAATATTTGTGAATGTTAAGGCAATGAGATGGATGATTAGTGGAGGGAAGAATGTCAAAAGAGGAACTAGGAATATTGGGTACGTTAATGTTTTGATAGATTTTTTTCATACCTTAATAAAAAAGCTTGCATGACAAAACTAACTAAAAATCCTTACAAAATTGTCAAAAGAAGCAAGGTCAACATTCGCTAATCTCATAATCTGCTTCAAAATATTCATGTTTTATATAAAATTATAATCTCTAAATCTGCCTCTTTTTCAGCCTAGAATGTTAAATAATCTCCAATTTGTGTTTCAAAAAAATAATCTCTAATCCGTTCCAGTTGAGTATTTTATCGAATCTATTTAATCTTCAAACACAGAACGTAAAAAAATAATATTCAGCGTATTAATTGTCAATGCAATTGTTCTTGCTTATTGTGTTGCACACAATTTGAGTGTCAATTGAGCATTATATCAATGTATTATTGTGTATTATCTAGAATTACTGGTAATATGTGTTATTCTGCATAAAAGCAAAATTAATTAGCCACCCACTCAAGCAGACAAATTAATAATGAACCAAGATCATCTGACTTGAAAAATTGTGTTAAAAAATCCATTAAGTTTTGAGGGAAATATTGCAAATGATGTCTAATTTTTGGAGGGTTAGAGAGGGTCTCAAAAATTATTTTATTAAGATTCTCATGTAAAATGATTTAATTGATTTAATTAATTCATTATGACGTCATTTATGAACAGTCCCACATTAAAGTGATGGATAAATGTGATGTGATACATGAAATGGATTTATACGGGATGAATGGGATCAAAGTTATACAAAGATTAAGAGCATAAGATACGGAAAGGCAGCTACGCACCTTAGACTACATAAAAAGCGTCTCTCTCGGAAATTCAATATCACTCTCTATATATATGGGGATTATTTCATTTGGGATTATCGTTTCTTTCTCATCTTCTTCATTTCCTTCCATCTGTTTAATGTTATTATGTGTATATGCGCGTCTAAATTATGTGTGTACATGGCACATTCAAAAATTGTTTGTTTCTCTCTCTTTATTTCCGTCAATTCAGTACCAATTTACTCAATCTGCTATCCAAATCCACCATTCACATCATCATCATCATCGTTGTTGTCGTCATCGCTGCTAAAATTTTTTTTGTTTGGTAATCCATGCAAAAAGGCATTACATGCCAGAATGAATATAAACATATAGTGACTGTGAGAGTGAGAGAAATAAATTGAGAGACTGATGGAGGGAAAAACTTGAACAAAACAGAGGAAACATAACAGTCGAGCAAGCAAGAGAGAGACGAAAAAAAAATCATTATTTTAATTAAAATCAGATCAGATTATCCCTAATCCGTTAAAAGATTATATGTCTGTGAATGGCTGTGTATATATTTTTACTCACTGTAATAAGAATAACAATACACACGCACATCCATATATACACCCATCAGCCCTGCTTTTATACACACGCTTATGGCTTATAGCATTAAGATCTATCTGTTGGTTTGGTTTTTACGTAAAATTGTACATTAACATTCATTTCTATATCCATAGATTTATTGCGAGGAGGGAAATAAATTCCACATGAAAATGCTACTACTCTCTGGCTTAACATAACGCTATAATATAGCAGTAACAACAACAACAACAAATACAACCAGAAATGGATTGTTGGATTTCTAGAATAGCAGAGCTTCGCAATATGTATATCCGTTTATATATCCATCCGATGCGACTGTTTCTGTACTTCTGTTCGATGGTGGTATGGTATGAGTGAGGAGGAAAAAATGTAATATATAAATCCATAATCCCCAGATTAAGGATTAACTTGATTGATAATACAACGATATTCGCTATAGCGTTTATGTGAATTGTCTGTATGTAGACTTATTCCATTCATTCTCATTTTCATCTCGTCTTTATATATTTTTTTTATGTTATATTATGGAAAATAAAATTGTATTGCTTTGCCACTGTTATTGCTCCTAGTGCTGTTTATACATCATTTTGAGCACTCTATAAAATCGTTTTTAGTAATCATGGAATGATGGAATAATTTTTCTTGCTTCTTTTTTGACTGTTGTTGGATTTTCTTTTTGTGTGTAAAGGCGCATTTTTTGAATTTTTTTTTTGATTTTTTGCAGAAGTTATAGTAGCAGGTGCAGTTTAAAAATTGTTTAATTAAGAAATGAATTTTGATAGGATTCGAACCAAAGCTGATATTTAGAGTCTAAATTTCTATTTCACATTCCAAAATTGCAATTCTAATTGAATTGCCCTAATTGTCCTTAAATACATCTTTTTGTGCCAAAAAATTAAAAAAATTTTGCATCATTAATAAATTTTTGATCATACTGCCTTAAAAACTACGTAAAATATCCAACTCGAATCAATATTTCCATCTGTTTTTCCTAATATCTAATCAATTTCTCTCTATTTAGTCATTCCTAGTTCCCTTCTTATTCTAAACATTCCTCAAAATTTTAATGCTTGTAGACTAATGTAAAGGTACGAATGTCACCCTGAGGCACCCCAAACAATGGTCAAAATTGAATAAAATTAGATATTTAGTGCATTTGACACGAAAAAAATGTGTAATTGTTTCATGGCTGTCTACATTAATGGCTTTAAACAAAAGAAAATTATTTGACTAATTCAGCATTGCCAAAAGGGCTTTTGTCGATGAAAACATCAGTCATATAAGTGGACATAATTGCTTCAAAAATCTGCAACAATTTAGTTCATTAATTTGAATAAACTGATTTTTTTTGTGTGTGAGGCACAATGTGAAGGCATTGCAGAAAATTATCGCAAAAAATCAAGCTAAAAAAATAGGAAAGAGATGTCGACAATGGATTTAAGACAAGAAGTAAAAATATTTTCCTTCCTCTTCTGTTTCTTTTATTTTCTTCTATCTCGAGATCAAGAGATTTACTTACTTCTTATACATATATGTACGTAACATACATGCGGATGAAGACGAAAAAAAAAGAAGAAAAGGATGAAGGATAAAAAAGGGATAAACTTCTTCTCTTAAACATTAAATTGTGACATTCTGTGTGTAGATGTTTGTTGTTTTATTATTCTTTATTTATTTCAATTTTTTTATCGTTCGACATACAGCAGTTCTCTTTAAGAAGGTAATAGCTCAATTTCTGTTATAGTGGTTCATTCAATCGAAACAGGGGAATGACATATTTATTTTTTTATGTATTATAACATTGCAGGAACGGAATATACGAAAAAAAATTGAAAGGGTTAAAAAAAATTCTCATTTTATAATTGCACAATGTGTACATGAACATTAATTTTTTTTTTCATGTATTTTCTGTAAAATTATTTTAACTTGTATGCAAGAACGCGTATATGTAAGTAGAGTAAGAAGTGAAACTATTATGCCAATGTCAATGCAATTTTCTTTCTTATTTTTTGAGTTGTTTTGGGCTTTTGTGGAAGGGACAAGTTTTAAAATGCAAATTTTTTTGAGTAATTCCCAGTTAGAAATATTATTTTGATTATTTTTTTAAGGTGATGATCATATTGATCCATTTTAGTTAGAGTTGAATTTTATTTTTGATTTTTTTTTTGTGACATGTTCGTGTCATTGAAACATTCATATATTTTATTGTTTAAATAAAAGAATTATTTGACAAATTTCTTGAAAAATCTGCAAATATGTCTTAAAATCACGCATTATGTGTGTTAAAATTATGGTTGTAAATAAAATTTTTATAGTTTTTAACTTTTTGCCTAATTGATTGTTTTCAAGAGTTTGTCAACTTTTATGACCCAAAAGTTTTTTCAAAATTTCAATTTAATTTAATTTACTTTTAAAAATTAATGCTTAGTAAAATTTTAATTTTTCAAAAATAAAAAAAAAAAAAAATAAATATATATATATATATATATATATATATATATATATATATATATATATATATATATATATATATATATATATTAGTTAATTATTATTATTAATTTAAGGAATCAAAAACCACAGAAATTACAAACTGCAAACAACTTACAAAAAACATTAATTAAGATGATAATTATACGATTAATTAATTTATTACATGAGGTATTATTACTTTATGCATATCCATTGAGTAGCTATTATTCTATTCATAAAGAACGCGTCACATAACTACTGATAATTATTTTTTTGTATGAATCTCTTTTTGTATTGTAAATGCATATATGCTATAAATTGCAATTTCTAGTAAATAATGAACATTTTGAGTGACATTAAAATATCATTTTAGCTTGACTGTATGAGTGATTTGTGAGGACTTTAAAATGGGGGGAGGGTGTGGTTGGACTCGGATTTGTTGAATTTTTGATTTGTGATATTTTATAAACTGAATTGCACTGGCTGAGTTTTGATGATTTGTTGGTTTTTTGATGACTTTTTTCATAGATTTTCTGAATTAAAATGAAAATTTTTAACTGTAAATATAGTTCATATTCTAAGATTTTCCATTAACATTTTTTTTGTTCAAAATTTAATTTCAAATTTTTTTAACAAAATCGGATCATATATGTAAGCTAAGACCCCTCAAAATAACCTCCAAACCAATCAAAAAATACATAAAAATTTTGATTAAAATCCCCTTTGATCCCCGAACAATTCTCATAAAAATCAAATTTTGAACTAGAAAAATTGATCGTTGATTTTTATTGCCAATAAAATCCATCACATAGTCTAAAAAACTAGCTTTTGTAGGAGAGAGGTAAGACAGTTACTCTCTTCTCATTCCATTATTCTCATTTATGCATAATCGTATGCATAAGTGAGAATAATTATTCAGATAGAATATAGCCAGTAACATGTAAAGACAGTAGATAAGAATTAAATAATAAAATAATTAATTAGAAGTAAGAAATACAGAAAGTAGTTTATTATTGGTCTTAGGACCCACCGGTACTAAGGGTACCGCCCACACTTTTATCCTATCGCAAAAATTACACAAAATTTTATTTTTACAACACATAATGTGACTTTAAAGTTTTCAATTCTTAACGACAAATAAATTTTATCCAAATGATTGCCACTTCTTCTTGATCCATCAACCGATCATCGCCTCAAAAAAGCCTCTTATTAAAATTATTTCATCTTAAAAAGATTATAAAAATAAAAATAAAAAAAGTCATGAAAATATGTTTTGAGACAATAAAAGTAAAAGTAATTGCAGGAATGGCCATTGTAAAAATTTGTTGAAGACTTAAAATGATCAATAAAATAAAAATGTAATGGTAATTAAAATTAAAATTATGTGTGCAGAAGAGATAATAAAAATCGTAAAACTTTCTTGTTTAATAATCGAATTTTTAGTGCCAATATTTGTTTGAGATTCAGCTGCTGATCAACAATAAAAAAAAATTGGTTATTAATGATTGTGAGGATTTACTGATACACAGTAGCAAGCAGCTGAGAAGATGTTGCATAATAATAATATTTTTCTATTATTAATAACTTTATATGGTAATTAAATTAATTTAATTTATAATAATTATTATCAGAGTAGCATTTAATAAGGTAAATTACCTTATTAAAAATTTATATAAATGGAGTGTGTGCTTGTGTAGAAATTATTGGCAGATAATGGCTTTTAATAGTTTACCGATGACTGCTTTTTTTATTGAGGAAAATTGTGGTTATTTCTGTCATCTTCTAGATTCTTGTCGTCTGAGGTGTCTTTAATTGCTACTAAGGATTTAAACATATTTTTTTAATTTTATAAAATTAATTTTTCCTGAACCTGAGGCTTGTTTTGTACATGAGTGTCTGATGAGCAGTTTGAGTACTTGCTGGATCAGAATATTTTTTTAATGGAATTTAATTATTGAAATCTTAAAGATTTGTACTCAAATGTGTAAAAGGTGCAAAAATTTAAAGAAAGAAAAGCAAAATTTTGAAGAAAATAATACAATAATAATTCGGTTCTTTAAAATTTTGTAACGCTAAAAATAACCAGTTTTAAATCCCCCCCCGACCCTATTTTTAATTTCATTTCTTTTTCAACTTTGAAAAGTGTTAAAACATTGAATTTTTTTGCTTCTTGATTTGCTAAATAGAGTCTCAGGTATTTCAACTTAGTATACCCTAACAGGCAATGATTACAATCAGATACGATATTTGTGATTACGAAACGGTTTTGAGATGACGAAAATTTTCGTCATCACTTCATACATTCATTTGATTACAGTACGGTACCGACACGATCGCGCTAATTTGATTACAATCACAGATCGCGATCATTATCGTATCTGATTACAATCACTAACTTGCATGCAAGTGGAAACTTGCATGCAATTTTTTAAATTTCATAATCACTGATTGTAATCACTGATCGTAATCACAATGATCACGATCAATGATTGTAATCACTGATTATGATCATTGATTGTAATCAGTGATTGTAATCATTGATTGTAATCAGTGATTGTAATCATTGATTGTAATCAGTGATTACAATCACTTCGGGGGGAATGATTACGAAAAAAATTAAAAAATTATTTTTTTCGGTGGGGCCGAAATTTTCTAAGCATTTTTTTTTATTAGTATTAGGTGTTATTAGTATTAATGTTAGTATTAGTTTTTTTTATATTAGAAATTTTTATACTTAGAAATTTTTCGGTCACCCATCCTTTGCCGTTGCGTTGCTTAACTTTCGAGATCTCGCGTTTTTCCTTGAAGTCACCATCTGTAATTATATAATAATTTAAATATGGCAAAGACATATTTAAGTTACTATATATTTTTGATGTACTTTTTTACAGTTTTAACGCTCGATTAGTGTACGGGGGTTGATTTTCAACTGTTAGAGAAGTTTTAAATTGTTTAATAATTAGTTTAATCCGAGTTTAATCAATTTTTCTCGTGATTACGATCGTGATTGTAATCAGTGATCGCGATCAATGATTACAATCAGTTGTGAGTGTGATCAATGATCATGATCAGTGATTACAATCAGTTGTGAGCGTGATCAAAAAAAATTTTTGAATTTCGAATTTTTTAATGATTAAGAAAAGTTTTTCATTGATTACAATCAGTGATTACAATCAATGAACATGATCTTTGATTATGTTCAGTGACCACAATCATTGATCATGCTCATAGCTGATTGTGATCATTGATTATGTTCAGTGATTGTAATCAATGATTACGTTCATGATTGATTACGCTCATTGATTACAATCAGTGATTACAATCTCTGATCGTTCAAGTAACTTTTTAAAGTTTCTGAAAATTTATTTGATTACAATCAGTGACTACAATCATTGATCACGCTCATAACTGATCGCGCTCAATGATTATGTTCAGTGATTATAATCATTGATCACATTCACAAATGATTACGCTCATTGATTACAATCAGTGATTACAATCGTTGATCGTGAAAGGAAATTTTTTTAATGATTACGAAAAGTTTTCTTTGATTACAATCAGTGATTACAATCAATGAACATGATCTTTGATTATGTTCAGTGACCACAATCATTGATCACAATCAGCTATGAGCATGATCAATGATTATGTTCAGTGATTATAATCCTTGATTACATTCACAATTGATCACGTTCATTGATTACAATCAGTGATTACAATCGTTGATCGTGCAAGTAAGTTTTTTAATGTTTCTGAAAACTTTATGTGATTACAATCAGTGACCACAATCATTGATCACGCTCATAACTGATCGCGCTCATTGATTATGTTCAGTGATTGTAATCAATGATTACGTTCACGATTGATTACGCTCACTGATTGCAATCGGTGATTACAATCAACGATCATGCAAGTTTTTGTCAAGTTATTTTTTTAGGTGATTTTAAAAAATATTTGATTACAATCAGTGATTACAATCAACGATTATATTCACAACTGATCGTGATCAATGATTATGTTCAGTGATTATAATCGAGCGATCACGATCGCAATTGATTATGTTCAATGATTACAATCAGTGATTACAATCATTGATCGTGCAAGTAATTTTTTAAATGATTACGATAATATTATTTGATTACAATCAGTGACCATAATCAATGATTATGCTCATGATTGAGCGTGATCAACGATTACAATCATTGATTATAATCATTGATTGCGTTCATAGTGATTATGTTCATTGATTACGATCAGTGATTGTGATCACGACTGATCACGATCAATGATTATAATCAGTGATTACAATCGAGTAAATCATAATTTTTTTCTTATTTGTTTGATTACGAAAATTCATACTTGATTACAATCATTGATCGTGATCAGGTGATTACAATCTAACTTATGCAAGTTGGCATGTTCTGATTGTAATCACTGATTGTAATCTAACGATGCGATCACGAAAATATGAAAAAAAGGTCGATAGTGATTACAATCACTATCGTGATCGCGTCGGAATATCGTCATCATTGCCTGTTAGGGATAGATTTAACCTCATGAAATTTAATAGCTTAAAAATTATATCAAATATTTGAGTTAGCTTGAAATTTTATGATCACTTATTTGCAAGAGATAAGCTTAATATTTGCTTAATTTGTTACTATACTAATGAATTATAGTCAGAAACTCCTTTATAATATTTGAAAATTAGCACAAAAAATTTATTAATTTCACAATCATAAGTTTTCAGTTAATTGTGCCAACATTTGATACTCGATTGACAAAAATTATAAAAATTTGTATAAACTAAAAAGTTGAATATAATCCACATTTAACATTTAAAAAATTAATTCTCTCATTGATCAAACAAATTTTATTTAAATTTTCAATAAATCATCAATTACATTTCATCAGCTTCATCATATTCAAAAATAGTTCATTCATCAAATTTCATCAAACGCTTAAAAATTGAAATAAATTTTTAAGACCTTTTTTATCCCTTTTCAAAGAAAAATCCCTTCTATAAAAACTTAATGAAACTCAACAAAACGTAAATCAACTTATCCTTATAATCTAATCCCCCTTTAAAATAAAGGGACAACTGGGAAAAACACACACAGGCACAGACAATCTGCATTTTAAAGTTGATGCAATAAATTTTGAGCATTCAACAAGGATCTTTGGCTTCCCATCTTTATTTAATTTTATTTATTTTTTTCGGGAAGTTCCAAATAGAAAGAAAGGAAAAATTTTTTTTTGCCTTAATTGCCTGCTTCAGGTGTAAAAAGGACGTAAACTAGGTAAAAATAAATTATATTTTTTTTTGCCTAATGCACATTTATATTTTTGTTGAAGGCATGAACACCTTTGAAATATGTCTATGTCTTGTTATGTCCTTGGATATTACTCAATTATATGCACACAAAATAGACATGATAAAAAATTTTCCACATAATTTCAAGTGCTAGATTGCCTCATAGTAAAAATTAGTCACAAAATAAGTAAAGTATTTTTTTTGTTGTATTCACCTGCGTCACATTAGCAGCAACCCATGCTTCAGCGAATGTCTCCATTGCACTTTGAAAATCCATAGCACGTCCAAGAGCTGATAGTGAATCAACCATATATAATTATTTTTTATTACACAATTCGTTTGCGAAAAAAAATCTCTTTTTTTTGAGTTAAAAAAATTAATAAAATTTTTAAAAAGTATTTTTTTTTTGTTCTTTTAATTAAGTTTCATTCATTTCACTTGATGTCATTTAGAGAATCGCTTTAGCTCCAATAAATCCAATTAACTAGAATATAATTTTATTATTTTTATTCTCTTTCTCTTGTCTTATCTTTACCGCCTTCTAATATTCTGTCTGAATCACAATATTATTCACTTATTTCCTCTTTAATTTCTTCACACACAATGTAAATCTGTTCATGACTTATTTTTTTATTTTATTTAATTTCTTACATTCTTCTTTTTTTTCTTTTTTTCTTCTGTGATTAACACTTTATTTATTTATTAAAAAAATTGTTTCTTTATCTTGTTCAAACAACCTGGGTTTATAATGTAAAGCAAAAAAAAAATTAAATGTAGATATATGAAAAAAAAGTTAGTAAGTGCTCATATGCCTCGGCACTTGTGAATGAAACCGACTATAGTCGTCCGTTCACATCAACGTCTGTTGTGCAACTGTGTCGGCAAACGAATTTAGGAAAATAATAAAAAAACACACAGAGCACAAAATACACACAGTAAAATCCGAAGCACTTCTCCGCTTCTTTTTTTGCTTTCGTATAACACACAATGTGATACAGTCAGTTCACTGGTTGGATTTCGAATAAAATACGAGAAAGAATAAAATTTTCTTTTCTTTTTTTGCTTCTGTGATTTGAAAAATCTATCCAAATAAATGCAATGTGTTTGATGATAAAAAAAATTATTTTTATGTACTTGAATCAGTGTAGGTTCATTTTTGAGTATATCAGAAGCTTCTCAATAATAAATACTAAGACAATAGGAATATTGCAGATAATGTGATACAATTTAAGGTATGAGGCTGTTTTTCTTGGAGACTTCAATTGATTTGAGGATGGCTTTTTTCTTTAAATTTAAATTATTATTTTTTTTTAAATTTAATTCTTGAAATGTGGATTTGTAACTATTATTTAGTTTGAGATTAAATTTTAAGTTTTATATGTTCAAAAAATGCTTTCTTTATTTTTTCTTTATTTTTTTATTCTTTGATGATCTTTAGACTATTTTCGACTATTTTTATTTTATTACAAAATATTAAACACCGTATTTAATAAGCAAAGGACTAATTTATTAAAATAAAAAGACTTTTTTTTTAAATTTGAAATTCTGTCTGTAATTTATTATTTATCAAAGGGTTATTCAGGACATATGAGGCACTTAATTTTTAAATTAATAGAATTAGAAATAAAATTAATACTTTAGGAATCCTTTGAGTATGAAAGTTTATAACAGGTGAACAAAATTTTGAATGTATGAAAAGTTATTTTGATTCAAGCGAAATTTAATGTAAAATGTTTTATTAAGAATCAACGGAATTCATTTTAAATCATTAGTTTTGCTTTGATAAATTTTTAAAAATTTAGTTAATTTTTTTGAATAAGTTTTAAATTTTATGAACTTATTAGAGGCTTATATGCAAAAACGTAGCATATGAATACGAAAAATTTCAGGAATTTATTTTTTTTTAAATTTGATTTTAATGAAAGTTTCAAAAAGAAAAGAAAAATTTGAAAATCAAAAATATTTTTTTGTGAATTTTGCGACATTTATTTGCAAAATCATAATATTATTATTATACAGTATGGGGACAAAAAATTATGGATTTTTTTGAAAATCAATATTTTTGATCTGGTGCTTAATGCTTAGCAGATATCAAAAAAGGTTAAAGCATGAAATGATCCTTATGAAATTTTCTATCCAACGATGTATAATAAAAGCCATAACTTCCACACCTAATTAGGGTTTTATTTAATTTTCGTTTCTTTCACTTTTATTTTATATGAAAAATTCGTCATTTTTTCACATTATTGCCTGTAACTTTTGTTTCTTTCAACGAATCTTCTTGAAACTTTCACATTATGTTTATATTACCTAAAGCTTAATTATGCAGAAGTTTCAGATTTTTTGAAGCCTCTCTTCATGAACTTCCATGCCTTTGATTTATGCTTGCATAGTATTTATTTGTTTTTAATAATTTACTTTAATTTGCATTTTAATAAATAAAACTATTAATTAATTTGATAGTATTTTGAATAAGCTTTCATTTAATATATAATTCATTACACAAACTTTTGTGAATTAAGAGAAAACTTAAGAAATATTCAAGATGGCGGTCAATTTTCATGCAATTTTTGACAAAAATTATTAATAACTTTTGTAATTTTCATGTATATTTTGATGTTGATGCATATTTTTAAAGCTTTTATGTTCCTCTACAAGTTTCTAATACATTAGAAAGTTCTAAACTTAATGTAAACAGAAATTTTCTGCGCTTAAATAGTGGAATGTTTTGAAAATTATCAATTTTGTATGGAGAGAAAATTGAAATCCAGAATCCGCAATAACCACGAGTTGAATTTTACTGGAAATTATATATTATTGAATAATAATACATAATTAATCAATTGCAGTCAATAAAAATGTTTATTTTAAGAAAATTTTCAAAATTTTCATTTTGCCCATACAAAATTGATAATTTTCAAAACATTCCACTATTTAAGCGCAGAAAATTTCTGTTTACATTAAGTTTAGAAATTTCTAATGTATTAGAAATTGTAGCGCTTAATAGTTCTAGAAAACATTGTTGCACAATTTAAGTTTGTAAATAAATAAATAAATTATTAAAAACAAATAAATACTATGCAAGCATAAATCAAAGGCATGGAAGTTCATGAAGAGAGGCTTCAAAAAATCTGAAACTTCTGCATAATTAAGCTTTAGGTAATATAAACATAATGTGAAAGTTTCAAGAAGATTCGTTGAAAGAAACAAAAGTTACAGGCAATAATGTGAAAAAATGACGAATTTTTCATATAAAATAAAAGTGAAAGAAACGAAAATTAAATAAAACCCTAATTAGGTGTGGAAGTTATGGCTTTTATTATACATCGTTGGATAGAAAATTTCATAAGGATCATTTCATGCTTTAACCTTTTTTGATATCTGCTAAGCATTAAGCACCAGATCAAAAATATTGATTTTCAAAAAAATCCATAATTTTTTGTCCCCATACTGTATGCAAAATCATAAAAGCTTTTAAAATTCATAACTGAACATATTAAAACAACATAAAATGCATCTCCAATTAAAATCTATAAATTCGATGACAAAATTCCAAAAAATTACCTCAAAAACTAAAATAACTTAATAATCACTGCTATTCATTCCCTCCACACTGTCTATTCCGTCGAATTTATACACGATTTTGTAAGTATCTAATAATAATTCTAATGGAAATTTAAGGTGTTCTTGGAAACAACCACAATATCAACCTATTTTTCATTTATCAAACAACATTATCGAGTAATGATAACAAATTGTCAAAAAAAAAAAAATTGAATACGTAGACTTAGTGACTAACATACATTACCTTCAAATCAGTTTCCTTCAAAAAAATTACAAGAAAAAAAATCGTGTTTGTATTCATTTCAAAACAATTTTTTTTGTGAACTGGATTTTTATGATTGAGGAGTATAGTAACCTTAAAAGTCGCTGTCCGATTAGTTATTCTAAAGCTCTTCATGATTCCTTCTTACAAAAAAATTTAATTAAAGTTTAACATTTCAGAATTTCTTGATCTCTCTTGTCTTCAACCAAACAAACAGAAGAAATTCCTGCAAAATTGATGATTAACACCTAAATTTTAGGACTTAAGACTTGAATTAATGCAAAGCTGATTAAACATTATTAGCGTTAAGAGTCTTAAGTCAGCCATAACTTCGTTGATAATACGAAAAATAAATAAGTTTTCATCACAATCTAATGCAGGAATGTTTTTAAACAAAAATTATTAATATCGATTGAAATTCTTCTGTATTTTAAATCCATGGCACGATTTTATTGTTTAAAAAAATATAAATAAATAAAATTGTAAATCTTTATGGAGATTAGATTTAAGATATAATATTAGAGTCTGTGATTATGAAAATGTGTTAAGAAAGTTGACGAAGATATGGAAAAGCAGACAGCATGATGATAACATTTTATATTTTTTATACCTGAAATTATATTTGATTATTGATAATTTATTATGCACGTGTGAGTGTCTGGTGATTAAATGATTATAAAGATTATCAACGTCCTAGATTCAGGTAATCAATCGTAATAAATTAATTTCATCAATCAATGCGGAATGGCTTAATCTTTTACTTTGATGAATGATTGATTTTCTTGGAAATTTAAAAGTTATTTTTTTCGATGTTATTTCAATTGTTTTTAATGGATTTAGTGAGAATTTGTTTTTTTATAGTTCAATTTTTTTCCAACAATATCGTATCAGTCAGAATTTTTAATTTTTTGAAATTTCATTATTTTCTTTTTAAATTCTATATGAAGTATTGCAATTGAACAAGTTTTGAGGGACTTAGGTCGATTTTAGGGTTAGGAATATTGTTTTTGCTCTAACTTCTCGAGGTTTGAAGCTTTTAGGCTGACATTTGGTGTGTTTATAGAGCATTCAAAGAGACATACTTATAAACAAAATGTTGTATCAATATAGGGAGTCTTCGATTTCATCAGGCTCGATTTGAAATGTTTCGTCAATATATCTATATGAGGTCATATGGACAGAGTCCGCCCCAAAATCGCCCCAAACAAAACTAACACTATCAAAATTTTCTATTGTTTCCAGTATAAAAAGTTTTGATGGGTCTAGTAAATTTTTAAAATTTAACGGTCATTTTCTTATATGACCTCATATATATATATATTGTGTTTCGTTTTTAGAAACCAAAAATTCCTCAGAAAAATTTCAAATTTTCATTTTTAACGGTCATTTTCATACGTTTCGATTTGAATGGAAAATTTTGGAACAAAACATTGATTTTGATTTTTTCTTTTAAAAAATTGCTTTAATAATTTTTTTATATGCTTTTTAAAAAAATTGTCTAATCAATTAAAGAAAATTTGAAATTTTTTAAAATTAAATTTATGATTTAAAAATTAAAAATTATTTGCTTCATAAAAATTTCAAAAGACTTCATCTGTACAACAAAATTTATCATTTCGTTTTTCATCATAAGTATCATCATCATATAAATGCAAGAACAAAAGCATAGCAATGCAGGAAATGTAAAGAAGTGAAGGAAAACTCATCTCGTATCATTATCGGATAAACTCGGTTGTATATTTTCAATGCGCACTTGTATATATCTTTGTGACAGTCTCTTGTATGTATTGGTGTGAGAGAAAAAATGTGTCAGCAACATACAACATGTGACATGACACAAAAACCGAAAATATATCTCATACGGATAAGAATCTCATGCTGCTTCTGTTCATGTTGCGTGGAAGCAAAAAAAAAAATATTTTTTTTTCTATCTCTAATCATCAACCCTCTTTTTTGTTGTAGATGTATATAAATAGGAGATTGAGCGCAGAGCAAATTCCACAACATTTTCTCTCTCTCGCATATCACAATTCCCTATGACTTGTTGATGAATTTGACGTGCGCATTAAATAAAATCCTCGGATGAGAAACGAAAAGTAGTTTCTTTTTTTTGGTGTGTTAAGAAATGAAAGAAAAGAAAGAAGAAAAAAAAAATTGGGACCCATTGCTGTCTGTTTGGATACAAGACAATTCCAATACTTCATCATTATCCAATAATATTACGGCAAGCACTAAAAGCCGACTCCTGTCACATGACGATAATGTATATTTTCTTCATTATTCTCTTTTTAACGTACATTCATTGAAGATAACTTACTGAATCAAACTTGTTGTTGTATAAAGACATTTGTGCATAGCACACAAGAGAAGAGAAAAAAAAAAAATAAGAAATAAGAAAGACGATAAAAGCAAAACACACAAAAATCTCATTTTCGATTAAAATAAAACACAACATTTTTTTTTCTACTCGCTTTACTGTGTATATACATATTTTTTTTAAATAAAAATATCTCCGCCCATCTCTCCCATAAAAGCGATTGCGATTGGACTAAACTCCCGCTTGCCGCTTTTGCTTAAAATTGCACAATAAATAAAGCCAAAAATATATTTTTTTTTGCTGTATTATTTCGTGTAGTTGCTGCTGGTTTTTTTTTGTGTGTGGAAAGCGATATTTCTTTATGTCTTATTCTTATTCTTCTTGCCATTCCTTCACTTGTACTTATTTTCATTAATTTATGTTCTTCTTCGTGCAATTTTATCCTGCATGAACTGAACGAAAAATTGTTGTTAAGAAAATGAATAAGAAGCTGTGCAAAAAGTGTAATAAATTTGCTTGGTTCCTTCTCGATTTTTATTTCATTTTTTTTGGCTCTTCTTATTCTTCAACATAACTTCATTCTGCTCCTTCTCTCGCTCTCACTCACTTGATTCTTCTCTTTGCCTGCGTGCTAAACGTTATAGCTTTGATATTTTAAACATTTTTCATTTTTATGTGACAAATGTGTGTATTTTGTTGGTGCTGTTATTATTCTTATGTTCATGTAATCGCTTTTGCTTGTTTCATTGCAAATGAATGATATATACAAGCAGTAGCAGTAGCAGCAGTGCTTCTGCCCTTCGGCTAATTTTGGATGGTAATTTGGAGACGGAAATCTGATGAAAACTGAAACGATTTAACTTGATTACATAATCGCTATGAGAGAGGTCAAATTAATGTCATGTTGATCATTAATGATGATTGTGTTGAGATGCTTGATAAGAGGAGTATTGAAAGTTAATTGGATTAGGATTGGGAGTGGTTTTTTGAGTTTTTTAAGCTTTGTTGTGAAAGTTGTTGGAGGCTTTCAATTGCCATTTTATAGGGTTGCTGTTGTAAAAAAAGTTGACAATTTTAGCGTATTTTAATTGCCTAATAATTAAATTTTTTTGCTTAATCAATGAAACTTGTCGCAGAACCTTTTGCTTTCAGTTAACCTACAATATATTTTATATAACTCTATCATATTCATATCAAATTTTCCTGGGTAAAACTGAAAACCACATTTTTTTATTAACCTTTATTGGAAATTTCGCAATGCTCATTTCTAGTTGAAAAAGCTTTTAGGATATTTTATGAGATTAACAAAAAATTTATCTATGTCAATTTTAAGGAGACAGAAGGTTTAAGTTGATAAAAATAAAAGTATCTTGAAAAATTATAATTTTTCTCGCTTTAAACACAAATTAGTCTCCAAAATCTGTGTTCGATTTCGCCTCGCCAAAAATTTTTATTTTTTTGATTTTTTAAAATTACAATAAATTGTACAAAACCATATGATTTGGATTTTTTTGTAGTATTTTGTTTTAAAATATTGTGCTTATTTAATAAATCAAAAATAACTTGATTTCTAAAGTCACACGCAAAATTGTGACCAATAATGTAGTAAATTCATTGAACCATTTAAGTAAGGTACCTAAGGAAAATCAAAAATTAAAAGAATCCAAATTCTGCCAAAATCCACACACGAGGAAATATCATCAGAAATAGCAATAATAAGAAAAATATTTCTGGAGGAATTTAATGTTTTATTAATGCTTTTTGTGTGATCAACTTGAATCTCTTTCTCTTTCTATCACATTTGAAAACTAGTATAACGGTGGTCACTCGTGACCGACGAAAGCGCATTTTCCGCGATCAGTAAACACACTAAGAATTAAAACCCCAAAAGTACAAAGCCTAATATTTAACTATAACCATTCTTTATTTACCAGAAATTTAAAATTTGCAGAAAAAAATGCGTGTGAAACATGAGGAAAAAAAATTATTTTTAATAAAAAATTATCGTTACGCGACATAAAATTTATAAAAAAACTAGTAATGAAGCGGATCACGCTTCATGGGGTATATTCACACCACCAGTAGAACTTCTTTCGATTTCAATTAGAGAAAAAAAATAATTATACTTTATCTACTGATTTATTTATAATCGCAAAAAAACTTATCTACCTAATTAAAAAAATTTGTCTAAAATATTTAAGAAACTTTCTATTCACTTTTAGTAAATAACATAAAATCTTTATTAGAGCTTTGCAAATATTCTTCATTTTCACTTTTTCATTATCTTATGAATCGAAAGTCTGGGAAAAGTTAGGGAAAATTTTCACACCTTCACTTGCTTCGCTTCGTTCAGGATGTAAAAATTTGTGAGCTTCGCTCAACCAAGTTTGAACTGCGTTCAAACTATATGTGTTCTTGCTTCGCTCGAACATTTTTCCTTTTCATTTCCTCATTATCTATTGAATCGAAAGTCTGGGAACAGTTAGGGAAAATTTTCACACCTTCACTTGCTTTGGCTGTTAGATAACATCATATTTAATCGTTTTAAAACCCTACATCTGTTCAGCGCGCATTTAGCACTATAACCAAAGTACAGCCTGCGTCGGCGTTTTTCGGTTTTTCAACTTTTTTGTTACACTGCGCATGAAAATTTTTTTGTCATTATAGTGTGAATTATACCTTAAATAATGCTTAATCTAACACCGAAAATTTGAAATCATTTGGTTAAGTTATGTCTGAGATATTAAAGAAAATGTAAAAATTTTTGCATATTTTGGTCAAAAATGGCACATTTTCGTCCACTGTGCCTCACTGGAAGCATCTCATGACCCCAAAAACTATACAGCAAATCTATAGACTGTTTCCAACCAGACGCAAAAAACCCGAAGTCTTAATATTGAGTTGGAGTCGAGTTATCGCTCCGATTAACTAACTAACTAAATAACAGAATACGAAATTTTGCGATTTCTCTTGACTGTAAGCACCAAATGAGATACGGTTTTCACTGTTAGATTGGTATTTTCAGGCACAGACTTTCCACCATAGACAGTATGGGATAAAATTGTAATCCTGAAGCAGCAAGTTAGAAAATGTGGTTTTCAGTTTTATACAAAAGCAACATATTCACCCAAATTGAAAATTTGGTGTGAATATGATAAAGTATGGTTTCGGGTTTTTTTGATGTATTTGGATGTTTTTAGGTCCTAGAACACTGAATATGCTAAAAAAAATTCATGATATGCGCATTAAGGGGGTATATTTAGGCAAAAATTCAAATTGACCTAGTACTCATAGGTTTCATTTTTATGAGCTGAAACTTTGCATATACCTTCTGTGCATCTATATCTCTAGACGTTTTTGGAATTATTCCATTTGGACTTAATATTGAGAGAACGAGACAATTTTGTGTCAAAACACGAAAAATTTTTCGGTTTTTCAACTTTTTGTTACACTGCGCATGAAAATTTTTTTGTCATTATAGTGTGAATTATACCTTAAATAATGCTTAATCTAACACCGAAAATTTGAAATCATTTGGTTAAGTTATGTCTGAGATATTAAAGAAAATGTAAAAAATTTTTGCATATTTTGGTCAAAAATGGCACATTTTCGTCCACTGTGCCTCACTGGAAGCATCTCATGACCCCAAAAACTATACAGCAAATCTATAGACTGTTTCCAACCAGACGCAAAAAACCCGAAGTCTTAATATTGAGTTGGAGTCGAGTTATCGCTCCGATTAACTAACTAACTAACTAACTAACTAACTAACTAAATAACAGAATACGAAATTTTGCGATTTCTCTTGACTGTAAGCACCAAATGAGATACGGTTTTCACTGTTAGATTGGTATTTTCAGGCACAGACTTTCCACCATAGACAGTATGGGATAAAATTGTAATCCTGAAGCAGCAAGTTAGAAAATGTGGTTTTCAGTTTTATACAAAAGCAACATATTCACCCAAATTGAAAATTTGGTGTGAATATGATAAAGTATGGTTTCGGGTTTTTTTGATGTATTTGGATGTTTTTAGGTCCTAGAACACTGAATATGCTAAAAAAAATTCATGATATGCGCATTAAGGGGGTATATTTAGGCAAAAATTCAAATTGACCTAGTACTCATAGGTTTCATTTTTATGAGCTGAAACTTTGCATATACCTTCTGTGCATCTATATCTCTAGACGTTTTTGGAATTATTCCATTTGGACTTAATATTGAGGAGAACGAGACAATTTTGTGTCAAAACACGAAAAATTTTTCGGTTTTTCAACTTTTTTGTTACACTGCGCATGAAAATTTTTTTGTCATTATAGTGTGAATTATACCTTAAATAGGGTAAAAAATCTGTTTTTTGTGGTATTTTGCTTTTCATCAACTTTGAATTTAAATAAATATTCACTGATTCATCCTTTTTAAATGAATAATGGCTCAAAATATTCAGGAACCAAAAGACTTTAAAGTCTTATATTCATTTACTACTGTAACATTAAGCTTTTAGTGAAAAACTAAATTAAACACCAAATCTATTTTTGGTGGTATGAAATCTATTTTTTGTGGTAAAAAAATCTATTTTTTGTGGTAATAAAAAGTAATGAAATTATATGATAAATTTTAATTATTACTTTAAATACATCATCTTTAATGCAAAATGAATCGATAACAAGTCAAATTAAGTTATTTAAATGATTAAAATACATTAAATTTATTAAAAATAGTTTCATAATATTTTACCGGATTTTTATTTTTCAAATTGTTTAGGGGACTGTCAACTTTTAGGGTAATATCAACTTTAGTTTGTATGGATTTTTTTGTAAACAAATACCACAAAAAATAGATTTTAGTACCACAAAAAATAGATTCAATGTTTATACAAAGTAAATTGTAATTTTCGATTATTTTGTTAACTTATATGCATTAAATATGATTAAATATTAAACAGTGAACGTTTATTTGTCACAATAATGATTCTTCTGACAGAATCACAACGAAATTAAGCAAAAAATTGCGCATGAAAAATGGTAAGAAATTTTGATTTTTGGTGTGAAATTTTAAATTGCAAATATTAAAAGATAGAAATTAATTAGACAATTCAGATTAAGCATACATGCTTTAATCATTATTTGCAACACATCTGTCAAGAAATGAGGAATTTTTAATGCTTTAAAAGTATGTTTCACAGCTAAAGATGAATACCACAAAAAATAGATTACCACAAAAAACAGATTTTTTACCCTAATGCTTAATCTAACACCGAAAATTTGAAATCATTTGGTTAAGTTATGTCTGAGATATTAAAGAAAATGTAAAAATTTTTGCATATTTTGGTCAAAAATGGCACATTTTCGTCCACTGTGCCTCACTGGAAGCATCTCATGACCCCAAAAACTATACAGCAAATCTATAGACTGTTTCCAACCAGACGCAAAAAACCCGAAGTCTTAATATTGAGTTGGAGTCGAGTTATCGCTCCGATTAACTAACTAACTAAATAACAGAATACGAAATTTTGCGATTTCTCTTGACTGTAAGCACCAAATGGGATACGGTTTTCACTGTTAGATTGGTATTTTCAGGCACAGACTTTCCACCATAGACAGTATGGGATAAAATTGTAATCCTGAAGCAGCAAGTTAGAAAATGTGGTTTTCAGTTTTATACAAAAGCAACATATTCACCCAAATTGAAAATTTGGTGTGAATATGATAAAGTATGGTTTCGGGTTTTTTTGATGTATTTGGATGTTTTTAGGTCCTAGAACACTGAATATGCTAAAAAAAATTCATGATATGCGCATTAAGGGGGTATATTTAGGCAAAAATTCAAATTGACCTAGTACTCATAGGTTTCATTTTTATGAGCTGAAACTTTGCATATACCTTCTGTGCATCTATATCTCTAGACGTTTTTGGAATTATTCCATTTGGACTTAATATTGAGGAGAACGAGACAATTTTGTGTCAAAACACGAAAAATTTTTTCGGTTTTTCAACTTTTTTGTTACACTGCGCATGAAAATTTTTTTGTCATTATAGTGTGAATTATACCTTAAATAATGCTTAATCTAACACCGAAAATTTGAAATCATTTGGTTAAGTTATGTCTGAGATATTAAAGAAAATGTAAAAATTTTTGCATATTTTGGTCAAAAATGGCACATTTTCGTCCACTGTGCCTCACTGGAAGCATCTCATGACCCCAAAAACTATACAGCAAATCTATAGACTGTTTCCAACCAGACGCAAAAAACCCGAAGTCTTAATATTGAGTTGGAGTCGAGTTATCGCTCCGATTAACTAACTAACTAAATAACAGAATACAAAATTTTGCGATTTCTCTTGACTGTAAGCACCAAATGGGATACGGTTTTCACTGTTAGATTGGTATTTTCAGGCACAGACTTTCCACCATAGACAGTATGGGATAAAATTGTAATCCTGAAGCAGCAAGTTAGAAAATGTGGTTTTCAGTTTTATACAAAAGCAACATATTCACCCAAATTGAAAATTTGGTGTGAATATGATAAAGTATGGTTTCGGGTTTTTTTGATGTATTTGGATGTTTTTAGGTCCTAGAACACTGAATATGCTAAAAAAAATTCATGATATGCGCATTAAGGGGGTATATTTAGGCAAAAATTCAAATTGACCTAGTACTCATAGGTTTCATTTTTATGAGCTGAAACTTTGCATATACCTTCTGTGCATCTATATCTCTAGACGTTTTTGGAATTATTCCATTTGGACTTAATATTGAGGAGAACGAGACAATTTTGTGTCAAAACACGAAAAATTTTTCGGTTTTTCAACTTTTTTGTTACACTGCGCATGAAAATTTTTTTGTCATTATAGTGTGAATTATACCTTAAATAATGCTTAATCTAACACCGAAAAATTTGAAATCATTTGGTTAAGTTATGTCTGAGATATTAAAGAAAATGTAAAAATTTTTGCATATTTTGGTCAAAAATGGCACATTTTCGTCCACTGTGCCTCACTGGAAGCATCTCATGACCCCAAAAACTATACAGCAAATCTATAGACTGTTTCCAACCAGACGCAAAAAACCCGAAGTCTTAATATTGAGTTGGAGTCGAGTTATCGCTCCGATTAACTAACTAACTAAATAACAGAATACGAAATTTTGCGATTTCTCTTGACTGTAAGCACCAAATGAGATACGGTTTTCACTGTTAGATTGGTATTTTCAGGCACAGACTTTCCACCATAGACAGTATGGGATAAAATTGTAATCCTGAAGCAGCAAGTTAGAAAATGTGGTTTTCAGTTTTATACAAAAGCAACATATTCACCCAAATTGAAAATTTGGTGTGAATATGATAAAGTATGGTTTCGGGTTTTTTTGATGTATTTGGATGTTTTTTAGGTCTAGAACACTGAATATGCTAAAAAAATTCATGATATGCGCATTAAGGGGTATATTTAGGCAAAAATTCAAATTGACCTAGTACTCATAGGTTTCATTTTTATGAAAGCTGAAACTTTGCATATACCTTCTGTGCATCTATATCTCTAGACGTTTTTGGAATTATTCCATTTGGACTTAATATTGAGGAGAACGAGACAATTTTTGTGTCAAAACACGAAAAATTTTTCGGTTTTTCAACTTTTTTGTTACACTGCGCATGAAAATTTTTTTGTCATTATAGTGTGAATTATACCTTAAATAATGCTTAATCTAACACCGAAAATTTGAAATCATTTGGTTAAGTTATGTCTGAGATATTAAAGAAAATGTAAAAATTTTTGCATATTTTGGTCAAAAATGGCACATTTTCGTCCACTGTGCCTCACTGGAAGCATCTCATGACCCCAAAAACTATACAGCAAATCTATAGACTGTTTCCAACCAGACGCAAAAAACCCGAAGTCTTAATATTGAGTTGGAGTCGAGTTATCGCTCCGATTAACTAACTAACTAACTAACTAACTAACTAACTAACTAACTAACTAAATAACAGAATACGAAATTTTGCGATTTCTCTTGACTGTAAGCACCAAATGAGATACGGTTTTCACTGTTAGATTGGTATTTTCAGGCACAGACTTTCCACCATAGACAGTATGGGATAAAATTGTAATCCTGAAGCAGCAAGTTAGAAAATGTGGTTTTCAGTTTTATACAAAAGCAACATATTCACCCAAATTGAAAATTTGGTGTGAATATGATAAAAAAAAAAAACAAAAAAAAATCGGCTACGGGCTAGGATCGAACCCATGACCTTCAAATTAGGAGCCGCTTACTATTCCACTTGCGCCACTGCTGCATTTCTATATTAAAGACTTAAGTGACAATTTAATTATTTATATTGATGAGTTTTTTTATACAAGTTTTTATAATTTTCACGAAATTTTCCGGAAAAACTTTGAAAAATCCATGAAAATAAAAAATTAGGTAAAACAATAAAAATATCAAAAAATATGAAAAAAGTAATTATCAATGAAAATTGTATGAAAATATTGAAAATCTTGACAAAAATCTTCGGAAAAACTCGGGAAAATTGTGGAAATCGAAAATTATGACATGATTTAATATTATATGTCATTAGAAATCAAAAAAGTATCAAAAAAAGCAAAAAAAAAAAAAAATTTTGTCATCGGTGGGATTCGAACCGAGGACAGCTAAGGTTTTGAAAAATCAACATTTTAGTGCATTCGACCACACCAACACATACAAAGAAATGGCATTTTGGCACTTTTTACGCTGGTTCCAGCAGAGGAAGTGACCATTCGTGCTGATTTTTGGTTACATGGTAGCCAGATATGTCACACATATTTTAAGCCAAAAACCGCATCAAAAAAGCTTAATCCCTAGGAGGAGATGCGATGACAGACAGACAGACAGACAGACAGACAGACAGACAGACAGACAAAGTGCGGATAATAGCGTCCTTTTCCCAAGAGGAAAATGCGCTAAAAAGGCAAAAAAGAAGAATCTTCTAGTACACGACAAGTACTAACATAATAAGTAGAACATCTTCTATGCTTGGGACTAGAGTGATATGGGGCTTTAGAGACAAATAATGGCAAAATACATTTTTTTCCTTTCTATTCCACACTTTACTCAAAAAAGCTTCAATTGCCATAAATTCATTTTCATGCACAATTAAAATTTCATTTCAAACTCCCCTGAAAAAATTCCTCTACATCTCTCGTGCTGATTTTCCATCTCCCCATTCTTCCATTATTTTATTAAAGCTTTTAATGTTATACAGACACATAAAAAGTTTTTGCATTAATTTTGTACAAAGTATAATAAATGAGTTGAATTTTTTTTTGTCCTCCTCCTGTTCTTGTCTTTTGTGTCTCTATTTGAGTGTTTGTGATGCTATATCGAAGAGAACATGAGAATTGACAAAGATAAAGGAATGAATTTTTTTTTTTTTTCAAAAAAGTGAACGTTCGATTTATTTTATGTTCATTTTTTGAAGACTGTTTTTGTGTCTCTTTGGAAATTTTTTCGTCTTCCTTCTTGTTGTTGTCTCTCTAAAGTTTAATGACTGTGAATTTTTTTGCAGTTAATTAGCATAATATGAATTAGTGAGGAAGTTTTTGGCTGTTGTGGATGTCTGGAAATGTTTTAATCAGTTTTAATTGATCTTTGAGTTGATGAATTTTTGGATGAAATTTATTCAGAATATTCTTAAGAATAATGTGAGTTAGGTTAGCTATAAAAGTAAGAACCTGAATCATAATTAATCCAATTCAAAAACAAACTTACAACATGTTCCACATTTTTTCAAAAATTCTTTAGTTTCCGACAAAAAATTTACGCCAACTAATTTTTGACACCATAAACACTTGTACTACAGCTTGTAAATTTTTAATTGAAATTTTAAACCTTCCTTAAATATTTTGTCTCTGATATTTGCAAACAACTTCTAATTATCAATTTTAAATTTGCATCATAATGTAATTAAATTTTGGGCGATTTTTGGGTAAATTTGATAATGTTGAATAAGCAATAAAATTAACATTTTGTCCATTTGCACTTAATTTTCAATCAATTTTTTACACCTTGGTATGTCATCCTGTTGTCAAAAAACATTTTTTTTATAGTCTAAAAACATGATGTTATCAAATTGTGTGTTTAAATTCATCAGGAATGAAAGAATATTGATAAGCAGTTGTACAAGAAATTAATTATTAAGTTGATTTCCGATTCAAGTAATTTTTTAACGTGTGAAAAGTGACAATAAATCTTGAAGATAGGAAATTTTTGGGGGACAATTAAGTAACAAGTTAATTATTATTTTATAAAAATTTCCGTAGTTTCAAAATTAATTTGTAGCTTCAATTGATTAGAAATTATTTATTTTTGACAATTAATTTAGTTTATTCGAAATTTTTAAGTATCCTCAGGCAGTGGCGTAGCTAGAAATTTTTTTAAGGAGACCCGAGAAATTAATTTTTCTCTACTCTATTTAATCTATTTCTAAATTTATCAAGTGTTCTATAAAAGTTACTTTGACGGTCGAGCGAAGCGAGACCGAAGAAAATTTTCCCAAAATTTCCCAAAAATTTTCTTAAGAATTTTTTTTAGTGTAGGATTTTATTTTTCAGAGGGGGGCCCGGGCCCCCTTGGGCCCCACTCTGAATATGCCCCTGTCCTCAGGTAATTTTGGAATTTTAGTTCCATTTAATTTTAATAGCAACTTTAGCAGAAAGTACTGATCTTCAAATAGTATATTTGGTCCAACCATTGATAAAATTTTACTCAAAACACCCCTAAAAAAATGAAAAAAAAAATCCAAATTAAACTCCAAAGCTTTCAACTCAGTAAAAATATTCAACCTAAGCTTTTCATTCCCACTAAATCTCCTTATCTGTCAGCCATCGTAAAATTCTATAAACAGAAAATACTTTTAATAGAAACTTTCAATAAAATCTTCTTGGAAAATCGTCTTAAAACTTCTCTCCTCTAAACTTAGCAACGAGCATCTAATTAGGTCATTTCTTTCCTCCTTAATGAGAAGATTGAATGGTATTAATAACAAAAAGGAAGTTCATTACCTCTCAACTTAGCGATATTTTCTTTCTATCACAAAAATATCAAGAAAGAGGAAGCAATGGAATTAAAATGCATAAAAGCTTGTCATTTGTGTCAAATGAAGAAGCACACAAATGGAAAAAAGTCCAGACACACAGCACTGTGTAAGTAATGACATTATTCTATTTAAAATATGGTTATTTGATTAGAGTCAATGAAGAAGAAAAGCACAAGATGGAAGAATATTGAGCATGAAGATGAAGCGCGGATGAATTTTCTGCTTGTCGTTTATTCAAGAAAATAAGAAAAATAAGAATCATCGTTAAAAGCGCATATCTGAAAAGCTATCCTTTATATACCAGAATATAAAGAAAAATTTTCTCTCACTCACATTCACATGCTGTAGAATTTGAAGCAAGTAGAAAAAGCTCGCAAGTGCGCATGAGGAGAAAAAAATTTTCATTGCTTTCCATCCCTTCTCTAATTAAGGGTGTTCTTGTAGTGGTAGAGAGTAAAAAAGGAAAAAAAATAAATACGAATAAAAACCCAACCTATTAAGTCACGGACTTTGCTTTCTTATAGACATCTTCCTTTCTTTTTACTATTTAAATTCTTCTTATTTGTGAGATTTTCTGCAATAATATAAGAGAAAAAAAAAGAATTTGAGTTGAAAAGTTTTGTGCTGTTAAGTGTGAGATACAAATACGAATGAGAAAAAGAGGATGAATTATTTTTGTTATTCTTATTGTTAGATTTTTCTTATCCTCCTTATTCTATGCAGAGAATTTATGTTAGTTCATTGGGACTCTGTAGTGATAAATAAATTTAAATGCATGTAATATTGTTGGGATTGGTTCGATTATTTTGATAAACTTATCAATCAGATTATGACATCACTGTGAATATATTTGTAATGATAAATAAATTAGTGGCAGGGGTTGGGCACTATCATTAAAATTTTCATTTTTTTTTAGTTTTCTTTCCGAAGATGAAATTTCAAAAATTTTTGAAGCTCGTCCTTAAAAAATATTTCAAATATTTTATTTGATAAATTTTTGCTAAATGCAATAGATTCATGGAAACCAGTCCCCACCCCATTCCTACAAATTAATATTGATAATTTTTCAATTGATAAAAAAAAATATTTTTTTTACTTTGATTGAAATCAAATATACGATAAGGTAAAATGCGCCAAGAAATTTAATTAAATAGCTATACAATAATTTATCGACATGTATGTATGTGTCTATAATTGTGTTAGCGTGAAGGAAGACACGAGAAGAAGTGGAAAAAGAGGGAAAAAATAATAATATTTGAAGAACAAAAAAGAAAATTTGCCGACACTTTAATCAATCATGATCAATTAAATCGCCTTTTTATGGAATTTTTATTTCTTTCTTCTGTTCTTTGCATTCACACAAACCTGTCACATGTGCTAGGTGCTAGAACAGTGTCGCTTAAACTATGTTATGTGACACATTCAATGAGATGGTTTTTGTATTTTCTTAAAGTATACAAGAACTTAAGTTTAATGTGATTTTAGAAATAATAATGATTTAATTTTTTTTAAACGATATTTATTTGGGAACCTCTGAAATGAGTAAGAATGAAAGTTTTAATTGTCGTTAAGATTTCTTTGAGTGACCCATAGTGGCGTATTTTAGATCTAATGCTACTTAATTTAACTGTTGTTTTTATGTGATACTGTAATTATAATCAGCGCTTATCGAATTAATAGGCGATCGTTAATTAATTAAATCTTTGAAGTACAATTTGTGATTTTTAAAACAATATTGATTCAAACTAGTAATGAAGCTTCATAGTTTGAAAGAAAAATGATAACTGTAATATGGTTTCTAACATATATTAAACAGCAATATTACTTTTCATTAAGAAAATGAGCTCAAAAATTGTAGCTTGGTCAACTTGAGCACATTTTTAACAATTTTTTGAGAATGTAAAGCAAAGACTTGAGCAAAGATGATAAAAACAAAATTTTGAGCTCTTGATTCAAAAATTTAAGCAGACCTGTCTAAAATACATATGAAGCCCCATTTTAAATGAAAATCTAGTATGAAAAAAATTGAAACTCCATCTACACCTTATTACTCAATATTCCTTCCATATATTTAATTTAAAAATAAATTCTATTTAATTCAGTCACACAATCATGAAGTGCTTATCAAATGATATCACGATTATTGGTAAAAAGATTTCTAAACATGAAATGAATAGTTGCGCGATTTAAAGTGGAAAATGTGATTCTTGCTCATCAACGATGGTTATTGTATATCAGAAATAAAACGAAGCGATTGAGTAAATAGACGTGAAATCATAAGTGGTGTGTTGTTTTAATAAATCAAAGCAACTTGACTACTGCCAGATATGAAGTAAAAAAAACGAAAAAAAATAAAGACAAGATAGATAAATTGTCATTGAGTTCTTCAATATATTTATTACTTATTTACGAGTGAGTGATAAGACGTCGAATGACAATTAGTCAAAGACTAGATTTTTTTTGTGTTGTTGTTGTTGTTATTGTAGTGTCTTATATTTGAGCGGCCACTTGACTCAAATAAAATACTCATTTATCGCTTTAAATTAATCACATTAATTTTATCAATACATTTTTCAACTCTTCGTTTTTGGCTTCTACATGAAAAACTAAGTACTTAGTTTCTTATCTTTTATCATCCGTTTTAAATGCTGTCAATTTTTTTTCGTTATTTGTACTCAATGTACATGTACAGCAGAAAAAAAGTCAAGAAACATGTTTGAGGCTTTAAGAATTATCAGTTTCAATTAGTAAATCAATATTGATTTCAATTACACATACACGATTGATTGATGTCTATATCTGTTGCGGAAAATCCCTCGAAAGTTTCGTGTTGGTTGGAAGGCTGACGGGTTTTGAGAATTTTTGGGTATAGGACGCATTTTTGAGGGGTATTTAATATATTTAACTCTAATAATTAAAATTAAAATCTTCAATTGGATGGAAAAATTCAAATTAAATTTTAAAACAATTTCAATAAGAATTTTTAAAACAAATTTTTAAAATTCATTAAATTTGAGAATTTTCAAAATTTTCAATTTAATCAGACCCGAAAGGTACAGATCGGATAATCGAGACGAATTCCGGCACCAAGCCGGAGTGAGGCCAGCATCAAGCTAGTATACAATTCATGTATCAAACCTTAAAAGTATCTCACACCATCTTCATTTATAAAAAAAAGTCACAAAAAGTAACAAAATTCAAAGTCTAGACAAAATTAAGCAGAACAGACCCACTCATGCTACATCAACAAGCTAAAATAAACGATATGTGTACATTATGACAACGAGAGTAAAAACAGAATTGAAAGGTTTTTAATCACGCTAGTGAAAAATGATTGCTAATTGAATTGAAGTGTAAATAAAAATCAATTATTTTAAATGCTTCGATGAAGTTTAAATGTTGAATAATTTTTCACAAAACTTAATAATTTTGCAGCTAAAAGAGTCACAGGACGAGGAATTATTTTCTTACCTGCAATAATCCATGTGTGTTCATGTAAGATGTTCATGTTCATGTATGTGAAGGGTTCTCACCAGTGATAAATGATTTCTTGCCTTTCAAAAAAGAGACTTTTTTTGTGTCATTTGCTTAGAAGTTTTTAAAAGTCAATCCTGTAATCCATTTAGAAGCGTTTAAGGATTATTTGGAAGTTTCATTTTTCTAATTTGATAATTTATATCGCATTTTACCTGGGATGTTTGAAGGGAATTTCTCTTCTTCTATGTTTCTTGCTTTTCTTTGTGTTGTTGCATTTTTTTAGAGAAGAAAAATAAACAAAGATGAAATTTAGTGCATTTTATTGCATTTAAGGGAGTATGAAAGGACTTTGAGGGAATGTAAACTAAAGCGCATTTTTTGGACTTAATTTTTAAAAATTCTAATTTTTTTTTGTTTGATTAGGTTTTTAAGATTTTTTGAAAATATTTAAATTTTCTGATCTTGCCTTTTAAATTTTAAATTTTTGACTTAATAAAATAATTTTGCTGAAGAATTTAAAAATTAAAATTCAATATTCCTACTGATCCTTTCAACTGACACCCAGACAGTCAATATTCATCCTCAATGCAAAAATATCCCAAAACTTCAGCACAAGAGAATAAATAGAAGAAGAGATTTCCTCTAAAAGGATAAAAGATTATTGAAGGATAAGGTTCCTTTGAAACGATGCACGTTTCCTTCTGAACGACAATGGCAATAACAATAAAAAGGGCCAATACCAACGATCATAAATTACAACATCAGGATTTCTCTTTCTCTTATTTTTTTCCTTCTTAATTCTTCAATTTTTTCTTCCTCGACTTACAATTGTGTAACAAAACGTTTCATCTCCAAAAAAATGGAAAATAAATAGTCAAAAAAAGATCCGGAATCATCATCATTATATTTTTTATATTCTATGAATATCCAATGCAATAGAATTATTTTAATCCAAATTGTATTTCGATTCGGTCATAAATTATTTCAATATTTCAGCAATTTATTATTGATATTTCCAATACATCTACAATATTATATTAATAAAAAATGTTGAATTCTTCTTCCATTTCCGTATTTATCTCATTCCTTCTTGTTCCGACAACAGCGATGACAATTGTTATATCTATTGAATAAAAAAAAAATTGAAAACAGTATCAATTCCATATACAATCAAATCGAAACTGTATGGAATGGGAAAAAGAAGAAGGAGATGGAATTAAGAAGAAGTTGAGGAGAAGTAAAGGTCAAAAGCCGCCAGACAAGAAAAAAGGATAAAAGAATTTCTTTTTATCAATTGTGCTCGACTTTTTTCCACTTCTTTATGCATAAATACTTACTTATGTTTGTATATTGATCTGCCTCGGTTACATGATAGAGAATAAAAAAAGAATGTTAAAGTCAAATTGACAAAACTGAATTGAATACAAATTGGTTCGGAGATAATGTTTTTGTGGTGTTGTGGATTTTTCGGGTTGGCAGTTTGGGATTTGATGATGGAATTTTTCAAGAAATTCTGGGTTAAAATTGATTTGTCTGAATTATGAACTTTTCTTGAATATTTTAATTTTTTTTAAATGTTTGAAGAAAATTTTACTTCAAAATAATTACTAAAAGCAGGCGTTATACTTAGCTGAAATTAACTAGGCAGCAACATTGGTAGAAAAATCAAAAAGACTAAAATTCTAATTTTTAGCTCCCTATAATTTTTTTAGAGGTCCAAACAGTACCAATACTATGATTCAAACATGATATGCGCCTCATACATCCATCCACCAAAAAATCAGCTCATCCAGTCACAATACACAAGCATCCCTTGACAATACAAGAAAAACTTAGTCAAACAAGAGTCAGAAAGAAAATTATAAGTAAGATAAGATATGTATAAAGAGAAAGGCAAGAAAATGTATAATTTATTTCATAAATAAGCCGCTTTTGAACTGACCCCTTCTTATATCATGAAAAAAAAATAGAGAAACGGAACTGCTTATGATACTTTTACATCATCTAATACATTTTAATAGCCGATGTGTACAAATAATATTTGATAGAAAGAATTTATATTTTCGGTATACAAGATGATGTTATTATGTCCGTGTATATCCCTCATCCTATCAAGTCTCGTATACAAATTTATATTTATAAGATAGTAAGTGTATCAACTTATTTTTTATACTCCATGATGATGTCAAGGCAATGGAATTATCAAGGAACAAAATATAAATATAATTTTTTGAGACTTCTCCAGAAATTAAAAAAAGTTGTTAAGCTTAAAGTAAAAAGATGATTTTTAATGACAATACAACAACATCGAGTGACTGTGGGACGGAGGGAACATCATTTTTAATGACTTATTAAATTTTACGGAACATTAAGCCTCAGTTATGCAGAAACATTATTACTTCCAACAAACAGAATTAATAATTATTTAATTGGGTTATGTAACTTTTTTTTTTCATGCTCAATTCCATCCTTTGGTGACTTTCATCCTTTCAATTTGTATCCATTATGTAAAAGGATATGAAAGAAGGTAAGACTTGGTGACTTTTTCATAATAATATTTATTGATTTGATACGTTTTTGAATATTGTAGAAATAAAAGATCAAAAAGATTCTTAATGAAATTTTTGCTTTTGTTTATTTTAATTGAAGGACTTCTTTCAGGTAAAACTTTTACATTGCTAATGACTGACTAAAGGTAAGCTGCGTGAATGTTTTTTGTGCAAATAAATGAATGGAGTTGATGATGGAATTTTATGCTGAAGTTTGTACGATTTTTTTGGAATGCTAAGGAAATTCTATATTAGGTTTTTGCTGTTTATAAAAAATTTGCATTTAAATTTTGAATTATTTGTCAATTAAATTTCAATAGTTGTTTTGTCCCAGAAAAACTTTATTATTATCGAAACGCATGAAAAATTTCCGTTATATTGAAAAATTTGAATTTTAGTACGGAAAAATTTCAAATAGTTCGGAGCCCACTATAAATTGTAGGTCTACTGAGTGTGGTACAATAGATTCAGTCCTAACCAGTCGTAGTATCTCCAGCTCAAAATCCTTGATTTGTTATCTTTTATGAGAAAATTTTGACTATTCAAATCGATGACCCCCTGTAATTTACCAAATTGAATATTTTTTTACAAATACCTAAAATTAAATTTTTGAATGCAATCAAATAAATTTTAAAAAGTACAATTTCTAATTCACATTACCCTGAGAATAATTACTAATTTTGCAACACTATCAAAGAAGACCTCGTAATTTACACTTAAAAAATTTCTAACCCCAAAAAGAAAATCAATACCTTCTCTAAACACTTACAAACTACTCCCTAGTGTGCAATATTTTTTGTCACATAGTACTTACCCCATATTCGACATTATTTAGGCAACATATTGCTTATCATATTCCATCAATCTATCAATTTTTTTGCAGCACATATTCCACACTCAATATTTACTTTTTTATATATGTCACATACAAGGAAGGAATGACACAAAAAATAAAAGTTTTTTTTAATTGAAATGAAGCTGAAAAGATAGATAGACAACCATAGATAATTAAACTTCCTGCTTTACTTGTGTGTGGTATGTATGTAGCATTTATACATGTTCTGATACAAAGGCTTGAACTCAATAAATAAAAAAAAAAATCAAAATTCTGTTGAGACTCAAAATATTATTAAATTAATAGTTGCCATTTCAATTAGAAAAAGCGAGAAGCAGAAAGCCATTAAAAATCTCATCGAATTATAGAGCTTCTTGAATAATTTTGAAAGGGTTTAATGCTTTTTACTACCAAGAATTTTCCTTCCTTATCTAATTACTTGGAAAATATTCTTCAAATATTTTTTTTTTCTCAATTAGAAAATTTTTTCAGCTTCAAAAGTAATGAAATAATTTTATTATTCGACTAGAATGAAAGAATCTGTCTTTATTAATGGAATTACAATCTACTTGACTTGAAATAATATAATACACATAAAATCACGGGGAAGCCTTTTGTTATTGCTGATAATATTCAACCAACCGAGTCAACCATCTTCTCATCGTCTTTATTTATCATTATCATTGATGCTATAATAATAATTTACAATATAATTTTAACCCCTTTCTTTTTAAACTCTCTTAACGCAAATAATAAACGCGTACTTTGCGTCCTCACCACCACTTTCCATTTTCATCGTTGACTATATTTTTTTATTTCAATCTTCATGATGTAAATACTCTCGATACAATGAAAGAGATAAAGTTATTGTAGGTAAAGCAACAACTGCTTTTGTTTTATTTTCAATTTATTTTACGCCTTGTCAAGACTCAGAGTTGGATGGTTGAGTATTGGAAGTTTATGTAATCACATATTTGCCATTCTGGATTTTATCTCTGAATTTGGTTAAGTATGGACAAAGCTTGAAAGTGACTCAATTTTTTTAAAATTTTTTTGGATCATTTAATTTTGGCAAAAACTTGACAAAAATAGTAAAAATCTCAGAGAAGTTTTATTTTTCATTTTTTAGTTAGTTTATTAATTTTTTGGATTTTTGTACATTTTTTTGAAAAAGGATCAGAGTTGGCAATCGGCGGAATTCGGCCATTTTTTGTCTTCTGCCATCGGCGGTCATCGGCCATCGGCAGCCCGCCGATGGCAGGTGTCATCGGCCATCGGCAGCCCGCCGATGGCAGGTGTCATCGGCCATCGGCAGCCCGCCGATGGCAGGTGTCATCGGCCATCGGCAGCCCGCCGATGGCAGGTGTCATCGGCCATCGGCGGCCTGCCGATGGCAGGAGAAAACTGCCGCCGATCGCCGATTGTCGGCCATTTTTTTCCAAATTTATTTTTTAAAAAAATTTTAAGACTAATATAATTTAAATAACACTAGCATAAAAATCAGAGATCGAAGCTAATACTTTCAGCCTATCTAATTTTTTGCTAATTTGAAAAAATTAAGTTATTTAAAAAGTGTTTTAAATATTCTAACTATTCTTTGGTTTATTTTCTATGATTCTAAATCACATTTCTGAAAATTGGGAGTATTAATCTCAAAATTTAATTTTAAAAACTTTTTAGCCAAAAAATATGTCGATCGTTCAAAAAATATGTCTATCGGCTAAAAATTTTTAAAAATTAAATTTTGAGCTTAATACTCCCAATTTTCTGAAATGTGATTTAGAATCATAGAAAATAAACCAAAGAATAGTTAGAATATTTAAAACACTTTTTAAATAACTTAATTTTTTCAAATTAGCAAAAAATTAGATAGGCTGAAAGTATTAGCTTCGATCTCTGATTTTTATGCTAGTGTTATTTAAATTATATTAGTCTTAAAATTTTTTTAAAAAATAAATTTAGAAAAAAATGGCCGACAATCGGCGATCGGCGGCAGTTTTCTCCTGCCACCGGCAAGTCGCCGATGGCCGATGACACCTGCCATCGGCGGGCTGCCGATGGCCGATGACACCTGCCATCGGCGGGCTGCCGATGGCCGATGACACCTGCCATCGGCGGGCTGCCGATGACCGATGACACCTGCCATCGGCGGGCCGCCGATGGCCGATGGCCGCCGATGGCAGGTGTCAATCGGCGGGCTTTCGCCGATTGCCGCCATCGGCATGCCAACTCTGAAAAGGATTTTAATTTCAGTTTATGAAAATATCACATGGTCTGCTGTTTATAGACTACCTCGGTAAAAATAACGCTTAACAACCTTTCCACCTCTGCATTTTAATTATTTTTTATATCATCGCTGATATATACGTATGAATGTATCACATTCCCCTGCATTGTCACTCAACTCATAATAATTTAAAGAAGAAACAGGTGTTATTTAATTGAAAATTCTCAATTTGCTTTCTCAGCATTAAGAATTTGTTTTTCTTTTTACTTCTTTTTGATACATCTCAGACAATCTCTTCTTGCAATTCTTGTTACCTTTTCGGTAAAATTTACATTTATTACATTTTCGATATTATACCCAAGATGGAATTGTGATGAAGTAGAGGAAACCACAATCCTTTTAGAAATTTGTTGGAAGTTGAGGAAAAATATGTTTTTTTTTGTTGGTTATTTATTTGGTTGTAGAAAATTTTTATGGGGTTTTGAATTATTTTTAAGGTGGGGTGTGTGGGAGGAATGGATGCAGATTGTTGAATAAATGAAAATTTGAGGTTATGTTTATAATCAATCATAATAATAATAATAATTCTTCTTTTTTATTTATTGATTTAATGTTCGAAGTACATTTGATTATTTTTAACACCAACCTTAATCAATCATAAGTTTATGAAATACCGAATAAATTCAAATTTTTAAAATAATAATGAATCTTGACAAATGCTTCAGAATAACAACAAAATTAACCACAAATATGTATACGATTCACTGACAATCTACAGCACAAAAAAAAATGTAACACCAATTTATATTCATATTTATTCCATTCATCATTCTTTTCTCATTTCTTTATTTATATTCATAACAAAAAAGAAGAAAAATATCCAACAAAATGCATTGCATAAGCATCGTCCCGAATGAGAAAAAAGAAAAGAAAATGTTAAAACCACTTAAAATTCATGATAGGATTTTCCGAATGAAATAAAAAAAATTTCACCCTTAAAAAAAATCTTCCTCGTTATAATTCTCCTTTTTTCTTGTCAAATAATTTAATAACTTATGCTCTGATTATTTGGACGCGCGCGTATATGATAGGGAATGAGACATCAAAAGTTTTCTATTTCAAAAATCACAGGAAAAAAAAATAATGCATGGAAAATTCACCCAATTTTTTTTATGTTGAAGATGGGATTAATTGGCTGTTATTTTTTCTCATTCAATTTTTTTTTTCTAAGCAAACAAGAACAAGATGAATAAAAAATAAATTGGAGTATTAACGAAAAATAATGGAATTATTTAGCGACAAAAAAAAAAGAAATTAAAAAGCAGGAAAGAAAAATTATTTCAAGGAGCTCAACGGAACCTCGAAAAAAAATAAGAACAGAATTGTACACAATATTTTTTAATTAAAAACACATAATCTCAAAATGGGTCAGATCAATGTTTCCCTATCAAATAGACACAAAACAGAAAATAAGAATAATAATTTTTTTTTGTGTATCTTTTATATTCCTTTTTAATGGTCTTACTTAAATGAAAATGATCTCTTGCGTCTTCTTTCTTTTTAGATTTTTTTTTTGTGGCACGAAAAACATACAATAATGCGATGTGTTTTAATAAGCATGATAATTGGAAGGATTTACATTCTTTTATGGCTTTTTATTCTTTATATCATAAAATATGAATAGATTTATTTTATAAATGAATGAATTAAGGAAAAAATGAATAGAAATGGAATCAAAAATGTTGATCAATAATCAATAAAGTTACAATAAAATGGAAGGTTTAATTTTTCTTTGTTTGGATATTTTTTTGAGAAATAATGTATGAATAGGAAGTTACAAGCAATTAAATGTTAGCTACTGGATTTTGTGGGGCAGTTTTGGATGAATTTGTTAAAATCATATATACCGGAATTTTTCCCAAAAATTGACCCTTCGATATCTTCAAAACTTAAGAGTGGCAAAAAAGTAAACAGTTGTCGTAAAGTGTCGCAAGAGTGTCTTTAAGCGTGCCAAGTTTCAGCTCAAAATTCAAAGTTGAACCGCCTAATTCACAAAGGTTTTTTTGCTGATTTTTTCAAACTTAACATTTAAGTTGGATTTATTTACACAAAAATATACTAATTTTTTCTTATATTTTTGCATCAATTTTTCTTCCTTTCTTCACAATATTCATCAAAACAAAATAAGCTGGAAAATCATCAACTTTCAACTTTATCTACCTGAAATGAAGAAAAATGTGCAAAAAAATTAAATAAATTTACATAAATAATGAACATCGCACAACAAAGCAACACAATTGAATATTCACAAAGAAAATCTTCATTTTCGCTGCACTGGCGCTATATACAAACAATATACAATAATAAACAGCACACAGAATAATAATACAGGCAAAAAAAGAGTCAAGTTGAGGCAAAGTCAAGAGTTATTCATTCCAGCAGAAATATTAAGTGCTATCATTAATTATGTGAGCTCTAGCAACTCTAAATATAAAATACGATTTCGCATTAAAATTGAAAGACCAGTCAGTGTGAGTGGAACAAAAGGAAAAAAAATAAGAAATTAAATGAAAATGAAAAAAATAAAGATTTTTTTTCACCACAAATAGCATAAATAAAAAATTTTTTATGCCAAACCATCGCAACGCGAAATAACAAAAAAAGGCATTGTTTCCGAAGATTTTCATTAATGGACTTAATTTAACTTAATCCTCGAAGAAAAATAAAATAAAATTATTTTAATATGAAAGCATTGGGAGAATCCTTTTTTTGGGTGTGTCTTAAATTAGAGTTGAGGGTGATAGGAATTGGTGTGACTGAATGTCCTTGGCATGATTGCTGAATTGATGAGAAATTGTTCAAATGTTTATCTCATTTTATATAAAACCAACCAAATTTAATTAGAATTTTTAGAAGTTCAAAAACAACTTTCGAATGTCGAATAAATTATTTTCTTGAAAAATTTTAAAATTTTTATTAAAAAGTGATATTTTTTGCAACTAGAGGATGGCAAAGTGTACAGTCTACTAAACCAAATGTAACTTTAAAACTCAAAACTCTTAAAAATGCGTCAAATCCACACCAAACCCCCAAAAAAACTTCCTGATAACCAAATTCCTCCTTTCATTTCTCAAATACTCAAAAAAAAGAAGAGTAAAAAAGAGATTTTTTATTCTCCTCGCTTTTTTTTTCTTTTCATTTTCCATCCAACCCTTTTTTTATTGCATAAAATTATAAAAAGCGAAGAAGCTCTTTTTCTCATTTCAATGAATACACGATAGCGATTTTTTTTCGGGTCAAAAGAGTAGAATAAGAGGAGAATAAAATGGAAATTATAAAAGAAATGTAGCCTCATAAAGCTCACGGTATTAGCGAAGGATAATGAAGCAAAGACATAAATATAATAAAAAAAGGAGGCGAGGATGGAAGAAATGAAAGAAATCGAGCTCAAAATGTTGTAATAACATTCTTAAGTCGTTTAATAAAATGACCGTCACGATTCTTACAAAATTAATTGTTTGGTAAATAGGATTTTCCATTCCTCAAGTGGAAAGCGTGTTCTTATTCGTGGCGTGATATGATCGAGGGGTGGAAATTATTATGCACAGTAAGATTGGATTCAACTTTCATTTCCATAATTTTTTTACTTTATTTTATTTTCTGATAATTTTTTTTTTCATTCGTCGCTATCGATTTTTCATCATCAACTGTCTAATACTTCATGCTGTGATATTTGAGCTCTTATGATGCTGTTTGGATGTCAATGGACCCAACATTAGTTTGTCTTTAAGAAAATTGTATGAATTTAGGTAAGCGAGTGATGGATGATTCACTAGTGACATGAATTTGATGAGTTTTATCAGTTTGAAGCTCTTTAATATTCTTATATGAAACTTAGCCTTTCTTTTAATATTTTTGAAGCTCGCAACCAAAAAATTTTTAAATGTCCATCACTTAATAACAATCCCAAAAATGATAAATTTAATTTCTTTTCTCTCCCCATGCGATAAAATTTTATGACAGTTCATTGATGTCTTCCTTCAGTCTTCTTCCTTTTCATTTTTTCCACAAATTTTCATCATTTTATTAAGTGCGTAAAATGAGAATTTTTCAGGTTTCATCAGTTTGCATTGAACGTAAATTTTTAATGAGTCTAAGACTTTTCGAAAAAAGTAAAAATTTTAAAGAATTTTCCTCAAGACTTTAATTGGCAGTTAAATTATGCCATGACACACAGTAAATAAAAAAAAACATTTAAAGAGATTCAAAAATATATTTTGTTGAAAAATTGAAGGTGAACTTGAAAGGCTCTGATGTTAAAAAATTTGAAGCTTTAGTTGACATAAATAAAAGTAAAGTATTCATATTGAGCAGATGTGATTGAATGAAGTTTTTTTTTTCTTTTCGGTTTTTTTGTGCTGAGAAGAGATTCAATTGTGGGCGTTGTCTTGAAAATGAAGAAAGGAGAAAATTTTCGATTTTGTCGAGAATTTTGGAAAATAATCTTAAATTTTATAAATTAAAAAATTTGGAAATTTAAATTTGGTTGAAAAACTTAAAAAAAAATCACTGAAAATGAACTTTGGTCAATTTTTTAACATTTTTAAAAGTTATTTCCAGAATTTTGAATGTGAATTTCTTTAAAAATAGTTTCTTATGTTTTTTAAATAATAAATCATAAAATTTCTGCTAATTTCTGTTATTTTAATTTATTTGGATTAAATCAAATATTTTTGTATGAAAAGACGAAAATTCTTCTTAAAATCCTTTTCATTTGGATGATTTCAGTCATAATTTGTTAAACATTTTTTAATTGAATTAAATCATATCCCAAAGGGATATTATCGAAAATATCACAAAAATTTGTTCACTTCATCGCACATCTATCAAAGAAGAAAAAAAGTCTTCTCCTCTCATAAAATTAACTTGTATCATGAATTACTGGTTGCATAACGAGGGGTGCATAAAATAAAAATAACTGAAAGGAAGAGACAAAAAAAAGTCATAACTGATAATCAAAAGAAAATAAAATTTCTCCAATAAATTAAAAAAAAATCATTTTATTTCAATTTTTATCGCGATTTTTTTAAGCATCACTGGCATCATCTGTTTGCACGGCATGGAAAATTTCCTTTTTATTATCTTTCGTTTTTGCGTCGGTGATTTGAATATTCAATCAATACGCATTGGCAAATGTGCTCTTCTTCCTTACTTTGGTTGATAAGAGTGAAGAAAAAAATTTCCGTCTTCATCTCTTCTAATCACTTAATGGTTACGGCATGTAACAACAACCATATTATGCTTATTATTGCCGTACATGAGAATCAATTTGTATGAAGATTTGTGATATTTTATGTGAAAAATAAAGGGGAGAAATGGAAAGTATGCAAAATAAAAAGAATGTAGAAACCATAATAAGCTCAAGCATTTTAGATTTTTTTGCAAGTTTTTATATTGATGGAAGTCACTTTTGTCTATGCTTTGTAGGTCTTTGTTTCATTTTAATATTCAATTTTTTGTCTGTTTTGCTGTTTTTTCATCAAAATTACAATATTCTTGTTTTCATTTTTCTACATTTCTAACTGTCCCTCTTAAATTGAATTATTATCAATTGTTCTAGATTTTCAATGATTGACATAATTAATTATTTTTAGCTTAGAAAATTAATTTCAAGTCTGAAAAGTTATCAAAAATCCAACCAATAAGTCTTTTTATGAATTTTTATATTAATTTTTAAATTTATAATTCTACTAATTTTTCAGAAAGTAAATGCGCTTTATCCATAAAATAATTTTTACTTAATTTAAATATTTGTAACCAGCAAGCAATACAATCCACATATACATAACCATAGAATTTGTACATTTTTTTATTGCAAATTTCTTTCCTTTACAGGAATGAATAAAAAAAAATCCAGCATGTTGATAAGGGGATGGTTGTGAGGAGGGTGTGATCAAAAAAATATATATACATAAATGCTGGCTGTATTGCTTGTACTACTTACATATTTATTGTGCAAAAGCGTTTCAAATTGAATTTAAATAGGACTTAATTTAATGATCTCCTCTTGTTTTTTTTTTGCAAACATTTAACGACTAAGAGTATTTTTGTGGAGTCTTGCCTGCATGGAAATTTCAAATAGATATTTTCTTTTGAATGGTTTCGTAGGAAAATAATTTTGCAATGAATGGTAAAGAGGTGGTGGAATTCGAAATCCTTTTATTTTTCTCTATCTAGTTAAGTATCTACTTATTTGCGTAAAATAAATAAATTATTTTTTGTATGTTTTAATGCTAGCAGTGTAAATTTATACAAAGGAAAAGAGGAAATGGAAATATGGAAATTAGTGCAAGAAGAATTGGTATGTTCACTAAGTTTTGATTTAATGCTGTTAATTTTTTTTTACTATTTTTTACTATTTTTTAGTTTATTACTATTTTCACTTATTACCTACCAATTTTTTTGTGAATTTTAAATAAAATTCTGAATTCGTTAATCGATGAAAAACTTAAGTTAAAATTTTTTTCATTGATTTTTATCAATGTTGAAGTTTTCGTTGATTGTAAACAAAATTAAAAAAGATCCAATTTTTTTTAAATAAATACCACAGCTCTTAATAGTAACAGAAATTAAAATTTATTATTTCAAAAAAAAATTCTAGAATCTTCAAATTGTTTATCAACAACAAACAATTGACAAGATATTGACCTTTAATCATTGAAATTCCGTATTACTCTTCAATTTTTCTTCTATTATCAACAGAACTTAAAAAATTTGTTTATTTTGATTGCATACAAAGTTAAAGAAAGTAAACATACACTTGAGTGAAAATAATGAAATAAAAAAATGAGAGTAGAAATCAGCTGTGATATGATCAAAAAGAACTGTCTACGAGTAACGTGAATGATAAAAGCAAGTGAATGAGTAAAGAAAAATATGTCATGTGTGAGTAGGATGAAGAAAAAAAAGAAGTATGAAAAGGTTCTCATATGTTTCATATCAGAAATCATGACGTCGAAATAAATTCATTGAGACATAAGAGCATAAAGTAATCTCGAAAAAAAGTATATAAAAATAGGAAGTTTAATGTTTCAATTAATGGCGGTGCTTTGATGGAACTTTTCAGTTGATTCAGCTTTTAAAGCATTAACGTTGAAAGATTCTGCTCTCTAAAATTAGAGTTTGGAGGCTTTTTGACTCATAAAATTCATTTTAAGATTTGTCGAAATGTTTTATTATGGTTGAATTGCATGGTCGTAAAGTAATTCTTTTTTAACAGATAAGAAGTTGAAAAAAGTGATTTGCAGCTCTTAAGATTTTTGTCTGTCGGTGAAGGATTTTTAAGACTGAATCATGAGGAAATTTTGATTATTTTTTCAAGGTTTATTGCTGATTTTGCAGTAGTGAAATTATTTGACAAGGTTTAATTCAATTTTTGTAAATTTTTGAGACAAAATCTTATAAAATTATGAGTATGGTTAGAATTTAAGTTTAAAAAGAGATTCTTGGTTGACATTTTCAAAATATTGTGAAATTCCTTCAATTTTTTAATTCAAATTTGGAAACTTATACGCTTTGGACAACGCATTGACTCAACCTTACCCCAACTCCTTTTCTTCAATTTTTCAAACCTATTTTTGTTTACATTTGAAGAGAATTCTAGAATAAAATTTGAATATTTCATCAAAATCTACACCAGTCACTACAAATCATAAAAAAAATTACAACACTATTAAAGTAGGTTATTCCCTACAAGGTCGATGTTAATATTCCTCCGTAATTGTCTTTAATCAATCTTTGCCTCCCACAACATCCACTTTAAAATACATTTAAACGATAAAATCTCTCACTGATATGCTTATCTCTATGAGAATATTCATTTATACTCTCGGTTTAGTTACTTTAGAACCGTCTATTGATGCACACTGACCGGTGGCTTGTGTGTCACATTCTAATCTCTTTTTTTTAAGTTCAAATAGTAAATTACAATTCATGCTGATAAAGTGCATTATTTGTAGTAGAAAAAGAGAAAAAAATACTAAGAAACTTTTGTTTGTTGCTGAAGATTCCTGTTTATTCCTTTTTTACAACGTTAAGACAATAGTCATAAACATTTTATTTAAATCTTCTGTTTTTTGCTTATCATAATGATAAATTCAATTTAATATTTACATAATGACAAGAACGTAGCATTTTTAAAAAAGTGATAATATAAGAGCATATGCTCAGCACTTCACTTTAGTCGACTTAGGTCGGTGCTCGGGTAGACAAGTAAAAGTGCAAGTTAGACAATTAATTGTGAAGAGTTGTGAAATTTAAAAAGAAAAAAATTAAAAAGAAATTTCAAAAGCTTCAAAAATGTCTGAAAAAAATGGAAAATTTCCAGAAAAGGCTTTAGATCCTTTACTGAAGCCATTTGAGTTCTCTGATAAAATGCTTGAGGATGATTTTGAGGAAGTTTATAGGAATTATCCTTTAAATGATGATACAAGCTGTGGATTTGGATTTATTCGTGGACCTTTGTTGCAAAAGTATGAAAATTGTGGATTAATTTTTATTTTATGAATTTTAAGCTTTTTTTTCAAATTTTAAGTGAAATTTATTTTAAAAAAATTAAAAGAATATGGAATTAATTTAAAAAATGAAATCAACTTCCAATTGACAAAATTCCCTTTTCCCTTTCTCACAAATTCATGTGTCGTACTCACTCGATGTATAATACACAAAGATGTAGCATAATTGAATAATTCACTCACGCAAATTTCTATAAATTTGAATAATAAAGAAGATGAAATATGTAAAGTAATAAGAGCAATAAGTCACAATGCAATTTGTCGCTGAAATATTTCATGCAGGCAATTGAGAGCAGTTGTAATTTTATTGCGGAATCAAAACAGAAAAAAGTTATATTTATGGTCGATTGGTGCTTGAGATTTGCAATGAAGAAATGGTTTTTTATATGAGAGTTGAAAGCTATTGAAGGATTGTGAAATTAGTTTGAATTTGAAAATATTAGGTATTTGTTGTTTGTGGATGTTTTGATTTAAAATTTGTCTTAAAGACTAAACTTTTATTATTTTAATAAAAATTTAATTTTGAAATAATTCAATTATATCTTGAGGAGAGAAGTTAAATTTTTGAAGCTTTGTTTAATTCAATGAAAATTTTGACAGAACAACAAATTACGACTTTCAGAAAAAATTTCTCAAAAATGTTTGGATTCAGTCAAGACTTGTTTTTTTTATCAAAATTTTTATATTTTTCTTCAAAATTATACAAATTTCTGCGCCTTTTAATTCTCATTTCTCATTCGCCATAAAAGGCATAAGTAAACAACCCATTGACGACTTAAAAAGAATAATGAACTTGAACTTTTTTCCAAGAATATCACAATTATCTTTTCCTTTCTTTTAATCAGCATTTAAGTGCAATTCAAATAAAACCTAGACAGCTTCTGAATTGATGTAGACATTTCAATAAAATTTCGTGTGAAATGGTTCAAGTTTTAAAACTATCACACAGCCATAGATCTTCCTCCCTCCTAAAAGTCGAACGTAATAAGTAAACGACCCCAAAAAACATTTTGCGTATTTTCTTTTAAAAAAAATCTTAAATTAAAATTTTTCAAATTTCTTAATATTCTAGGCTCGCAAATAAGAAGATGTATGTGTAAGTATCAATACATTTCCATCAATAAACCCTTATTTACCTCATTCATTCAAATGAAATTTTCTCCTCACTTACTTTCTTCAATAAAATCACAGCATTCTCTACGGCATCGCAGGATCAGTATTTTCTGCAACTTACTCCTACTTTACCGCCACAATTACAACGATAGAAAAGCGTTATAAAATCCCATCAAAAAATACTGGAGTTATTTCAGTTGGAAATGATATAAGTAGCTTGTTTGTGTCAGCAATAATGGCATATTATGCAGGAAAAGGTCATCGACCTCGATGGGTTGGCTTTGGGCTTCTTACAATTTCATTATTTTGTCTAATAAACACATTACCACATGCCTTATATGGACCTGGTGAGCAGGCATTAATGTTAACAAAAGAATATGGTGGGATGGAAAATGACACAGCAACAATGGAAATTCTTGAAAAAGAGAGGAGGAAGTACTTGTGTCATACGAATAGTAAGTGTTGTCTTCAGTTAAGTACTGGCCTTAGTTTTGATTTATTTCATGTATAGAAACCTCCGGTATAGCTGAATGTGATACAAATGAAGATAATTGGATGCCTCAGGTTATTTTGTTCCTTGGACAGCTGTGTGCTGGAATAGGTCAGAGTATATACTTTTCAATTGGAGTTGCCTACATGGATGACAATATTAAGAAGTCAAAAACTCCAGCACTGATAAGTGAGTTTTATTGCTGTCGAATTGCCGTGCAATTATCGTAAAAGGCATGCGCTAACTTTTTTTATAACTTTATTGTCAGGTTTATCTTACTTCTTGCGTTTACTTGGACCAGGTAAGTGAAATTTGATGAAATATTTTTTGACAATTTTTTAATTTAAAAAATTATTTTTCAGCTGGTGGATATGCTTTAGCATCATTCTGCCTTAAAATTTACATTGCACCTGAGCTGACACCAACAATTGATAACAATGATCCACGATGGTTAGGATCTTGGTGGTTGGGCTGGATTGTCCTGGCTGTATTAATGTTCATATTCTCATTCATCATGTGCATGTTTCCAAAAGAACTTCCGAGAGCTGCACTACGTAGAAAAATTGCATCTGAAAGAAAGAAAAGAGGAATGAAAAATTTAGAAGACAAAGAAGTTCATGATGAGATTCCTGCATCACTTAGTGATATGGTTGTAACATTTAAGAGATTGCTTAAAAATTCAACTTATATGCTAAATAATATTTCATCGATTTTTTATTATTTTGGGTAGGTTTGTTAGGAATATTTCAAAGATATGATTGTTGATTTAAAGAATTTAACTTCCAGATTCATGCCTTATTGGATATTCACACCTAAATATATTGAAACACAGTATAAGCAGTCAGCATCAACATCTAGGTAACTAATCAACTAATTTAAATTGATTCTAAATTACTATGAAAATCTCCCCATAGTCTTGTGACAGGAGCAGTTGGAATTGCATTTTCAGCAATTGGTATATTAGCATCAGGAATTGTCATCTCTAAATTTAAGCCAAAAGCTCGGAGTCTTGCACTTTGGAATGTTTTTGTTGGATCACTTTCAGTTTTAGGAATTTTAGCATATACACAGCTTGGTTGTGCTGAAAATGAAAATTCAGTCGTGCTTAATGCTCCTTTACCGTGAGTTCTTAATTGAAATCCTTAAAAAATTGGTCATAACTGTAAATTTCATAATTTCCAGTGACATCCTTGATCCAACATGTAATTCAAATTGTAACTGCGATTATGTCAAATACTCACCAGTTTGTGGTGCCGATAATAAAATTTACATCAGCCCTTGTCATGCGGGATGTAAATCATATCATAAAGATAATGGCACGAAGGTAAATAATTTTTATAAATGTTTATAATAGTTTTCTAAATTCTGATGAAACTTATTCAGTTCTTCACAGATTGCTCGTGCATTGACAGAACCTTTGGATATGACTTTGAAAATTTTTCATTACCAATAAGTGTGACAGAAGTGCCTGATGAAACTCTTAGTAGGAGTTTCGATAAAGCGCATGTAAGTGTTAATGAGTTACAATACTATTAACCTTTTTGAGATACTTAAGTTGGTACCTAACTGCTAACAATTTAGCAAACGAAACATGAATTAAAAGTCTTAAAATTTCCAGGAATACATATTTGGAGGAACAGTAAAAGACAAAGCATGTCCAATAAACTGTCAAAAAGAATTCATTATGTTCCTCGCAGTTATGTGCTTCCTAAAATTCTCAGAAGCAACAGGTAGAGCAAGTAACTTCCTAGTTGGTGTAAGATGTATTGAGGAACGAGACAAAACTGTTGCCATGGGTTTTGGATTAGCCTTTATGTGCTTATTCTCATTCATGCCTAGTCCAATTTTCTTTGGTGCTCTGCACGACACGATGTGTTTAGTGTGGGGAAAAACTTGTTCTGGTACAGGAAATTGTTGGCTGTATGACACAGAGATGTTGAGGTGAGGGTTGAAATTTTTAGAAAATAACAAAGGGGTCGCAATGTTAAAAATTCGCCAACTTAGATTAAAATTTGACTGGCAACAAAAATTTTTGATTTAAAAAAAAATTTGTATGCAAAGTGAGAAAGTGTGCCATGATGAGAGAAAATCAAAAAAATTTGTAATGATTTTTCATTCCTCTTTTCTACAATATTAAGCTTTTAAACGACATTTGGAACAAGCCTTACAACAGAAATGACTTCATTTCCAAAAAATATTGTCCAGAACCTTCAAAAAATTAAATTTTATTTTATTTCATGGCACACTTTCTAACTTTCCATACAAATTTTTTTTAAAATGAAAAATTTTTGTTGCCAGTCAAATTTTAATCCAAGTTGGCGAATTTTTAACATTGCGACCCCTTTGGAAAATAATGAAAATTTTTATTAAATTATATGAAATTAAAGGTATTGGATGAACTACATTGCATGTGGATTTGTATTCTTTGGAGTTGTTTTTGATGCTGCAGTCTGGTATTGTGTGAAGGATTTGAAGATCTTTGACGAGGAGATAAAGAATGAAGAAATGGAAATTGCCGACAAACAAGATGAAATTCAGGTTGATAAGGCATTCACCTAAAGTTGATTATTTTTTGAATTAATTGATAAAACTGAAAAAATTTAAATAAAATTTTAGTACAAATTTGATTTGGCATTTTATAAAATTTCTTAATATTCAAAGCTTCTAAAAATTCAATCATTTACTTAAAATACAAAAATTTTGAACGATTTCATTATTACTTTTCAGAAATTTACATAAAATAAGTGAACAAAAAATTGAAATAACTCAAAACACATCAAACGTTACGTGTGGCGCTAACTCTCAGCTATATAATTAAATAAGTTTCTCGCAAGCGAGAACTGATGCACATTGTGCATTAATTTTCTCATCATTAAGTACGTGTAAATGAGAGGAAATATTCATTAATTTATTTTAGTTGACTTAGTTCTATCGTTGGATTAACATGTGAATTAATTTAATAAAGTTGTGAATATTTAAAAAATTATTTAAAATGTCTAAAGAGGATGCTTCAAAATCTTCACCAATGGAAGCTTCAGATCCATTCTTATCAAGTGGATTTGAGGTAACTGATGAAATGCTGAGTGATGATTTCGAGGACGTTTACAAAAACTTTCCTATCAATGAGGATACAGCCTGTGGATTTTGGTTTATTCGTGGATCATTTTTGCAAAAGTAAATGAATTTCAAGTTTATTAAAAAAATGAATTTCTATTGAAATATTTTTTCTCTCATAAAAAATTTAAGTGTAGCTATTTTTAGAAAATTCACTTACAGTTTAGCATTGTTTACAATTTCTCTGAATCGAGATTGTGAATGAATAAAAAAATGTCATATTGACAATTTACTTACTTTACTTTGATGTTTTATATTTTTTATATATTTTTTTTTGTAGTTTTGCCAACAAAAAAATGTATGTGTAAGTATATGTCTTTCTAATGTTTTTTTTTATTAGAATAATTTTATTCATTTTCATTATATAGAATCCTTTTTGGAATCGCCGGTTCAATTTTTTCGGGAACCTTCCACTACTTTAATGGAACAATCACAACAATAGAAAAACGTTTTCAAATTCCATCAACAAATTCAGCAATATTGACAACAGGAAATAATGTTAGTAGTATTTTTGCGTCAATATTTTTGGCATACTATGCAGGAAAAGGTCATCGACCACGATGGATTGGATTTGGTCTCTTCACAATCACATTGTTTTGTGTCTTTTGTGTAATTCCACACTTTTTATATGGACCTGGTGAACAAGCACTTAGACTGACAAAAGAATATGGTGGAATGGAAAATGATACAGAAACATTGAAAATTCTTGATAGTGTACAGAGAAAATACATGTGTAATATTAACAGTAAGTATAAATTTTACCAACATTTTAAATATTATTTCATATAATTTACTTTCAGGTACGACAGGAAATGAAGATTGTAATGAACAAACTGACTATTGGTTACCACAAATATTTCTATTTCTTGGACAACTTTCAATTGGAATTGGTCAATGTATTTACTTTTCAATTGGCATTTCCTATATGGATGATAATATCAAGAAGACTAAAACTCCAGCATTGATTAGTAATTTTTTCAAAAAAAAAAAAAAAATGCATTTTTTAAACTTTTTGTTAAATTATTGTTTAATTTTTAGGTGCTTCGTACTTCATACATTTACTTGGACCAGGTTTGAAACATTAATTTTTTTTTTTTTGAGAATCAAACTAAAATTTAAAAAAATCTAGCTTTAGGATATGCATTAATATCATACTCTCTGCAAATCTACATTGCACCTGAACTAACACCAACGATCACCAATGAAGATCCAAGATGGTTAGGAGCTTGGTGGTTAGGTTGGATTATCCTTACTGTTATCATGGGAATTTTTTCGATCATAATGTGTTTATTTCCTAAGGAACTTCCAAGATGTGAGTAGAATAGTTGGTACATGGAAAATTTCAGTAATGAACTTTTAAACACCTTTAGCCTACCTTCGACGAAGAATTGACGCCGAAAAACGTAAACGAGGAATTGAAACTTTTGAAAGTAATGAAATTGAAGAAGAAAAACCTTCGTTAAAGGATTTATATATCACATTTAAGAGGCTTTTAAAAAACAAAGTTTACATGGTTAATAATGTTGCATCCGTATTCTATTCCTTTGGGTATTTAGCTAATTTTCTGGCTTGAAAAGTAATATTATTGTGTATGTTTTCTTTTCAGATCTGAATTTTATGTTATTTTCTTACCAAAATATATCGAGACACAATATAAGCAGTCAGCATCAGCAGCCAAGTAACTAAATTTCTTTTATTGAATTTTCCTTTATCTTGTCCAAAAACATACCAAAATTTTGTAATCTCCATAAATTTTTTAGTTTCTATACAGGATCAGTTGGCATGGTTTTCTCAGCTTTTGGCATTTTAGCGTCTGGATTAATTGTAACTAAATTTAAACCAAAAGCTCGTAGTTTGGCTCTTTGGAATGTGTTTGAAGGATTATTTGCAGTTTTGGGAATGTTTGCTTACATTCAACTTGGATGTGCTGAAAATGAAAATTCTGTTGTGATTAATGCTCCTATGGAGTAAGTCTCATGTTTGAATCCTTGATATCCAAATTTTGATATTTGATATATATTTTTTGTCAGAGGCATTCTCGATCCAACATGCAACTCAAATTGTAATTGTGATTTTGTCGAATACTCACCAGTATGTGGTGCAGATAACAAAATGTACATCAGTCCATGCCATGCAGGATGTAAATCATATCATAAAGATAATGGCACGAAGGTAATAATTTTTGATAAATTTTTATGATAATTTCTAACTTTAATAAAATGTTTTTCAGTTCTTCACAGATTGTTCATGCATTGACAGAAACTTTGGATATGATTTTGAAAATTTTTCATTACCATTAAGTGTGACAGAAGCACCTGATGAAACACTTAGTAAATCTTTCGAGAAATCTAAAGTAAGAATCCTAAGAATTGTTTTTCAAAGAAAATTCTTAAAAAATTCATTTTTCCAGAACTTCATTTTTAAAGGCTCAGCAGAAGACAATACATGTTCAGTTAACTGCCAAAATGAATTTTTTTGGTTCATTGCTGTCACGTGCTTTCTCAAATTTGCAGAAGCAACGGGAAGAGCTGGCAACTTTTTAATTGGAATGAGATGTATTGAAGAACGAGACAAGTCACTGGCATTAGGATTCAGTTTTGCTTTCTTTGCTTTATTGGCCTTTCTTCCTAGTCCTGTTTTTTATGGAGTTTTGATTGACATGGCTTGTATTTTATGGGGAAAAACTTGTGAAGGAACTGGCAATTGTTGGCTGTATGATATAGAATGGTCGAGGTTAGTGCTTTCATTTATCTTTTTTACTGATTCTTCAATTGATTTTAATTTTATCTCAGATATTGGTTAAATAGCATTCCGGCTGTTTTGACATTAATTGGAGTGTTTTTTGATGTCGGTACTTGGTATTTCGTGAAAGATTTGAAGATATTTGATGACGAAGTTAAGTAAGTGAAATTGGAGTTAAACGTTCTTGAAATTGATTAATAAATAAAATCAAAGAATTTATTAAACAAAACCAATTTTTTAAATTTAACAGTACTTTCAAATTTTCAGTTATCTCTACTAAAATGTACTTGAAACAGATTTTTAATTTTTAATTTGCGAATATTTTGATCACGTTTTTCAAAACTCAAAACACGTGAAGCATCACACATGTTTAAAAACCGCGTATCGTAAATATTTGTTTATAAACACGTTTTGAATGTTTTGTGTAGCTTTAAGAGTTGATTCTAAAATTAATTCCTTTTTTCTCTCATCTGAGAGTAGATGATCAAAATATTTTGATCTTCTCATCTTTAAATGCAAGCATGTGAGAGAAATTACTCATTTATTAAGTTTAGTTGATTTTAGCCGGTGGTCTGATCAACATGTGATCAACATTGAAACAATTTTTCTGTGAATTTTTGATTAACTTAGAAATGGAAGAACAAAATGAAGGTAAAGTCTCCTCCAAAAAGGCTTCAGATCCTTTTTTACCAACTGGATTAGAGATAACAGATAAGATGCTTGAGGATGACTTTGAGGATGTTTTTAGAAATTTTCCTCTCAATGAAGACACGACCTGTGGATTTGGATCATGCCGTGGATCATTTTTGCAAAAGTAAGAATTTAGAGATTTTTAAATTAAAAACTCAAAACTAATTTTTTTTTGACAAAATTTTAAATACCTACACGTTTTTGAATGAGTCGTGAATGGTTTATTTTTAGAAAATTTTAATTGTTTAATCTTCTTATTAACTTTGACTACATTTATTTAGATGTATATAAAAAAAACATAAACGCGAACTCGACAATGTGTTTTATTTTATTTTATTTCCTTTTGTTTAATTTTTTTTATTAAAATTTCAAGGTTTGCAAATAAGAAGATGTTCATGTAAGTTTGTTTTCATTCATCTCATTTGCATTTTACTAGCTCTTTTCATTCATAAATCTCAGAATACTTTTTGGCATCGCTGGGTCAATTTTCTCTGGAACTTTTGCATATTTTAATGGCACAATCACAACAATGGAAAAACGATTTAAAATTTCATCAACAAATTCAGCAATTATCACAACTGGAAATAATGTCAGCAGTTTGATTGTGGCTTCATATTTGTCCTATTATGCAGGAAAAGGCCATCGACCTCGATGGATTGGTTTTGGACTTTTCACAATAACAATGTTTTGTGTATTTTCTGTCATTCCACACTTTTTATATGGACCTGGTGAACAAGCACTCAGGTTAACGAAAGAATATGGTGGAATGGCAAATGACACAGCGACAATTGAAATTCTTGAAAAGGAACAGAGGAAGTTTATGTGCAATGTTGACAGTAAGTTATTTAATCATAATTATCCAACATTATTGCTTATAAAAACTTTTTAGGTACTACAGGAAATGAAGATTGTGACGAACAAACAGACTATTGGATACCAATGGTTTTTCTATTTCTTGGACAACTTTCAATTGGAATTGGTCAATGTGTCTACAATTCTGTAGGTGTTGCTTACATGGATGATAATATTAAGAAAACAAAAACTCCAGCATTGATTAGTAAAGATACTTAAATTTAAATCATATCTAGATAATTTAATTTAAAAAATTTTTTAAGGTGCATCTTACTTCTTGCGTCTGCTTGGACCAGGTGAATATTGTATTTCTTCTTGGGATCTATTGATCTTTAAAATAAATTTTAAAATTTTCAGCTGGTGGATATGCATTAGCATCTTATTGTTTACAGCTCTATATTGTACCTAATCTAACTCCAACAATTACAAACAAAGACCCAAGATGGTTAGGAGCTTGGTGGATAGGCTGGATCGTGTTAGCATTCATCATGACAATTTTTTCGATCATTTTAAGCTTGTTTCCAAAGGAACTTCCGAGATGTAAGTGTTTAAAATTAATTTAATTTCATTAAATTTTCTCTGAAAAATTGATATCTTTAAAATCTTACAGCTTATCTTCGTCGTAGAATCGATGCTGAAAAACGAAAACGAGGGATAATAACTTTCGAAAGTAATGAATTAAGGGATGGCAATCAAAAACCATCATTGAAAGATTTTTATGTCACTTTCAAGAGATTATTGAAGAACAAAACTTACATGGTGAACAATGTGTCGTCAGTGTTCTACTTTTTTGGGTAATATTAGTCATAATTTATCGAGCTCATAAATAGCTCGAAAATTTTCATATCATAAAAAAATTCAAAATTCTTTATAGATTCGAGATTTATGTAATTTTTATGCCAAAGTATATTGAGACACAATACAAGCAGTCAGCATCAACAGCTAGGTAACTACAAAATTAATAATTTTAAAGTAGTTAAAATTATCTTTAAAATTTATAAATTTGATTAAAGTTTCTACACCGGAGCAGTTGGTATGGTATTCTCAGCTATTGGTATACTTTCAGCAGGTTTAGTCATCACCAAATTCAAACCTAGAGCAAGAAGTCTGGCTTTATGGAACGTAATTGTTGGATTTCTTGCAGTGTTAGGCATTTTGGTTTACACACAGCTTGGATGTGCTGAAAATGAAAATTCTGTTGTGCTTAATGCTCCTTTACCGTGAGTTACTAGTTAAATTCCTTAAAATGTCAATTATAAATTTTAGTTTTTGAATCTCTAGCGACATTCTTGATCCAACATGCAACTCAAATTGTAACTGCGATTTTGTCAAATACTCACCAGTTTGTGGTGCAGATAAAAAAATGTACATCAGTCCATGTCATGCAGGATGTAAATCATATCATAAAGATAACGGCACAAAGGTAATAATTTTTGATAAATTTTTATGATAATTTCTAACTTTGATAAAATGTCCTTCAGTTCTTCACAGATTGTTCTTGCATTGATAATACTTTTGGTTATGATTTTGAGAAATTTTCCTTACCAGAAAATGTGACAGAAGTTCCTGATGAAACATTCATTGAATCATTCGAGAAAGCTAAGGTATGCATCCTTTCCATTCCTTATGATTTAAACTTACCAAATTTCTAATTTCAGAACTACATCTTCAATGGATCAGCAGAAGACAAGACATGTCCAATAAATTGTCAAAATGAGTTTGTTTTATTTTTAATGGTGACGTGCTTCCTAAAATTTGCAGAAGCAACAGGAAGAGCTAGTAATTTTCTAGTCGGAATGAGATGTATTGAAGAACGAGACAAGTCACTTGCATTGGGCTTCAGTTTTGCATTTTTTGCCTTATTTTCTTTTTTGCCAAGTCCTGTATTTTATGGAGCTCTAATTGACATGGGTTGCATTTTGTGGGGAAAAACTTGCACTGGAACTGGAAACTGTTGGCTTTATGACACAGAATGGCTGAGGTAGCTAAGCTAAATATTTAAATTTTGGATAAAAAAATTAAATTTACACATTTTTAGGTACTGGCTGAATTCCATCGCATGCATCTTTGTGTTCCTTGGAGTTGTGTTTGATATTGGTGTTTGGTACTTGGTGAAGGATTTGAAGATATTTGATGGAGAATCTGAGAGTGTGGAGATGCAAAAAACAAATGAAAAGCAAAACGATTGAAAAAATTATTTAAAATAAAATTATTCGAATTTTGAATAGATTACTGAGCTTTCATTTTTGAGTTCTTTTTTCATGCTATTTTTTTTTTTGCTTTAAGAAGTGTCCACAGTAAAATTTCACCATTTAACATGCGGTTTTATAACTATGGGATAAAGTAATATATGCGAGAGTAATATGCAGGTATAAATGCGAACATATGAAAGCATGATTTTGAAACCAAATGGAAATGAAACTAGAGGATACAAATGTGTCTTTACTAACTCTAAATTTGGTTGGTTGGTTGGCTTCGGTGTGATGTTTATTAATTTTTTCTTACATAATTCATAATTTTTAAAAGTTTTCTCGCAAAATATGAAAAAAAAATACATTAAAAGTTAGAAAAATTTAAGTACCTTTTCTGCTTAACGGCCCATTATTTTTCAAATTTCATACAAGTTAACTACGCAACAATGAACTTGCATACAATAGTTGCAATCAATTCTCATATCCAACTTGCATGCAATTTAAATCTTTTCCTCAAAAACTTAAACCATTACCAATCAGCAGACATTATTTGCATTCAAACATTTCCCAAAAATAAAGGATCACACAATTATTACCGTTTATACACACATTCGTCAAAATTATCTCATTGAAAATTCTGAATATTAATAAAAATCAATAAAGTTTGACTTCATTCTGCATAACAATTTCGATGATGATGAGAAAAAATATTTTATTTTTTCGTTCATAATTGGGTTAATTAAAATTAAATTTATGTTAATTAAATTGCATTGATTGATTTTATCCTTCACAAAATTATGGATCTACAGCCATTGACTTCCATCATGTTGCTAAGTGTTCTATTAATAAAATTATTTGTGGCTTTTGTGACTTAATTATTCATAAATACTTTAACTTTAACATCATCATCTGACACTGTCACATAAAATTTTCTTGAAGCAAATAATGATGAGGTAAATTGCTATAGATAAAATACAAAAAAAAAAAAAACATTAATTGTAGTTGCCTCTTAGTGCATTACTATACACCATCTGAACGGAGTAAGTGAGACAGAGACAATATGAATGAAATTGAATTATGATATTTCACATTTCCTTAAGCACAAAATTACTCTTGGGGAGTGTGCAGAATGGCAACATCATCATTACTCTTCTTCATATTCGCTTTCTCGTTTCAATGCGAGCTGAGAAAAAAAAGTAGAAAAAAAATATAGTTTGCAGGAAATTCATGCAACAATAAAAGAGTGAAAAAGCAGAAAAAAAAATTTGTAACAAAACAGCACCCGAGTTATGACAGTAAAAATTTTTTGTGTCAACATTTATTTCTGTTTCCTTCTGCTGCTCATTTTCTGCTAAAGTTATTATTATAGGGATGTCATTTAGATAAATAGTTTTTACTACTATTTTTACTATACTCTCGGAAATGATTTGGAAGAATTTATGAGGTGAAAAGAATGTCGAGTCATTGTGGATTTTGTGTGTGCTGTTTGGGGTTTTTGAATGGAAGGTTTTGAGGTTGAGATTTTGCTAATTTTTATAGATGATCAAGTTTTTTTGTTATGAATTTTAGATTGCTAATCCAAACAGTTTTAGCTGAAAGAAGTCGACATTTTTCTATTTCTTATGACAAAATTGTAATATTTTATTTAATTTTTTCATTCGTAAAAATCCATATCTTTGCAAGTTTTCCAAAAAAATTCACGAAAAACCTTCAAATGCATTAATTCAACTCGCTTCATCTCACATCCAAAACTTAAACATTTTCAGCACCATAATCATCAATGACATCCCTAAATGAACATAATTGTTGTTGCTCCAACTCTAGCTCATTCTTATTACATTACTTCCTTTTTCTCTCTCGTCTCTTATTCCTTCTTTTTTGTCTGTATATATATATGAGATGGAATCAAAGTGCAAGTTTTAACAGATAATTAATCTTGGCATAATTTTATTACAGGGCTTTTAGTACAAATTTGCGGGAGTAAGACGAGAGGAAAGGCGTCGACTGAGAACGAAATGGATTTTAAATCTTGAAAATTAAATAAATTTTCTATGTAAATGCTTTATGCATTATGCCACTTGCTTTTCGTCTCCCTAAATATTTTTTTAAACTGTCTACATTGTTCATTTTCAATTCCTCTTCTTTATTCTAGCTTCCATGATGCCAAGCATGGAAAATGAATGAAATTGAAAAGAATAACATAAAAAATTTTCTCCTGACTGCCTTAGATTATTTCATGCATGCCATGGCAAGTGAAATGTGAGCAGTAAAAACTTTTGAGTATTTTTTATTCGCTCATATCCAAATTTCAGTCGTTATTTATGTCAGAAAGCATGTAAGTCATAATGCATGTGAGACTTCATGTGGCTGTCAAACTTTTCCGTTCAAGAACCGCTAACATTTCCCGACATTAACCCCTTAAATCAAAGTCTATCAAAATTGTGACTTTTTTTTCTGCAACACATTCTATCATGGTTGATGGTTATTTTTTTTATTTTTAAATCATTTTATTGCTGCTTTTGTTTTCGTTACTTTGACGCTATTATGATTACATTTAATGGAAATAAAATTTAATTAACATAAAAGGGATTAAGGGTTGCTCGGTCAGATATTCAATTTGAATTTTTTAAAAAATGTTTTTGAGTGAATGAAAAAACGAACTTTTTTTCACGGTGTTGCTTTATTTTTTAAGGCTGAGTGCTTTAGATGGATACTTTTTTTATGACATGCTAGAATTTGGATTATTTGGAAGTATTTTGAAGTTAATTTTGAAAGACAACGGTTGTCAGTTTGGACAGTTTTCAGCTTGAAAATAAGATTGAATGAATTTTTGGAAGTCTTTTTCTTTTTAAATGTTGTTGCTTGCCAGAAATTTGAAAAAAAAGTGATCCAACGAAAATTTTGAATTGTTTGATGGGTTTGAACCCCGAAGATTATGGATAAACACTAAGTTTTGTGACTAAACTTCTATTAATTAAGATTTTAGGGCACTTTTGGTTCTTCTTCTTAAACAGTTAACTGGAATATATTACAGCAGCAGATAGTTCAATAATCCACAAATTATCATCTAATTTTCAAAATGTAAATGACAAAAAAAATAACAATTTATTCCTTTTTCCAGCACTTAAAACATTACAAAATCAAATAATCAATAATTCACATCCAATATTTCATCTCATCCACATTCAATTCATTCATAAAATTTCAATCCACAACTGTTCATTGCTACACCTTTAAATTGTTTTCGAATTTACTTCAGCACACACACATTATCGACCATACATTATCGACCATTGTTTGTTCAATTACCGTGATAACTTGAAAATCGCGTATTTGCTGCCATAAATGCCATTTTTCAAACGCTCATATCAACCAATTAAATTTTATCCACTGATGTTACACCGAAGCAAAAAAGGCTTTCACAACAACAAAAAAATAACAAAAACTTTTTTTTTTCATCTCATATGTGTGAGTATGTTTATGTCACTTACATAAATGTTCGTGATTGTCTGGTTTATTTATTGAATTTTTTTCAACACAAAAATTCCTCTCAATCCACAGCACTAAATTATAATTCTTTTTTTTTCTGCGTGTATGCTGTTTGTTTCACTTAAAAATGCTTTCGGGCAGAATTTCATGCACTCTCATTGAGGATTGAAATGATGGCTGGAAAAAAGTGGATATTTACTCGGCAACATCATCAGCACGATGTACATACAAATAAACTAACTGAAATAAATGCACGTGTAAAGAGTGTGAGTGCATGAATGAAAAACTGTTGACATACGATTATTTACACTTTTTATTCCTGTGAAACGTTTTAGATTCCTTTTTTTCCAACTCAACTCGTTTTGGGGTTTGTGATGCCTCTGCTGCTGCTGCTGTTGTCTGCTAGATGTACTTTTTGAGATATCCACGCATGCAAATTTGTTTATTTCCACATGAGGAAATTAAAGTCACCATGGAGATCGAATGATTCTGACTAGTTTCTCGTTTTGCATGCACAAAATTTTTTTTTTTCATATTGAAATGGAACAGGAAAAGAATGAGCAAATGTGAACGATTTTGAGAATTTATGAACTTCCATACGACTTACTTTAAAGATTATTTGATGATTTTGTTCTGGATCGTTAAGTGATTTGGTTAAACGGTCTAATGCATTTGATTAATGTTGCATGACATTTTAGGAGGGGAGATGATATTGATGTTGTTGTTGAGGTTATAGATTTTTAAAGTTATAACCTGAGTGGCTCCTAAATTGTAACATTTTAGATATGCAACCAAGAAAATAAGTCTAAAGTCAATTATCTCATTCTAAAAATTCCATAAAATTATTTTTGCACATTCCGAGTTCCTTAAGATAGAAATCTTCCCCAACATTCAAGTTTTAAATATTTTCATCACGACTTCTCTTCAGATTTCCATCATCTACTATCATTTTCTCTCTTTTCATCTCCTTCTTATTCAACCACTAATGTATGTATTGATCCCTTTTTTTCATCAATAATCCAGACAACTAAAGGTTAAAATATTCAAGGAATAAACAAATGACCTTAACAGGCCAAAGATTCTTGCTGCTTCGATGATATCTTGACACTTTTTTTTTTCCTTCAGTAAATAACTTTCAAGCTCATTCATCATAATCATCATCCTTATTATGCAGACATTCTTTCGTCTTTATTTTCTGAAGACTATGTAGGAAGAATATATAAATTTATAAATTTATGAGGTCGATACGGTGGGAAAGTTTTCTGACAAACTTTTGATATGAAAATGTTGTTTTTTTTTTTGTCTGATGTTGAGGATCGATAAAGGTTTGATGTTATTCAAATGATGGGATATAATGGATTTTTGGAAGTTAGAAGATGTGCAATATTTATTATGAGATGTGGCAAATTGGTTGATGGATAGTGAGGGGGGTTTTGCTGCTTTTTTGAGTTCAATGCTGAACAAAAATATGAAAATTGATTTTTGAAGCGACAAAAATTTGTCAAAAGTCTTCATTAAGATTATATACATAAATACTTCTTAATACCCCCCAAATGTGGCAGTTAAGTTCTAAATACGTCAATTTAGTTTATTAAAATTACTTTTTTTATCACAATATTCATAACTTACCTGCTGATTTTTTATTCCTTAACCTTTGTTGCTACCCCATTTGACATCTTAATTATAGCCAATATCACCTCATTTACCTATAGAAACAAATAAATTTGTTGATAAATTAAGCTGATACATAAACAAAAAAATAAATGATTCAATAATCGACCTCCAAAATAAATCCATCAACGCCTGGAAGTCATCATAAATTTGAATTTCAAATTCCTTCAAATCCACGGGGAATCAAGATTTAATTAAACGTTTTTTTTCGTCTCTCGCACTTGCTGTTGACGTCTTAACACGACAGTAAAATATCGCTCGCTATTTATTTGATAAATATTTAATAATAATCAGCATAAAGCCATCGACAAAAAATAAAACGTAAAATAAAAATAAAAATAGAAAACTGGACATGAAACATCTTTCTTTATTTCAACATTTCCATTTTCAGAAAATTCCGTTTGGGGAAATTGAATAAATATGAATATGAGAGAGCGCACGCGAATGATAATCTCTGGCAATTATGAATACTTTTTTCATCATAACCATCACCATTATCATCATAATAATCACCATTCAGCATATCGTTGCGATGAAAATGAAATTGAAAAGTTTTCCACTTCATAAAATATTATTTTTTTCAAATCAAATATAAATTTGTGACTGTGTGTTGGTGTTTATCATGGAGGGATATGTTAATGATCCTGATAAACGTAATGATTATGACCGTCCTTAAAAATCAATCAATCATAATAATATTCAATTTTTATTTTTATTACTTTTCAGTCTCAATGACATTATCACGAAAAACTGTAATAATCTTCATCATTTTCATCCGTCGTGCGCGTGAATTTTCTCATCTCTCTTTTTCGGATTTATTTTCAGCTTTTTATTGCCTTTCACAAAAATACGAATAAAGAATAAGAAGACATAATGATGAAGAGGAAGCAGATATGAAAAAAAAATTAAAATTATCCTAATCATAATCTTTCGCATTGCTTTTTTTTGGCAAACCGCATGCCATGATTCTCACACCATTAGCTGTGGAATGCTGCGTTGCCATAAACTTTGGGATCTGGAAAAAATTATATGAATAAACCAAAATAAATTCTAAGAAGATTTGAGGAAAGGAGTTAGAAGAATTTTTTACGAAGATATTTGGAAATGCAGAAAGAGTTTCAAGTGAAAATTTATTTGTAGATAAATTGTTGAAGGCGCATATCAATAAAGTTCAATTAATGATGAACTTATTTTATATCTCACTATAGGAGCGTAGTCGGAGGAGGGTTCAAGGGGGTCCGAACCCCTTTTCAAGGAAAAATTTCTTCATTTTGCTAAGGTTTTTGAGAAAAAAATCATTCAGACCCACCCTAAATTTTTTTCTTCCATACAGTCATGGATTCCATGGAAAAATCATGCATTCCATACATTTTTCTTCCATTCCTGTCTCATCATTTTTTAGACTCTATAGTAATTTTTAATAGAGGTTATTTATATAATTTCCAAACTTCCCTTAGTTGAATAAAATTTTTTATCAGAATTTGAAGCCTAATATGAAGAATAAAGTAAATCTTAACGTTATTTCTCCTCCTTAATCAGTTTAACGAAATATATGAATAATTTCTTATTTGAAATTATGGAATTTTATTCCTGCTCAGTTAAATTAACATCAACAACATTCCTGGACATCAATTACTTAAAATCATCAAAATGACAAATAATGACAATTTTCAAGCTAACTTCACGCTCCAAATGCTTCCTAAAACGGTTAAAAGCTTTAATAAAGTATTAAACAAACTTTTTCGCGTGAAATGATTTCGAAAGAAAAGCAAAAGATCTTACAATCGCTACTATGACATCGTCAAGATTTGATATCATCTTTATTGCTTTTAGATTGTGATGACTTGTATGCTTTTGTATTATTGCTTTAAAGAACAGATAAAACAGTTCTAAGAAAATAGTAGCAATGAGTAAAGGATGGAGTTTTGTGATATTAAATTTTTAAATTGACTTGAGAGCTTTTGATTGAGTTTAATCACCAAATGCAGTTGATTTAAATAGCTTGAAGGTTGAAAATATGATGCAAAATTCAGCTTTCAAAAATGAACCAACGCAAACAAAAATCCCAAATCCTAAAATCAAAGAAGACAAACTGCAATAAAATTCAACCCCCAAAATGTAATAAAGAGTCTGTTCCACAAAATTAAAAAAAAAAAAAAAACAGAAAAAAAATCTTCATCTCATCTGTTTTAATGAAATCGAGCATCAGGAGTCTTTAGCCTTGAATATCTTCCTCATTATGAGGATTTTAAGTGATTTGAGAGGTTTATTTATTTAGATTAATGACTTTTTTCCTTTCTTCTTTCTCGCTGTCTACTCACTCTCCAGCTTATGATATTCCTACTTCATTTTCAACAGTTTGGTGAGACAATTCGTCAGTCAGTTCAGAGATGAATGGAATGGAAGGGGATGAAGAAGAAAAAGTAAAGGAAAAGAAGCTTAACATATCTTTCATAGAATCTTCCTCATCGTTGAGAATTTAATGCCACTTTAATGCAGATTTTTCATCATCTTTTGTTTCTCCTTTTTTCTTTGCTGCTACTCTAGTTTTTTCCTATGAGGGTTGTTTGGGTATGATGACCTATTTATTGCAGAAGTATTTAAAAGGGTTTTTTAAGAAAAATCAAGACAAAAGTGGGAGGAAGGATCAAGGGTCAGATGAACAATTTTTACATTTCAAATCATCAGAATTGACATCACTTAAAATAAGTCCTCAAAACTTCATTGTCATCGTTGAATTTAAAAAAAATATTATCATTATCATCATCATCTATTGTGTATTCCATAGACGTATGTTTATGTGTATTTGACTTGAAAGAAAGCGGGAATTCAAGGAGAAAAAAAAGTGAGCATAAGAACATAAGTTCAGTAAGTGAGGTGATGTGGCTGAATGGGATAATAACAAAAAAATGGAAAGAAGAAAAAGTTTGTCGTTTTCCTTCTGTCTTCGTATATCTGATGATATGAAAAAAAATCGGTTGATTTATTTTTCCTTTCCTTTTTTCATTTATTTCCTTTCCTTACTTTTTGAGCTTTTATTTTCTTTTCAATTTCTGGGAATGTATGGAGGAATGAGGGACAATATGCACTTCAGACCAACGGATGAGGAAGGAAAGGAAAAAGTTTAGAGAAATTTATTGTTTTCTCAGGAATATTTTTTTGGCTTCAATTGTGCTTTTTTTGCGAGTAAAAATTATTCTTTTAATAAATCTTGACATAAAATATTCATTTTCTAAGGCTTGAGGTCAGTGTAAATATTTTAATAAATGAAGAACCGTCGTTGATGATTATTTTGAAATTTTACCCGAAAATTTCGGGTTTTCAATCCCGGACCAAAATTTCAATCCCGGGATTACGGTATTCAAAAATTCTGAAACCGGGATCCCCCGGGATCCCGGGATTGAATTTCAAAAGAAAAAAAATGAGCAAAAATTAATTTTTTAGTGTATGAAAAAGCATTGTTTTAATACTAATGGGTTTTTCTAAACAAAACTATAAGTTTTATCTATGTAGTATCTAGAAATTTTAAGTATTAGCTTTTGCTTCTAAAAAAATTTTAATTTCTAAGAATTTAAAATCTTAACAACAAATTTTCATACAATTCAAGTTTTGAATACCTAAAAATATTTTTTTTTTCTCAAAATAATGTTTAGATCAAATTTCGATTGGCTCCAAAATTTTGTATGAAAGTTAAAAGAGTTTGCCATGAAATTTGTTTGAGTATTATTTTAAGTGGTTTTATGCTTCAAATCTTCTTTAATTTTACAATTAAAAGTATCCATCCATCCAAAAGATTAATAAAAAGACCCTATCAGCAGTTAAATTTCATCAGTTTTTAATGAAAATATTCACATTTTTTGTTTCAAAGTCAACTCTTTTAAGTTTCATGTTTGAAATAAAAGTATTTTTTTACTTCTATTGAGAAAATTGCGTTCAAAACTAATTTTTTAATAGTTAAAGTCAAATCAGAAATTTTAATTATTCACATAACATGTATGTTTAAGTAGCGGTGTAAACAAAAAATGAAAAGTTTTTCTGAGATTTTCTCTAAATGTAAACAAACAAACTTATATTGAAATTTGACCTGTACTTATTTCCAAAATTCGTATGAAAAAGAGGCGTGGCTTAGAATACGATAACAAAAAAGATAAAAAAAACCAAAATGTATTCAAATTTTTTTTTGTTTTTTAAAATCAAAAGTAGATAAAAAGTATAAAAACGGTTAAAAACACCATAAAAATTAGAAAAATGATAAAAAATTTAATTTTTTTTCATCGTTAATTTTTGTAAATTTAAGGAAATTTTCAATCCTGTAATCCCGGGATTGAGACTGTTTTCAAACCCGGGATTAGGTTACTGAAAAAACAGCGGGATCCCGGGATTGAAAACCCTACCCGAAATGTTAAGTGGGAGTTGTAAATTTTGAGGATTGAAATTTTTAATTCTTGCTAGGGTCATGAAATGTACGAAATTCTGAATGATTTTAATAATAAAACAGTTTGAACATCAAATCAAAAAGTACCTTTTGCAACAACCTTCTTGCAAGTTTTTGCAGATATTCCTAAAAATAAATTCAAGTGGAAACCTTAATTTATATTTCTGTTAAAATTAAAAATACTTTTTCAATCGAACAATTTCGGAGAAGTTAATGTAATTTCTGAATTTTGAATGAAATGAAATTTTAAGATATATTTTCATTTGACATGAATATTTCATTTAGGCAAACTTGGTACCTGTCTTGGTATTTTCAGTAACAATTAAGTCATTTCTTCTTGATTTATTGACTTATAGTCTAATAATAATATAGTCTAAATCTTCATGATAATCCATATTTTTTAAAAAATTTGTCCTCCACTTTAACTTTCAAAATAAGCTTTTGAACTTCAATCAAAAATCATAAAATCAAATTTAAATTTACCTCAAAAAATTCATTTTTATGAAAAAAAAAAATTCAATTTAAAATCCACAAAAAGTACCTTCCACTTCATCTCAAGTGCCACAAAAAAAAAAGAAAAAAATGTTCAAAGTCCTCGTGTTGTTAATCGAGGGACTTAAGCGCATTTTTGTCGCAGCGATCAGTAATCGATTAAATAGAAACTGCTTTTAATTACAAAATCCCTTAATTCTTCTTTTATCATCAAAAAACCCTATAATAATAACAGAATCGATTAAATTCCGTCTTTCTAGCATGCACTATGCATGAAAAGTCTGTTCTCACAATAATAAATACAAAACCTTACAAAAAGAAAGAAAAAAATTTTGACCAAAAATAACGGTCAAAAAAATTTTAAATTCCAACGATCAAAAAAATTCAAATTTTTATCGAGGGGTTTTCAACAATTTTTTTCCTTATTTAATATTAAATCGTTGATTACAGGAATTGTAGATCATTTAACGATTTTTTAATAAGCGAGGCCGGAATAACTCGATAGTAGAAAGATAATTCATCATAACAGAACTCTTAACTATGTCTGGTTTCTGAGATCTCAGAGCTCATCCAGCCAGCCAGCCAGCCAGCCAGCCAGCCAGCCAGCCAGCCGAACAAAGTGAAACTATAAGCGTCATTTTTTGCAAAAATGCGCTAAAAAGTCAAGAACAAAACACACGCCCAGATGATTTAACATAAATTTCATCTCATTTGAATATAATGCAGTAACATCAAAGACACATATAAATAAACTTTCATTCTCATTCTGTCTTTCGATTTTTTTTTCTCTTTCTCTTTTTTGACATGAGAAGTTACAAAGAATCAGAAGATTGAATTGAAATTGACTTTTCGACCTTGTCATGGCAGTGACATATAAAATAACAAAATAAAATAAAGGATCTCTCTTGAAGAACAACAGAGAACAAAAAAATTTACATTTATCCTCTTTTTTGTGAGCTTTGTAATTTTGCGTTTGTAAAATGCTGTTGGCATTGTTTTGTCATTTTGACTAAAAATTTTGAATTCTTAAGAATACTAAATTTAGCAGAAAACACAATTTTCCTAGAAACATGTCTTATCCTTTGAGCTTTACAATTTCCTTTCATAGCTAAACTTCCAAGAAGATCAAATTGACCTCGAAATTCAAACAAACAATGCGCTTTAATGCCAACATTTCCAACCATTTCCATTTCCTTTTCTCCAATCTTTTTTCGATTTTTCTGTGGCATATTGAAATGAGATGAAAAAGAAAATAGAAAAAAAGGAGGAAAAAAGAAATCAAACAAGCGGGACCCTGATTTGTATAAATATAGAGACGAAAAAAAAAAAAATAAAAACAAATGATTTGAAAAAGGAGAAAAAAAGGCAAAAAACAGTCAAAGACTTTGACAAATATTCTAAGAAAAAAAAGAAGAAAGGCATAAAAAAAATTGGAGCAGCAGATGATGATGTTTCGTAACCCACATGCTACAGGTCGTTTCTCCATGGCAGCGGTAGCAGAAGTTCAGAGAAAGAAAAGATTTTGAATCCTTTTTTGACGATGGAAAATAATGGCATACAAGAAGAAAGGCGAGTAGTTTTGGGATGATTTTTGATGGTGCTTGAAGTAGCGCATTATTTTATTGAGGATTTATTTTTTTAAAATTTGTAACTGCTCAGATGTTTGAGGTATCAAAAAATTAGATCGATCATATTTTTTCTTGCATATTCCTTAATTTTATTCATCAAATAAGGTTGAATAGGTGTTAAGTGGCTATTCATTTCAGTCTTAATTAAAAATATTACATGCACCAGATCCAATTCAATGATCAAGACTATCAAGCATCATCACAAGCACACATACAGAAAAAGTAAAAATAATCCCACTCATCTATTCCAAAATCCTCATACAAAGAATAAAGAAAAAAATGATGAAAAAAAAAAATCTGTGTGACAAAATCGCAAAGTAAGACAGAAGCAGATGAAAGGCAGGAATGAATTTTTTTATCAAGAAAAAAGCTCTTTGAAGTTTTACTTTTTTTCTGTTTAACAACATGTTCCCATTCTGTATATGCCTACAAGTGGGTCTCTTTTTTTGCACATATGAATTTTGTATTCAGTAAAGGATATGGAAACAAAAAGGGACCAAAAATCGGTAACATATGACATAACACAATGTGGATTCAGGGAACTAAAGAAGTGAGATTTTATTTTTTAAAAATGGAAAATGAATTTGAATATGCTGCTATGCGGATGCGGAAAATATTCAACCAAAATCTAACATGATTCATCCTCCCTCAAATCCGATTATACAATAAAAAATCTCATTTAATATGCTCTCGCAATGTGAAATTTAATTAAGTCTGAAAATATTCTCTCTGTTTATGCTTGATCTCGAGATGAACTTTCTTTTTTTTCTCTCATCCTATGTCACACTCAAAAGTGAGATTATAATTCCCCATCTCCATCTCACAAAACTGCTTTTAAATGAACAAAAATTTCTTATCACAGAATAGACGAAAAAAAATTTATATTTTGACAGCTGCTATCTTTCTCTTCCTTATAATTATTATTATTCCATATATTCCTTACCTTAACATATACACCATTCTCAACACAATATTGAATGTTGTGTCATGGAATCAAGGAGGAATTTTATCATATAACAATACATTTAAAATAAAACTTTTAATTAGCTATAACTCAACCGTACCGTGTTGCAATGCATCGGCAAAAATTTTCATTTGCAATTTCACGGTTGTATGAGCATCAATACACATAGCTGTAGCATAAGTCTTAAGTTCTTTCTTCATTCTGTTCTGTTCGTTTTTCCTCGAAATTTTTGAGACTGGTAAAGTTGAACGAGAAAGAAGCAACAATGAAGGGAGGATCAAGGGTGGGAATTTTGGCAGTGTTTTGAGAAATATATTTTTTTTTGTTGTCTGTTTTAATTTTGAAGAATTTTTTGGATTCGATTTTAGAATTGGAAAGAGAGTTTGTTGTTGAATGTTGACTAAATTGTGCCATATTGAGTGATTTTGGTCTAAAAAATATTGAAGTAAAGGTTCAATTCCTTAAAATAAGCTACTATAATATAATATTTTATATTTCTTATTTCTTATATTTCTGAATATTATATATATTCAGTAACTAGTTTAACTGAGATTTTTGTTCAAACTTTTTCAAAAAGATGTAATTACCTAATTTGAATTTAAATCACATATCTAACCAGCACAAATCGTAATTTTTCTAAGCAAGTATTTCTCGAAATTCTATCAATCAACCCTCGATCGATTTCCAAATCAAAAAGTCCCAAAAAACTTTCAATTACTCTCATTAGTATCCAAACCTAGAGAAGTAGAATCAAGTACAACCAGTAGATGTAGAACATTATACGATGAGGAATTGAATCGAAAAATGTTAAAGTCAGAACAAGGAATGAGTGAATGAAGCAGAATTGCAGTGTACGTAGGGTAAGATAAGATTGTAAAGGGGTTGAATGCATGAAGTAAAAAAAAAATAAATTTCTTAATTGCCGGAAACTACCAATTGAACTTTTTTTTCATCTTTCTCCTATCGTCTATACATGTGTGATAAATTTTCAATTATTTTTCATTATAAGAAGCATCTTGAATTGAAAGTAAGTGAGTGAGAAAAAATGAAATAAAATGCTTGTAATGCTACGTAAGTAAGTAAGTATTTAAGTTAAATAATGTAAGAAATTATGTGAAACGAGTGAACTGCACGTGTGCGATAAAAATCGCTCATAATGAAGTGCCACAATAACTTTGTTTTTATAAATTCTTTTTATTATTCTTAAACTTCATTAATCATCAGCAAATAAGCAGCAACAACCGGTGTTTGACATTCTTTTAATTTCTTGCCTTTTATTTCAATAGTGAGTTGTAATTATCTGCATCCTCATAATTTCACTTGTATATACAAAAATATCATTTTTTAATCACAGTTAAAGTATCCACAGATGGAAAAGGCGTAATTTGAAAGCAAAGAAAAAATTATTCAAATATTCCTTTCATTAATTTTTGTTTTGGTCGTTGAGATGTTTTGTGTCAAAATGAATGCAAAGCGTCAAAGAATCAAAATTAAAGTATGAATAAAAGTAAAGGAAGAGAGTAAAAAAGCATCTTTCCGCTTGCCTTAAAGCAATTTCATGATGATGAGCTCGGTCTTTGATAAAGAAAGTTTCTCCTTTGTTGCCTTTTTTATTTCGTTCTTTTTCTGGTTTTTGCGCCAAATTTTTGTAGCAAAAGAGTGATAGTTTTCACGTTATGCACTTAAGTATGACAAATTTGTCTTTTTCAAATACTTTTCCGGCACATTATTGTCAATACAAAAATTAAGAAAAAATATTAGAAATTCTTAAACTGCCACTAAAATTTAAACTGTTTACATTAAAAAAACACTTAAAATTCAAAAAATCTGCGCTTTGACACCCTTTAATATCAATCTCATTAATCCAACTCGAAAAAAATAAATTATATAATAAGCAACGAGCAAAATTGTCAAGAATGGATAGAGATGATGACGAAAGATAAAGAAATTTCAATGAGTTTTTAAGAGCACAAAATTATGTAGATTGAATTTTATCCTTTAATTGAAAATTGTATAATGATTCAAGTATTGAAAATTTTGTTTCCCACTCACAGCTTCTTCCTTTCATCCTTTCATGTTTCACTCCGCTTTCTTTGTTAAATAACAAAAATCTTGGCGTTTGGTTGTTATTTTAATAATCATGCAAGAAAATAAAAATAAATTAAATGAAGGCAAAAAGACAACAAACTGAGGTTGAATTTATCAGCTGAACAAGAGAAGGATAGACAATGAAGGAATGAGAGAGAAAAAAAAGATTTTTTTAAAGCAACATCGTTGAAGTTGATAACGAGATAAAAGTTGTTTCACATTTTCGACTCTTTTTTCATTGTTCCTGATTTTTTTTTCGTCTAGAATCTTGACTGTTGTTACAAGCACGCTCATTCATATGTATGGAGTCTCAAGTAATAAGTGAGTTAATAGGATGAAATTTGTAATTTTTTTCTCTCAGGCTATGGAAATTTATTAGACGAGTATTTGAGATTTATGATGTAGGGATAAAAGTTTTAAATGAGTTTCTTTGATGATTATGATAATTTTTCTAAATTAAGGAGGAAATTTTGGAATAGGAAATTATGAGATTGAGTGTAAAAAAAATATATGGCTAAAAAAACAATAAATTTTAAAAAGTATTACGAATTTCATGGTGAGTCATGGAAAATTATAGTAAAGGTACGTGTACCATTATTTGTAAAATCCTGCAAAATTTACCAGCAATCAGTAAGTTCCAGAAGAGGAAATCAGAAAACCAGGAAAAAAATAAAAATTTACATAACAAACACCTAGAAATTGGTAGATTTATAACAACAAATTAATACTACTTCACCATTTCGTGTCACTTAATTAATCTACTCAAATGAATTCTTTGAAATATCAACAATTTAAACAAATAATGATGCAATCTACCAGCACTCTTCCTCAAAATTTCATCAATGTAAAAAACAACATGAACATTTCCAAATCATGAGTTGTTGTGTATTTCTACTACAATAGATAGCATCAAGAACATGTTGTTAAAATTCCAAGGTACATATTTCATTATACTCTTCATACAACAAGTCTACAATTTCCCCATACATACATTCTTAGTTCTTCTTAGTTGTGGAAAATAAATTGTAAATGCTGTTGATGTTGAGAGATTTTTCAGAAATTCAGGTCGAGTGTTGAATCATTAGCTTCTTACATTTTATACTTCTACATTTCATCTTTTTTACTCTTGTTGTGTTTTGTTAAAGGAATCCATTTTAATTTAATTTTCAGCAAGCAGAAAATAATCCTTCCTTGGCTATTAGCTATATCGAATTACACATCATCATACGTATACACATATACAATTTTTTTCCTGATCCTTTTTCCGTATTCTTTACTTTTTCAGCTCGCATGCATTCGCCTTAAATATATGAGACGCTTACGGAATTTCAAATTAGTTTCTTTCCCTAGAATTTCTTTCTTTTTTTCCCCGTTGAACATGGAAAGTTAAGCTTTATTTTTGAGAAGCATGAAAACATAGTTTTTTTTTCTATGTTCTGTGTGTGTTTACGGGTGTAGGAGAATTGAGAATGAGGAAAAAAGGGTCTTACAAATGCTAAAACTAATTACAATCATGAAAATAGGAAGAAAAAAAGAGAATGAAGCTTTTTTTTCTTCACTCACACTCGTTGCCTCATATCCCATTGAGAAATATAAGCGAGTAGAAATAGAAAATGAAATTCGTCGTGTGACTGAGCACCATTTATGGTAAAACAAATTTTTATTAACATGTAATGGAAATCAAAGAATCTTATCAGCATAAAATATTCAACAGTGATAGTAAATTACATGCCATTGAGATAGATAGATATGACTGTGAATATAATTCTCTATTTGGGGGTGTCGTTGTTGGTCTGCTGGTTGGGGTTTTTGTTTTTGATGAAGACAAGAACATCTTATAGGAGCTCGGTTTTCATGTCTTGTTGAGGAGAACATGTGAGTAAAAATGTGATTTTTTTGGATTTTTATAGGGTAAGAGCGCATTACTAACTTGATTCCTGAAATCAATTTGAAATTTGGTTTCACAACGTAGCTTAAACAAAATTGCTCTCAGAGGAAAAATTAAATTTTTTTTTTGATTTTTTTTCAAAAATTCAAGAAAAATTTAAAATTTTGAACTTTTAATTAAAAAATTAAAAAAAAAATATATATCAGAAATTTAAAATCATAACTCCATTTTTCAAACTTATCAAATTGACCATCACCGTGCTTAATGAGTACAAGCTCAACCCTTTACTAAAAAAACAAGCTAAGAAAGTAATGCGTGTATGGGAGACAAAGAACAGTAAGAAAATGAGAAATGGACATCTTTGTTTAAGGGTAAAAAGGGGCCAGAAGGAGTGAATGAAGAGGAATGGAAAGGAAAAAAATTGTTGGACAACAATCAGTAATAAAAAACTATACAATTTACTACGTGATTCATTAATATCAAATGTTTCTTCGTACATTTTTCTGTCGAATGCTTGGGCTGTCCTTTTTTCCCTTTAAGTCTTCCTCATAATAGCCATGGAGAGTAGCGTTCAAGATCAATTATTTACTGAATGCCATTGACATTTTTATGGAGTTGACTGGCCCGAAGGAGTCATGGCATGGGAATAAGATGAGTAGGGTGACCAGAAGATTTTCGTAAAAATCCGGGACATTTTCATGAAAATCCGGGACATTTTTAGTTTAACATCATAGGGGTACTTGCACCTTACTTAAAGTGTTTATTATTATAAATTGAGATAAATCAAGCAACAAAAATGCAAAAAAGTATGAAAAATAATGAAAATTTGGATTCAAAAATTTTCGGTCATGGGCTTGAACCCATGCCTCTAAAAGGAACCAATAATTTTGCAAAAAATTTGCACAGGAAATGTGAATTTTTTTGCGATTATTTAATATTTTTCTTGAGATATGTTAGAAAGAATTACGAGTTGAAGATTAAAATTTACGAAAAGTTAATTTCTGATTGAACAAACCTAAAATAATTTTTTTTTTCAAAAATTTTCAAAAATCCGGGACATTTTGATGTTCTGCCGGGACACAGCAGCTCGAAAAAAAGTACAGCTGTGTCCCGGCAAATTCCCAGCAGATGGTCACCCTAAAGATGAGTCTTAAAATGAAATTTCATGCAACATTTGATGTGGCTTTTTTTTCTTTTTCATCTGCACTTATTTATTCATTCATTGCCTCTCTATCCATCCTATCAAACGCAATTATGTTAATTTAGTAAATCAATTTTGCAGTGGCTGTAGTGATGGAAATAAATAAAAAGATTGGTAAAATGCAAAGAAGTGTGAGACGAGAAAGATCAAATGTCAATATAATATTATATTATTTGTAAGGGAGTAATTGTCCTTATTTTCATTTACTGCTGCTGTTCTGTTCTGTTATGTATATGGATAGATGAAATAAAATAAAAGTCGCCTCTAATAAAAATCAAATTTAATGCAATTGCCATTTTTTCTTTTTTTCCTATTGCTTCTGCTCTGCCGGAACATTCAAGAGATGAAGAGAATTTTTATATTGAATTAAGTGCTCGAATATTGGTCCTTATCAACTTTATTGTAATTCCATTACTTCTCTCCCTTTCAATTGACTTGACTTCTATCGATATTTATTGTGTATTTTATGTATGTACGATTTACTCTTTCCCAATACTTTTTACGTCTCTCCTCTCGATTTTTATTTTTAGCTCTGGCCTTCTTCATTTTCGATTTCATCATCATCATAATATTGTGTAGTCTTAGAGACTATTTGTTAGTTATTAAGTAAATTTGGAAGAGGATGGAGATATTTGATTGGAAATGAAATTCTAAGGACACACACAAAAGAAAGTTTACGCTTTTCTTTTTATTCTTTCTGTACTCGACTTTGATAGGATATTGAATTTATATCTCTATAAAATATAATGTGGCTAATCAATATTAAATGTTATTGATTTGAGTTGGAGATTTCTTATTTTTGTTCTTTTTTTTTGTGATACTTAAGGGAATTGAACGTTGTTTTGCATCATTTCTGAGATGGATGAGTAATTTGTTGATTTGCTTGTAACTTTTTTTTTGGGGTGTTGGAGATTATGAATTATGAAATTGGTTTGCTTTTGGATTACAGGAGATTAGAGGCCGTTCACTTAGTACGTTACCCAAAAAATGACTTTTTAGACCCCCTCTTTACGTTTTTTGCATGAATTTTTTTTTCTTTTGCTTGACCTGTTACAAAATCCTAGACACCCCTACCCCCGCAAACGAACTAAGTAAGGGCTCCTTAGCTGATGGGGTTTTTATTACGAAATCTGCTAATATGACACAATAATCCCAAAATTTTTTGTTTTTCCTTGAAAATTCGATGTTGCCTTGGTTTTACTTCTGTTTTAATTTAGATTTAAAAATATTTAAATTATTTAACACATTTTTTGAATGAGCCCAAAAAAGTTTAATCTACTCCATAAGATTAAAACATAATTTCAAAAAATTAGCCTCAAGATCTGTCAAAAATTTGATTTATCTACAAAAAATAACTCCCCATTCATCTTTATCCTCACCCACCTGAGAGATCAAATGCAAAACATTTCCTCAAATTTCGATTAATAATTCAAAACAAATACGCAGAACTTTATTCCTCACATTACCAATCATGCATTCAAAAATCCTTTAGTCAATAATATTTATTTCGCAAAACAAATTGCCAATATCAATTTTCTGCACATACTAAATTTCAAATACGTACGAAGAAAACAAAAAATAAACTTGGATATGTATTTCCACAAAACACCCTCAAGGCATTTTTACATGTTTTCACACAAAGGAAAAAGAAAGAGAAATTCTCGTTGCACAAAATAAATATCGAAAAACAAATTCTTGGAAAAATTTATTCGAAAAAGTTAATTTGTTTTGATATCAATTTTCAATTTTTTTTTTCCTTATTCGTGTCTATTTGCGTCGTAAAACAAGCCTCACACTTTACTTGGTGTTTAAAATGTCATTGAATTTCCATTTAGTTTTGAATTCCTTGGAGGAATATTGAAATAACAGGGAAACTTTCCTGCTTATTATTCTGACTTTTTGTTCTGTAATAAATTTTATATTTTTTTTCGTTTGAAAGAGATTAGAAGAGGGAAAAATAAAATTTTTATTGTATGGTATGAGATGTAATTTTGGAGGTGAAAAAATAGACTCAAACATAAATTTTGGACTTAAAATCCTCAACAATAATTCAATTTACCTTCCCATAAGTACTCAAACTATAAATAATCCAGTAGTATGCAACTAAAACAATTAGTCAAGTCTCCCAAAATTCTTGTCAAAACAACCCCATCACACCATTTATTTCCCTTCCAAAATGCATACTGAAATTATCCTACAAATGTGTTTTATTATATTTTTCTCAAGAAAAACCTTCAATCCTACTCAATTCATGTAAAAAAACAAAGCAAAATATCAAATCCATTTAGATGTGTCGAAGGAAATTTTACATGTTTTGAAAAAACAAAAATATATACAGCAAGTACATAAGTCGGTAAGTAAGTAAAGTTAATGTACTTTAATGATAAAAAAGAAAATTTATTTTCTCAAAAATACTCCCTGTTGTGCGAATCAAATTACGATTCCTACTTTCAGCTCAAAAACAAACAAGAACGCGTCCCGAGCTCTTTAACATAGGAAAATAAAATATAATAATAATATTACAATGGGAGAGACACATCACTGAGAAAGGGGACGACAAAAAAACGCATTTGAAAAAACCAACAAACAATCACAACTTTTTGACACTCACTTCTATTTTGGGAATAAAAAACACATAATAATGTGTGCGTGTGTGCATTGAGTAAGTAGGAGTTAAGTGTAAAGAGGGAATTTATTCTCATTTGTTTTTAAGTGCGCTTTTATCAACACTTCCATCATTCGATTTGAATTTCACTTTTTTGTATGAATTTCGTGCTTGTTGTCACACATTGACTGTGAGATTTATTGTGAGTAGTTACGGAAGCTTGGAAGTAAATTTATTATTTTTGAAATAATTATTTGGGGAGTTGTAAAATGTTTATGGAGATAATTTAATTTAGGACTTAATTTTATGGGGTTTTTGTGTACGAAAATCAGTTTACAAGGAATTCAACAAGATTTGAACTCATTTATGCAGAATATTTAACTTAAATCCTTTATTTATCAATTCAATTCTTATTCTTTCAGGAGTCGTTCACTTATGATGTAGAATTTTTTGAGGAGAGAGGGTCTGAGGCTGTGTGATAGTTTTAAACAATAGAATTTTTTGTATGAAGATTTTATGGCAGAGGGGGTCCAAAATTTTGATGATTTTAATAAGTGAACAGCTCCTAATTCACTAAACCTAAAATCGCTCTAGTCCCAACCTCCACATTACCAAATTCCCAACTCATCATTAAATGTATCTATGTATCATCACACCACATGTGTTTACAGAAACAAAAGGCAAAAAAAATTTAAGTAGTAAGAGGCATCATCATTTGACAAGATTTCACTTTCACTTCCTTAATTTTTCACATCCATAAAAAATAAAAAATAAAAACACTTCTCATGTATTGAGTTCAGACATACACAGAAAAAAAATGTTGAAGTAAATGATTTTGATGATGATATAAAGCCCCGAGAGTGTGAGAATTAAAAAGGATGAAAAAAAAATCACACAACAAGCATGGAAAAACATTTTGACGATGATGTAGGTACGAAATTGAATTTGAGTTTTTTTTTTTTTTGAGAATTATTGATCCATGCATTAAGACGTTTTATATGAGTGCGTAAATGCGTATGGATTAGTAATAATAAGAGGAATTCGATTGGAAATGAGTTAAATATTAAAGATTGTCGATGAGGGGTTGATTATTGAAAATATTTTTGATACAAGAATGAAAATTTTCTGCATTAAATTCCGAAGAGTTTATATTGGAAAATTCTTGTAAATAATTTATTAAAGAATTTGAAAGATTGTCATAGATTTTAAATCAGAATTCTTGAAATAATTTATAAAATATTCATAGGCTATGAAATTAGAGAAATTTACATGATAATTTATAGTAAATTATCTTAGGGATCGTCAATAAATAATGTCAATCAAAAATCAAGAATTTTTAAATCCTCATCTACAGCTTGTTATAAAAATACTACCCAACAAATTTATCCATTCACAATAAGTTGAAATATCAACACAAAAGGATTTAAAACCATTTTCATTTCTATATTATGAAATTCAGTCATCATCATTGCTATATCATAACAATAAATAAGGGTAAGATTGAATGTGAATGATAAAATTCATTAAGAAATTTATTGTAAATGGCACTTGTTGGAAAATTTTTCAACAATCATCATATCCAAAAGTCGTGCAATAATAACAACAATACTGAAAATTTTCTATATCCTCACCTAAGCAACGGCTTATAAAACTTTTTGCTGTACACTCATAACAATAGAGAAGTTTATTGTATGATGGATAGGTTGTGAGATGTGTGCCTTGAATGGCATTTTCATTAGTGTGTTGATATGACAACTGGAAAATTACATGGAATTAAATAATAAATGAATGAATGAGTGGAAAATTTCTCAAAAAAAAAAAATAAATTCCAACTCGACGTATTTCTCTGGTCTGATTAAGGACTATAGATGTCATATGCATTTCACAGCTACGGCTTACATTCATACATACATAATGGAACAAAAATAAATTTCCTCGTAATTTTTCATGAATGTGTAAAAAATTGTTTTAAAAAAATCTTTTTTTATATTTTTTATGGCTGAAAGTGAATGTAAAGCCATAATACACAACATCGTTTACCATTTTCTTCCTATCAATGGTAGCAATCTTAATTGACATATCATTGACACCGACAACATTTTGATGTTATTTATTTGCTATTAGATTGATGTTTAACGATTAACTAGCATCAGATATTCGCATTACAGCCCTTCCCTACAATTATTTATGTCTTCTTCTTCATCCACCTCCTTTTTGTGTTGTTTCTGATACTCCTTGTTGTTGTTGTAATATGAAAATGCGACATGAAAATGATGCACTGAAATGTTGCTGTTGTCTGATGTATGTACGTCCATTATGAATGATCGAACTGAGGGTAACAGAGTGCAAAAAGAGTCGAACAAAGTTGATTAATGATTGTTAAACTCATTGCCATTGCCATTGCTCCTGCTTGCTCTATCCGATGTTTATATGTAAAAACATTGAGTACTGAAAGAATTTTTTTTTTCTCGTTGATATATTTTTTTTAAGTTGCAATTTTTCTTGAGGGGACGTGTTTTTATAGCCGTTATGTGAGCTGCTGTCTTTATTTTGGAATGATTGTTTGTTTACTTTGAGAATTTATTAAGTGATGTGACTTGGGATGATATTCATGATACAAAACTGAAAGAGGGGCCTGCAACTATGAATGACTCTGCAGAGGGGCTAACAACTTCTCAAATAATTAAAAATTCTTCCTTAATTCTTTCCATATAATTTGAAAAAATTTCATTCAAAGAAAATCAAATGCGTCTCCATCAAAACCTAACTTCAATAACTTCCCATCATCTATTCCATGTTTTTTTGGTTGATTTTTCAAAATAATGCTTAGACAAAAAAGCAAGCATCCAGTTAGAAGTGAAATAAACATGATATTTATTATGCGAACCCATTTTCACTTCAGTCAGAAAAATAAAACTTTTTTCCTTTCTCTCTCCAATTTTTTTTTTCTGTGTGATGCCTGTGCATGATATTTCGACGTTAGAAACAAGGCAGAAAAAAAAATCTTGTATTTTTTGTGTAGCAATAATTTGCTATTATTCAGCAACTTTTTGCAAACAAAAACTGGTAAGCTACATGTAGCCTGTAGCAAAATAATGGGACTTTTATTGCATCATAGTTTACACGTACTTTTTCTCTTTCGTTCGGTCAGGCTACATGAGGTACAACAACGGCAATAATATTTTTTTTTTGCTTTCATACACATCATTAGATCTCTGTTACATTGACTTATAGCCATAAATAGAAGCACGAAATTGCGATTTTTTTTTCTCCATCTCATCCATTGTGTTTTGTTATTTGAGAACAGGAAAAAAGAGGAATAATAGGAAATACAATTCACCATAACTTTCATCCACTCATTCGATTCCTTTTGTGCGGTGTTTCAATTGCTTTGGCAAGCAAGCGAGTGCAAAACACCAATTTTGATTCAACTGCATCCGATATCCACTTGTATTGAATGTTTTTTTTCATTAGTTGCAACTCTTTAATCCGATGAAATTACATTTTTTCTACTTCTTGTTCAGCTTACGAGAAAAAAATAGATGCTTTATTCATAGAACTTGATTGGGATGCTGAAAAGCAGGATTTAACAACATTCAATAAATTAAAATTTTTTAGTGCTTACTTTTCTTTTCTTCTGAGCATATGAGCTTCCTTTGTATGAGATAATTCTTTGTTAATCAATTTTTTGCTGTATGTATTGAAAGACTAGTTCAGTTTCAAATAAACCTGACCATCCTTGACCCCATAATTCATTGCAAAAATCAATGTAAATAAAAAAGCACTTGAGTACCATTTCCTCTAAAGCTCCAGTTCATTTCAAAGTTAATTTCTATAAAAACATTTCAAAGCATCATCCGCAGTTGCAAAGCCTACGGGCAATAGCAACCATCTACAGAGAAATTTCAATTTTCATCCTTTGTGTCGATTGCGTCATTTGCATTTTACGTAAGCTATTCAAATACCATTCAGATGCAAAAAAATAGAACAGAAATAAGAATTCATCGTGATGCAATTTTGTATCTGAATTGAGTTATTGAATTGCTTTGAAATGTCATTCCAAAGTAGATGCAACCCATGAAACCAAAATGTTCCATTCATTTTCCTTTGACATCAATGGAAAACCGAATGTACTATCCATAATTTCCATACAAAATTTTGATACATATAAGTAACAAAAATATTACATTCAAGGATAGCTGAAGGAACGCATAAGTTCGAATCTCAAGAAAAATTAGAAATTTTGTTCTAAATTTGATTTTCTCATATACTTCACAAGAGCATTCAGTTAAATTTTGTATGGAAAAATTTATAATACATCAATGGAAAACTCGATCTTCCATATTTTGTTCCATTGCTATGCGACAATATTTTCCTTAGAACGATACATGTATTATACATACGTATCATCCATGGAAGATTGTTAGGGAATACGTCGATCTTCCATTTGGTTACATGGGAATGATGATTAACGTAAATAAAGTCAAAGTTTACAAAAAACTTAGGAGTTGAAGCTTTATTGAAATTATTTCAGTAATAAACTCCCCTTGTTAGTTTTAGGCTATTAATCAGATTTCATTTTCAAATTCGTGTGCTTCAAAAGTCTAAAATTAGATTCTGATGACAATCATATACTTTACATAAACACAACGTCTGCTGTCTCAAAATTGAATGTTTTTCTTCCCACATTAGATCAGATTGAATATTCTGTATGCCTTTAAATAACCTTCCAAGAATTTTGATAATTCTTATTAAAATTGAGCCAAACATGTGCAGCAGAAAAGTGAACCCAAAGGTAATTTTATCACCCAAAACACACACAAATTGGAGCCTGTGTAAGGATCAAAAACAGATCAATTTAAAATTTTCCATCATAACAAGTGTCACAACCCACGGTGAATCACTTCAAAGTTCACGCTCTCCAAAAAAAAAAAAAAAATATCAGTAAACACGCATTGTTGAAAAAGTCATAAAAATTCACTGACAAGTCTATTATTATTTTTAGCGCATTTTTGGAAACTTGTTTTCAAAAAGGAAGCTCAATCATACACTTTGATCGGCAGCAAAAAATCGATGATTGAGATCTCATGATCTAGACATTGTAGAGAGCTCGGGTTTGTTTTATTAGCTTCGTTTTATAAAATTATTGGCGGCAAATGTATTTAGAAGTCTTAAAATTGAGTTTAAACAGCTTAATTATCAAACTTTTAATTTTTTCATACAAAAAAAAAAAATATGAGTGCGTTCAGAAATTTGAAATTTAACGGTAAAAAGTAATAGATGTGTTCAGAAATTTAAATTTTTTTCTAACGGAAAAATTTGAATTTCAGAAAACCGTTAAATCGTAAGAATATTTTTTGCATTGCGTGTTATGAAAATCGATTTTAATGTATGAACTTTAAAAGAAGGTAGGTAAGGGTTTTGATCATTAATTTTAGAAAAGGAGTTTTTGATCATTAATTTTAAACTTTTTGTAGTAATATTACGATTCGAGAAACAGCAATAGAGTTTTAAAACTTGTCCATCTTTTCTATTAAATCAATTGCTAATCGCTGCGCCAAAAATGCGCTAAAGTCCCTCGATAGAAAACACGAGGACTTTTGTAATTTTTTTTCATACATTTATCACTGGCAGCCCACTCAACATAATAGTGACATAAATGTCAACCCCATGCAGCGTAAAGTATAAAGATATCATGTCATAGAGACAAATTAAGTCTAATAGTTAAGTCCTTATCGTAGAAAAATTTTCAACATAACACTGGCATGAAAATAAAAAAAAAAAAAAATAAATCGTAAAAGTAAGTTAAAAAGTAGGAACATAAAACTTTTTTTTCTTTACAATTTCTAGATGAGAACTGGAAAATAATAAGAATGAGGAAGTAAAGAATGAAAATCGCATTTTCATTTTTCAATTCAATAATATTACAACAAGAAACACAGGAAAATGGTTTCTAATCCAATTGAACAAAAGCATTAATCCTATAAATGTTGAGATAAATAAAATTCATCGAGATGAAAAAAAGAAGGGAAAGAGCATTACTTATGTCTATAGATGAACGGGCTATAGATCCACGTATGTGCTCGTGCAGTGTGTAAAAGGAATAAAATATCATAAAAAAGCTTATGGGATAAGGAAATGAAAATCGTAATGCTTCAACCTTTTTCTACTTCTCTGATAACGAATTCTCTTGTGGTGATTTTGAGAGGGAAATTTGGTACAGGAAAGGAAAATTTCAGTCGTTTTAATAATATTTTTTATAAAGAAATTTTAGTTCCTGGAATTTTTGGTGTAAAATCAGAGGGCAAGAATTTTGTGCCAATTTAAGGAAAAATTCCTGAAAAATTGGATAAAAATTTAGTTAAATTTTTTAAAAAGTTAAATATTTTTTGCTTGAATTTCCAGAGGCAAGGTCCACTATTTTTGGCAAGACTCGGACACTCATCAGAAATTTGTGAAAATTGTACAATTTTTTTCAAATTTTTCAATTTTCATAAAATTTTAAAAAAGTGTAATAAATTGTAAAAAATTGTACAGTTTTAAAACTTTTGAATGAGAAAAACTGCAAAATTGTGAAAATTGCATAATTTTCGCAATTGGAAATGAAAAATTTTTAACTGAAAAAGTTGTAACATTTTTCTGATGAGTGTCTGAGCCTTGATTTTTAGCTGATTTATTTTTATTAATTTTTAATTTATCCAAAAAATGAATAAAATGGTCAATATGAAAAGTTAAATAAACAGAAGAATTTCGACATAAATACAATTCAGTCAACAGAATAAAAGACGACTTTAGTCAATGTCAAATTTAATAAATGAAATTAATTTACATTAATAATTCGAATAAAACACCCTCCAAAAAATTCAATAATTCCCATTCTCATCCACACCAAAATCTACAGAAAAACCAAGAATCCCAAAAATGTTACACCAAGGGTGATTGATAAAAGAAAAATAAAGAAAAATAAGAAAAACTTTCTCAATTTCTACCTTCGCTTCATCTTTCTCCCCTGAGATGGACATCGAATAAAATTGTAAAAAAAAGTCTCTTAGAAGAAGTTCATCGTGTAGGGATGAATGGTTAGAATGAGAATCAGCAGTGACTGAGTGAAAGAGAAAAGTAATATAAAAATTAAATAATGACATCAAATATTTCATTGTCGGAAAATAATTTATAAATGCTCGCTTGATAGAATCTAAGAAGAAGAATGAAAAATAGAAACTTTTATTTCAATTCCTTATTCAACTATTGTTGTCCCCAATTTACGATAATCGTGGGGAGAAAAAGAAAACAACAAGCAAAAAAGAAGAAAGAAAAACAATTTTCAAACCTATAAAAGTAAGTGAATGTTACGATTTTGTTGCAAAGTGAATATGAAGGCATGTGAGAATGAGAATAAAAAGAAAAATGTTATAGTGCACTGGGGTTGTAAGTCTCACGAATATAAATTTATGATTTTAAGCCAAAACACAACAAGTTTTTCTGTACTCTTTTTTTTGTGGGTCGATTTTTCAATTTTCCCTACATTTTTGTAGTATTTACATATCATAAATTTTAATTTGAACTCGTACAAGGAACATGAGAAAGTTTAAAATATGGATTTTAAAAAATTGAATAAAATAAAAAAAATTTAAAAGGAGAAAATATTTTTGTATTATGGAGATTAAAAGTTATTGCTATGTACATTCATAATCTAAATGATATAAAAAAACTAGAAGCAAAAACTTTAAAGTAAGGATTGAAAAACTTTTGGATGGAAAAAGTTGAATGATAAAAAATTTCTCGATTGAAAAAATCTGGAAGTGAAATCTTTTGATATTTATTAGTTTGTACTTGTGGATGTATTGAAAAAATAACTTGAGAATGTATTCAATAAAATAAAAAAGTTGATGGAAATTTTTTTTTATTGAAATTAGAGAAATTTTAAAAATTTTATTTTTTTTTTGTCCTTATTTTAAAAAATTTACAAATTTATTTACAAATTATTTTTTTAACATTTTTGATTCTTTTTAGCAACACAAATTCTCATGTGATTCTTCAAAAATATTTTAGTCTTTAAATATTTTCCACATAAATCACATTGAAATGGATTCTCTGGATGAGACTTAATTAGATGAAGTCGCAGCTTGAATGGTGTTGAACAGAAAATAAAGCATTTTTCACACTTCAAAGGATTCTTCATAGCTGCAAATTTCTCTTCCTTTCGTTGATGAACATCTTGATGTTTTCTAAAATTTCTGTTGGAATTTGTCTTGTAAATACATTTTTGACATTTCAAGTGCTTTACTGCATATTTATCGTGAGTTATTTGATGAGACTTTAATCCGCCTTTTGTATTGAAATTTTTGTTACAAATTGTGCATTCAAAACTTCCTGGATTTTCATGAAGATCCTTTTTGTGTTTTCTGACTTGTCGCAAATGTGAAAACATTTTATTGCAGATTTCACATTCGAACTTCTTCATGTGAAGTGGCTGATGACTTTTAAGTAGTGATTTTGTTCTGAATGTTTTCGAACAAAAATCACATTGATATTCATTTCCAGATCCATAATGAGTAATCATATGATTTTTCAAATTTGCTTTTCGGACTAAAATATTGCAAACTTTACATTCAATTTTCGGAAAATGTACGTCCATGTGCTTGAATAATAATCCTTTATTCTTGAATATTTTTCCATCAAAATCACATTCAAAATGTTGAATTTCACCACTAAAATGAAATTTATTTGTGTGCAGGTCTAAACTTCTTTTTGACATGAATTTTCGATCACATAAGTTGCAATTTATGTAGTTTCCTTTATCAGCGTGGAAATATTTTTTGTGTTGTACCAAAATTGATTTACTTTTAAAATCTTTTCCACAATATTCGCAGATTATTTTTTTGACGTCCATTGGCTCACACTTTTTGACTTCGATGAATACAATTTTTTCTATTGAAATATCAAATTCTTCACACTTTTCCATCTTAATTAATTTTTCACAATTTTTTTGTTCTGTTAAATTGCTTGATTTTTGATCCTTTAATGATTTCAATTTTGGCATCGATTTGAAGAATTCTGAAATTTTTGTAGGCATTTCAGTTTTATGAAGAATTTTTTTTTTTTGAAAGTTTTTCTTTTCAAGTTTGCTTTGATCAATGACTAATCGAAACTGTATAAAGATTAGTATTTTTGTTAGTAATTTATATGCTGCAAGTGAGATTTTCAGGTAAGTTTGTTTCAATGCAATTCATATTTTTTTTTAACAAACTTTTTTTGACGTGAAGTTAGGTAGTTTCTGAAGATTTAAAATTTGAGATTCATTTTTTAAGAAAAAGTTTTAATGAATTTAAAATTAAATTTCATACGTTCCATGAAAAAAAAATCAATTCTAATTTCAAAACCAATTTTATTTTGTGAAAGCGATTAAACTAATGAATCTTTTAAAATGACGAAGAAAAAACCATCAAGTCAAATTCAAACCAAAAATCCTTCACCACTGGCGACTAAAAATCGTCTGCCACGAACTAAAAAAAAAAAATTTGCAAATGAATTTTTCATCGAGAAAAATAAAAACTTTTTTTTCCATAATTGATGTTTTTAAATGAAATTGTTATTTCATTTTCTTCTACCATGATGTTTGTAGAAGTTGGATATGCTCCACATAGTTATTAATCATATAGCATGTTCTGGAAAGTTCTCATTTTAAGCATATCATTCTCTGTAATAACCACAGAAGTAATGAGAATTTAGGTCAACTTTATTTAGGTAATCGATTAATAGAAACTTTATTTCTTGATAAGAAAAAAAAAAGAAAATAAAACAAAACTTTTTTGATGAATGAATGAAATCGATAAAATAAATGGATTGTGGCATGAGATTGAGCTACAAAGTCAATGTGAAAGATTCATTGAGTAATTGCTGTGGGTGGACATTTGCTGGTAAGATAAACATAATTACGGTCGAAGATAAGTCAGAAAAATGGACAGTGGCCTTAATATTTGATGGAGATGCTCTAAAGTCAAGCTTTAGTCAAGTTTAGCATAAACACCCAAGATCTGTTAATTCTGTTCATCATTGTTAATCCTTCGTCAAAATTAACAGACATTACAATTAATGGAATGAAAAGTTAATAAAAATATAAAGAAAATTACCTTTTTTCCTAGAATGAAATATTGTGCTGGGATTAATGGGAAGCTTGGGATTAATAAAAGGAATTTTATGATTTACTATACAAAGGTAAAAGAGCGGGATGAATGGAAAATATGAAGCTTCAGAAGATTAATTTGCCTTTTATTCTTGGGATTTTCTTTGATTTTCATGTTTTAATTGTAACTGCTCCCTTGCCATGCTGAAACTATTTATAGCCCCTGAGACAGTCACTTTTCCAAGAATATTGCATTAAATTTAAGTTTAAATTATTCTCGAAGTCAATTTCTTATATTGACCTTTACAATGACAAGAAAAGTTTCCAGTCTGCCATTTCCCCAGTAGATATGTCTTTATCATCTTACAACAATCTTCCTAAAGTACATCTTTTTTGAGCATTTTCCAGAAAAAATAACATCTTTTAAATCTTCCATCAAATCTACAAAAACATGTTACGTAGATTGAGCCTTCATAATAAAAATATTCTCTCATATGTCATGGCAAATTATCTGTCAAGGTTACATAAGAAAATTTTTTTCCACTTTCATGTAAGAAAAAAACAGAAAAAATGCTTTGTAAAAAAAAGGTAAAAAAGATCTCATCAAGAGATGAAAGCATGGCTTATTATAAGTACAATGGCTCAATTTAGAAAGCAACATATCTCACCTGCGATACTTTTACGGAATGCCCAAGATGTTTATGTAACATATATATAAAATATTTTATTCATTTCTTTAGCATATCCATCCTTTTACATAATATTCATGTACACCTTCCATTTTGGGTTCATTTCCTTTTTGCGATAGACGTCATGAAAGCTTGGAAAGATTACAAAGGTGATGCTCAATGGGTGTAAATTTGGAAGGTAAAAGATGCTTAATGTTAAGAAGTTTTTGGCAGGAAATATGTATAGCTTTGAATGAGGCTTGGCTCTTAAGGGTGAAATTATGAGCTATTTTTGGTTGACTGCTAATGAATGTTTCTGTTGAATTTTGAAAATCACGGCAATATTTTAATTCCTATGTTTTAAGAATATCATCCAATTAATAGATAATTTAGAGACTTGATACTTAAAATAATTCAAAAATACAACGAAAAAATACTAAAGAACCTGCCCTTGACTATTCATGTTAGAAGGTCATATGTATGAAATACACGTATTTGTATAAAAAATGGCAATGTCAAAAAAGCAAAGTGAGATAGAAATACAGCAACAGTAATACGAAAAAAAGTAGTCGAATAAAATAAAATAAAATAAAATCATAATAAAATTGAATTACAGATGAAGGGATGAAGGAGAAAAAAATTTGCTCTCATTCGTGTCCTTCAATTCAATTTCAGTTCTTTTTTTTTCGAATTTTGTGTTTTTTTTTTGTCGCAATGCAATTCTGCTGAGGAATGAAGCAATAGAAGTAAAGAATGGAGATAAAGAAATAATTTGTAATTTGATAAACTTCTGATAAATTAAATTTGTTATAACGCCATCTTCAATTGCATTACTTGCTGCTTCAATGCTTTTATCTGTAACTTTCATTTTGATGATGTTTACGTCCAGTAATAATCTTGTCAACTTCTTCACTTTTTGCTCAACATAATGTGGTCATGATTCAATGCTCCTATTATTTTTGATTCAGACACATTAAAATATCCATAGACAGTCTCATCCAATTACTAATTGCTTAACAATAGAAAAATTACATAATTTATTGATTTGACGAATTAAAAATGAGAATCAAACCTTTAAGTCTTTAATGAGTAACCATTTACGATACAATCAACGTTATTTACCCATTTAACTAAAGTGCTCGCAATAACAATTCAAACTTCCGGAAACAATTCATTAAAATCATCTCTCGAATGCTACGCTCGCGTTCTCTTTCAATTTCATAATTTAAATGAATCATGAAAAGAAATATTTGGAAAGCAGTTATGCATGTTAGTGGGTCTTTTTGTCCGTTCATAAATTATAAATGACAATATTTAATGCATGACAAATTGATGCTCATTTGTGATGATTTTTTTTAGAATTGTTTAGGTGGAATAGAATTTTTTATTTTTTTGTGGAATTAGGGTCGGTAGCTAATTTTCTGAAAATTTGAGGTTAGGAAATTTTGCATATGGACTTAGGCTGTCATTAAAGCTTTTTCTTATTTTTCTTTAAACTATTCAAATTTTGGACAAAAAATTTAAATTAACATTTTAACAATTCATCAAAAATGCGTCAAGTTCCGCATAACCACTCCACCAGAAACTCACCAAAAATTCTTAATAAATTGAAATCATTTCCTTTTCAGTCCCATTCTCCTCGACAATACTCATTTGTGCATTTTTGCTTTTGAAATTTTCTCCAATTTTCATTACAATATAGTTATTTCAGCAAACTCTGTACGCCATGTTGTTTCATCCAGTACCATCAACAATTGCCTTCAATTTTCCTGTTTCATAATCAAACAATGAAATCGTTGCAAGGATGGCTGATAATGGCGTATCTAATTGGGAATTTCCATTGAATAAAGTAACGAGTTTGTCAACATCAAATGTCGTCTTTCATTTCCAGTGACCGTAGTTAAAGTATAATTTGATGCATATCCCCAAACATTACTAATAGCTTACCAACAATTGTGAATTGTCGTGACTTTGTCCTCTTGTAACGAACTCCTCTCGACATGGCTACCAATGATGATTTCCATTGCAATTTCACACAATCATTTCAGTTCAACAATTATTTAACAACAGACTCTTTAATGAACAATACGTCATTATCGTCCTTTTGCCTCTTCGCTCTCATCTTTCAACTGTTTCTAAAATTTTTTTCTGGTTTTTCTGTCGTTCGCCATTCTCCATTTTGTTGATTTTCATTGTATGACTATGGATGGAAGTTTTTATTTTTTGGTGATTGAATTGTTTTGAGTATGGAAATTGAAAATTGGTGATTCTCGATTTTGCATATTATAAAGTTAGTTTTTGTTGTATTTTTTAGAGGAACCTAATTTGATAATCTTTAAAAATGAGCACCTTTTCAATTCAAATTATTTGAATTAGATCAATTTTTAAAAAATCTTAATACCGATTCACCAATAATCCCTATTTGAAATAAAACAAATAACGAACAAAAAATTGAAATAAAAATTTTTCAATTTCCAAAAACAAACTTTTTTTTGCAACTTTCAATCTAATATTCTCACTTCGACTGTAGATGAAAAAGTTAAAAAACAAATCAGCAATAAATTTTTTATTTAACCAAAAAACTTTTTCTATTTGCCTAACACAAAATTCAATTCGACAAAAAAATAAAAATAATTTCTATTTTGCTCGAGCAAAAAAATAGAAAAGCCTTTTACAGTTGATGAAAAATCTCTGAATAATAAATGAGATTCTGATTTGTTCAATATTTTCTCTAAATCTCTCTCTTTTTTCAAAAATTCGACATATGTCTAAGTCTCAACATACAAATAATGATGTGTAAATACCATCATACAATGGAAAATAATAATGTGTATACAAATATTATGCTTGTGTTTTACAATCCCATATCATAATCGTAATGTGGTTATCAGTAAATTTTTATTTTTCTGTGGTATTTTGACTTCCATGTGGGATGTTAGTTCAATTTTTTAAAATTTAAAGGTTCAAATTTTTAAAATTTAAAAGTTCAAGTTTTTTAAAATTTAAAAGTTCAATTTTTTAAAATTTAAAAGTTCAATTTTTAAAAATTTCCTTAAAAATTATTATTTTTTTTTTTTGAAATTTAAAAAATTCAAATAAGTATTAAAAGAATAGAATAAATAGGTATTAATCAATTGAAAAAAAATTCCACTAAAATTTTCCTTTCAAAAATTCCACCTGGAAGTTCTCAATATCTCTCAGTTTCACATCCCTGTCCTTTCTTTTTCTACAACCACAAACTGTCAATGCAATTATTGCTTTAAAATTTTATTTTCAATTGACTTATCAGAACTGAATGGGAATTGCTGAGTAGTGTAAATGACATTCACATTGAAGCAGGTGTATAGAGATTCTGAATTGTCGCGGTTTTCTTAAACATCTCAATTCAAATAAAGATGAGGGTTTTTAAAGAATTTTGGATGGGATCATTAATATTGATTTTCAATTAGTTTGCTTAAAGACTTCTAATGAAAAGAGGTTTTGGGAATATGGAGGCTGAAAATTGAGAAAATAATGAAATAGATTGAAGTTTTAGGAATTTTTTTATTTGTTTGTAAACTGTTAAATTATTTGTTGATAAACTATTATTTGGTAAACTGTTATTTGTTGATAAACTAATGTTAATTTAAATTCATGTTTAAAATTTACCGATTCTTAAATTTTACATCCAAAATACATCAAAAAACTCTCGAAGCAAACCTCCAAACAGTTACAAACCAAACCAACCATATCAGCTACAATGTAAAAGTATTTTTTTTTTTTCATTTGCGGTATGCTGTAAATTGTGGATTTTTTCTTTCAATCTATAAATGTATCCAACACGCTCATTCATATCTGAATGCTCATTTTTTTGACAGTTTTCTTTCCATATGCCTTTATACCTTTTCATAACATACATCCATACAAACATATACATATATGTGCACATACATTGATTGAATTTATTGCTCATTAACCTGAAACTATATGATAACATAACATTACATTCACCATAAAATTGCTCAGGTTGAGTCATTTCAATGACGTAAAATTTTGTCGTAAGTCATTTTCATTTTGTTTGACATGAGACTTTATGGTGTGTATGTGTGTATCTATGGCAATGGTGCAGATAAGGAAGACGGAGATCATCATTTATATGATGAATTTATGTGAATAGATTATGGCTGTGGGAATATAGTGAAAGTAAAAAAGAGAAACAGAGGAAGGAGGAGTTGAGAGCAGTTAAGGACACACATTGGCACAAATTATATTGAAGGTTCCATAATAAGCCACCAATTTATTGTAATATCTTCCTCGTATTGACTATCTAAGCAAAATTACAGCACCATAAAAAGATTATGTTACAGAGATAATGCACGATGTCCATTTAGTTCTTCTATTTTTTTTTTGATGGATAAATTGCCTTTAATTTCTAAGTAAATGATATTATTTTCCTTTTTTTAACTTCCACGCAAAGCGTGTAAGTTATTGGTTTCACGAAAGCCCTTTTTTACACGTTTTTTGAACTTTTTGCGAAATCTACGCAATAAAACCCCATACAACCTGATATTGAAATCACCGCTATGGAATTACGCGTCGAATGACACAACTTTCAGTTCATTTGAACATATTGTGCATGCACACGGTCCAAAAAACATGGTTTCGAAAACACCATCATTTTTGTAATATGGGCTGTAGCTTCGGGATTAATATATTTTGATGGGACTTTTGGTGTCAAATTATCAGGCAACCACTGAACCCTTCGGAATCGCTATGCGCTTTGCATGATTTTGAGGTTATATATGATTTTTTCATCAGAGTATGAACAGTACTTTTTATGAAACTTTTTCGAGTTTACCATCTTCCTTCAACTTTTTTGAGAAGTTTTTGGTACCAAAATGTGCGTCTTGATGAGTAGATTAATAATATACAGAATTTTTTTGTTATTAAGGCCATTTAAGGGGTCAAAAAGCCAAAAAACTGATTTTTTCGACCCAAAAAATTTTTTTCACAAAAAACATTTTCTTCATGTTAGTTGGTCTTTAAACACCATTTTGGACCATTTTTTACCAAAAAAAGTAAAATTTTTCCATATTTTTTAACTTCCACGCAAAGCGTGTAAGTTATTGGTTTCACGAAAGCCCTTTTTTACACGTTTTTTGAACTTTTTGCGAAATCTACGCAATAAAACCCCATACAACCTGATATTGAAATCACCGCTATGGAATTACGCGTCGAATGACACAACTTTCAGTTCATTTGAACATATTGTGCATGCACACGGTCCAAAAAACATGGTTTCGAAAACACCATCATTTTTGTAATATGGGCTGTAGCTTCGGGATTAATATATTTTGATGGGACTTTTGGTGTCAAATTATCAGGCAACCACTGAACCCTTCGGAATCGCTATGCGCTTTGCATGATTTTGAGGTTATATATGATTTTTTCATCAGAGTATGAACAGTACTTTTTATGAAACTTTTTCGAGTTTACCATCTTCCTTCAACTTTTTTGAGAAGTTTTTGGTACCAAAATGTGCGTCTTGATGAGTAGATTAATAATATACAGAATTTTTTTGTTATTAAGGCCATTTAAGGGGTCAAAAAGCCAAAAAACTGATTTTTTCGACCCAAAAAATTTTTTTCACAAAAAACATTTTCTTCATGTTAGTTGGTCTTTAAACACCATTTTGGACCATTTTTTACCAAAAAAAGTAAAATTTTTCCATATTTTTTAACTTCCACGCAAAGCGTGTAAGTTATTGGTTTTCACGAAAGCCCTTTTTACACGTTTTTGAACTTTTTGCGAAATCTACGCAATAAAACCCCATACAACCTGATATTGAAATCACCGCTATGGAATTACGCGTCGAATGACACAACTTTCAGTTCATTTGAACATATTGTGCATGCACACGGTCCAAAAAACATGGTTTCGAAAACACCATCATTTTTGTAATATGGGCTGTAGCTTCGGGATTAATATATTTTGATGGGACTTTTGGTGTCAAATTATCAGGCAACCACTGAACCCTTCGGAATCGCTATGCGCTTTGCATGATTTTGAGGTTATATATGATTTTTTCATCAGAGTATGAACAGTACTTTTTATGAAACTTTTTCGAGTTTACCATCTTCCTTCAACTTTTTTGAGAAGTTTTTGGTACCAAAATGTGCGTCTTGATGAGTAGATTAATAATATACAGAATTTTTTTGTTATTAAGGCCATTTAAGGGGTCAAAAAGCCAAAAAACTGATTTTTTCGACCCAAAAAATTTTTAAAAAATACTAAATTTTTCTTATTTCTTTTTTCTTAAGTTTTCACCATTTCAATATATATGAAATTGCACTTTTGAGAGAAGTCTTGGATAGGGTAGGGGGGTTGTGGACGAGCTGTGCTACACTCCACTCCGCTCCGCTGCGCATCATGCTTCGCATGATGCTTGCTCCACTTCGTTTCGTTCCGCACAGCTCGTCCACAACCCCCCTATCGTATCCAAGACTTTTCTCAAAAGTGCAATTTCATATACACTAAAATAGACTCATCAGATGCATATTAAAAATAAAATTTTATAATTTGAAAAATAGAAACTGTAGCCAATCTAATCAGGAGAAGGTTTTGTAATATTGTCTCGAATAATGTGTTGTTCACTGACATAAAAGTATATGGATAATGTTTATTTAAAAAAATCCATAGTTTAAAAGAGAAAACTGTAATCTATAAAAGAAGAATTTTATGTTTGTACTCCAAGCTATTGTAAGGTGGCGTGGAAGTTCGTGGCTTTCTATGTAAGTCGTGTTTTTTTACTTTCCATCGACATCAATTTTTTATTTTCTTCTAGTTTGCTTATCAATTACATGACGAAGAAAAGAAATAAAACTTATTGATTGATGTGCCATACTGACATTTTTTTTCGATTCACTTCCAATTACCTTTTGAAAGACGGCCAAGCTCAAGTCACGTAATGATTAATATTTAATGAGCTTCAATTAAGAAAAGAAATAAGCCGTTCGATATTATATTTTTTGCTGTGTTGTTTTGTGGTCTTCTGCTGCATGTCCTTGGTGGGATTTTTGTGTGGATTTTTTCTGATTTTGTTTGATTCATTCAATGAATATTATGCAGAGTTTTCCCAAAAATGTAGACTTTTGAACCCATAACTTTTTTTTCTATTCGAAAAGTTCATCAAAACCACAAAAGGTCAAAAAATCATTCAGATTAACTAGCATCTAAACTACTTTCAAAAAGCTAACTTATTAATCAATCAAAAAATACTAACAAATTTTATCATCAGGGGTCACCTAATTTTCCTCAATGAATGTATTAATGTGATAAATGTAACGTACATGCATCGTCCATCCATCTATCTACGTTTCACAAAAGAGAAGACGATTTGAGTTCAAACCAACTTGGCCTAATCTATTCCTGTTATCATCATCCATTATTAATCATTTATTCATTGAGTATGGACATGACCAACGATTTGTGGGGTCATTAGGCATCAATTGAAGTGCGGCAGTGCATAAGAATTACATTTATTTTGACTTATGTATGTGTGTGAATTGAATTTAATTTATTTGAAATGTTCAAGTAAGTTTTTATGCGGTGGCAATGGAAATGGTTGTTTTAAAAATAAATGAAGAAATTGGAAAGAGTGAAAAGAAAATGGATAAAAAAATTTATTGTTATGGATATTTCGTGTGGCAACAAAACAAAAAAAAAAAAAAAAAATAAGCAGCAGTAGTAATTTTGAAAGGTGGAAAAGGAAAATATTCATGCACATGAACCATCCATTTCCACACGTATTAAACTAAATACAAATAACAATTTGAAATGAAACATTCACGTCGATTAAAAATTTATTCAGAAAATGAACATGAATTTCTTTCATTTCTTTCTCTCTCTGTTTTTTTACTCGCCATATTACAGTTGTAATGGATATACAGTGAATTTTTAGTGTGGATTTTCTTGTAGGAAATGTTTTATGGTTTGTCTGGCTGACTGGAGTTCATTATCGAGTTCGAGTTTTAAGATTTGTTGTGTCGAAATTACTATTCAAAATCAATTAAAAATAGCATCCACAAATAAGAAATAACCGCCAAAAATTCTTTGGAAAAGCAGAAATTATTAAAATAATTTTTCAAAATTTAAATTTCCGTTAAAAATTTTAATAAAGTTAATTATGGTCAGCAATAGAATTTACAACAAAAACAGCGCCAACATCCCCTAAATCCAACATCCTGTAAATTTTACACCAGCATTTATTTTGGAATGGCAGTGAAGGGCTTAAGGGGGTAACAATATTGAGGAGAAAGAGCATAAATAACAGAGCGTGTAAGCTAGCATGACCGAATGGTAACCAATAATAATAAAAAGGCATCAATTTCATTGCATTTTGTGCTTTAATGGTGAATTGTATATGATGAAAAAAAGGCAGCAGAGAACATTCTCGCAAATTAACGTCACGTCAGCTTTCTGCTTTTATTACAATTGGAACGAGAGGCATAAGAAAGGAGCTCATTTTTTATTGCATGGTAAATCCATCGACAATGAATAAAAAAGTGCTGCTTTTTCATGTTTATTGTTTCACATTTTACAATTTCTGATTCGACTGACTTACATTTGAATGATAATTGTTACCTTTTATTTCGTAACTCTTTCGTAATTCTCATTCGAGCGCCATAATGCCGCTGTTTCGATGATTTTAGCTTGCAATTTAAATTTAATATAAATTTTATAGATTTTTATTTTTTTTCATTCTGTATGTTATGGGTTAAAGCTGTTAAAAGCTTTTATGGATTTTTGGAAATTGTTATTGTACAGCGTAAGAATGGATAATCTCTTGGCGTCTATCCCTTATGACCCACACCGTTGGCTCTCTTTTGTTTTTAATTTTCCATCTCCCACAAAAAAAATTGTATTAAAGTACATCTATACGGAATTAATGAGTTTTTTTTGTGTTTCGAATAATTTGCTTTTGTGCCATAAATTTTTATCGGCAAATTTTCATTTTCATTCTCTCTTTTTTTCGGTACCCGCAGTTCTGCATCATAAAAAATCTCTCACGATTTTTATACTTTTGGTTCAGTGCTGTAATGCTTAAAATTATACACACCATAGTAAATTGGAAAAGGTAAAAGGTAGGAATGACGGGAGGCTTGGGAAGGGAGATTTGAGCTGTTATTAAAACGCTATTAAATTTTAATCAAATTTTTTAAATAAAAAGTTTCTCACTTAGTATTTACGCCTCATTTTTCAACAACTAATTTCATTTTGTAACTCCTCTCCCTTTTTGGATTGCTATTATTTTTTACAATTCACTAAACATATATTTACTTACTTTATGCTGAAGATAAATATGGGAAATTTGTTTTAAATTTAGGGGATTTAAATCATATTTTTTTTAGTTCCGAGAAGGTTATAATTTTGAGAAAGTAAGAAGTTTTGAACCTTCTATGAAAAAAACATTCACTTTTAAGAGAATTTCCTAAAATTTTAAATTTTTGGATTGATAGTCCCTAATATCCTACCCTATTTAAATCCCCTCAATTTTTCATACTTATTATGAAAAAAGATAGACTGTAGATGTTGAGAATTATGAAGATTAGTCAGTAACTCTCACAATTTTATGCTAAAATTAAAATATTTTGGATATAAAAATTTGAAATTTTATAAAAAATTCTCATTCACTCAATTTCCATTTAAAGTAATTTTCATACTTAAACAACCGAAAAACGGTACAAAATTTCCGAGAAAATTTGAAAATAATTATCTTTTAATTTGCATCAAAATTTCCACTCACAAAATTTCCCTCAAAGTATATTAAAATAAAAATTTTCTCTTCCTACACTCGTGAAATATTTATTACAAAAATTTAATTTTCTATTATCAAGTGCTTGAGGAATTTATTAATTATAAACTTTTTTACACAGAGGATATTTCTGTAGATTATATACTTTCTCCTTTACATTAAGCACTTTTACCACACTCGAGCGTTTAAGCTCTTTCAAAAAGTTTAGGAAAAAAAAAATTAAAGCTCATTAAAAAACATCAAAAAAGTGCTCAATAAAAGTTAAATTGTCTAAGTTAAAGGAGATTAAAAACAATTTTTTTTACTTTGAATATTTTTTAAAATGCTCAATTGAAGTAATTAAAAGTCCAAAGATTATTAAGAATATGCGAATGAAAAAGTTTAACAGAAAAACTGAGAAATGAGTTGAAAATGATATTTTTTATGTTTTAGAAATTAAATTTGATGGGCTTTGAAGAATTTTAAAAGATATCAGGTGTTGAAATATTTTCAATAATTAAATTTTAAATTAAGTAGTATTTTTTTTGAATTTTTGCTCATTAATTTGGCATTTTTTGTTCATAAAGGCACAGTTTTAAAAATATTAATAATTTACCCATTTTTTAGTTTTTATATTAAAATTCAATTAAAAATTTTCATAAAATCTATTTGGTTTGAGAAAAAAACGTAATTTTGCAAGGCATTGCAGAATTTTTATCTCAAAAATACTCCTTTGCTATAGTTATACAGCCAAAATTTAAAATTCCAACTTTTTTAATCAAAAATCCAGTTGCAAATTTCAATGCAAATAGAGCTTATCGTTCAACTACAATTTCACTCATTTTTTCAAATTTATTGAGCCACTCATTCAATTAGTTTACAATCACGTACAAATTGGTAAAAAAGTTCATTAAATTATTATTTTTATTTACCCCAAACTCTCGAGCAAAAAAATAAAAGTTGTTTTTCATACAAGCAGCATCAAGAGTTTAATTTACCATGTAAATGTACCTCATGCATTTCCTATGAAATAAATCATTTTTTTCTGTTTTTCATTGTAATTTGTAGGAACAGTAAAAAAGCATTTTAAAAAATAGAAAAAAAAAAATTGTAATCAGCAACAAGCATGTAAGCGGGTCAACTCGTTAGTTAGTTATTTTCAGTTCATAATATACACAAATGTAAGCAATTTCTTTCCTGCTTACACAGAAATTCCATGATTATGCAACATTAATACAAATCTATATTTATGAAAATTTTTCACAGGATTTGGATAAAGAGAGAGTTGGTTGGAGCATGTAAAACTTGTTTATTTTTGTTTACACTTGATTATTACTTTTCATACATATATGCCTCGAATTATATATTGACGCATGACATGACAAATTTTTTTTTTATTCTTTGCTCTTTCGCTTGCCTCCTGACTCACTCACAACAATATACAATGACGTTGACAAGTTATTGATTGCGATTTTTCACTTCACTTTGTGACATACAAAACGAAATCAAACGAGTTCAAAATGTGTGTGGATGTGAGGTTCATGTTGTGTGTTTTCAGATGGAATAGTTTGGTTAAAAATGACAAAATATTAAAGATGCATTTTTGGATGCTTCATGACTTTTTGGTAAAAATTGACAATTTTGAATTACATTAAATTATTTGAGTAAAATAATCAAGTACCTAATTTAATCATGCAGACAAAATGCATCAATATATTTTTACAATTTTTAACAACCCCTCCAAAAAAAATGTGAGTCACAAATAAACAACACTCGATGTTTAAAAATGCATATAAAAATGTTTATAACCCCCTTCACTTATTTTATGATGACAAATATTTTGCGTGTGCTATGCCTCTTTCATGTTTCAACCCTTCGCTGATATCACCTCGCATCTTTTGACAGAAAAATAAACGGAAGTAAGATGAAGAAAACAAGACAAGATGAAAAGTTCATATATTCCTATTTTATTGAATTTACTTTCTTTTCTTATGAGATGATGTAAAAGAATAACACAATGCCATACATACACACAAAGAAAAGCGAGTGAAGATAAATATATTTATTTGAAATGATGAAGAGAAATGAAGTCTTCCTGTTGATATAGTCAATGATGAAATAGAAGAAAGAAAGAGAAAGGCGGGAGATGGAAGATGATGAAGGATTGTCAAATCTTATTTGCTTATTTATACAAACAGCAATTTTCTATCAAAGGCGAAAATACATACACGTGCATAAAGATTTTCCTTATTGCTTTCCCTGGTAATAAAATGATACAAAATGCGGATGATGGAATGTGGGAAGATTATGACGGGTTTTTTAAATATTTTACTGAGTGACATAATGTTATTGGATGGATGATAAGAAAATTCTAGGATTTATGCAAAATTTGCTTCTACAAAATTGAAAGAAAAAGTATCGAAAATTGAGGAAAAATTGAAATATTGTAAAAAAAAAATTTAAAAAAATTGAAATCTGAATTTTAAAAATTCTCTTTCTTGAAAAAAAAAGTTGCATATTAAGAGTCATTGAAACTAAAATACTTGAAAATGTGAAGCAAATTTAAATGCAAATTTCCCAAAAAATCTATTCCAGGGACTTTTCCAGAAACTACGAGAAAAAAAATCGCTATTGAATGTTTATTTGATGATTGAAAAGTACAATGTCTGTGTGTTTTTTATTATTACGATTTTTCCAGATTTTATTTTTTCCTTTATCTCGTGATTTGATTTTACAACATTAAAAAAAAATCGATGAAATTTATCTTCAACCCCGTCTTGCAATCCTTAAAAAAAATTTATTTATTTTGTACTTTGGTTTATTTACTTTCTTTTCTGTAGCTGGCACAAGTACACGTTGGTTGATGATTGCAAAAAAAAAAAAAAAATCTTTCTTTAATACAAGACGAAGGGAGTGACCCTGCTACACAATATATTTGTCAATTATTGATAATTAACATAGATAAAATGAATTTATTAATTAAAAATCTATAATAATTGAATTTATGATTTAACGTACTTTTTCATTTTGAATTTAATAAATCGGGATTAGTACTAAAACTTTAGCACATTGTAAGCCCCTCGATAAAATAGTACTAATCTTTCTTTCCTCAATCAGACGTGAACCCGACAAGACGTCACAAATTTTTGTAAGACTTTGTTAAGCACATTTGAGTGCATTTGAATTATATTTTATTTTATTTTTATACATTTAGATCAAACGTCAGCCTACCGGCATTAAATAAATTATCAAAATACATTCGAGAGTGGCTTTTTGTTATTTTTATTTTGCGTTCGATATTCCGCGACGTTCTAGTTTGTCGGCACATTCACATTTTTGATAAAAATTTATCAATTTTAAATTTTTGATAAAATTTTAAAATCTTCGGAATTAATCGAAGTTAAATACCGCGAGTGCAGTAAATCGTGAGTTAACAGTGCAGGCAATTAGCAGACATTGGAATTAGCTGGTTAGAGGTAAGAAATTTGGCAAAGTTTCTAATTTTCTCTCAACAGGTGAGGTTATAAAGCACGTGACTTCAAAACAATTAATTGACCGCTGTTTATTTGAGAACAAGTCAATTAATCAATAGCTATTCGTATTTGAGCGACTAGTTATTCGTGGAATTTGATCCATACAAGAGAAGTTACGAGTTTAGAGGAGTTTTGGACAATTGGAGGAAATTTTCAAAAAATTTGAAAATTATTGGATTTGGAGGATTAGTTTGAGGATTAATCAAAGGATTCAAGGAGGATACAAAGGATGGAAGTATTTAAGGATGGAAAATTAAATCCAGAATGGATAAAGGAAGTCGATAAGAATGACAATTTGATGTCAAGAATTCGAGCATTTTATCTTCCAGGAACGAAGATAAAACCGGAATTTAAATGCGCAGCTAGTCAATGTAAGATGCCTGTAAGAAGTGCAGAGTATTTGAGACCTGCAACAGCACAATTTGAGTACAACCCGATGATGTTTTGTTTTACTTGTAACAAAGTTTATCATATCCCTTGTGCTGGATTAAGTAAAGATGAGATTGGCGGAGAAGCTGTTCCGTGGTTGTGTATGGCTTGTAGAGAAAATGTGCAAAATCAACAAGCAATGGCTTATTTCAAGTCAACGGGATATAAGCACACATTAGCATCCAGAAGAAGCCAATTTTTACGCGATACAATCATTCAAAATAAAGAAGAAGATTTCGCGACAGATGATGAATTTGATTCGAGCGATCTGGAGTCATTTGAGAGATTCAGAAAGTTACAAACATCCAGCAACGATGTAGAACGACTACAAAACGAATTGATGAGATCCAGAAGCGAAAGTAAACAGCTTCAGAAATTATTAGAGCAAGAAAAGAAAGAATCTAAATTGAGATTTGACTCAATGATGAAGGAAATGCAGCAATTGAGAGATGAAATGAATGCATCTAGGTCAAGATCTGCTAATGACACAACTTTTATGGGATCTTTTTATACAGCAAGAGGAAATAGCCCTGAAAGTGAAAGCACCAGATGGAAAAGCAATGCTGATGAATCAAATCAGCGTCCACGACCAAATACAACGTCGAATACTTCGCAAAACGATACCAGTACGTTGGAAGTCTTGTCCAGATTCACAGAGTGTCAAGAAAGAATGCAATTTGAAAAAGAATTGGCAACAGTAAGACGCGCAATGCCTAAGATCACTGAATTTAATGGTGACATTATGAAATGGCTGGAATTTGAGCAAGATGTTAATCGCTACAAGGTAGTGTGCAAATATGATGATCCAACAATAAAATTGCATGTTCGTGGAGCTTTAAAGGGTGAAGCATTTGAGGCAGTTAAGGATGTATTTGACATATTTACCTTAACTCAAGTTATGGACATTTTAAGAGAATCATTTGGTGATCCAATGACAATGGTACGTCATAAAGGAAATGACATTAAATCGCTTAAAATACCTGGAACAATTTATCGTGAAGATGCAGTAAAAATTCGAGTTGTGCTTCAAGGATACTTTGCAGCATGTACATATGCCAAGACTGGATATTTGAATTCAAATGAATTGGCAGAACTGATTTACGAGCAGTTCAATTATGAGGACAAAGCAAGATGCAAAGAAATGTTTATAAGAAAAAATCCTGGAAAGCAGATTGTCATATGTCTCAACACTATTTATGATTATCTGGCTGAAAGATTGTTGATCCTGGATGAGAAACCTGATAGTTTGAAAAACAGGAAGGATGATAAGAAGTCAAAATCACTTCAATTGATGTCCATTAGTAACGCACAATCATTTTCAAAAAGTAAGAATGATAAGACAAGCTACAAATTTGAAGTTCGAGATCGTACAACAGCACCTTACATGGGATACAACATGCAAGCACTTAATTCAGTCAATAAAAAATGTGAAATTTGCAATCGTAGTGGACATTTCTCAGTACAATGTCATCAATTTCAACAAATGTCTGAAGAGCAGAGGCTGAAGGCAGCCAACGATAAAAATCTGTGCAGAAATTGCTTGGTGACATCGGGACATAAAGCTCATGAATGTAATTTGAAAGTGAGCTGTGGAATGAGACTTGGGAAGCAAGGAAGATGCGCCCAAAAGCATCACATTGCCATTCATAACGCATGTGACAAACAAAAGCCTAGTAATTATGCGAAACGTAGGTCACATACTCGTACAAACACACAAAATGCACAGCAAGCCTTGAATAATGCAGCATTACAACAAAATGCTGTCCAGGAAAATGTTAATCCACAACAGCAGCCAAATATCATTCCGAATCAGCAACAACAAGCAGCAAATGCAATACGACAAGCAGCAAATGGAATTCAACGAGGAGCCGTTCAAAATAACGCAAACATGAATGCTATTGCAGCTAATATTCAAGCTAGTCGTAATTATATAGTCAATCCAAATATAGCGACGATGCAAATTAATCAAGTAACCGAGGAAATGCCTCGTACGGTAAAAATGTTCAAGAACAAATTCATTGGCCCTAACGGATTCGTAGTAGCATATTCTGTTGGAGATTCAGCAGCAGAAGTAACGCTCGTTAGAAACGATTTGCGAATTGCTTTAGGAATTGAAGGAACACCGGAAATCCTGAGTGTATCGTGGACAGATAAAACAGTCAGAGAATATGTCGCAATCAGATTTGATATGAAGTTGCAAGGAATTCTTAAATATTCAGAACCAATTATTCTCAAGGATTGTTACGCGATAGATGAGTTTCATTTACCACCAAGAACACTGGATATGGAAAAATTGAGATCAATGTTCCCTTATTTGAGAGGTGTTAACTTTGATAGTTATTTTAAGGAAGAACCAGTCATGTTGATTGGAAGTCCACATGCATATGCTATTGAAAGCATAAAGGGTCTTATTGAAGGAGGACCTGGAAATCCAGTAGCACTTGAAACTAAATTAGGATTTACCGTGTATGGTGGAGATTTCAACGAATTTATGGTACCGGCAAATATAAATGTCACAGCAAGAGCTAACGGAAGTAATTATTCAAGTATTCTTGAGACAAAAGAGCAAGTGAGCAATGAAGAGTTGTCAAATTTATTGATTCATTTTAATACTGTAGAATCACTTGGTATTAGAGCCGTGGATTCGCGAATTACAGAAAATGAGAAAAAAGCATGCGATATTCTTAAGGAAGAATTAAAAACGCTGGAGGATGGTACAATTGAAGTTCCATTAGTCTGGGATAAGAAAGACAAGGAAATTCCATCACTGCCAAATAATTATGCTTTGGCATTTAAGAGACAATTAGCTCACGAGAAAAAACTGGAAAAGAATCCAGTACATAGATCTGAATACAATAAGAATGTAAAGGAATTATTGGACCTTGGCTACATGAGATATGCAACTTCAGAGGATTTAAATAGCAGCTGGCCTAATATTTGGTACCTTCCAATGAGTCTCGTAGTGAACGAGAATAAGAATCCACCTAAGTATAGGAATGTGTATGATGCTAGTGCTAGATATGAAGGAATTTCGCTGAATGATAAGCTACTCAAAGGTCCAGACTTATTGATCGACATTTTAAAGCCACTATTTAGGATGAGAATGAATAAAATAGCATACACAGCTGATGTGCAACATATGTTCCATAGAATGAAGATCTGTTGGAGAGATCAACAATGTCAAAGGATATTATTTCGTGAGTCACCTGATCAACCTATGCAGACTTTAATATTGAGTTCAATGGCATTTGGACCAGCATCAAGTCCTTTTACGTCTCAATATGTGAAGAATTGGAATGCAGATAAGTGGTCAGAGAAATATCCAGAAGCAGCAAAAGCTATCAAAGAATTGATGTATATGGATGATCTCATTGCATCAGAATCATCAGCAGATAAAGCTGTGAAAGTCGCATTGGATTGCATCAAAATTTGTCAGAAAATCAACTGGAACTTAATTTCATTTCAGAGCAATTCATTGGAATTTCTCAAGCAGTTACCATGCGATAATGTTCGAAAAGAGTCATTTGAGATTCTCGCGAACGAAGCCGAAGGATTTACAACAAAAGTTCTAGGCTGTCAATGGAATACAGTGGAAGATTGTTTCGTATTTGAGCTTCATAAAAACATCTTCATTAAATTGGTCACTGAATTTAAGTATCATCCAACCAAACGCGATCAGTCAAGTACTTTGGCTAGGATTTATGATGTTATGGGTCTAATTGCACATTTCTTAATTCGTGGCAAAATTATCTTACAACGTAGTTGGAAGGCAAAAATAAAATGGGATGATCCAGTGCCTGAAGAGATGCAACAAGATTGGTGCAAATGGCTAGAAGACATCGAGAACATAGCAAAGCTAAAGATACCACGCAAATTCTCGAGCTTAGATTCTTTGAAAGACGCTGAAAAATTACAACTTCATGTTTTTTGTGATGCAGGAGCTGAAGCATTTGGATGCGTAGCATATTGGGTAGTTCATCATGGCAATAAAGTTGAATCTAGCATAATAATGGCAAAAGCAAAGGTTACGCCTTTAAGACTGCAGACAAAGACAGAAATTAAAGGAATTCCAAGATTGGAACTTTTTGCTGGCATTTTAGCCGCACGATTAGGAGACAAAATTTCCAAGTACTCTGATGATTTGACATTTGAGAGATACTTTTGGAGTGATTCAGAAGTGGTACTTCGCTGGATCTTAAATCCAGAAGCAAAATTGTTAAATTACGCAGTCGGACCAATCGACGAAATATTGGAATTAACAAAGCGAAGCGAATGGCGATATGTACCTACAGCAATAAATCCAGCTGATTTATGTACAAAGTTCAAGAAAATTGACTTTAGTGACTCAACTTCAGAATGGTTTGTGGGCCCTGAATTTTTGAAACACCCACAAGATAGTTGGCCACAAATGCCTCAAAAGTTAATGGTAGATGAGATTGTGCTAGCAAACAATATTTACATGCAAAAATTGATTTATTCAACGCATCAGCTTCCACCAGTAAACTGTCCCATTCTGAATGACAGTTTCATAGACAAATTCGGAGCATTAATACGTGGAAGATGGAGTAAATTACGCAGAGCTGTAGCACGAAGACTCAAATTATTCATGGACGTTTTTATTCCATTGGTATTGTTCGAACAATTTAACAACATGAGGCTAAGAGAAGAGGTGAAAGAAATGTACAAAAGCTTTCGTCAATTAACTGTATCAGACTTAGAAAGAGCTGATCATTTTATCTTCCGTAAAATACAGAGAGAATCATACGCTGTCGAATATGAGCAATTGCGGGAAGGTAAACCAATTTTAAATAAAGAATTTATGCAGTTAAGCGTTTTTATGGATCCACAAGGACTGATTAGAATCAATGCTAGACCAAATTTGAATAGGGAAAATTATCCTCAACAATTTGTTCCGGTTCTCCCCAGGAAAAATGCTATTGTGAGCATTTTGTTGATGCATTATCATGAAAAATATAATCATATTGCGATTGAATCACAAGTGGCTGAAATTAGAACAATTTGTTGGATACCACAACTACGACAAGAATTGAAAGCTGTAAGAGCACATTGTAATGAGTGCAGAATAAGAGAAGCTGAACCATTTCAACCTGCAATTGGACCACTTCCAGAAGATAGAGTCAATCCAGATTTAGAACCATTTGAGGTTACAGGAGTTGACTTATTTGGACCAATTACAACAATGCAGTATGGTAGAGCCAAGAAGGTATGGGTAATGATATTCACCTGTGCGCTTACGAGATTTGTTCATCTTCATATTGTCGATTCATTGGAATCAATTAAAGTGCTAGAAGCAATCGTCGTATTTATCGTTGCTCATGGACCTGTAAGAAAATTCATTAGTGACAACGGCACTAATTTTATAGGTGCAGCAAGAATCTTAAGAGAAGATTATGCAAATACAGCAATGTTCCTGTTGGAACAACCTGAATTACTAGCACAAGAGCTAGCCGAAAAATACAGTGTCGAATGGTGTTTCATACCACCAGGATCCCCATGGTTTGGAGGATTTTATGAACGACTTATCCGAGAAGTGAAAAGATCATTAGGTGATACGTTGCATGAACGAAAACTCACCAAAGTCGAGCTTAATATAGCCATTAATGAGACAGCTCATCGATTAAACTTACGTCCACTTACACACAACTCAATAAGTGCAGAAGATGAGCCAGTACTTACACCACATCATCTTGCTAAACATAGATCAGGATGGCCTTTACTTCCAGGAATGCATAATGGAATATACAAGGCAGTGGATGATAGATCAGTCTATCGAAAAGGAAGAATATTAGCTGATGAGATCATGAGGAAATTCACAGCATATTATTTACCAGTTTTGACAAAGAAGGTCAAGTGGCTTCAAGAAACAGAGCCAATAAAAGTCGATGACTTTGTCATAATGATCGAGCCCAACATGACAAGAAAAGAATTTCCTCGAGGAAGAGTAATTGAAGTCTTTTATGGAAAAGACGATGTACCAAGAGTTGCAGACGTGATTCAAGCAAATGGAAAAATCAAACGTCGTCCAGTTAGAAAACTGGCGAAAATCAATATCCAACCTGCATTACAAGATATCTGACTACTTGAAGTCACGTGCATAACCAAATATTTGAATTTGTCTTATGTAATAGAATTAACACTAATCGAATTATTTTTTACATTTTATTCTCTTCCTATATTTAGCTATTATATTATTATGACTATTAGAGCACAGAAACGCGGAAGATCACCGCCACAACATTCAAGCAAAAGAAGAAAATTATCTCAATCTGCAGATCATTCAAGTCCTTCTAATAGGACACCAGCAAGATCATTTCAACGGTCTTATACTCCGACAACTCCGCCTTTAATCCACAAAAGGCCAACAGCTACGACCAATGTATCCAATAGATCTCCTATCCGCCCAACAATTAGGTCAGAAATCCACAAGCCTCCAATTCATCATCGTCCAATAACTCCTCCCTCACCTAACGTCCCCAAGAGACGTACACCTCGTTCACCAATCGTCTATAGAAGACGTACACCATCACCAGTTGTCTACAACAGACGTGACAGACGTTCACCAATTGCTACAAATCGTCGTCGTGATGTTGCACCAATACGCCGCGAATTGACTATGCCAGTCAATCACAATGGACGTGCAGAAACGTCACAAATACGGGCTGTCAATTCTATGCCTATACAGGCAGCAGTTCAACCCATGAATCCACGCGTAGTTCATCAAAGCGCCAAGAGGAAGCTTGTTATGTCCATTAAGAATCAAGCTAAAGCCAACAAGAAAGTGCGAGTCCTTAAATTGGAAAATGTCAGTAACAACATTCCATTATCAAAGCTCCTTCATGAATTCATCGTAGAAGTCAGTTCCATTATTGGTTGCCATCGAGTCACAGATTATGACGCACACATTACCGATGGAATCGTATTTTTGTATTTAACTGACGAGAAGGAATTTAACGATTTGTTAAGTCGTGATTATCTCATCATTGAAGGATGTATCATTTTGATTAAAGATCCGAAGTTGATCTATGGACACGCCAAGTATGTCATACCATTTGCAACAGCCTCTTCACATGACATGAGAATGACTCCACATCCGTTAGGATTATTTGGCTTTCGACAACTTCCAGTCACTACTACATTTTATGTGATTGCTGTATTGAGAGAACTTGAGCAAGAAGGAACAATTACAGGATTCAAATTAGCATTTTGTGAGCGTAAGAAGACGACAAGAAACTTTGGTTTCGTCACATTCATGAACAGAATCAATTTATTCAACTTCTTGAAGAAGAAGAAGATCAACATCATGGGTGATGCAGTAGAATTAAAGCTACCTGATGGAATGCCATTTTTAGTTGATGAACATCATGAGCATTTAGTAAGCAGTCATCGTTGTGAGTTATCGGAAGAAATCCGAGTTGCCAATTGGCTTAATGTCAATTTCCTTAATCCTGCATTACCAATGAGACCACTAGCCAAAGGGGAAGTATTCATTCCACCTGCTATCACACAATCTGACGAACCTGCTGTCACAAAGGTCAAACCTAGGACCTTTCCGCCTGTAAATCCAGAGGTGATTAAACATAACACACCACCTGCATCGCCGACATTATCAATAGGTGAAGATTACGAAATGGATGAGGATGGAATTTTAGCCAGACCAAGTACATTCTGGCTCAACGCAAATGCAGATTAATTCATCTTGTCCGGCCCCGGAGAATGTCAATTATTGATAATTAACATAGATAAAATGAATTTATTAATTAAAAATCTATAATAATTGAATTTATGATTTAACGTACTTTTTCATTTTGAATTTAATAAACCTCGATTAGTACTAAAACTTTAGCACATTGTAAGCCCCTCGATAAAATAGTACTAATCTTTCTTTCCTCAATCAGACGTGAACCCGACAAGACGTCACAAATTTTTGTAAGACTTTGTTAAGCACATTTGAGTGCATTTGAATTATATTTTATTTTATTTTTATACATTTAGATCAAACGTCAGCCTACCGGCATTAAATAAATTATCAAAATACATTCGAGAGTGGCTTTTTGTTATTTTTATTTTGCGTTCGATATTCCGCGACGTTCTAGTTTGTCGGCACATTCACAATATTTTCCCCGTTGTGCATGCAATTCACTCCTCATTTTTCAATTTCTTTTTGCTATTTTATAGATTTGTTTATCTTTAATTTTCATTTCCCATTCACATTCATAGCTATGGAAATGATTAAGTTTATTTTTCATTAAATTAGGTGTTCGCTCGTTTCGTCTTCACTTTACTTCTCGTTCCCAATTAATTCCTTTCCCTTCTGTGCTGTATATTATCAAGTGCAAGATTTTTATCCAGAAATGTAGAATATAAAAAAAAATCCCAGAGTGATGAATACATTCTGTCTGTCTATTAGTCTAAGCTTATATCTTGTTAGCATGGATCAATATTGGAAATTCAATGAACATCAAAAGGGAATGGAAATTTTTTTTACAAGATTAAAATGAAATACTTTGATCTTGTTTTAGGTATTTGAAGGGATTATTTTCTTAAATTTATTGTAAATTCTATAGAGTACGGAACTCTAAAGAGATTATTTTGGATGGGAAATTGATAAAAAAAGTAGCAAAATATTTAAATAAATTTAATTTTGGTTAAAAAGTTTTTTCACTCAGACACTGACTTGAATTTTAAGTTTATGAGTTTTGAGGGGAATATGTTTGATAGTTTGGAATAAAATCTAAAAAATGCGCCATCACAATTAACCTCATATCCATAAAGTCAAACTAAACTCGCGTGATTTTATTAAAGACGCATTGGCATGTGAAAGGAACAAAATTATTAATTTTTCTGAGCATTTAAATCATCTCATCTGTTTGCTTTATGGATAAATTATTCTGTCTCATCCTTACATACATTTTTTTGCCTCTTTTTTTCTTCTTGTATCATGTACTTCTGATGCCGATGCTCTCTCTCAAGTTTATTTTGTGTTATGAATATCAAAAAAGAAAAATTCCTTTTTTTAAGGGATTTTTTATATTCCATATTTTTTGGGGGGTTCAAGTGTCACTTCTGAAAAAAAAGGCACTTGAAATTGTCTGGCATCATAAATTCTGACAAAAAAAGAAAAGATGATGCCTCTTTTTTGCTTCATCCATAATGCTCTCTTTGGCAGCCAGTTCCTTGCCTCATATATAGATAGACTCACTTATATCTCTTCCCATTTTCGTCTCCACCAAAATAAAAAAATCTAAAAGAAAAGGCACATATACAAAAAAAAAATAAAAAATACCAACAATGATGTGGATGCGATAGACATAAATTCACGATGCGCATATTTTCCATCTTTGTTGGAGCGTGAGAGAAGGAAGAAGAAAATGGAAAGATAGAAAGCTGGAAAAAAATTATTATTATTCATTCATATGTTCCTTTTTAACATTCCTACTTTCTATTGTTGTAAATTTTTTTTTCTCGCAAGTGATATATCTTCATAATGGGCAAAACTGTAAATCAGTGTTGTTATTTTGTTAGAAAAGGGGATGCATGTGGGAGTTGGTGGATTATAATGAGGATAAAGCTGATTTTATATTCGTTATGAATAAAAACTAAGATTAAGACTCAATTAAAGATCGGATTGGTTTTATTTTGGTATGCAGGGGGTCCTCGATTTGAACAGATTCGATTTGAATTGTTTCGATTTGAATAACCAAAAATTATCCATATAAAAATTCAAATTTTCAATTCTAACGATCATTTTTTAAACGTTTTGATTTGAATTGAAAAATTTGGGGACAAAATAACTGTTCAAATTGAGGACCACCTGTACTTTTTTTCACTTCTTTTGACACATCTCTTTAATTTATTTAAATTTATTTTGAATTTAATTAAAGAAAGTTCAAAAAAAGTATTTCTTAAAAAAATATTTACTAAATCAAAGTTGGCGCCTTCTCAAAAATTTTCAGAAAGAAGTAAATATTAAGTGCAAAAATAAAATATTGCAAATTGTTGAAAAATTACCAAGAATCCCCTCTCAAACCTCCTGAATTCTAATATATTCCTAACATATGCTTTCACCAACACTGCATTCAGCACTAAATGGATGTAAGAGAGAAAGAATACGTCGGAAATAAGATAAGACAAAATGCATTTTTCCTCTTGTAAGTATTCCCTTCATTTATTAATCCATAATATAGCTATATATTTATTACTCATATGATGGGCTATTTCTGCTTAATTTTCCATTTATAACAAATTTAATAACACGAGTAGCACAAAAATAGAAAATAAATGTAACGTCATGCATTGAAATGGATGCGTTATTGTATTTTGCAATAAAACTATTTATATATATTGTGTATGAAAATTGTCATATTCTGCCTCACGTCACTGACAAGGGGGACGAATTTTGTACTAAAAATCATAAAGAAAAAAGGGGAAAAAGATGTAAGAAATTCCTTAGTCGAATGAGTGAGTATGAGATTCCAAAGGGATTGTTAATAACAATAATGTTATGAATGCCATGTAGCTATACATACGAACATGCACAAATGTATTAGACTTTTATCTTAAAAAGCATATTGAATTAATTCTATTATGTTGCGTTTATGGTACCATAAATATTAATTCCGTTCATTTCATTTCATTTCTTATTCCTCTTTTCTTTTTCCACTCTCATGCCGTTGCTGTGCCAAGAAAGAAGCATTATATTTATAGTAAATGAAAAAAAGGGGGTGTAAATTCACTGCGACGAATGTTAATATAAACTAGCATAGTTTGTCGTATGTATGTATGGAAGAGTATACGGAAACCCAGGGGATGAAATATCATTTTAAAGTTTTTAATAAAGCTGTCATAAAATTATTTTTTCCGGTATTTTACTCAAAATTAGGTCTTATTATGAATATTGTGTTATTATTACAATGTGCAAGTTAAATTGTGATTTATTAAAATTTTAAATTAAATGACATTGTGACTGTCAGCTGGGTGAAATAGTCAAAAATTTTGAATATATGAAATTTAATTTTAAATATTTAATGTCAAATGAACATTTTTTGTGACAATTTTGTACGCACACGTGGATGTTAATGGAAGAAATTTAATTTTCTTTTTTATTGTATTTTTATTCAATTTTCAGTAAAGTATTGATAGGAAAAAAGCTGAAATTCAAGATGAAGAAAAATATACCCAAACATCCATCCCTTGGACCACACAACTATTAAAACAATGTAGCAACATAAGAGCAGAAAGAAAATATTTAATTATGGCTGACCATACATAAGATGAGATGTGAAGAAAAAGAAACTCTTTGATGTTATCCAGATCTCGAGTGGTGAGTCATAAGGAAAATGTAATTTTCAAGATCCCTTTTAAAGATAAATTACTGAACTATAAAAAGTAATTGAGATGAAAATTGAAGAAATTTTTCATATTATGAATTTTACATGAAATTGAAAAATTCCTTTTTGGTCAGCCATAATCACAATACTTAATATCCATTTACCTAAAAATACACTAAATATTATAGCGTAATCTCACCGTTACGCTTTCATTTCTTAAGACTCTTTCATTTGGTTTCTGTTTCTAATATGCACTAAGAAAGAGGGTCAGTATGATGGTAATTGGAAAGGTAAGCATTTTTAGCCCATTACCAAATGGGTTAAATTAAAATGTATATTGCTAATATATTCAAAATAGCACCCCTTCTGGCTGTAATATACTTCACATCCATTGCCCAATTCAATTCAACTCGTAAATGTGTTATCTTCAATCGGAAGCGCATTAGCATTTTTCGTTCATTTCTTTTCAAATTCACTCCGAAAAGAGTTTTTTTTTTTCTTTTTACCGTCGCATTCATTTTCAATTTTTGGTGCTCACACTCCAAGTCATTCTCATTCATCTTCATTCAGTGGAGGAAAGAAAGGAGGGGAAATAAAAATAAAGTTTAGGGGGTTGTTCGTTAGTGATGTTAAAATGAGGAAATATTTTTTGTTCCTTCATTAAAAGTGATTAAAAGGATCTAGACTAATTATATCAATGTTAAAATATTCAAATCCCATATACAGGGAGTAGGTAACGTCACCAATGAATAACTCCTAAAAAATAAGCAAAAAAGAAGGAACGAATATTCAATGAATGAGAGAAAGTGAGCTGAAAAAACATTTAAGCACTTGATAAACTTCTTCCCAATTTCTCGGTTATCAGATCTGAAAAAAAGTATTTTTTTTTCCCCTCGAAAAATTTCTCATTTTTCCACATCCACATTCCTTTAAACGAACCCACTTCTTCTTCCTTTTTTTGCCATACAAATCGCATTTCGATGCTACGTAATCAAATTTATGTTGTTGTTTAATTAAAATTTAAATACATAAATCATGACTTTTGTTTATTTTCTGCTTAAATAAGCACTTTTCATTTCATTCTTCCACCCCATCTGAAGTATTATCAAATTAAAGCCAAAAATCTCATGAATCATACATTAACATGTGAACAAAATTATTTTATTTTTATTTTTCTCTCTTTTTGGCTGCTTTTTAAATGGCTGTGTGTGTATGGCGGTAGGGTTAATCCCTTTGAGAAATTTTCGGTGGATTCATTTACTCTTTTTTGTTGGTGAAAAATTTGCTGAGATTTTCGAAATTAAAAATTATGAAATATGACAAATTTGTTAGCTGATTATGTACAGTGTAGGATTTTTGGATGGGGGTGATGTCGAATTTGAATATTTTTAAGTTGATGATGACTAGAAAATTTGAACTAATATTTTTAATAGATTTATTAATTAAGTGTAAGCTAGGCCATAATCATATCCTAGCTTCCATAAAGCACCCCAAAATCCTCACAAAATCATTCCAAGGAACCTAAAAATTGTCGAAAATTGAGCGAATAAATACATAGCGGTTGTATAAACATATACAATGTGATATGCTGTACCGTATTATTAAGATTCTTACGAACCAGCTATAAAAATATTTTCTTATTATTCAACCCACACTTCAATATTCAACATTGTTTTCTTAGAAAGGCAAAAAAATCAGTGCCTGCATCCTTCTTAAAATACACTCTCATCTCATGATTTGAGTAAAGGATTAGAGTCATTATATTAATTGTTGTGAAAGTTCCTTCCGAAAAATTGTTGACTACAATATATGTTTACAGAAAATTGAATACCCTCCTTTTTTACTCATTTATGGTAGACCTTTTCCTTCCTTTTTAATTTTCTTTTGTTTGCTATAAGCTTCTTTTATGAGTTCTCGACTCAAAATATTCTTCTAAAATATTTATAAAATGCTATATACGGTACCAAAAAAATAGTGTTAATTAATAGTTTTTCCTAATTTCAACCATCAAACTCGTCTCGAAGGGCCTCTTACAAACTTCTTATCATCATCATCGACATTATGAAAAAGAGTTCCTCTTGAAATGAAAATAGAAATGAATATGAGCAGAAAATTGGATGGAAATATTGAGGATTGAGGATGGTTTTGAGGATATTCACACCGTTGGGTAGTTTAATGAGATTTTGGATGGTTTTTACAAGTTGGAACTCAAGGTAAGCTTCTATTTTGATGACTCTATTATTTTTTGAGTTCAATTTAGATCATTTTTGAAGATCAATATTTAAACTTTTAAACTTTAAATATTGATCTTCAAAAATGATCTAAATTTAATTCAAAATATTAACATCAAGTTCAAATCACAAACTAATCAACACAAAAATTCCAAAATAATTCTAATAAACGGTGTGAACATGAAAATAAAACTAAAATCGTGCATGAAGTGTGGTAGGAGGTAATCTTATTACGATCAAAATCTTTTTCCTCCTATCCACATTGTTTTGTGCATGTATTATTTTTGCTATGCCAAAAAAATAAAAATAGTTGATTATAATGAAGGGGTTAATTCATTTATTCATATACCTAAAATATATATTTATACATTATAGAATAAATTCTTATTAAACACTATAACAATGATGATATGTATTTTAATCTAAAGTGCTTTTGACATGAACTAATGATTAAAGTTTATTATGGTAAATTGTATGTATGTTATGGAATGGTAGGAGGGTAGGTAAGAGAGATTTTTGAATGTAAAATATTTTTCGTTATTATAATTATTATTCTTATGATAATATGTGGCTTGAATGTGTGGTTTTCATATCCTAAACGTTTCTCGAGCATACAAGTCTTTAATTAATCTATAAATAGCAATAGGCTTATCACATGCTTTACAGCTCTAAACCTTAAGTTATCATGAATTTTCTTCGGATTTTTCTCTTTAATTATGTATCTGATAGAAAATTTCCTTCATTGTTGCTAGCTTGTGGTTGATTATTTATTAAGGTTTGATGTGGAAAAGCTGCTGACTTTATTGAAGGATGAAAATTTTTGGAAAATTTTCTTTTTTGTTTGTTGAAGAATTTTTGTTGAATTTTTGCTATTTAGGCTGATTCTTAAAGAATTGTTGTTTGATAAAAAATTAAATCAATATTAAACAAACTGATGAGCAAAAGATTAGCCAGATATAACTTAAAATTGCTTTAATTTACTCAGCATGGCTCTAATAAATAAACGACGTATTCAAAAGCAATTCAGACTCAAATGAATTAAATTAACTCGATGTGACATAAGGCTGTAAATTAATAAGGCAGTTATATTTAATAAAAATTTAAATTTAAAAGGTATTACATTTTGAAAATCCCATATTAATCAAAAAACACTAAATCGTAAAATTCAAATTTAATACTTGCAGGGGTTTTTTTTTTTTTCAGTTTTCAGTTTATTTGTATGTAGCCATAAGCTGTTTTACAATTCTTTTTATATTATATTAAACAACATAGTGTATGTAACTTTTTTTTTTAATTATCTAATATCAATTCTATTAGCAACACAATATTTTTCATAGAAGTGTTCTTTAATGCGAGTTTTAAATATATTAAATGAAAATATATTCTTAATTGTCTGGTCAATTGAGTTGAAAAGTGACAGCGCTCTTGTATAAAAGGTCATGGTGCCGAATTTAGTTTCAGACTCGGGAATCACAAAATTTTCTCTATATCTAGTATTATGGTTGTGTATTTGACTTCCCGTTAATATTTGGATGTTATTTTTAAGCATGTAGGAGTTTATTTTAAAAACATTACTGCATAGATTGACCCGACAAAGTACGTTTACTGGAAGAATTCTTATACTGTATAATTCTGCCTTATCACAAAACCATACTTTCTTTAAAATTATTCTTAGTGACTTACATTGTGCGATTTCTAGGGAATTCATGTTACCTTGTGTCGTTGCTGACCATACAGTGCTCATATATGTTAGCCGTGATTGGACATGTGCATAATATAGGGATAAAGCAATGTTATCGGAAATGAAGTTTCTTGCTCTTTTCACTGCGTAAGAAAAGGCTATAATTTTCCCTATGATTGTTTGGATGTGCTCATTAAATGAAAGTGATTCATCTAATGTTAATCCAAGTAGTTGAAGACTTTCAACTCGTTTCATTGGTTTACCATCCATTTGGATATTTAGTGCTGATTCCGTAAAGTTTTCAAATTTTTTTCGATTGTGAAAAAGAATGTATTTAGATTTTTGGACATTAGGAAGTAAGGAATTTGATTTAAGCCACTTGGATATTAATCGTAAGTCATGTTCAATTGATGCCTTTAGTTCTGCAGGGCTGTTTGCTGTATTTACTAATGAAATATCATCAGCATAAAGTGTGAGCTTCCCTATCGTGCCGATATTAAAAATGTCATTGACATATAGATTAAAAAAGGGATTTGATAAGATTCCTCCTTGTGGAGTGCCTGCTTTAATTGTTCTAAAGGAGCTGAGAGTATCTGAAATTTTAACAGCTTGTTTCCTATTTTCCAAGTATGAGATAAGTAATTTGAGAAAGAATTTATCAAACTGTAATGCTCTTAATTTGCTAATCAAAATATCGTGGTTGATTGAGTCGAAAGCCTTTGATAAATCGATACATGTTAAGGAAACAGCATTCTTATTGTCAACATTCTTGTAGATTTCATGCAGAATGTGAGTAACGGCTATTTCGGTGTTGGAGTTTTTTACAAAACCGAATTGATTGCAATGTATAACGTGGTTTGATTCTAGGTGATCTTGCAGGCGACGATGAATGACATATTCAAAGACTTTGCCTAAAATTGGATTTACAGTGATGGGACGGTAGTTGGTTTTCATTTTTTTGTCACCTGATTTGTATATTGGTGTAACAATTCCCATTTTCAACACGTCTGGAAAGATTCCAGCAAATAGATATTTATTTGATAGACTTGTTAGTGGGTTGGCTAAGGCTTTCGAATGCATTTTGATGAAATTGTTTGACATTCCGTATATGTCGCTTGCATGGTTTAGCCAGAAATTTTTTATAGGGGGTGCAATTTTTTTTTTTTGTAAGGATCAAAAAATTTTAGGATCCAAATGATTTTTTCCTTAAAAACCCTAACAAAACCCTAGCAAATGGGGGTCCAGACCCCTCCCCTAGCTACATCTCTGAATTTTTGAAACGTACTTTAATACAAAAACAAAAACCATCTTTCCTAAAACTACATAAATCATTAAAAATCAACAGCCAGAGTAATCTAGTCTCGAGTGGAACCTCCACTCAACTGACCGCCATTTAGCAATTTTACTAATGACTATAAATCATCATGTTGATTTGATTTATGTAAAGCATGGTCATGTCAATTTAATTCTGAAAACTAAACAAATTGTGGATGCTGAACGAATGTAAAAAAAAATTTATTTTTATATTTTTTTCTATCATTAAACTTAATTTAGGTAATTAAGCTGAATTGCAAAATGAAATAAAGAGTAATGATGAACGACTATTCCGCACTCCGGGGGTTTTCGCTTTTTTTTATTCAAACAAAATATCTCTTAGTGTTTATTCTGCTATCGAGTGTGTATCATATCTAGTTTAAAATATATAAAAAATTTAAATAAAAAAATTTGGCTATGGATTTTGATTCACAATTAAATGATGTCGGATCATTTGGATTATATCAAAAATTAGTTATATGTCTGATACTACTGCCTGCCACATTGCCTTGTGCATTTCATGTAAAATATTAATCAGCAAACGAAATAAACGGAATGGAAAAATTTCTCATTTAAACATCATTATTTAGGCATATTCGCAGATTTTCATTGCCGCAAAGCCCGAACATTATTGCAAAATTCCTGAATTTCAGCCATGGATGAATCATTATCGTGATATATTGAAAAATTTAAGGTATGAAGATGTGAAAATTTTGCTAATAATCCTTAGTCGTCTGCTTTGTTGTGAAGGGTTGGAAAATTTTTGATGTGATTTGAGAGTTTTAGTGATTTTCAATTTGATGATATTCATTTTGATAGTCTTTGATGGGGATGATGAATTGTGATTCTGGGATTTGAACTTATAAGTCAGAATCATATTTTTTAATGTCTTAAAATATAGTAATTTGATGACATTGACCAAAAACTTGGTGACATTTAAATCACAAGACACCAAAAGTCTCCCAACCCTGACTTAAACCCACACACAAAAATTTATTTCTTCATTCGATATACAAAAAAAATCCTGTTCATTATCCTCATATCAATAGCATACCACTCGAGAGACGCGATGGAACAACAAAATATTCAGAATGTAAAATGTATAATCGCAATTATTCGGAAATATCAAATCTATGGATGGATAAAAGTCCAAATGAAATTTTAATCAATCACAAACATTTGTTGGATGAAATGAAAAATTATGAAATTATAAATTGTAAGCATGGTTGGATATACGACACATCCATATTTCCCATGACCGTCATCAGTGAGGTATGAAATTAATTTTGAAATGTAAAAAATTTATAATTTTCAATTTTTTTTCTCTCTTTCTCCCTTACTCGCCGTCGTACATTCTCATATTGTATTATATTTAATGCAATATACATTTTGTGTACTCATACTTCTGGAAATATAAAATCTACACGACGAACATTATTGTGGCTGCTGCCGTACTTCAAATTCCTCATTTTCAATTTCATCTACGTCTCGACTATGTATATATGTTGCAAAATATAATATTAAATAAATATATGTAGTGGGATCTCGTATGTGAAAAGGATTATTATTCAACGATGGCATTAGTTGTATTCGGAATAAGTGGATTAATTGGCAATTATATTTTTGGATATTTGCAAGATTATTACGGTCGAAAGCCGTCATTTTATATTTATTTAATATTCGAGATTCTATCATGTGGGTTAAGTTCACTAGCATGGAATTTTACATCATGGCTTGTACTTAGATTCATGGTAGGCTTAACAGTTCCTGCCATCTTGGCTAGTCCATATGTTCTTGCGATTGAATTAGTTGGACCAACACGTCGTGTATTTTGTACAATTGTTTCTAACATCGCTTATAGCATTGGACTTACATCGCTTGCTGGAATTGTATATATGGTCAGGGATTGGAGGTTGTTGTCAATTGCTGTATCGATGCCATTATTAGTTCTGTTTATGTGCTATTTTACACTCCCCGAAAGCCCTCGATGGCTCGTTGCAACACATAAATTCGAAAAAGCTGCCAAAGTTATGAAAACTATTGCACGGTAAAAAGTTTTTCCTTTTTTTCTTAATTTCTCTTCCTTCTATGCTATGCTTTCATGTATACATGTATATATGAACATTTACCACATATACTCTCACTATAGAGTTTTAGAGTTGCAGCAGAAACAGTAACATGCAAGTTTACAGAACAGAAAATTTTTAATGGCTAAAATTTGCCATTCTTCACTATAATTTTTGGTGCTAGTTTTTTGAAGTGATCGCAGATATTGGGTATATTTTGACATGAAAGGATTTTTGGAGATTTGATGGTTAGGATGAGTCAGTATGGAATCTAAGATGACTTTTTTTAAATTAAAATTCAGATTTATTGTATTTGAGTGATCCAAAAATGTAGGCAGGAACAAATAGTCAAAAATTCTTAGAAGGCAAAAGTTTTAAGATAGAACTTTCAGGTATTTTTTTAGAAATTTTTGGCTACGTTGCTGATTAGTTTTGCCAAGTTTTATGAAATGATATTATTTTTAGATAAACCTATTTTTTCCCAAAAGAATCAAGCAACAGGCACATTCAAATCAAGTTTTGTAAGTCATTCTTACAATCCATTCCAATCTTCTATAACCAATGATACAGCATAAAGTTCCAACTCAACTTCTCTCAATTCAATTATCAAATCAATTGCGCTCTAATAACTTCCAATAAAAATCTTACTCGACTCATTTTCACGCTTTTATTTCCTCTTCCTCTCATCTTCCTTATTCTTCATCATTTTTCAGAGACGAAAATTAATTTTAAAGTTCACATTCAATTTTTCATTTTGGCTGCTCTCCGCCACCATAATTAGATTTAATGGTAAAACATTGCCAGCAAATTATGAAAGTACTCTAAAAGAGCGAACAATGGCATATGAAAACATGCAAAATTTGCAATCGACAGAAAAGCGAAGTTATGGCATTTGTGATTTATTTGCGACCGCAAACATGACAAGAAAAACCACCATAATAACTTTCATCTGGTTCTGCATCACATCGGTATATGTGGGTCTGAGCTACTATGCTCCCTCATTAGGTAAGTGTAGATGATGACGATGGAAATGACGACCATAACACAATGTGATTCCGTTTTCAACAATAAATTAGTTTTTTTTATTCTTTTTAAAAAACTGCATTACTCTCAAATGACTGACTATGTATGTGCTGTTATGGCCGTTTAAAGTATAAAAAAAGAAATTTCTTCTGACAACATAAAAATTTATGAAATTGTTTTTTTTTTGTGAAGTACCCTAACAGACAAAGAGTGTGCTCAGAGCATGCTTTCTAAGTCTTATTTTTTTAAAAAGAGCTCACTCAATTAGCGTACTCTTTCATATAATCAAAAGGACCTCTACGGTACCTCAGAAAGAACATCTCGAGAGCTCGCTTTTTTTTGCTTGCAAGTTTTTCATGCAAGTGAATCTTGAGAGCATGCTTAGAGTAAGCTCTACTGAGCACAGTTTATTTTTACAAAAATTAAAAAAATTTCATGCTCAGAAGAGCATACTCTTGAGCACGCTCTTAAGATATTTATATTTTCTTGTTTATGTGATTTTGAAGATTTGAACTTTAAACCGAGGGTGTCTTAATGAAATTCCTATCATCTCTTTGCTGTACTATTGCCTTTCGAAATTGATATATTCAATTCAACAAAAAACAAATTTAAACTTTCTATACAGAAAATTTTAGCTCTTGTAATAGTAATTTCTGCAAACGCTTGTGAAGTATAAAACAAGCAAAAATTTAGCGCGCTCTGAAGAGTTCATTATAGAGCATGTTTTTTGCGTACTCTCTTGAGCATACTCTTAAGAGTATGAAAAAGAGTACGTTACAAAAACTTGCATGCAAGTATTGCTTCATAAGAGTTTGGTTTGAGTACGCTATAGAGCCCGCTCAATAGCGGGATCTTGGGAGTTGATTAAAAAACCGTTCTCTCGACCATGCTCTCTAGACAAGAGCATGCTCTTTGTCTGTTAGGGGTAAAGTTGAAAACTGTTGTCTTTTCATGGTAATTATGAATGAAAAAAGTTTTTCTTTTAAAAGCTGAAAAAAAATAACAAAACTTTTTTTTTAATTGATGAAATTCTCGAGACAGGTTGAGTAGCTTCTTGTCTTGAAGTTAATTATGAGGTTTTTTAAAGTTAAAATGCATCAAAAGTAGTGCTTGCTGGTAGATAACCTGATAATTAATGATATTAAGGGTTATTTCGTATGCGGATGTTTTAAAGTTTTTAATCAGAAAAGTTTGTTAAAATTTTAATCGAAATTTGCTTTAGTGAATTTATGTGCCATTACTAGCTGCATAATGTGAGTGAGAAAAGTCAATTTGCATTAAATCTGATAAAAATTCAATTTATTTTGGAGGTTTTAGTAGATTTTGAAATTTTCTTAGTCAATAATTGAGAAAATTTAATTTGTTGTTTTTGTGAGAAAATTACGATTTATGGCTTAAAACTTGACAACAATTTCAAAGTTTTGAATCCATCTCAAAAAATGCTTAAAAATATCCAAAATTTGATAAAATTTTAAAAATTTTATATCCGCAAACCAACTCACAATTGAATTATGAACAAGAATATGAATCAAGAAGGTGTTTAAGAATTTCAACAAAAAATTTCACTTCACCACAAAATTTATGATGATAAAACATAGCAAGCAAGCAGTCTTGAGTATTTAATAACAACCTCTCAGATTCTCTCAAATCCACTCAACGAGACTTTCATTTTTCTTTCGCAACAATTAATTTTCAACATGAACTTAACCAAAAATTAATTTTTATAGCATATTTTTGTGAAGAAGTTGCAGCATCATAAATAAGCACCGAAAAAATATTTTTTAAAGAAGAAAATTCACTATTTCAAGTTTTATCACCTCGCACATAAATTTTCGGTGAAGACATAAAAGCTAGAAAAGTTTTAGTTGTTGTTGGAAGTTTCTTTCTATTATGTTTACACATACATAATATTTTCACAAGAAATAAATGAAAAAGAAGTAAAAATTACACCATGTAGAGTTGTAAGGAGTAGAATATAAGATAAAAATACACTCTATAAATTATCATTATGCTTTACATCTTCCATGTACATACGAAAACATAAAACACACATAAAAACTTTAACTTCTTTTGGGATCGTTCATAAGTTACGTCTGTAAAATGTTTCCATCTAGACGACTTGATATTGCATGATTTTGATTATTAAAGTAAAAAAAAAAAAAATTCAGACCTGACTTATGAACAGCTTCACACCAAACTATATGACTTTCATTCACATATGGACGAACACAAAAATAGGTGGAGATGAAATTTTCAACTTTTTCTTGGCCGGTGCTTGTGAACTTCCAACATATATATTTCTATGGCCAAGTCTTAGCTATTTTGGTCGTCGATGGATATTGTGTCTCTCTATGCTTGTTGGTGGTACAGCGTGCCTGGCGACATTTCTCGTTCAACATGGTGAGTTCATAAGCTGAGTAATAAATTTGTTTTTATTTCTGTTTCATTTTTTTCTGCTTCTTGTAAAAAGACATGAGTATTTGCAAAAAAAGTTGATTGTAACTTAAGTTAGTAGATTTTTTGATGGATAAAGCGCATTTTCTTTTAAAGGATGAATTTTTTATTGAGTGAGAAAAATTGTCAAAAATTTTAGATGACTCAAAAGCTTATATGGTAAAACTTTTAATCAACCAAAAAGTTATAAGTTCAAATCTCAGCAGAAATATTTTTTACGACAACTAAGCATCCTCCTAATATGAATTAGCCTTAAGAGTTTTATTTCATGTGTCTGAGATGGATGATTTGTAAACAACCATCGGTCAGACGAATTAAAATATTTTCAAAAAATTCAATACTTAAATGCATATCCGTCTACATCAAAAACAACAACAAGTTACTCTGAAAAAGTTATAGAAAGAAGAAGGAAGTAAAGAGCCTGAAACTTATGCAATATTTTTTTCTCTTTTTTATCCATTCTAAATGCTGCTGTTACTTCCTTTTTTTTTAAAAAAAAAACTCATTTCTTTTCCCTTTCATTCAATTCTTTATTCAATGGTTGAATAACGGTAACATACAACATCCTACATGATGTTCTTTGTGGCTGGACTTTTATCATTATATGCAACATACAAACAAATGGATGGAAATGTTCTGTGAATGAATGGGATGGAAATTATATGTTGGTGTTGGGGGGATGGAGAACAGACCAAACAACAACATTGATATTTTACTGCATTGCTAAAATGGGAATATCATCAGCATTTGTTGTGCTACCATTAATGGCCTCTGAACTCTATCCGACTGTTGTTAGAGGATTGGGAATGAGTTTTAGTCAAGTTGTAGGTAAATAATTGATCCAAACATGCTGTAAATTGTTGTCGATAATTCTTTTTTTTTGCTGTTTTATGTACTTCAAAATATCCTTGTGGTGAATTTGTGGTGAGATTTTTTGATGTTAATTACATGAAATTTTTGGTGGGGTCGTTCATTAATTATGTCAAAATTTGTATATTCAGTCCATTTTTATTTTTTATTATTATTTTTAATTTGTTTTGCTGAAAATCTCACAAATCAAAAAAGTTCAATAGTTTGACGTAATTTTTGAACACCAATCAAAATCAATTTTCTTCTAACAGTTGAAAATAAATTAACTGCCAAAACACACCATATTTTTTGAATGTAGGGTATTAATAAATAAAATTTTATTCATAATATCCCGAAGTAACTTAGTTGAATTTTAAAAATTTCCCTAAATTCACCTCAAGAACCTAATATCAATATTCCTTCTCAACAAATTCTAAAGGAAACTTTTCCAATAATTGACTACAATCTACAGCAATAAAAGAAATAATTTTATACTAACATCAATCTCCAACTACTATCCTTTTATCTATTCACAAATGGGCAATAATTCTTACAATATGCTTTTGTATTTTTCGGCAATAAAAAAAATTTCAAATAATCCATACACAAACACAAACACAATAGCAATGATTGGACCAACATTGATTCCGATTGTCAACTATATGGGGAGTGAGATGATAGTTTTGCCATTAATTGTGATGGGAGTATTGTTACTCTTTGGCGGCTTCGCAAGTTTCTTCCTACCGGAAACAAAAAATAAATCTCTTCCACAAACAATATACGATAGTGACTCAATACCACTCGTAAATCCATTCAATATTATTTTTAGTAGCAGACGTAAGAGACAGCATAAGCAACATCATCAGAATTGTAGTCGACGACAGCAACAGCAATGTCGAGAGACAGATGGGGACGTGCAGATATGTGATGTATGCAAATTGGAAAAATGAAAGAGAGAGAAAAAGGGAATTGGAAGAAAGATGAAAAGGAAGGAGATAGGATGGATATATGTCTGTATGTATTATGGGTAGTAAGAGGATGAATAAAAAAAATATTTCAAATCATTGCATTGTAATAGTTTTTAGAATATGTATGTGACTAAGAATTTAATATTAGCATCTGTGTGCATGTGTCTTTCTGTGTGTGGATATTTGAATAGGATTAGTTTAAACACTCAATCGATCTACAATCTATCAATACCACACAATGAGTGATGGGAAAATTGAAGTATGCTGTAGACATTTATATACTCAACAATTGTACAATTGCATTCAATCATCAGAGATGACGATGGCAAATGAAACAAAAAATTCCTAATTTTCAATTTTTTTCTGTGGGCTGGCTTTTTTTGAAATTGAGGTAAGTTGTAAGTGAAGTGTGTTGAGATACTTTTTGTTGGTCAGACTGGCTGGATTATCTGATTTATTGCTGAAATTTTATAGATAAATTAGAAGTCTAAGAACTGGGAAAATTTAATTTAGTAAGAAATAAAAAAGGCTAACCTTAGTCACAGTGCAATTTTTGCACCCACAAAAATTCCTAATTTTTAAAAATTTATGCGCCCAAAAATCTAAGCCTTTATAAAAGCAACAATCATTTTCATACTTCATTTTTTTGAAAATTAACAGAACAAAAAGCTTTTTTGTTCTCACAAATTGTCATCATTGATTTCGAAAGCTATGCAATTGTAAACCTACAAAATAAACGAGAGAACATACTAAAAAATTTAATTGCCGATTTTTCAAATAAATTGAAAAAAAAATCCAAAATAAAGCAAATTTGATATCCTTGTTCTCTTTTTTTTCCTCGATCCCAATTGTGATTCTTATTACAAATTTTATTTGATGTTGTAAAAAAATTGTTTTGTTGAGTGGCAATAAAGGTTAAACATTAACTTTCATCTTATTTTACATATTTCCTCTTCTTTTATTTTCCTCGAAATATATTTGAAATCGAAAACATTTCACATGTATTGCATGACGCAATTTGCTTTCATGCTCCTTCATCTTGTGTGCGTTATTTCTTGTTATCTGATACTTTTATTGAAAATGTTTTCTGAATAAATTAACTTGATGGAAAAAGTTTCTGTTTTCCTCTCTTTGCCATCACTTTTTCACTTTTATTCGTTTGTTTGTGAAATTTTACTTCTTTTTTAACTGAATTTTGTGGGGTTATATGTTTTTATGGGGTTTAAGATGCAAGAGTGTCGGAATGTTGATGAAATTTTAAGTTTGTTATGGAATTGATTTTAAAATTTTTATTAAATTGCTCTGTTATAAAATTTAATTTAGGCTCATTCTAGTATAAGCATAAACTCATTAAATTTATGAAAATTGAAAGATTTCGCATTCTAAAAATTTTCTAACATTTCCATTCATAAATTCTATTCCAAGAAATTGCGTCTCAACCCTATCCTTAACTCGAAACTTCCCCCACAAGTTTTGATTTTTTCCACTTCAACAACAATTTTTCTCTCTTTTTTCACAACATTATGGGACATTTATTTATGGATATTTACATGTGAGGATGCAAAGAGATTGTCTTTTTATGGCAATAAATTTTTTTTATATATTTTGTCTGCTTTTTCTTGCATCAAAGTGTTTATGTAAATTTTCTCTCTTTTTATACTTTTATATCCCCTCGATTCACTTTCGATGACTGTCAATTTGAGAGAAAAGAAGAACAAAATAAGTAACTGAATTATGTTAATTGAAATTGAATTTGTTGAGATTAGATTTTAGGAGATAATAATCATCATGTAATAGTGGGTACAACATGATGTCGTGAAAGTTTTTTAAAGCTTTAAGAAAGATTTTCGTCAAATCATATTGCTAAAATAGATATCGATATTACTACAAATAAAAATTGCTTGTTCTTCGCTGAATTGTTATTGCCAACGATTTTCATCACTGTTAGACACGTGCAAGCATAAAATGAATATTATCATGTTGCAAAAAAAATTATTTGAGATTACATTCAAGATCTTATTGCTTTACTTTGAAATTAAATTGCTTCATGATGTTGCTTAATGGAAGCTTTGACCTTTAATTTATGTGAAGAATGTTTCTGATGAGATTTGAGTAGAAATTGCTGGAAGGAAAGTCTTTGATTTTTAGAAAGTCATTCAGGGTATTTTTTATAGCAAATATGAGGTTTATGCTGCCTTAACCTACAAAATATAAACCATTTAAATTTTAGACTAGAATTTATTGAGTAAGAATTTGAAAGCTTCCATTTTTGAATAGTTTTAAATTTTTAATATGAAAATTCGATACTCCACAATCATGTAGGGAATTGGCATTCAGATTTTAATTTCTTAATATTTTAACAAATTTAGATGAAATTTAGAATCAATTTTTTCCAAAACTATAAACCTCCAAACAAAATGCTATACACCCCATAAAATAGCTTAATAAGCAGACATATGAATCAAAATTAAAAAAAAAAATCTTTGAATAAAAAAATATCCAAAGGCACATTACCATCATCATCATAATCTCATTTCATTCTAGCTTCAAAAAAAAAAAAAAAATGAATAAAATTTATTATGTCTGAGATGAATAAGAATACATTTTATACGGATGAAATTAAATTTACTTCATTTGTAAACGTAAAAAGACATCTGACTCAATTTATGAAAGAGCTTATGTCCAATGGTCCCCAAAGCATGACAGCAAAATGAACTTATGTGAATAAATTGAAGCATTTTTAAAGTGGATAATGTGAAAAATTTTCTTTGACCTTATTCTCTAAGGTTTATATATTTTTTTTTAATGGGTACAATAACATCCTCTGAACAGCAATTCAGGACCATTATGGATGAATAATGATCACAAAACTTTCCATTAAATATCAATTGATGTCACTAATCTTCACAATAATTCATAATATTTTTTCTGTTATTATCGTCATCATTTTAACTTTTCCACACTTATTTTTTTTTCTTTCCATTCATAAATTTTCCATCATATTATAATCTTCAACTTAAAAAAGAGAAGCATAAGATGAAAAATTAAAGGAAGAGAAAATTTCCATAAGTAGTCGCAAAAAATGAGGCATCATCATGAAAATAATAATGATACTCAAAAAGATATTAAAAAACTGAAAATAAGGAATTCAATTTAAGTTTCAAGTTTCCAAAACGAGCACAAACAGAATGAACAAAAAGAAAAATTACAAAAGTCCTCGTGTTTTATATCGAGGGACTTCAGCGCATTTTTGACGCAGCGATCAGTAATCGAGCTACGGATAGAAAATATAATATCAACTTTCTGAAAAAAAAGATACCAAACTTGCAATATTCTTTACAAAAAAAATCATAATTTTTATACTGTTCAACAGCTATCAAAAAATTCAATTTCATTTTCCTTACATTCATTGTGCATGAAAAGTGTGTTTTCATTATGCAAAAACTAACAACTTGCTAAACAGAGTACTTTTACAAAATAACGGTAAAAAAAATTCAAAATTTAACGGTCAAAAAATATTTGAAATTTCTTTGTGTGTTTTTTACATTTCTTTGTGAAATCAAAAGTTAATTAATTAAGGTGTTTAAACTCAATTTTAAGGCTGCAAATTGCATTTCTTCCCAATAACTCGATATAACAAAGCTATTAAAACTAACCAGAACTCTCTACGATGTCTAGATCAAAAGATAATTTTTTGCAGCCAGCCGAAAGAAGTGTATGATTGAGCTTCCTTTTTGAAAACAAGTTTCCAAAAATGCGCTAAAAAAAGATGAAGACAGAAATGGTTGGCAGGTGAACGAGAGTCACTCATCTCATATTTCACACAAAATCATCGTCACATTTGGCACAGCCCAACATTTTTATATTGAAGATGAAAATTATATTTTATTGTATTTTATACCTTACTTACCTGTGTACCTTACAAATTGCGATTCTGTTTAATGCAATATGGAGGGAGATTATTTTTTTGTGTTTAAGTTTGAAATTTTGTTGGAATTTTAAAAATATAGAGCGCATTTCTAAAAAGAATTCTCAATTTTTCAAATTTCATTAAAATCTCTAATCAAGCTAGAAATTTCCACAAAATGACCCCCAAAAAGACAAAACTACAAACTGCAAAAAATAATTTTCCAATCAAAAATGCTCTTAAAAGTAAGGTAAAGAGCATGATGAGAGATGAGTATGCGTATGTGTGTATTGATGATGCATACCTGATCCTTATCTCAACGAATAACATTATCTTCCGAAAAAAAAGAAAAACTTTATACTTCATACACGTTTTATGTGTTGAAATGGAAAAACTTTTTTTTTTCAGTTCTCAGTTCCATCTCACTTTCCTACTATGTCAGTTAAAATGATTCAAAGATACATAATTATATTAGACACGTGTCACAAATGATCCTTCTCAATGCTACGCAATATTATTACTCCTTCCATCCCTCCATCACACTTCTTCATACTAAAATTTCCATGTCTTAACGTATAAAAGGTGTTAATAGACGTGTTGTTGAGAGAAATTTAATATTTTTGTGTATGCTTACTTTTCACTTAGTCGTGCTTACTGCTTACTTTACACACCGAAAAAATAAAGAAGTAAGAAAAAAAAATTTAAACACAAAAAAGTAAAGAAGAAGGAAAAATTATGGTTTTAAGTAAGAAAAAAAAGTGGAAGGTAAATGAACTTCGATGCATATAATATCAGCATATAATGTGAAATTGAGGGAGGAAAAAATGTATTTTTAACGATTATTGAGCACTAAAATGTGAAGAAAAAAAAACAAAAAGTTATTGATAAAAATATCGTAAAGATAGGGGGATGAAAAATTGGGGGGTTGAAATCGGATAAAATTATTATTACTGAAGATAATGAAAAATTTATAATGTTGCTTTGAAATTTTCATTAAATTTTATTGAATTTGGTTCTTTTTTTTTGTAAATTAAAAATTGCTCTTACGTTTTGTAAAAAAAATCATAAACCTTCAGAATTTTATTGAAATTTGCTTTTTAAAAATTCAAAATTTAAAATTTTTCATTTTGAAACTTGAAACTTCAATTTTTATTATAAAAAATCAAAATTTAATTTTTTAAAGAATTGTTTTATCTTAAAAAATTTAAAATTAGAATTTTCAATTCTTCTTTTATAGAAAAAAATTGAAAAAAAAACAATTTTTTCCTTAGTTTTCTTAAGAACGGATAAGAACTGAACTTGTTCCTCAAAAAATTAATCCTCTAACATAGCAAAAAAATCAATAGATTTATCACACATTGCACATCCACCTAAATCGCTAATCCCCAAGCTAAAAAAAAAGAAGTATAAAAGTTTAATGGAATTGAAAACAATAAAAAAAGACAACGCGACGTTGATGGAAGAAGAAATTAGAAAAGTTTCATGTACATTAATAAATCGTGTATAATTAATGTTCAGTTGTTAATTAAAAACGTATAACGATTTTTATCGCCAAGCTTTGAGCACAGCACAAAAAAAAGGAACGAAAATCTTTTCCTTCATTCATTCATTATTGTGTTGTTACTGTGTTTTAAGCAAGCTAAAACAAACAATAAAGGCGTGGCGCATTTGAAAGGAAGACATTAATTGAAATGAAATAGAAGAGAGAGTGAAAAAAAAGTGAGCAATATTAAAAAGCATTAACAGCGCAAGCTGAAAAAAAAAAATATAAAAACTTAAATATTAATTACCAAAAAGACGATAAAAAAACGACGAAACTAGAAAGGGTAAATTGTGAGCGATAAATTTTCTTAATTTTCGTGTGAATAAATTTATGCCGAACGAATATAAATTTTATCTTCTTTTATATTTAATGTCTTTGAGTGTGTATGTGTGGACAGAGGGGTATTCTTGGTTTCTGTCAAGGATTTACTGAAATTTTAGTGTTAATTTTAGCTTTTAGTCTATATTTTAAACCTTTAAAAGGTCATTAAGGATGGGTTGTATTATCCAATTTAATCATCCCAAATTGATCAATTTGTTTTAAGTTTTTACCCAAATTTCAGCGATTTACTGCTTAATTTTGATCAGCATAATTATGAAATTTAACAGCTTCTTACACCCCCAAAAATCACAAGAATTATGTCTTACAATCTCCATCACACACTAACTCTCCTCCAGATCACACCCCTGCACCTACGTATGTATTCAGCTTGTAAAGCATAAAGACAGTAAAGGCAAGAATCATGGATTTAATTAAGGTTATAAATTTTATAGAAAGGCGAAAATAAAATAAAACTTTTTATTCTGTGTCTTGTTTATCTTATATCCCGACTTTAGATGCTGTTGTCGACAACGTTCCTTTTTATTCTCTTCATCAGCCAAAAAGCATCAGCAACAACCAGTCAACCAAGCAACAAGAAAAGAAGGGATCATGGAAGAACATGAATGAGAAAATTGTATTTAATACTTTAATTAAATGTACAAGGGCAATGAGCAATAACTCTTAATTTATTATTCAAACAAATAGATTAACGAGAGAAGCAAATATTGAAAACATTGCCTTATTTTTTCTTATTATTCGTTATTCCCCTTTTTTATATCCACATTATTTTTGTACGACTATGTTGAGCTTTTTGAAACGCGAGTTTAGTGGGAAGGAAAATATTGTGGAGTTGTCTTCAGGGTTTACGAGGTTAAAGAAAATAAATTTTAATTTTTTAAAAAGCTTCCAAAAAAAGAATTCAGCGAAAATTGTTTTGAAAAATTCAAAAAAAAAAAATAATCGCAGTAATCAATAAATTTTTAAAGAAATCTTACAAAAATTTCATATTGTGGTGCGAAAAAAATTAAAAAAAATTTGACTAAAAACCCTGCAAGTCCAACGTTCATCTTGAAAGCAACACAAGCCAGAGATAATGCAAATAAACTGAAGAGGCAAGGAAGCAATTTCAAAAGATTTATAAATCTCTTTTATGCTATTTATTTTCTATTAATGATCTCGCTGCTTTGTTTTATGAGTCAAGAATAATTATTTTTTTTTCTCGTTCTTGTTTAATTTCGTATGCCTGCTCAATGAACAGATTATATTCTTCAAAGGGTCAGTCTTGATAAAAGACTTGCAATGTCTTTTTTAATGATTTACTTTAGTTTTTAAGGATATTAAAATATTTACGCGTGTACTGCTGAGATGATAAAAATTTTATCATGTAAAAAAAATGATAAAAATTTAATTTGCTGTATTGTGAGGATATTTTAGAAAAATGCTAAAATATTTTTTACGTTATTTGTGCACTTATTCCTTCAGGAATCTTAATTAGATGTTGTTGCCTAAAATTTACTGATTTTTTAAATCTTTCTTTAGTGTTAAATAAAATTTTAGACCAAATCCTTTTAAGAAATTATTTTTTCAAAAAATATACAATAATGACACAAATAATCCCCAAAAGATAAATTTTGCGATTATTCATAGTTCTGCCTATAATTTTTTAAAATTTTAAAGCAAATAAAATAGAATATAAAGCACTTCCAATCACTCCAATTTAAGCTAATCAAACATCACAAAAATCACAAGTCCCCTTAAATTTCAAATAAATAAATAGAATTAGAAAAAAAAAAATAAATTCATCTCATTTTTGTTATTCGCTTCCGTTAACATCATCTAAACATTTTTCCGCCCGTTCGAACCAATAAACGAATGAAGGAAGAAAAAAAAATTTCATTTACATTTTATGTCATTCAAAAAAAAAAATTATTTACATTTTTTTAAGTAAAGAAGACTCGACCGTTGTCAATCAAAAAAAAAGGAAAAGCATGAAAATTTTCCTCATCATATACTGACGACGACCCTCACTCGGATATAACATAGATTTGTTTCCTACAACAGCATAGAATATTCCTTCTGTGAAGATGACGAGGAAGAAAAATATTTTTTTTTTATTTTTTGAAGATGATTTGCACACTTCCGATTCGAAAATTACAAAATCATTGTAAATTAGTGTGAGTATGTTTATGTATGTGTGTACTAATAAGAATTTTCTCGTTCGATCAAAAAGGTTCTGTAAATATTGATTGCTTGTACAACTTAAGAGCTTCCGTGTCCTTTTTTGGGGCCTTCTTTTTTCAATTTTCATGTCATCAAACTCATCCGAAATTGAAGATTTTTTCTTTTTCCTCTTTTCCTGCAATGCCTGTGATGAGAAGAAATATGGAACTTCTTTCATGGTTTTCAGGTTGAATTTATGTCAAATGTCATATACAATCTTTTATTTTTTAACATATATAAAAAAGAGTCCTTAGAATATGAGAAAGATGAAAAAAAGTAGAATTACACGTCCTTGCTTATCAATAGCCAAAAAAGCCCTTGAGAGATTTACCCCACTCGAGGATGTCTATTCCATGTGATGCTAGATCAAAATAGAGCATTTGAAGTCCTTGAGATTGCTAAAAATAGAACAAATTTATTTTTATTGTTTGATTATGAAATTGAATTTATTTTTTATTCGAAAAAAGGGTTGGAATCTCTCTGATTAGTTGTTTTAAATGTTGTGATTTTGATCTGATTTTAAGAATTTTGCAAAAATTATATTTAAGCTAGTCTCTTATCATTTATTAACAATAATTTCATTTGTTGTTAATTCCATCATTTAATTTTGGACCTCATGATTGCTTGGTCTATCGAACTCAATCAGTGGCGTAGCCAGGAGGCTGATTGGGTAAGTTTTCACCAGCCTCCCTGGCAAATTTCTTTAATTTGCTAGGGATTTTCGTGAAAAAAAACAAAAAATCACAACCCCCCTCCCTCTCAAAAAAAAACTTTCACTCCCCCTCCCCCCTCCCCTCTCTTAAATTTCCTGGCTATGCCACAAAATTCAATATTAAACTCAAAATTGATATTAATCCTCATAATTCACCATGTCATAATTTTTTGTAGAGCTTAGTCATAAACATGTGATCAAAAACTCTCCAACAATTTACTCCAATTTGTCATGCACTCATATAAATAAATAAACTATTTAATTTAATCACATTTTATTCCACTTTATCAGGTCAGTAAACTAAATTTAAGTTCCCGTCCCTTCCTCTCAACTAATCAACTTCAATCCAATTCAAATAGTTTCTTTCCCTAGAATAATTGACTGAGACATAATCAAGTTCATTGTACGTACCTGTAGATTTGTCATTACATCCGTATAATCAGACGTAGACAATTTTTCAAGAAATGATGAAAATGCATTACTCTGTTCCATTTTTGCGAAAAATGTCGTTAGAACTTCATCTTGTGGTATGAGAAGTAGACATTCCGAAAAGTAAGCATCAATGCCACCCAAATTGCTACTTTGTTCATTAACTAATTAAGGAGGATAAAAGATAAAATAAAATAATAAGAAAATTTGTAAAGTTATAGATTTGAAGTTAAAAAAAATAGGGTTTTGATGGGGTTCTGAGTCAGGATGTAATCAGAGAGGTTGATTCTTAAATATATAGTGATTTGTGGGTTCGAAACCATTACTCACGAATTTTTCTAACTTAAAAAAAATTTATTTGATTGTCTAATTTTAAGAAAAAATTTGCTTGACAGCTTCATTAATTCAGAACCAAATCATAGCAACAATAAAATAACTAAACCACAACTCACCAACTATCGCATCTGTCTCCTCATTTGTCAGCACAATTCTTTCAATTTTCTTTTCAAATTCATTTAAGTTGACGCCCGTATCGTTGAGAAAGCTTGTGAATTTCTTTAAAATTGTCACCTGAGACAAACGATCCTTAATCAATTTGTAGCCATCGCTCCGCAAATAATCGTACGAATCTCTCATTTCATCATCATTTGCATAGAAATGCTTAGTCAGATTTCGTATCTCATCAATTGGTAAAATGTCGACAAAATCACAAAAGTCTTTATACAATGTATTCTCATTTCCATTTTGAAAATGGTTAATTGACTCGATGTGAGATGAGCAAATTGCACAATTAGTCACAAAAGTTAGAACGGCAAAGATTTTAAACATTTTTTTTGTATTTTTTTTTTAATTTGAAATGAAAATAAAACGTGTGCACTTTAGATGAATGAGAACTTTTTACGACTACGATAGTTTGACTACTATCTGTATATATCTCTAAAATTGAAATTGAGGAATGATTTTGTGACGTACTGATAAAGTGGAACACAGTGATGAGCGGGGAGAGAATTTTATTATTATTATTATTGTTGTTATGTAGTCGGGAAGCGTTGGATATAAAATAATAAAAATAATAAAAATTTACTCAAAATTAAATTAAATTACATTTATTCAATTGGTGGATAATGATTTTACTTATTGAGAAATACGACAGCAATCTCAGCACAATTTGTTGTGTTCCTCTTTTTTTTTGTTATTTATGTACAGACAGATGCGATACTCGATTCACGTATTGTATTGCTGTATTATTGTCAAGTTTTTTTCATTCTTCTTTTTTTCGTAGTCGCATTGAGAAACTTAGTTTTTTGGATGATTTGATGCTGAATAAAAAAAAATGTATTAAAAAAGAATTTAGGATTGTAAAGAACTTTTGAAGTGCACTTTCGTAGAATAAGTTATTGCTTGAAATTCAATGAAATGAACATTTTTGGTCTGAATTGTTCATTTTAATTTTTTTGGTTCATCCAACAAAAGTATGTACTCATTGTTGATTTTATTGAAAATCGGAAAAAGATTTTGGATCTTTTAGCTTAATAAGAGAAGTTACCTTACTGTCCATAAACCTAACTTTTGTATTTTTGCTTCCAAAAATTAATTGATATTCCCAAAAAATACTAAAATTTGTGGTTTATTAACAAAATAACAGCAGTCGTCAGACAGCAAATTAAATTTAATTTCTATACTTTAATTTGTGCTCAGTCATTTACTCATCTCTGCCATAAATGTGTAGGACAAATGCTGGATTCAAAAAACTACAGCAAAATAAAACAAAAACAATTTTGTGTCTGCTTATTGTCTATTATTTAACCCCTCTATCTATTTAAATACTCTACATAATGAGTTATCATTTAATTAATTGTCGAGAAAGCAGTAAAATGTGTATACATAATTCTCGGTTATGCTTTTCTACTATTCAGACAATATCAGAAAATATTAATTGTTGCAAATTAAAATTAATATTATTGCAACTGTAAGAATGGAAATGAATAAATGAGTTAAATATTTATGGATGCTCATGCAACTTGGATATAACAGGAATATTCAATTCATAAAGAAACCACAGAAGGCATATAAATGGAAGGTTTTTTTTTTGTCTGAAATTAATTATTTCTTTGATCATTTTAAGAGTTAAAAAAATCTAAAGTCAGTTGTAAAACTTTATTTAAAATTTATCTTAGGGGCCGTTCACAAAGGACGTTCGCATTTTAGGGGGGAGGGGGGGTTCGAAAAAGTGTAACCATTTGTAACAAGGGGGGGGGGGGGGGTATTTGAAAATGTAACGTTCTATCAGCAATAATAATTTTATAGTATTCAAATAAAAAATTTAATGTAAAATTTAGGTTTTGTAATATTTTGATCATGTGAATTTAGTTTTCATACATTAACGTATGTAAGTAGAAAGTTAGTTAGTATTTTTTTCAATAGATATCTTCTTATAAAGTTTGTATTGGATTTAAAAAAATTAGTTAAAAAAAATTAAAAAAAATTTTATACCAACATTTTTTATAAAATGAAAAAAAAATTTGAACGTTCAGGGGGGGGGGGGGTTGACAATTTGTAACCATGCGTAACAAGGGGGGAGGGGGGGTCTAAAAAGTCATTTTTTTGCGTAACGTACTTTATGAACGGCCCCTTATAAGTTCGTGTTGTATAAGGTTTTTCTAATGTAAAATTTTCAATCCATTTTTTTGAGCAATGAAAGTTTTATAAAATTTAATAAAATACCCATAAAATAGGTTTATTGACCTTTTGTAGGACCTCATATGAAATATCCCTATGGAAAAATTAATAAAGTCATAAATAATTCTGTATAAGTCACTAGTTCGAATCTCATTAAAAACATATTTTTTTAAACTCAAAATCAGTCAAAATCAAAAGAATCTTAATAAACTTTGAATGAAATATTCATTCATTAGACACAAAACACACAACCTAAAAAAAAAACTTTGATGAAATCCCCCAAAGGAATAATTCCATTTTATATCTGTATCTATTTACACCGCAAACTGATGGATGTACTTTCATAAAAGAGGAGATTTTCGCATTTTTCCTCAACAATATGAATACAGAGAGATGCTTAAACCCGAAAAGAAAAGAATTATCTCTCAACAATTGTTTAACGTTAAGAATGGAAAGATATTTATTTAACGATACATAACATAAAAGTCTGAAAATTTTTGTTGTTGGTGAGTAGAGGAAAAAGCTAAGAAAAATGATCCTAATTCAAATTATCCCTAAAGGAATTGTTGTGGCTGTTCTACTCATTTCAAATTGTGGCTTTCACATACACAAACTCATTCGTGCCCTTTTTTCTATTTCAATGTGTGCATATAAGATAAAGAATTCTTTTTCGCATTAGTTGATGGTGTATATGTATTAGCCTTAATACTATTAATTTTGTCTGCATTTAAAGGTGTTATAAGTTGCCCATACAAATTTCATTCCACTGAAGTGCTTCAATACCTCTTTTTTTTGTGCTGATTTTATTATTTTTTTGAGTTTGAGGGAATTTTGTATTTGTCACCTTTTACATGTTTATTTTTTTTGTTTTGCTATTTCAACTGAATTGAGATTTGTGAGGTTAATATTTTTGTGTGCTCAGTTGAGGTCTTATTAAAATTTCCAGAATTAATAATTTAATGCAGTGAATTATTTTGACAGCATTACAGATTTTCTTTCATTTGCACGATTTAAAGATTCCAAACCTTCTGGATCTAGTTGCAATTCAGTTGCCAATTTTAATTTTTGATGTCATATTTTTACCGTTAACATAATTGACATTTTGAAGTTAATGCAAAATTGTAGACAGATTGTGATGTCATAATGTCAATTAGGTTCTAAAATTTTTAAATCATGAAAATTTTCATTTATAAAATATGATAAAATTTCGTCAATTGCAATTGTAATAGACACACACACTAGGGATACGTTGCGGAAATTTGTTTGTATATTTTTGAGATAATTGGGATATTTGCATAGTTTCCACTCCTTGGTAAATTGTTTAGGATTGGAATCAAACCAAAAAAAAATAATAATTTTCAAGTTCACAAGCAATTTTACATCTGAACATCAGCTTCCAAGCTGCTTCCAATTTACATCCATATCAAATGAAAAACAAAGAGAAAACCAAATTAAGATTAAAATTCATCATCATTATTATAATCACCATTTTCATAATGACAAATTACATCGGAATAAAGCAAAAGAGATGGAGTAAGCGTGAAAAAACAGTACTTAACTAACAAGACACATACAAAAAAAAAAAATAAATAAATAAAATAAAATGTGAAAAGGAGAGAACGAAAGAGAAAGAAAATGATGGATAGAATAACAGAATGAGTATGTAGGAGAGAGATCCACTTTGCTGAACTCATTATGATTCAACGAAATGGAAAAAGCTTTCACTTCATATACTTTAACAATGATCGATCGAATGCAGTTAAAGAGCAGACAGTATAGAATGAAGTAAAGCAGGAGAAGATTAGAATGACGAGAAAGGAGAGACAGAAGAGCGTAAAGAACATAATATGCTGTTATTGATGTTATGTATGTGTAAATGTTGTGTTATGAAGTAAAAGTAGAGACGAGAAGTGAAAATTTTTTCAATTAAAATTGACGGGAAGGCGCATTTAATTTTATTTTTAGTGTATGTATTCAGAGAAATTTTTATGAGATTTTATCAAATGTATACGTAAAGCTAAATTTTTACAATTTCAAAAGGCCAGATTGACTTTTATATGGGCTAATGTTTTTATTACAATTATGACTTTGACGAAATTTGAAAACAAACAAAATTTGAAATCTTTGAAATAAGGTTCCAATATTATTTTAAAAAAATAAATTTCTGAAAATAATTTTAAAAAACCTATAACTATCATAAAAACCTTAATTCCATACTTTCTGCAAAATTTTACAATATATTCATGCGAAATGCAAGTGATATTAGGGGCCATTCAATTAGTACGTTCGCTTTTTAGGGGGGAGGGGGGGTCTGGGATTTTGCAACAGGTCAAACAAAAGAAAAAAAAATATTTTCAAAAGTTTACAAAAAAACGTAAAAAGGGTGGAGTGGGGTTTAAAAATACATTTTTTTCTTGCGTAACATACTTAGTGAACGTTCCCTTACCGAATAAGAATAGTTTTAATTCACAAAGGTCCTCAAAAACAATTCGCTATACTAACAGTTGAATAATATTGAAAGCAATAAAGTTTACACGAGTGATGATGAAAATTATACTTTTTACCTCCTCCCGCAACTGCCCAATGAATTCATTTCACTTCTTTTATTTCATATAGGCTTTCATTCTCGCTTATTTTCTATTCAAAAAAAAAAAAAAACATTTTTTTCTATGTTACTTTTCTTCCTTTAATTCCATATTTCCTATTCTTTGTATGTCGGGTCTGATGTATGGAAAAAAAATACATTTTTTGCCTCTTCTATTTGACGCGTTTCTATGTAGTAACAATAAGCAAAGTAAAATTTTACATTTGTAGTTGAGAGAAGGCACAGAAATTTTTATATGAAGCTTCGTACATTTTTGCGCATGCAAGACAGTGACGGAGTAAAATAATGAAATATAAAGGATATAAGGGTGATATGAAATGAAATTAATACATCGATACTACACCTTTTGCTGAGAGAAAAAATTCACTTCGAGTTAGTTTTGAGCTAATTTAGACACGAATCTATGTCGCTATCGATATTTTTTTATTTAAAGTGGTTACTTTAATAAATAATAAAAGAGATAACTGAAGAATGTGTGGATAAGTGCGCAGGAAGTGAATTGATGAAGAAATTTTTGTGAATTTATGCCGTCTAATGAGTTAAAATAATTAAATAAAAAAATATTTTAGTGGAAATAATATAGATGGGTACCACATAGGATGAGAAATGAAAAGTTTCACCCTGTTTTTCGTCAGTTGAAAGCTTGATAACAGTAGTGAAGGAATATAAAAAGAAATAGATAGAATTCCTATACCGTGTAAAAGTCGTTAGAAAATTAAGTGAATTTGCATATATGTGTAAAAGGATAAAAGAAAAAAAAAATAATAAAATAATAATTTAGTGTAGAAGTTCATTTTTTATGAGAATTTGTGTACATATCAAAATATAAAAGGAAGGAATTGAAGGAAATAAATGAATAAAAATTTTCTTCACACATAAGGATTAACATACACTGCATATCTTCAGAAACGGAAAAATATTTTCACATTTCTCTTTTATATACATCATTTGAGGTGAGTAATAAATTGCGTTAAAACACTCAGACGTGAATGAGTGGAATACTCATCGCGCGAATAAAAGAAGTTCAGGAAAAATAGACGGAATGAATTTTTAAAATAAAGAAAAGGATGAAATTATGTTTTTCAGTAATTCTGCTAAAAATGGGAATATCTTTAAATGATGTCAGTCAAATAATGAAATTTTTTTGTAAATGTATAAATTTCAATGTAATAAATGAGACGGCCAGATTTTACAAACTTTGCTACAAATCAATATTGATTGTATTGTAAAATATTTATTAGTTGAACTCTGAAAAATTCGATGTACTTACTTGCTTGTTCAAAAAATGTTCAATTGCAAATTTTTGAAATATATTTGCTGTGCAATTTTTTCAAAGTATACTTTTGATCCATGACTGTTGAGTTTCCGACAGCCATACAGAATTCTTTAATACAAAAAGTATATGTCGCGTTAAATCCTACTAAATATATGTTCAAGAGCATAAATCATAACTAGATGCATTAGTAGTTCATATAATAGCCAAACACAAATACATGCACAGGCTTTTATTCGAAAAACACTTATATTTATGCAAATTTCAATTTTAAATTCAACTTACATTCTTAACAGCCTTTAGAGTTTATTCACTTTCTCACATCTACTACTTGTGGTTTTTGCTGAAGAAACATTTTTTTCATGCCTATTCTTCTTTTTCTTCCTTTTCGTATGGTTTTTAAAGCCTAATTTTATTATATTCTGAGAAATTTTTGGTCCCTTAAGTATGTCCCAAACGAGGGGAAAACAACATGGTGAGAAAAAAATAATCAATTTCTCACCGATTTCTCACCGCGGTGAAAAATTTTTCACCATTGGTGAGAAATCGGTGAGAAATTTTTTCACCGCGGTGAGAAATCGGTGAAAAATTTTTCACCGCGGTGAAAAATTGGAGAAAAATTTCTCACTTATAGAATTCGACTCAAACTCTTCTTATTTGAGGCGAAAAACTCCTCGAAAAAGCGATTTTTCGCGTCGATTTTCTTAGTTGGGATGAAAAACCCCTCAGAAAGGCGATTTTTCGCGATGATTTTCTTATTTGGGATGAAAAACCTCTCGGAAAAGCCATTTTTCGCCTTTATTTTCTTATTTGGGATGAAAAACCTCTCGGAAAAGCCATTTTTCGCCTTGATTTTCTTAGTTGGGATGAAAAAACCCTCAGAAAAGCCATTTTTCGCGATGATTTTCTTATTTGGGATGAAAAACCCCTCAGAAAGGCGATTTTTCACGATGATTTTCTTATTTGGGATGAAAAACCCCTCGGAAAAGCCATTTTTCGCCTTGATTTTCCTATTTGGGATGAAAAACCCCTCAGAAAGGCGATTTTTCACGATGATTTTCTTATTTGGGATGAAAAACCCCTCGGAAAAGCCATTTTTCGCCTTGATTTTCTTATTTGGGATGAAAAACCCCTCAGAAAGGCGATTTTTCACGATGATTTTCTTATTTGGGATGAAAAACCCCTCGGAAAAGCCATTTTTCGCCTTGATTTTCTTATTTGGGATGAAAAAACCCTCAGAAAAGCCATTTTTCGCGATGATTTTCTTATTTGGGATGAAAAACCCCTCAGAAAGACGATTTTTCACGATGATTTTCTTATTTGGGATGAAAAACCCCTCGGAAAAGCCATTTTTCGCCTTGATTTTCTTAGTTGGGATGAAAAACCCCTCAGAAAGGCGATTTTTCACGATGATTTTCTTATTTGGGATGAAAAACCCCTCAGAAAGGCGATTTTTCACGATGATTTTCTTATTTGGGATGAAAAACCCCTCGGAAAAGCCATTTTTCGCCTTGATTTTCTTATTTGGGATGAAAAACCCCTCAGAAAGGCGATTTTTCACGATGATTTTCTTATTTGGGATGAAAAAACCCTCAGAAAAGCCATTTTTCGCGATGATTTTCTTATTTGGGATGAAAAACCCCTCAGAAAGACGATTTTTCACGATGATTTTCTTATTTGGGATGAAAAACCCCTCGGAAAAGCCATTTTTCGCCTTGATTTTCTTAGTTGGGATGAAAAATTCCTCGAAAAATTTAGAGATTTCTAATTCAAAAAATTTTTTAGCATTAAATTTTAAAATTTGGTGAGAAAAATATTGGTGAGAATTCGGTGAGAAATCGGTGAGAAATTTTTCACCGCGGTGAGAAATCGGTGAAAAAATTTTTCACCGCGGTGAGAAATCGGTGACAATTTTTTCACAATTTCTCACCAAATTTTTTCTCACCATGTTGTTTTCCCCTCGGTCCCAAAAGTAAAAATATTTGGAAATTAAACTTTAAATGACCAATAATATGCTTTTGAAGATTTAGTGAATATAAATTTTGGAACTTTCGAATGCGCTTAATGCCCACAATCTGGTATTTTTATACTTATTCTTACAATGTACTTATTAACTTGCAAATGCAGCACTACAAATTTGTTCCACATTTTTAATGCTTTTCCTCTTTTATTTCTCTCTTTACAGGATTATATTCAATTGAATGATGTTGACACTTTTCGTATTAAAACTATTTTTTTTACTTTTAATGCATAATGGGAGAGCTCAAATTATTGAGGAGCTTTCACCAGGTGAGTCAATTTAATCTTCTTAATAGATCGAATTTACAGCAACATGATTTTTGCATATATGTGAGGATTAATATTGTTATAACGTGTAAAGTGCATTCATTGATGCAGTTATGCATGAGGTTATATTGCATATTCAAGTGATGGTTGGAAAATAATTTTAAAAATGTTATCGTTGAATATTCAGTCATTGTTTAAAATAAAAATTCTATTGATTAACAATGATTTGAAGAGCTTTTTGAGCTTTTCAAATTTGTATTTTTTTACCGAGAACTAAATGAACAATCAATAATGATTGAGTAGACTTTTGATCTAGTTTGAATTTTTTACATTACTTAATACGCAGTTATTAGTCATTCATGAATGACGTCCAAAATAAACAGTCATTTATCAAAAAGAACAATGGAATTCTAGGAAATTCTATTGTTTTCGACATCCCCCCCCCCTCTTGGACGTCATTCATGAATCGACCCTTACATTATTCAACAATCTGCATTATTTCAATGAACACATTTTTTGCTAGGGGGATCTTCATCATAAAATAATTTTTTTATATTAAAATTTTACAAATTCATAGAAAAGTTATTTTTTTTTGTTTTGTACAGTTTTGATAAAAGTAAGCTAGTTTACGATTATGCAACATCCTTCAATTTTTAACCAAGTTTTATGTTAAATTTAATAAAGATAAATTCTGAATAGGTTACCATAGAAGACATCAAAGAACATAACAAAACTAACAGAGTATAACAAAATTCTACATCATCCATTCTAATTTGATTAGTTTATACATTGAAGAATTGTCTTCGATTTTAGACAATATTATGCGTTATATTCAAATGCAAATATACAATATTGTATATTAAATATACGCTTGTATCTAAAAGTCGTATGTCTCTATGGAAATTACATTTGAACATGTTAAACACATTACACGAAGAAGGATGATGATGAAACAAGGAAAAGCTTTTCCTTCATTCTCTCACACCAAACTTGAAATATTTCTTTTTTGTATGTCTACTTCATCGTCTTCTTCCATCCACATCCGCCTATCCACTCATTCATTGTCATTGTAGATAAAAAAGGATATGTATATAACAATTTTTTACTCTTGCTTGTTACTTGTGACTGACAGAATGGCAAACACATCTAATAGAATAGAATCAAGTGGAATATGTTGCTAATCGTAGTAAAGCAAGAGGAAAGGCTCAAATGTAATCAAATCGAATACATGCATTGAGATTTTTCTTCCTTTTTTTTGTCAAGAATGAAAAAAAGAACCTGTAGACTCATGTCTCATTTTCTACTCTGTTGCTGATGCTGTGCCGTTGACAGCTGTGATCTTGTTACATCAATTTAAGTACTTTATATTCCTCCAAATTTGTCTGCTTTTGTTACTTTCTAAACATGAAGCTTGTTTATTTTATAAGATGATGTGCGTATGTAGTGGCATAGCAAGGAAGTGTTTGCATGAATTTTTTCTTGATCTTGGTATTGGGAAGAATTCAAAAATATATCAAAAAATGTGAAATTTTGAGGAATCATTTTTGAAAAACCAGCAAAAATATTTAAACATTCTTCCAACAATCCTATGTCGAAAATCATAAACCTCCTTATTCCATCACTGTACACGCACAGTGTATTTTAACATCATAAAAAATTTATCATCGCTCTTATTTTTTACACTGGCACAAGAAAAGTGCTTTATCATGTTCATATTCATTCAATATTGTCTTTTATTCACAAGGATATCTCTCTCTTTTTTGTGTAGATGTGCGTATGGTTGATGCTCACCTTTACTTTAACATTATTAGTCTTTCTCATCGAAACATTTCCCTCATTTTTTTTTAGATGTGCCTTAATGTAAATGACATCATTAAATGAGAGACTTTCACGCTTCAATAAATTGACACCCTACAATATCGTGTCATTAATGAACGTCGAGTCTTTACTTACTCATCTTCATGGTTATATATAAAATCCTCATTGTCATTATGTGAAACTTTTTTTTAATTACGCGTTAATATCATCATTTTCTTCATGATGTATGGAAACGAATACTTTCCTCGGCTAGATTGTGATACATTATTATGATTTTTCTTCTTTCGACAATTTGTTTTGTGGAAGTATAGAGTTTGTTGGAATTTATAACTGTGAAAGCATTGTTACAGGGATCATTTTGTTCATTAGTAACAGGAATGCAACTATTAATAATAAACTTTCATGAATCTATTCAGGGACATGAGTATACACTTAGGTTTGGATAACTTTGTATTTAAAATAATTAGCTACACTTCTGGAAAACACTCAAATTCCTATTTTTGTGAATAGTTAAAAAGCGTCACATAATTCCAACACTTGGATGCCGATTTAACTGTCAACACTATTTCTTTGTATGTGCAAAAAAGTATGTAATTTCATGAGTCGTGTAAAATAATTACTGAAAATTATTTTCCTACTTTTTCATACTTTTCCTGTTTGCACTTTTATTTTTTTCATACTTTTCATTTTCCCTCATTCTTAACTTTTTTTAGTATGCTATTTTTGTATTATATTTTAACACCATGAATATCGTCACCGAATATCTTATTAAAAATTATTCTATTATTTAGCTTGAGATACTTTTTGCGAGTGTGTTTAATATGGATGCGACAATTACACAAATGTTTATGATTTTTTTTGTGATTTTGTGAAGAATTTCAATTGTGATTACAATTTATTGTCTTTTGATGAAAATCGTATTATTATATTTAAAAATAAGATTACAAAAGATAGCATGGAGGTCGATAAATTCTGGCGTCCAATTTTTGGGGGTGGAAGGGTGTCTGAGATTGAAACAGTCTTAAACAATAGAACTTTTTTGTCTGAAGATTTTGTGATGGGGTGGAGGGTGTCTAAAAATCCAATATTAGTAAACGAACCTATACATATTCTTATTTTAATAATTTCTTTATTTAAAAAAGTTAAAATTATCTCTAAACCCCGATGTTCAGTGTCTTTTAACCTAATTTAATTAATTCACTAAATCAGCATCAAAATTAATTTTCATAACTATTGCCTCTCAATCTGAACATATTTTTTTTTTTAAAAAAAAACAAACCTCAAGAAAATGTTTTGTATTACTAGACAAACAATAGTCTAGTATTGACTGGGTATTGACACTACAACAATAAGTTTTCATTTTCTACTCTCATGATGCGACATGATAATTTTTAAAACACCAGACAGCAATTTATAATGACAACTTCGCATTATAACATAAAAATAGCAAATATGGTAAATAAATATCAAGAATCGCATCACATAAGTGTGAAGTGTGAAAATAATTATCATTGAATGAAAAAAAAGCATATAAAAAAAGTAAGAAGCATAGGAACAAGAAGAAGCAGGCGAAAAGAGGAGATTTTTTTTGTACGATGCCATAAAAACCACTGTAATTATTAAGTAAGTTCGCAAATGTGAAGTGAAAGAATAAAACAAAACGAAAAATGTGTATTAAAAAGTGGAGTAGAAGAATAAAATCCTTCAAACAACAGAAAGAGAGAGACACTTCAATCCGCTAAGTCCTCATTGTTAGCAATTCAATGTGATGTATCTCACTCACTTGCTCAGTTTCCATCTTGCTTACACGTTCAACTTATAAATATAATTTTCAATAAATTGTCTGCTGTTTCATTCTGTCCAACTTAATAACTATTTTATTTTGAGTATAACTATTGTGGGTTTCTAGGATATACCCTAGAAAGTACTTTTAGGCAGGGGCTAAGCCAGGAAGGCTTGAGCCCCCGTGGGAAATATTGAGTCGAGCTCTCGCTGCGGTTTTAAATTTTTTTCACTGTATATTTAACTGTCAGGACATTTTTATGAAATCTAGGACATTTTTAGTTTGTCATCATATGGGTCCTTGCATCTTACTTACAGTATTTATTATTATACAATAAAACTAGTGAAACTAAGCAAAAATAATGAAAAAAATACAGCTGTATCCCGCCAAAAACACAGCAGATGGTCATTCTAACTGAAAAACATTTCCTAATTATTTTATTACCCTTTAACTAGTGGCACTAATTATTAAGCTATTGACGCATCAACTACATAAAAAATCATCAACATTAAAGAGTTATCTTAATAGTACATAGTGTCGCGGCTATGAAGGCATAAAAGAAGAAGAGTAGTCATAGCAAAGAAGAAAGGAAAGAATATTAAATGCTCTTACTTGATTTATGTAAGTGCATACATGCATTCATGTGCACACATATCAAATATCAAGTGCGAGTTGTTTTATCCAACATATATGTATGTATGTATGTATGTCGTAAAAGCCTCAATAAGTCTATACACATATATATATAAATATCCACGACGATGGCAAAAACAGTGGATTGTATAAGAGAAAAAAAAGGAAGAAGAAGAAGTTAGGGAGAGAAAGAATTACTAATGAAAGGAAGCACTCATATAATACGTGCTAAAAAAGTGAATATGCAAACAAAAAATGGTGTGAAAATATGACGACAATGATGAGATATAATATGAGATGAATGAATTGAGGACTAGAGGAATGAGACGGGGCGACACATAGTCAAGTATATTATGTGTTAAAAGCAGCAGTAGCATAAAAATATAAAGAAGAAAATGATAAAAGACTATAATGCCTATTCATACGAAGCTGCTCATGCATTTTAAAAAAAAGTGTGCAAATGAAAAATAAGCAAAAAATGAGATGATTAAAAAATGTATATATGAGACTTGATGATATTATGATGAAGCATACAGAATAAAAAAATAAAATAAAGGAGTTAAGATGTTGTGAGGAATGAGAATTGCACATGACAAAAAAAGTAAAAAAAATTTCTTAATGCATGTGAAGCAATAAACTGTCAAAAATACACTTGACGATATGTGATGCCATTAAGATGAGAGAAGATGAATTTCATATGTGTGATGTGAGTGATTGGAATTGTCTTCTATTGTTTTAGGCGATGATACTTTTTTTATATTCTATCCTTTTATTGTTCATTGCAAGCTGTTCTGTAATTATTACACTGCACTCTCTTCTACACTTACTTATGCAGTCTTTATTCTCCTCAATGAAAATGTAATGGATGATTTTTTAATGAGATGCAATTCCTATAAACAGCTATCATGACAAAAATAATTTGGTGCAATTACTTTTTTTTTCTTTGGAAGTTTCAAAATGTATTCAATTTATTAAGAAATTTGAAAGTAAGCTTATAGTGGTTAATAGTGGATATGATTTGAAACTTAACGTTTTTTATTTGAAACCATCCTCCTCCCCCCCATTATTCGTAACGTTTTTAACAAAAGAATCGCGTGTGAGAAGAATAGACCGTAACAAACTCTCAGACCTCCTTTCCCCCTCAGAGTGTAATAAGTGAACAGCCCCATTTTGATCATTCCAAGATCATTTATTCTTGAAGTAGTTTCGAAACAATTTTAATGCATGATGGTTCATATTTAACCAGTCAATATGTTCAAATAATACTCATTAAAAATTAATTTTATGTTAATCTTAACTCAGAAAATTTTAGTTTAAAAAATTATTTTTTAAAAAGATTCAAAAGTTTTGAGCGAAAATTTTTGTTATCTTAATTTGTCAGGGATACAACTTCAAACTAAAAATTCACATTAAAATATTAAATACAACAAAATAAGCCAACCACATGACAACTTAAACAAAAATTCTTCAATCAACATAATTCCCAAGCTACATAGTAAATCCAACCAATTTTCATTCTTGAAAAAAACAAAAATCTTTTTCTCATTCATTCCAATTCAAATATCCTTAAATGGCATTGAAATGGGAAAGAAGCAAAAAAAATTGTTTGAAGTATGTACATTTCGATTGCAGACGTCTATGTGCATTTAAATTCTTATTCACATTCATAAAGCATTTCTAAAATAAAAAATTGTGCAGCTTGAAAAATACCTCTCCATCGTCCTTTTTTACTATTCTTATTTCTCATTTTTAAGCCATTATTACAATTTGTGTATTTAAGAATATGAAAAAATTGTAAAGTTGTTCATGGTCAATGTTTACATGATGACAAGAGTAATAAAGAGAGATGAAAGAATAAAAACTTCTGCACAATGCAATAAAGTATCAAAGTATATTACTCTTTTAATGGATTGAGCTTGTGCTGAAGTTTTATTTTCCTTTGAATCATTTTCCCTTTACTTTGCTACTGAAATATTGCAATAAGTCTATGAACATTAAATTTTTTTGAACTCCCACGTTGTAGTGCTATAAAATTTTACAAATTTTTGGTTTTAATTTTACATATTAAGTCTTAAGGTTACAGTTCTAAAAAATAGCAAGTGCCTATCCATTAATCTCAAAAATGTGCTTCATAAGTTTTAACTGATTTTTTTTTTGTTAAACTACTAATGTAAAATATTTTCATTTTGAGAATATTTTCTATTTTGAGAACAATTTTCAAATTTTTGCAAAGTTTTTTGAGAAAAAAATCCAAAAAAAAAAATCCAAATCCCAATTTCCAAAATTTTTCAGAATTTTTCAAAAAGTTCATAAAATTTCAATTTTTTTTTTGATCCCTTTTAAATATCAGTAGTTACACCTTTGTAACAAAAGTCTAACAAACCACACAGAAGTTCAAAAATCTCCTCCAGCATCCAACTACATTTTCCTCAATCATAATCGTTTCTTTTTCACTCTTTTAATGTTTATTCATGTTCTGTTGCACCGTGTAATGTTTTTAATATTTTAAATGACTTGATACTCGCTAGAGAGACGAGAAGTAAGAAACGAGAAGGATGAAACATCATTCAAAGGCATACAATGTCCACTCTTTTGTTTAACATTATTAGTCTCATTATTATTCTTTTGCTATTGATACTTTTTTTTCTAAAAGGGATAAAAAGTATGGCAAAAAGGAAAGAGATGAAAAAAAAAATAAAAACCTTCATGCACGTTGTATACACACAATTTTTTTTAAAATATATAGTAGTAAAAAAATTGTTCAAGTCTTTTGTGCTGATTGTAAGCTCTTTATATGAAAAGTAGAAATTTGTTGACATAAAACTCTTCATAATGTGCATAATAGTCACTGACCGTTCGTTCATTTACATCATCATATTATTAATTATGCATAAACTGAAGCCGTGCATGAATTTTTTAAATACATGAGATTCAATGCAAGACAAAAGGATTTTCAGGAAGGAAGAAAGATACATTTTAACAATAAATACAGTGAATCGAGGTTGGGGGGATATTCTCACAAAATAATAAAAGTATCCTGTATGGTCGAATGATTTATTACAAAAAAAAAGCTGAAAAGAGAAAAAAATAGCAAGCAAAGAAGAATTTTTGAGTATGCAAAATTTTCACTTCATTGAACTTTTGAGTTTTACATTATCTTTTTGCCTCACATGTTGGATATGACCATTGGCATCAGTCAGTCGAGCTTTGTTTGAGATAAAAATGAAAGTTAAATTTGTTTGAAGGAAGATGAAAAAAAAATATGAAAATCAAATGTATAGAAGTAATTTACTAGATGGATGGGGTTGGTCAAGTTTTGAGGGAGAATTTTCATGAAAATTTTAGGAAAATTTTTAGAATTTAAAATTCTTTTTTTTTCATGAATTTTCGAATTGAAATATTTACAAAAACTCTTTTTTGAAGACAATTTTGAGAAAATTCAAATTCTTAAATTTTTTCAAACATATTTTAATCAATTATATTAGTCACCTTTTTACATTTAATTAAATTTAAATTTTTTTTAATAGCAAAATTTTAAAAGTTAAAAAATTTGAAAAAAAAAACAAAATTATTTTTTTTTTACTTTTATACTCTTTAAACTCTAACTCTCGCCAAATGAATCTAAAATTTATGTCAAAAAAACCATAGGGGCCGTTCATAAAGTACGTTACGCAAAAAAATGACTTTTTAGACCCCCCTCCCCCCTTGTTACGCATGGTTACAAATTGTCAACCCCCCCCCCCCCCCATGAACGTTCAATTTTTTTTAACTAATTTTTTTACCTATTTTTTTTAAATCCAATACTAACTTTATAAGAAGATATCTATTGAAAAAAATACTAACTAACTTTCTATAACGTATGTATGAAAACTAAATTCACATGATCAAAATATTACAAAACCTAAATTTTACATTAAATTTTTTATTTGAATACTATAAAATTATTATTGCTGATAGAACGTTACATTTTCAAATACCCCCCCCCCCTTGTTACAAATGGTTACACTTTTTCGAACCCCCCCTCCCCCCTAAAATGCGAACGTACTTTGTGAACGGCCCCATAAGGTTTTAACTTTAACTTAATGAATTTATGAAATTTGCAAAAAATCTTTTTAATGTCAAATGAATAAGCATCCAAATTTTCAACTTAAATGGTCCATAAAAAATGTTGAAATTGATAAAATTACTTTAAATTTTACCCTAGAAAATTTAGTTTCTCGAACATAACTAGGTAAAAATTTAATTTTTTTTAAAATATTTTTATTAGTATACATTGTTATCTAAAACACATCACTATGCCAAATTTCAGCTCATTTAGACAAGAGGAAGTGGTCGAAATAACGCTTTTAAAAGTCCAAAGTCAATTACACAGTATCCTAAATAGAAATGTTTAATTAATAAAAAAAAGTATTAATGACTTTATAAATATTAATCAAAATATTATTTTATATTATTTTATTCAATAAGTCAGAAACTTGAAAAAATTACGAAAATTATACAACTTCAACATGATGTTCAAACATCCAAAAAAGGAAAGAAAAATCTCAGCGCCTATAAAATGCGTAGCTGAAAAAAAATTAAATAAGGATAAGGAGAACGAAAAAAGGAAGAAAGAATAAAAAAAAATATAAAATGCTTTTTAAGAAACTCAATCAATATTTGTTCAATTTTCTTCTCGTTTTTTTTCATGCGATTTTTTTCCAATTCAATTTCTCTTTTCTTCTCCTTCATTCACATAAAAGTTTGTTGCAGTGCTTCTCTTATTTCGGCTCAAAAAGACTCGAGGAAAAGAATTCGAAAAGGAATTCAAACGCAAGGGAAAGCACAGAGAAAAAAAATTCATTTTCAAAATCAAATATTTGTGCGAAGAAAAGGAAAAAAAAAAGTTTTTTCACATCGACGATAAAATTTCCATTCCATTAATTTCTCTTAAAGAATTTCGTTTCATTTTCTTTTCTTTACCGTGCACTTTACACTCACTCACGAAAAATATAAAAAAATTACAAAAGTCCTCGTGTTTCATATCGAGGGACTTCAGCGCATTTTTGGCGCGGCGATCAGTAATCGAGCTACGAATTGAAAGTATATCAACTTTCAGGACAGACCTTGCAATATTCTACATAAAAATAACGATAATTTTTCAAAAATGTTACAAGTTAAAAGTGTGTTTTCATTATGCACAAACTAATGAAAACTGAACAAACTTGCAAAACTGAACAAAAAACTTTTCGTAAAAAATAACGGTCAAAAAATTTTCAAATGTCAACGGTTAAAAAATATTTGAAATTTCTATGACGTGTAGTTGCAGTCATGTGTTGATTATTTTTCTTTGTGAAATTAAAAATTAATTAATTAAGGTGTTTAAACACAAATGTGGGACTTTTAAATACATTTGCCGCCAATAACTCGATGAAACGAAGCTAATAAAACAAACCGGAGCTCTCTACGATGTCTAGATCAAAAGATAGTTTTTCAAAATTTGCAGCCGACCGAACAAAGTGTATGATTGAGCTTCCTTTTTGAAAACAAGTTTCCAAAAATGCGCTAAAAATGATCATCATCATCATAAAACGGCATTAATGCATTAACACAAAAAATTATTTCAAATCAATTTGTTCTTGACTATTGCATACAAAAAAATGCACAGGGATACAAACACATAGACAGGGTTGCACAGCCAGACATAGTTTGCATATAACCATCATCATTCACTCATTCATTTACATACAATTTTCATCGCGTAAACAACAAAACGAATGTCCTTATGCCACACGATATTTACTTACATTTTTTTTTTTCAATTCCTCTTCTTCATTCTCTTTCAATCGCTCTATGCTGCTTGCTACTGCTTGTTTTGTTTCTACAAAAAAAAATTTCGTACTAGATCGTCGCGTTTGTGCGCAAACGTATATTATGTCTGAAATATTTCCAGTCGAACACAAAAAACAGTTTACCTTTAGTTTCCATCTAAACATCATCGCGAATAGACGCAAATTTCATAAATCTCGTCGTTGTCGTTAATAAAATAATAATATTTGTTATTCAAGGAAATATTTTGTTCTTTTTTCAAATTCTGTGTTTTTACTTCGATGTAATTGAAAATGAGAATTTTTAAAACATGAAAAATTATTTTTTATATTGAAAAATTTTGTCGGGACTTTATTGTGAATACACCGAAGTTATTGGGAATGTGAAAAGTTTGTGGATTAGATGAAAACTTGAATTAAGATTTATTCTGAACTTTTCGCAAAAATAATGAGAAATTAGCAAAAAACTGAAATTTTGTTGAATATTGAAAGAAATAAAGTGAAAGTAAAGAATTCTTCACAATATTGCAAATTGAATCACAAAATTTAAAACTGAATCTTAAAAAAATATTCTTAAAAATTACAATTGTGGTAGAAATGACTAAATTTGTTTACAAAACATAGATTATTTTAGATGGTTTATAAGAAATAGTGAATTTACAAATGATTAATTCCAAAAAGAATTTCACAAACTAACAACAAACTCTTCATCAATCAAAAAACATCAATAGAAATATTTAAAAAATTATTAAATCACAAAATTTATATAAAAAAATGATTCAAAATTTAAAAGACATTGAAATTTCAAAACTTAAATGTGAGCAAAATCACGAAAATGAGTTAAAATATGAAAGTAATCAGAATGTATACAAATAATTTTTAAGGATATAAAAAACATCTGAAACCTTATAAATTTAAGAAATCATAAATATAATTGAAACATTTCATTTGGTAAAATTTCCATCTTAAGTTTTGTTTCATTTCATTTGAAAACATTTAAATTTGTGATTTTTAAACGCTCCACACAAAAGTTAAGTGTCAAGAAAATAGAGTTTGTGTTGCTGTTATCTAAAAAATTTAACAAAAAACTTAAAATTCATGAAACCATTCAAAAAAGTCACCAAAATCATCAAACAACTCGAAATCATCCTCAAATCATTACGAGGCACATCAACAATGAAATATAAAATCTGTAAAAAATGAAAATTAAAAAAAATATTCACAATTAAATTGAGTGTAAACTGAAAAGTGCAAAACCAAAAAAAAAAAAATCTTAGAAGAAAAAAAAATGTGAAAAAAGATCTTTAAGGCAAAGTGATATAAAAATATGTGAAACTGGGGCTGGATTCTTTGGAATTTTTCAATTTCATATTGCTACCTTAACACAGAAAAAAAGTGAAAAAAGGTTCAAAAAAAGATTTTTTTTTCTATGTCAAAAGAAAGGAAAGATTGCAATATCCAACCAGATGCCATTTATAGAAAATCGATAAAAAAAATTCTCTCTTACTTCAGCTCCGTCATCATCATCTTAAAGCTTTAACAACACACGGCTGAATTACTAACAATGAACAACAAATGTGCGCTCAATGTGAATTTCCATTGCCATTCCTTGTCGTTGCTTTATGATCGAAGAAAAATGTGCTCACATTCTGCACTGTTATTCTTTTCCTTATTATTGTTGTGATATTCGGATGAGAGATAAAGCAGTAACAGCAGCAAGCATTATCGTACGAAAAAGAAGAAGATGATGATAAAGAAAAAAAATTATTATTTTTCAATGTCTATGCAAGAATGTCTATTCATGACTTAGAAAATAGTCAATGTAGAATAGTATAAAAGACTGTCATTTGTTTGATGTGATGAATAAATAATAACTACGAGCTGAATATCTAGTGAACTAGTGCAACATATATATATATAAAAAAAAAATACTTTTACTGCATCTCTCAAAGCAGATAGCCTAAATAGTTAGGGCAGTAAAGAGAGATTAAAGTCAATAAAAAAAATATAAATAATATATAAATAAAAAATGTACAGAAATATAGTTTACTTAATGATTGCGAGCGTGATAATCATTCATTTGCTTTTAAGTCGTCATGTGCACGGCTTATATGAGACCATTTGGAATGCATATTATGAACGTCCATGCTGTGAAAAAGAGTTTATGAATTATCATAAAGGTAAGATGAAAAGATGAAAAAAATGAATGGAAATGAAATGGTTTATATGTGAATGTTATGTTGATTTCTATGGGAATAGATTGAGAGATATTACTGTGTGCATACTCTAGATTTTCCTCTAGAATGTAGGAAATATCCTATTCAAGGGGATGAAAACTGATTTTAATAAGATATAAAAATTTTAAAAATTTTTACAAAATAAAAAAATTTCAATTTGTTGAAAATCAAAAAATCTTAAAAAAAATTTAATGAAAAGCACAATATTTCGAGAAAAGAACATAAAAGAGTAACGTTGACGACTGAGACGTATCAAGTTCAATGGTGATGAATAAAAAAAATCGATTTACGACCTTTGAGAATATTTTTTTTTATGCGCGTGAAGAAAATTTTAAAACAGATTTTTTTGTGTGATAATTTACGATGAATTCGTTCTTTTTATTTTTGTAGACACTTTTGTGTCAATATAGTAAAAATTTTTACTTTTGCTGAGTTGAAAATTTTTTAAAATTTTTGGATTTTTTTTTCAAATTTTAGTCTAACTCAAAAATTTTCATGAAATTTGTTGCGAATACAATAATTTCAAAAAATCATGATCTTTGAAAATTCCAAAATTCGTAAAAACATCGCAAAATTCCAGAGCATTTAAACAACGAAACAATGAAAAATTGCTAAAACAAAGCGAAAAAAAATCCAAGAAAATTCAAAATAATGTGACACAAAAAAGAAATATTCTAGAGTTTCACTGAACTTTTTGTGTTTCTTGCCGTAAACAACGAAAATGTCAAAACGTGTACAACCTTATTTACACGAAAAAAAAGGCTGAAAAGCATCGTCACTAGGGATACGAAGGTTTTCCACAATGAATGTTAAATATAGCTCCAAAAATGTTTTGTAAATGAAAGGATTTTTTTTTAATCAAATCAAGCAACAACGTTTCTAGTTACATGCTTAATTAATTGCTTAAAAAGGTAGTCAAGGATGACTTTAACGATATTTCATGAGTTTTCTTTTCCTCGCCTCAAGAAAGTCCATTGAAAAATTTACTAATGAATATCCAATTAGAATTTTCTTTCTCATCATCATCTTATACAGACATAACAGCTTCATTCTATTTTGTTCATCTTTTTTAATTAAATTAATTTTATTCATGATAAAATCAGAATCTAATTAGAAAAGTTTTTAATTTGCAGAAAATTGCAATTTAAATTGAATTTTTTTAATTCTGAGTTTATTTTGCATTTTTTGCAATATTTAATTGTGCTTTATTTTTATTAAAATTTAAATTCTATGAGAAATAAAAATACCTTCTAAAAAGTTCTTTAAAGTCACCATCCCTAGTAACAGATTCTTATCATTTAAATGAATGTCCAGTTCAAATAAAGAAAGTTGAAATGAATTTAAAACAAAAATCACAGAAATATCTTCAAAATAATAAAAAAACTTTGGATAGTTTCATAAATTTTAAATCCAAGATACTTATTTCAAAAGTAAAAAATCACTCATTTATGGTGTCATGTCTATCGCATTCATATCACCCCATTCGTATAAATAATAAATGAACATCTCTCTCGTCTCGTTATTGCGATAAAGTTATGTCTTCGTTCATCTTTAATTATCATCACTCAATCACTCATGTGTACATGAAAACGGCCTCGCCGAAAAAAAATTCTTCGTCAGGAACGCTTAGTTTTTATCAGTTTACTCTTATTTTTTATTGAAAAACATATTGTATTATTATTTTTTCTTATGTATTTCATTGAAACGAACATTTTGATACCAAATTTATGCAGATACGATGTTTAATTTCATTAAAAAATCAATTTTAATGAGCGTTCCTGACGAAGAATTTTGAGGAAAAATTAATTTTTATTTTTAAAACTGCCAATATTATTGCTGTTACTGCAGAAATATTCAAAGTTTTTATACCAAATTGTGTATAACCACTTGCTTAACAAATTCTAATATTAAAATTAATATTTGAAAATGTTAAAGCATGGAAAAATACAAATTTATCTTCAAAAATCTGTAACGGTCGCCATTAATTTAAATTTTTCAGTTGACAAAAAATTGGAAAAATTTAAATTACTCTTGATTTAAACAATAGTTTATGCATATAAATACAAGAAATCAAAATTTAAGTTTGATTCTTTATGATTTGATAGAAAGATCATCAATATCATGTTGATTCGAGGTGTATTTCATGAAAGAAAAATTTTATTAAAATTTGAATTTCAAAAAACCGTTACTCTGTTATTCCTCAATTTTTCGGCGAGGCCGAAAAGCATTTAAGATTCAGCTCCTCATAAAATGCTTACATTTAACACATAAGACACGTCTTTTGCAATTATGGTCTTTGATTTTACAGTTGCATACTTTATACTTTGCGACATGTGTAAAATTTTTGTATAATTTATTAATCATCAAACAGATATTAAGAGGATCAGAAGATGTCTTTTTTTATAAATGCATTCAAGTGATGCAAAAATGCGCAGAAATTTTTCTTTTTATGAAATAATGAATGATAAGAGAAGAACTCAATTGCATTTGATGGATGAAGATGTAAGGAAAATTTTATTTTTTGAGAATGAAAACGAATCATGAAAATGTCGATTCATTTTTTTGCAGAAAATATATTTGATGTGTATAACTCAAAATTATATTGTTGAATGAGGCAGTAAATTGATAACAAAATTTAAAATTGCTGAAATTATTTGATTGATTAGTTTTTGAAAAATAACATCTAAAACTTAAGTTTTAAGATTTAATGTTTAAAAGATTATTTAAAATTTATATAAAAGATACATTTCTGTACATTTTCTAAACTTATTTAGTTATTAAACGCAAATACATTTCTTCACCTAGTACTTAGTAGTAAATACAATATAAACTCAAAAATATTAAAATGCAAAAATCCTATACTTCAGTCTTGAAACCTACAATCATCATCAACATTTTGTTCAAAAATCTACAAAAACTTCAATAACCTCAAAATCAATCCTCATGAACCATTAAATCAAGAAACCCAACAAAGAAAAATGTTCAATTGAATTAATTTGGTCCTCAATATAATTTCGATCTTATTTAGGTTCATTAATATGCTGAATATTCATAAGTTGCATGTTATTAAACTCCAACTCGGAAATGCATAAATTTGTTAATAATAATTATTACATCCATTTGAAACCTAATTATAATAAATACATAATTGGATCAATCGTGGCTGTAATGACAAATGGACTGAATATGCGATGTAGAATTGAAGATATGGATATGAAATTTTGTTTTTGTGGTACTTGATGGAGAATTTTATGAATTTATGTACATAAAGTTTAAGTACGATTTTACATCTAACAATTGCAACTATGCTGACTAAAGTAATAAAGCATTCAACTTTTTAAACGCTTTCTCTTTCTTACATTAGCTAATAATTTTTATTCACTATTTTATACTATTTAAAAAAAAAATAAAGAAAAAAGATTGAAGTAAAATACAAAAAAAAAAAATATTTACAACCGCAATTGTCGCGCGAGTTTTCATTCAACAGCATCAGAAAATGACAAAGAGAGGAACAAACTCTCAAGCTATTTTCCCCATTTTTTTTTTCATTAGAATGAACTATTTTTTCACGTTTTTATAATGGGTCGATCACTAATGATGTTCAATTTTTTCGGTGAGAGAAGGTCTGAGGCTGTGTTTTTTGTATGAATATTTTATGGCAGAGGTGGGGAGGGGGGTCTGAAAATCCAATTTTTTGATTGACGTCATACGTGAATAGCCCATAAATAAAAAAATACAGAATCAGAATTCAGAATAATAACTTTATGCGCTATTGTTGCTTTATGAATGAGATTCTCTTCCATTCTTTATTCTTGGTTTATAAAAAAATTACAAAGGTCCTCGTGTTTTATATCGAGGGACTTCAGCGCATTTTTGACGCAGCGATCAGTAATCGAGCTACGGATATAAAATATAATATCAACTTTCTGAAAAAAGATACCAAACTTGCAATATTCTTTACAAAAAAAAATCATAATTTTTATCAAAACTGTTCAACAGCTATCAAAAACCCTTCAATTTCATTTTCCCTACATTCATTGTGCATAAAAAGTGTGTTTTCATTATGCACAAACTAACAACTTGCTAAACAGAGCAAAAAACTTTTGATCCAAAATAACTGTCAAAAAAAATTCAAAAGTAAACGGTCAAAAAATATTTGAATTTTTTTGGTGTGTTTTTTTTTTACATTTCTTTGTAAAATTAAAAGTTAATTAAATAAGGTGTTTAAACTCAATTTTAGGGTTGCAAATTGCATTTCTTCCCAATAACTCGATATAACAAAGCTATTAAAACTAACCAGAACTCTCTACGATGTCTAGATCAAAAGATAATTTTTTGCAGCCAGCCGAACAAAGTGTATGATTGAGCTTCCTTTTTGAAAACAAGTTTCCAAAAATGCGCTAAAAAGAGAAAAAGTTGGAAAAAGTAAAAGAATTTCCAACCAAAAGAAAAGTGTACAATATATATAACTATATTATAGAATAATTTTCACAGAAATGAATTTATAATTGATACAAGGCAAGAGAGAGCAAAAAAAGGGAGAAAAAGTATAAGAGCAGAAAAAAAGTTCTACAATCCTAATTAAATTATAATTGGATTTTGTTGATAACGAAGAGAGATGAGATGAGATGAGAAAGAAATGAAGCTAAGTTTTTGTATAAATATATATAACTCTGAAATATTCAGACGATGATTCCATTTCAATGAGCCTGTGTGAGTGTCTTTATGTCTCGTTAACGATAAAAAAAAACTTTTCTTCTTTTGGTTTTCTTTGAGATATTTGTGGATAATTGCCGGCGGCGCATTTATAAAATAGGCAAATTATTGTAATGAGGAATGAATTTTGTATTTCAAAGTGATTTTAATTTTAATTTTAAGGAACTACAGAATTGATTTTTTTATTGAGTGTGCTTCCTTTTTTGTGGGGTTGCTGTTAAGGTATAAGTTATACCGTATAACATTATTGCTGATAATTTTGGGATATTTGCATTCCAAATTCTGGGATCAAATCCCATTGATGCTTGATAATAAAATCTCAACTTATAAATTTCATGTTCAAATCCCTTGAGATCGAAATACTTTTGATATAATTTCCAAAAATGTAGATCAAAAAATTCAACAACATCATTCGTAAATATCCCACAAAAACCCACATTAAGCTATCCTAATTGAGTGTCCAAACGCTAGTTAGCAATCAAAAAAACTTTTCTGTTCATTAAACCACGATTTATGATATCCTATATTCATAAATTTCCCCCTTAAGCATGATTAATTTTCCTTCAAAAAAAACTTACTTATTCACATAACAAGAAGCACCAAAAAGTCGGACAACTTGTACTCACAAAAATTTCATAATTCTAAGAAAAAGGGCCAACAAAACTTCTGAAGGGGATGAATAAAAAAAAAAAAAAAAAATAAAATAAAAAAAAGAAAAAAAAAAACAAAAATGACTTTTAAGAAATTTTTTTTTCCTTTGCGCTTCTTTTCAACCGCAATATAAAAATAAAAATAAAGAATAATGATGCTGTAAGAGCCGCAATAAAAAGCAAGAAGAGAAACAGAAATAATAAAATAGCAATCCTTTTGCGTTTTTTTTTCCTTCCTTTCCTTAACTAAGAAAAGATGAAAGTTCTCTCTTGGAAAAAAGCAGCAAACTTTTTCTTAGCTGTTGATCTTGATTTACACAGAAAAAAAATGTGTATACAAGTGAATATATATTTAGATTGTTGGCAAAATGAAAAATAGACTTTCGGCACGCAAATGTTATGTTATGTCGGAAGCAAAGAATTAATTAAACAACTAATGAAATTTCATAATGGCAGAAAGTACTGCGAAAAAAAATAATATTTTCCTCTCTTCCTTCTTGTTGTGCAGACATAATTAAATAATTCACTACTTTTTTTCTCCTTTTTGGGGTTGTTTGGGGATTATGGAACTGAAATTTTTTTCGAGTTTATAGATTTGTGAATTTTTTAGCATTACTTTCATAGAATCATTTAATAAATTTTCAAAAAATTACCTTAGAATTGTTTTAATACTCTTGAATTCAAACTTTTTCCGAAATAATCAAACTAAAATTTATCCGCAAATTTTTAAATGCTACAAAACATCAGCACATTCCCCATCATCACCCACTCTTATTATGGACATTCAAAGCATTTTTTTCATACATTCCTCATACATCCTTTCCTTTATTTTCATGTTCGAGGTCGTATGATGTGTAATATGTACATATGTGAGAAATTTTTCATTTTTAATTTGATAAGCAGATAAAGACTCACACAATGCATAAAAACACAGAGTAAAGGAATGTGAATGGAATTTGTAAACATCAAAGACCTTAAAATTATTCATGAGATAGCATCATTATGAGAGATTTGAGTTGTGTGTTTTAGAGTTGAAGTTGTTTGCAATTTATTAATTGTGTTAGGTGATGAGGTGGGAGTTTGGGGATTAAAATTGAAAGTTTCGCATTTAGGGATCGTTCATAAAATTCGTAACGCTTATGGAGGGGGGAGGAGTTACGAACGACTTCTTATTAAATAATTTAGGGCCCTTAAGGTTTTGCATTTAATATTTGTGTAAATTTACCTTATTATGTCTTTTAATTTGTTGAAACCCTAACTAAAAATCTTAATTGCATTCAAAACAAATTTTCAGGACAATCTAAAAATTCTGATAACAAAAAATAAATCTTTTTCATATTTCAACTCAATTTTAAAATAAAAATAATTTCAAAGTACATACAATTTTAAATCCCTCAACATTTTCATATTCATCAATAAGTCAAATAAATTCAAAACTTTTCTATAAAAAAATTAAATAATTTAGTATCTAAAATTTCAAATTTCATGAAAACTAGTTTTAATCACTTTTTAAAGTCATTTTAATGCAAGTTAAACTCTCTCTTGAACGAGCAACATGAAAACTCGTTCGAACAGAAATAAAAATTCATCAAGGATGAACATTGTGAAGTTTCTTAATATTTCATCTTGCAACAAACATAATAACAATAAGAATAATAATGATAATAGTTGAATGTAGATGCATCTAGGTCAAATATATTCATTTTCTTGATGATAAACTTCCTTAGAATATTTTCCATCCAACTTGGAATAAAATATTATATTCGTATTACACCAGCAATTTATCTTTGAGATGTTCAAGGTCTTAGATTATTATTACAATTGTTCTTTGAGTAATACTTCAATTGTAAACTCCTTATGGAAAATTTTATTTATATTTAAATTTTCTTATGGATTAGTAAGAGAAAATTATTTCAGGTAATTTAAAAATTTCACAGCACAGAAGAAAATTTCAACCTAATTAACTGAAATATTCAACTTAATTTATTTCAAACCTCAAAATAGCTCAAAATATTCGATTATCACTATTTTAAAATAAACCATTAAAAATTTCGACCAAAAATTCATCGAAGGGTGTAAAATTGACATAGAAAGGAAGGAACGAAGAAAATAAAGCTGAAAAAAAATTGTTCATTCCACGATAATAGCAGAAGTGAAACCTTTTTTCATTCCTTTATGATATGATGCTTTACATCTCCAGTTATATCATAAAATAACACAAGGAATGCAACCATGTCGACAACGTAAAGAATAAGAATTAAAATATAGCTTCATTGTTGCTTTGGGGACGAGAGAACGTACAACAAAAATAAAATAAAATAAAGAAGTAAAGAACTTTTTAGCTCACTCAAAAAAAAAATCTTTTTTCATTTTTATTTCATGCTTGTACTTCAGGATACACAAAAAAAATGAGGAAAGACATGAAATAAAAAATAGTCAAGAATTTTTCTCCTCCTTTGACCATGAATAAAGGCAACAAAAAAAACTGAAAAGCATACAAAAGTAGCTAGACTTAAAAAATGTGTCAAAAAATGTACAACAATATAGTAAGAGAGAGAAAAATTCCGGTGGATGGGTGAGAATGGAATACAAATAAGTTATTCACAATGTTCACATTATACATGACTTTGTGAGATTCGGTATGTTATATGGTGAATGAAAATGAAAAATAGAAAAAAAGAAAAGAAGGAATTTAGCTATTCATCGTGTTCTCTGTCATCCTGATGTCCGATAAAAAACATTTTCCTTTTTACTGTATTTATATGACTACTACAACTTTTTGTAGATATTTCATTCTCCAATTGATCATCCTCTTCATTTAAAATGCTAATTCTTTCTTCATCATCGCTTGGCACATGCAAGTGATGCAAATGATGCAAATTGCTATGTGATATGACTTCCTTTATTTTATGTTCGACTTTCAATGTCGATTGTGATACATTGTGCATGAATGAGGATAATCGACGTTGTGTTGCAATTGATAGGAAAGAACCGACCGAGAAATGTCCAGGTGTACGGAATCCACCTTCATGTATTTCATCTGCAAGGATCTTTGGTATTGGAATGCTTATTTTATCTTCATCGTTTGTTTCGGTGAAGAATGATATGATTAAACCGAAAACTATGGTCAATATTGTGCCAATCATTGAATAGTAGATGTAGCTGACTCGATAAAAGATGGCAAAAAATCCATCATCATTACTCATTGATGATGTTGATATTTCTTCATCTACTAATGCTCTTATTGATGTTGTTGTCGTTGCATTCACAATGCAATCACATTCACTTACTGATGAACGTAAAAATGGCTCCTCTGTGGTATTTCTCATTTGTGCCATTATACCGAGAACTGTAACGCAGAATGTTGCTAAAAGTCCTCCGTAAAATGCTCCCTGAAAGCAGATAAAATATGTGTTATACGTGCTCATATGTGAAGCTTTAAAGTGTCCTTAAAGGTGAGAAAGCAGAACGAGAGAAAATGAAAGGATTTCAAGGGGGAATGTGAGCTTTGTTGCTATTATTAAAAGAATAAAAAACTATTTTCCTAATAACATTATTTAAAGCTCATGTCCCCCTGCAATATTTAATAAATAATTTATGTCTTTTTCTCTGAAATTCCATTCCTTTTTTTCTCTCCATGTTTCTGTTTCGAATTTAATTTTATTTCCTATTTTATTCTGTAAAATATCTCGACTATAACTTCACATTACTTACCTTTACATTTGCTGATTTAAAAAATATTCCGAGTGAGAATAATCCTAATAAAATTCCACCCACAAGACCATTTAATGTTAAAGTTGCCTGCAAAACTCCTCGTCCTTCGACCAAAAAAATTAATCCGAATGAAAAAATTCCATAACTGTAGACATGCATGCAAAAAAAGAAAAAAAGTCAGAAAAAAAGTGGAAAGGATTTTTTTCATATGAATGAGAAATATTTTTTGGGCCTTTAACGCACCAACACACTTGCATGCTTCTTCTTATTCTTGCCACAGTTTATACCAGAAAAATATATGAAAATATGTTCAGCAAATAACAGACACATATGCAAAACGAACATCCGCATGCAAGCATGTAAGCATGTAAAAATACAGGAAATGACAGTAATCTCTTAAAACTCACCCAACTGCCATCCATTTTGTATATAAAGCTCCTTTTTGCGGTGAAATTTTCACATTAAATCCAGCTATCAGAATATCTTCCATTGTAACTGCTGATAATGAACTTAAACATGCAGCAACTGTGCCTAAACTTGCTGCAAATATCCTACAAGCCACATAAAATATACACCAAAAAAATCGATTAATTAGTTAATTAATTAATTTACATCAATTAGTAAAATTAAAGAGTTGATGATAATGATGAAAATTTTTGCTTACCCAGCCACAAAAATGCCAACAAAAAATCGAATATGTCCAAACATGTCCATAACATAAAAAGGCATCAGCTGGTCAATCGCATCAATTTGACCAGATTTCATGGGATCGCAATTTTCATAATGAGCAAATGCCATAATGCCCGTATAGAAGTTCACCAAAAAGACCGAGACCAACCCAAATACGGACAATGTTAAAGCAATTTTGGCCTTCGTTAAACTTTTTAATGACATTGCTTTCTGAACTGTCGATTGATTTACACACAGCAGTGATGTCCAATAGAAAAATCCTCCAATTATTACATTAAATACAGAATGTCGTTCTTGTGGATGTGGATTGAAGCTGCAATTAGAGATATTTAAGATTTTTTTCTTCAACATAAATTTAATCATCGACTTACTTGAACATATCAAGTCGGTCATTATCCTTAGCAATTTTAAAAATTTCTTCAACACCACCTTCCTGATAAGAAGTTCCAACAATCACAATCAATGCCATTGAAATGAATAAAACACCAGCTTGAAAAGTATCAGCGATGACAACAGCTTTCAATCCTCCTTGACTTGAGTAAAAAACGCAAACCAAATAAATCAGAATAATTGCAAGTCGTGTATTGAGGCCAGTGGCCTTTGACAATGCAATTGCAGGTGCCAACACGGAGACGGACGTGTAGAAGCACATTTGAAGAATGTAAAGAATTCCACCCATCAATCTCATTGCTCGTCCAAATCGTACACCCAAATATTCATAGCATGAGGTCAATTGCATTTCGTGGTAAATTGGATAGAAAACTTTAAGTGCAACTGGAATGACTAAAATCATTGGAATAACTGAAACGATTGAAATACATTCATTAATCAAAATGAGGTGGACATTTTTCGTGATTTTATGAGGATGCTTAGAGGATTTTAAGGTAGAAAATAATGAAGGATATTCCAATAATCCCTCGTACTTACCAATAAGAGCAAACTGTGAACCATAAAAGAACATTTCAGACGGATTTCCTAAAAGTTCAATGGCAGTAACAAAACTTGTTGTTAAACTTAACGTCACTGGAAATAAGCTCATTTGAGAGCCCAGCATGAAATCAGATGATGACTCTAACGAGCCTTTATGACAAAAGCCATAAAAAAGTCCAATTTTCAATGATACAGCAAGCATGGCTATAACAACTGCATAATCATACGGCGAGAATGCCTGTGTTTTCATTTCTGTACACAGCTGCCGCTCTTCAGTACTCAACTTATCTGGATTTTGAAACTCTGCCAAATTTCGATGATAATCATATTCTTCTATATCTTTATTATTGTCATCTTCGGAAGTGTTTTTTGATTCGAATGCGAGGATTGCTGTTCCGGATATGACTACTAAAACTATAAAAAGTTGTTGTACTGCTTTGTTCATCCCTGCTTTAACAATATGAAAACTTTTTTTATTATTTCTTTTTTTTCTTGTGCTTCAAGTTAAATGCACACAAAATGAAGTTCCGTGAGATGAGAGGAAAAAAAAATTCTTAATAAACTTTCTCGCCAGAATTCTTCTCGCTTTTATTATTATTTTTTTTTGCTCGTCGCTCGTATTTGTGTGAAGTTTTTTTTTCTTCCTTTTTTTCGTGTCTTCTCTCTCTCTCTCGATGAGGTTGAAATAATAATAATAAATCCACCGCACTGAGTAAGATTTAATTGAGTTTAGAAGAAGAATTTCTTATGTAGAAATATTTTTTTATGTGAGTTTAATTCTTGTCTTAAGTTGAGTAGAAAAATTTCTTCACGGCACTGTTGGAAATAAAAAAGAAGGAAAAAGATTATTTAAAAATTCAACTTCACCTTTTGTTTTCTTATCACGATTTTGTATTTTTTTTTCTTAAAAAACAATAAAATTGTAAAGTTTTTTTTCTGTTTTGCTTTTTGTTTCAAGTTTCAAGTTAATTCTCAGGTCAGGTGCGGAAATGCTTGTGGAATGAAAAAGCTGAAAGTCATCATAAATTCCTTGTCATTATTTTTCTGTTAAATGGTTTTGTGTTCTGAGTTTTGTTGAAAGTTGAAAGTCACATGTGTGAAAAATTTTGATTTCGCAATGACGATGTAGAAATTTTGTTTGTTTAATTTTTTTGAATGGATTCTGCGTGAGGTTTTGAAATTGTTAAAAATTAATAGGTTTCATCTAGTTTTTCTTTGAAAAGTTTGAAGATTTTCCACTCAAGAATATGATTCCAAACCAAACAATACAAAATATGCTCAAATCTTTATGGGACCTTTCATTTATTACGTAACGCTTAAATTCGGAATTTTTACCTCCGGTTTTTATTTTATTTTTTTTCTTTTTGTTACGGACGAAGGTACATTTTTAACATAACAAAAGAATTACGTGTGAGAACATTAGGCTGTAACAAACTTTCGGACACTCCATTTTCCTTAAGAGCGCTTCGTAATGAGTGAACTACCCCCAATTTAAACGTTTAAAATTCACTATTTTCATAAATAAAATTTATTATCGTAAAATATTGACTCATCGCTGAACACCTTGACTTTATATTATCGAACAAAATTTTAATTCTCATTCGAAAGATAAAATTCAAATTTTCGGAAGTTTTTAGATTAAACTGATTAAAACAGGAAAATGATAATTCTTCTTTTTTTACTGATAATTATCGTGAATTATCATGTTATAAATTTAGATCTTTTATTTTTAAATTATTTATTGCTGTACTGGGGATCTTCAATTTGAGTTGACTCGATTTGAGTAACTAAAGTATCCCCATACAAAAATTCAAATTTTCTTTTTTTAACGGTCATTTTTTATACGTTTCGATTTGAGTAAATTCGATTTGAGTAGAAATTTTCCGAAATTAAACAATTACTCAAATCGAGGATCCCCAGTATATGAAAAAAGATGCGAAAAAGAGAACAGATGCACAAACCAAAAATTTGAAAAATTAATGTTTTTTTAAAAAAAATTTGACTTTCCAATTGCATTAAAATTCTTTAACTAACATGATTAGTATTTCTCAATTTTTGCTAATTTTTGGTAAATTTTTTTTTATGGAGAAATTATTGATTTATAGGCTCACTATAGAATATAATCATTATTAATCAATAAATGGGATTAAAACTAAAATAATTAGATATATTATTTATGAAAAAGTCATCTAAATTTTCATTAATTTCTCAATATTTTAATTTTTAATGGTTTATTCTGATTTTTTTTTCTCATTGAATTTCATAACTGAAGTAAAAATTATTTAATATTTCAAATATTTCATTTCCGATTCTTAAAGTTGAATTTCCACACTTTCGACTGACACTACATTCATCGATGCATACATTTCATGCATTAAAGTACCACAATTGTTTGAATTTTCAACACTCATTTCCACCAATCAATTCAAAATGCCGTAAATTTTTGCATTTTTTATTATTACAATTCACATTACAATTTTTTTCCATCCATAAATACTCAATAGCTCTTCAATTATTTCCTGCTTACCTGCACCACTCGTAACTTGAAAAGCGCAATTTTTTATGATTTTATTTTTCCACTGCTTCACGCTTTTCAACGATTGAGATTCTACTGAATAAGAATTCAAATGAAACCGTCAGTAAAGCTGTCAGTGTACAGAATGACAAAAGAAGTCAGAAGAAATGTACGAAAAAAATAATTCGAGCGCGATAATTAATTAACACTTTTTTTTAATTAAATTATTATTATTCGAATCAACACAGCGTTTATCGTTCGCGAGATGAAAAAAAAAATAAATTATAGATTTTATTTTTATTTGAATGAAATATTCGCTCTGTATGTTGTCAACACGAACTTTGTTCAATTAATGCACAGATATTACGTTTCTTTTCTTTTTGCTGATTTTTTTTCTTGTCATTTTGTGGATAAATTCACTACCAAGGTGTCGATTTACCTTTTCTTTGAAGATATGAAAATGGATGAAATTGTCTGTGTACGAAGTTTTGTTTGTTTTAAAATATTACAATCTATAAAAAGTCTCGTGATTTAATAAACAAAAAGAAGAAGAAGAGATAAGACAACAAAAGAAAGATTGACGTTTTGTGACTAATAAAGTTGATGTTTATGAATGTAAATAAAATATATATGAATGAAAATATACATGAGAATAACCAGGAGAGAGCCCCCTTGATGAAAAATTTCTTAATTTTGCAAAAGTTTTTCGAGAAAAAAAGCATTTCGACCTCCCTTAAAATTTTCTCATCCATACACACACAAAAAAAAAATTGGACACCTCCTAGAAAAAATTTCTTGCTACGCCTCTGAAAATATGATAAGAATGTTTTTTGACAAATAAAGTAGGATAGAGAGAGAAATTTCTAGAGCAGACCGAACAACATATGACAATTTTTTTGGTGACTCAAAAACTCATTATATTAGGTTTTTCAAAATTTAAAAAAATAATTATATTTTTTGAAAATTAATTAAATCAACAACATCATAAAAAATTAAATTAATAACACCTCATGAAGTCAAAATGTCAATAAAAAAAAGATTCTTAAAAATAAAAATTAAAAACTTTTAAAAAATGCGTCAACAATACAAATTTGCGTCAATCATCCAATTACCACTTAATTCCAATTTGATGTACAAGACAATTTTTTAAAAACAAAATTATTAACAAGTTTTTTTTTCCTTATTTTTCGAGAAATTTCCGTACCTAGTTAATTTGTGAATTCTTTTTTTTAATATTCAACAAACATTTGAGAAAAATTCGAATGAACTTAAATAATTTACTACAATCATAAAAAAATTCATCAACTCACATCCCATGACTTTTAAAAATTGTGTTAATTACTTGCTAAATACTTGTGACTACAACACAAGAAATATTTTATTTTATTTTGTCTTAAAATAGTCAATTAGACATCTTAATGTTGCGTAGATGAAAACGTAACTACAAATTTTTACGGTCAATTTCTACTTGGTTGAAAAAATAAATTAAAATGTCAAATGAGCTTACATCTACGTGATATATTTTAGTCATTTTCCGAAATATTTGTAACATTTTCTCAGGTATAGTAATTAGTAAATGCTGAGGGTGCAGAAGTATGCTAAGAAGAGTCACAAGAATGAATGAAAAATTGCTAAAACTCAAAAGACCGTAAGAATGAATGAAAAATTAAAAATATCAACAATTAGTATCTTTAATGCTGTTAATTAGTTGATAATAATTCAGTTGATATAGAAATCAACTTTTTAATGATTATTTTTTGTTCATTCATAAAAATAAGTGTGGGAAGAATTTGTTGCGGATATGATACAGGGTGATTCGAAATAATTTTTAAATTTATGAAAATAATTTTTTTTTCAAATTTTCAAAAAATTTTAAAAAAATTTAAAAACATCATAGCAAGTCTGAAATTGAGTAACAACATTAAATTAATGAAACAATTTTAAATAAATTTCTCACTTGAATATTCCACTCTCAACATAATTGAAAAAATCATATGCAAAACATCAACTGAATAACACTAAATGTCTGCAGTCATTCATCACTAACAATAATCTTTTCATTTTCCAACCTTTTCAGATCATGTACGAGAATTTACATGTGGTAAACATTACTACCGTAATTTTTTGCTCCAAGAGCATAATGAGGCGCTTTATGTTGGTGCCATGTAAGTACATAATATCGTCACTTCTCGCTTTTTATTCAATTATAATAACATGTCTCAATAGCTTAGATAAGTTGGAAAAAAATCATGTCATTAAAAAAATTCTTTCATTATTTATAAATAGGGATCGTATTTTAAAACTTCATCTAGATGATATAAGTAGAACAAATTGTGAGGTAAGATGAGATTATTTTTTTAGTTATCGTGTAGCAAACTTAATGAGAAATTTTTCTTTAATTACAGAGAGATCACATTCTTTTAGAGCCCACATCTAGTGATGTTCGTAATTGCATTTCCAAAGGAAAAAGTCAGGTATGAATAGATTTTTTTGTCTTTCATTTAATGATGTAAATTTCTAGTTTTGTAAAGTTTTGATTTTCCATACAAATATATTCAAATTTAATTTGAAAAAATATAAATAAAATTTTCAAAACATATATACTGAGTGTCCTCGACCAGGGCTTAACCACAAATTTTTCGAGGAAACCACCAACCCCAAACCAACTGTTGGTTGGGGAACCAAAAATTTCAAATACAAAAATTCAAATTTTTATCCTTAACGGTCATTTTTTATAAATTTTATTTTGAATAACATTTTTCCGGAACCCAGAGGTGGACACGATTGCAGATTGATGAAAAATTTCTTCATTCTATTGTTAGGATTGAAATTTTTGTATGAAGAGATAAAAAATGATGGAAAGATGAAATTGTGTCTGGTCCGGAACAAAATGATTGTTCAAAATGAGGTCCTCCTGTGTGTGTTTTTATTGAGATTATTAAACTTAATAATTTACGTTATTTATGAAATGAATTCCTAAATAATATGTGTAATGAACTAAAATTTTATTTCTGATTATTCTTCAAACAGCACTTTGATTGTCGCAATCACATCCGCGTGTTGCAGCCTATGGAAGGAAATCGACTGTATATATGTGGAACATATGCACACAATCCAAAGGATTATATTATTTTTGTAAGTGTTTTCTTTCTTTTATTATACTATTCAATGAATAAAAACATTTCTTTTGTTTGAAACTTTTAAATAAAATAAAGTGCATATGCATTAAGAAATGAGAATTATTCATCTATTATCTAAGGGCGTTAATGGAAATTCCATTTTACAAAGGTTTTAGTTTTATTCATAAACAATTCCACATTGTCTAAATCAGAACATCAAATGTCATTTTTTTTTTTTTTTAAAAAAAAAGAAATGAATTACAACGCATTTTCTCTTATCAATCAAAAAACATTAAGCTGAAAATTAAAGCTTTCATACTTTTATCAAAATGATGTTACAATAACATCATCAATTATTCATTGATGTATGATTGTCGGGCTGTCGACTCCCTCGAGAGAAATCGCAACATACGAGCAATTAATTTCCACATTAATGCTTGTGTTTGTGAGTAATAAAATGCAGGGTTGGAGGATGAAATTTTAAGTGATGTCTAATTTTAAATAATGGATATAGATTTAAGAATCATGATCGTAAAGACTAATTATTTAAAGCCACAAATATTAATTTTATTTGAGTTTTCATAAAAATTTGATGTCTGTTTTCCCAACCCTGAACTAAATCGATTCACTAACAGAACACAAAAAAATCAGGATGAGCATAATGAAAGACGCGTGATAAATCCATTTTCAATCAATACATGAACAAAAAAAAAAAAGAATCGCGTCAGCATTATCACATCATATTCCTCATGTCATGATTCTCTTACTCTTTTCATTAACATATAGACATGCAGTTTTCATATAATTTTTTTTGTAGCTTTATAAATTGATATATGTCATGTATTAATATACAAAAAAAAATTGTAGACATAACAGCAATGTATATGTTATGGATATCTACATTTACATTATCGAACAGTAAAAAGCAATCATGTTGATGGATTTGTATGATATAATGAAATTGAAATTAACTGTATGAGGAGTAAATTTTTATTGCTTTATGATACTTGCTTTATTGAGTATATATAAAATGTTTTAGGAAAATTAAAATTTGGGTAGGCATTGAGTTATTTTGGGGACATGAAACAGTATTTAAATTTCTATGTCAAAAAATGTTGAGCTTTAAGCTTAAATAAATAAAATAGCTCACGTGCCAATTCCAAACCCAATTTACCAACAAAACCTCATTTTAACATAAACTCAAAAAAAATATGATCTTAGCAGACATGATGAAAATTTAATTAATTTTGCTATTCACTTGAAAATTCGCGAGCTTTTGAAATTCAATAAAATATAAATTAATGAGGTAGAATATTTTATAAATGTTTTGCTGGGTTTTGAGGTTTTTTCTGCCTCAAAAATTAATCAGCATTGATACCGCAATTTATGCTTCCAATTTCATCATCTAAAATTGCTAATTTATATTCTAAACTATAACACAGCTAATTAATTATAATTGTATTTTCCTATAGACAAATTTAACACATTTACCAAGATCAGAGCTTTTACCTGGCATCGGAAATGGCATTGGAAAGTGTCCGTATGATCCACTTGACAACTCAACAGCTATTTATGTTGAAAAAGGCAATCCTGGTGATTTTTCAGCACTGGTAATTAAAATAAATAATTTAAGACTATTTTTTGTGATTATTTTTTTTTTTTGTTTTTGTTTTTATTCAATTCAAATGAATTGTATTTCCAACTTTTCATTTATTTAGTATTCTGGAACAAATGCTGAATTCACAAAAGCTGATTCCGTTATTTTCCGTGCTGATATTTATAACATGACAACTGGCCGAAAGGAATATAATTTCAAACGAACACTGAAATATGATTCGAAATGGCTTGATAGTAAGTTAATTAATGGGTGGCATGGTGGAGGTGGAATAACAATGGATGTGAGAAAATTGGCATGTTATGAAAGTTTGTAACTTTTAGCTATAGAAGTTGATGTGTAGTATGTCATTTTTCATAATTTGAGAGGTTTTGGAGGAATTTTGAAAAGATTTGATGAGGAAAATTGGAAGAGGTTCGAACCTAGTAATTGTTCTCTTACTTAACCTCATTTATGCTTTCAGATTGAAGCATTGCGTCCATTTTGTAAATTATTTACAAAACTAACCACTTTCAACTTTATGATGCCCACCTCTTACCTCCATACATATTTCCAATTTATCATGCAATATATCAACTCAACACCCCATTCAATTCTAACAAAAATTCTTTTTCCTTTTCCCTTCACAGAGCCCAATTTTGTAGGATCTTTTGAAATTGGCGATTATGTATACTTTTTCTTCCGAGAGACAGCTGTCGAGTACATAAATTGTGGTAAGGCTGTATATTCACGTGTTGCTCGAATTTGTAAGAAAGACATGGGTGGAAAGAACATTTTAAGTCAAAACTTTGCAACCTACTTAAAAGCTCGACTTAATTGTAGCATATCTGGTGAATTTCCATTTTATTTCAATGAAATTCAATCAGTGTATCAAATACCGACTGATAAGACAAAATTTTATGCCACATTTACAACGAGTACGAATGGATTAGTTGGATCAGCTGTGTGCAGTTTTGATATCAATGAAATTCATTCGACATTTAAAGGAAAGTTTAAGGAACAAGCGAGTTCCAATTCAGCATGGTTACCAGTACTTAATTCGAAAGTACCTGAACCTCGTCCCGGTATGTGCGTTGACGAAACACAAAATTTACCTGATGTCGTTCTCAATTTCATTCGATCGCACCCATTAATGGATAAACCGGTCAATCATGAACATAATAATCCTGTATTTTATAAGCGCGATTTAGTATTCACAAAATTAGCTGTTGACAAGTAAGTTGTGGTTGAATTTGTTCACATTACAAATTTTTTATTGATTTTATTTTGTCTACCCCAAAAAAAAAATAATAATAACAATTTAGAATCCGCAGTCCAACAACCAATCACGAATACAAAGTTTACTATATTGGCACAAACAATGGTCGAATCTATAAAATCGTTCAATTTGTACGCGATGGCGAGTCAAAATCAAAACTATTGGATATATTTGAAATAGCAAAGAATGAAGCCATTCAAGTGATTGATATAAGTCAGAAACATAAATCACTTTATGTATCGACAGATCATCGTATTAAACAAATTGATTTAGAAATGTGTAGTCATCGATATGACAGTTGCTTTAGATGTGTGAAAGATCCGTATTGTGGTTGGGATCATGATGCGAATTCATGTAAACCATATGAGCCAGGATTATTACAGGTGAGAGGATTTCTCTATTTTTAACATGTACATATAGTACTGCTGCATATTAAAAGTAACACATTGTGTATTGAGGTTATTTTTTGGGGCAGAATGAAGAAAATAAGTAACTTGAAGTGTCCGAGAGAATTGAGGTTTTTTAACAGGCAGGAAGAGAGAGAGAATGAGAAAATAAGAACTGTAGATGTAATTGAATCTGTGATGATAACAGTAATAACATAAAATTTTGTGGTCATACTATAACACATGAACAAGGATTCCTTATCATGATCATAATCATGAACATTTCCAAACTAACTTGAAGATATTTTTTTCACATCCTGTATATCTTGTCATTAATATTTCAATACATGTGTTTCTTGGTGCAATTTTTGGCCATTGAAAATTGGAATTTAAGTGACAATTTGTATGATAGTTTTGGTTTGGTTGAATATGATTGTTATATTGTGTATGGCTTCAGGCTAGTCAATGAATGTTTTTGAATTGAAATCTGAGTGACTGGCTTAGTGATTTAGCATATGGAATATAGTATGATGAAATAAAAAGTTTTCAGACATTGAGGGTTCAATTTTTACGAGTTTACTAGATTATGCTACTAGAGTCTTTCCGTAGTCAATTTTATATTATGTGTGAGGTCAGGTAGTACATGTGTAAGGGTTAAATGATCCCATGTTCCAAAAAGTGATGAAAATATCAGTTTAGTCAATTTTAAATGATTTTTTTTTTCTATCTAAGCTAATTTTAAGACCGTTCAATACACAATGAAAAATCAACAAAAAATTCCCTATGCCTAAAAATAAATTCTATTTAACCTTCATTTCTTCTCAATCTTACTAATTTTCCAAATGTAAAGGATGTTGCCAATGAAACAAACGATATTTGTGATTCAAGTGTGTCAAAGAACAAAATCGTTGTAACATATGGACAGAGCATACATTTGGGATGTTTTGAGACTGTACCAGAGATTTTAAGAGATCAACAAGTGGTTTGGTATCACCATTCGAAGGATAATGGACGGTAATAGCATAAACATTAAACAGTTAATATGTTTTTATTATTGTATGTAATTCTCTTGAACTCTTTTTATCTTCTATTCATTCTTGTGGCTTTGCTTACTATGGTCTATTCTACTTAATCATCATGCGACATGTCCTTTTGTTATTGTATGGATTTAACAATAACATTATATAGTTATGAAATTAGATATAATGCTCACAAACACATTGAAACAACAGAACGAGGATTAGTTATTGTTGCATCACATGAGAGTGATAGTGGACGGTATGATTGTCATTTAGGTGGATCACTATTGTGTAGTTATATCATAACCGTTGATGCTCATAGGTATGAATATGATGCCATTATTTTTTATCATAATATTTATGCTTATGTCTTCCTTATCATGATGCTAACTCTACGTTCACTTTAAAATTTATTCTCATACTTTATATAGATGTACAGCGCCAAGTAAAAGCAATGACTATCAAAAAATATACGCTGACTGGTGTCACGAGTTTGAGAAATATAAATCTGCAATGAAAATGTGGGAAAAGCGACAATCGGTAAGTTTAAAGTGATTTTTTTTCCTTCTTTTTTTTTGTCTTTAAAAGATAAAAAGTTTTTTGTGTGCCACGCAAGTGCTTCAGTTTCTTGGCAAATACACAAACTTTCTTTTATGAAATTTTTGTATTGACATTTGACTTTGTGTATTTGCAATGCTGAGGAGTTAGTCATGGGGTGTGGTGTCTTTGTGATTATTTTCGTCAGATTTTGAGATGTAAATTTAGTTCATTGAGATGATGCAAAGTTTTTGGTATAGAGACCTTGAATAAGCTCAAAATTTGGGATCAACCACTTCGCTTTCCTCAAAAGCTAAGAGTCAATAATTTTTTGAATTTTTCGTACACAAAATTTTAAATTCTGATTCTTTTAAGATGAAGTTATATTTCTGAAATAAAAAAAATCCCATACTACCTCACCTACCTTACTCATTGAATAAGGAACAAACCCATTAAGAAAAGTCTCTCCAACACCAAAAGAAAATCTGACAAAAATAATCTCAAGGATAAGAAAAAGCCCAGCATCGAAAAATATAACGAACATAAAAAGGCGTTCTGACCAATAAATTTTTATTACTTGCCGACTTTTTATTACAGCAATGCTCAACCCCACAGAATTCCAGTAGCAATAATGAAATCCCAAAGAACTGAAAATAGAAAAAAAGAGTAGAGGATAAAAATAAGAATTATAAAGGAAGAAAGGGACGATGAATGGATGATGCGAAAGCGTTAATGCAATAAAATATAATGTGATGATTTGGAAATAAGCAAAAGTTCAAAATAATTGACACATCTTTCCTCTTCGCTTCCTATCTGAAATATTTTCTCTCTTCTTCATCTTATTTCAACCATTTATACGACTCCGTCTTACATATATAACTACTAACATATTCATGATATTTTTTTCACTTCATATCTCTCACTCATCTTTTTTGGATGTGCCGGAAATGTCCAAACAAAAAAAATTAAAGGCAACAAAGAGGGAAGAAAAAATTCAACAATAGAGGAAATTCTTTTGAGATAGGAAGGAAAGACAATTCAAAAAAAAAAAATATGTAAAGTCATAGAAACCAAATATCATCGAGAAAAATTTCATCGAGACAAAAAAGGAAAAAAAAAAATTAATAAAAAAAATGGACTAAAAAACATTTTTTAAATAAAATAAGAAAAAATGAAGAATAAAAAAAAGTTTTAAGCATGAATGTTATAATTAAGCATTAGAGAATGAATATCATGTAATAGTAATTTTAATACAAAAAAATGATGAGGTGGGAAAGTGAATTTAATGAAAATTTTTGTCGTCTGCTTACTGAGTCATTTGTAATAGAATAAATGACACTGATGTTCGTGCGTAGTACTGACAAAAAGGTTTAGAGGCATTGTCGTCAAAATTTTCAACAAATTCATTTTTCCTTCTTGTTATTTAAAAAGAATTTTAATAAATGAAAATGAAGGAATGGAAAGTTTTATGATATTGAGTAATTTGAGGTGATTTAATGACAGTTCGAAGTCTGATTTGCTTCTAAAATATTGATCTTAGCCTTAGTTGTGACTAAGTGACTAAGTGATTTTTAATCGAAAATCTGAAGAGTTCATGCCATTTGCAATGAATTTGATATGATGAATAAAAAATATATTGAATTCAAAATGTAATTTAAAAAATATTTTTTCTACGAAAATTGGCAAGTGATCTCAAAAAATTAAAAACCTTGCAAACTTCAGCGAAATAAAATTCACATCGATTCGAGAGCTTTCGTAAAAACAAATGAAAATACTTAAAGCAATTAAAACAAATCAAAAAATTACTTCCCATCCAACAACGCTTGCAATAAGCACCAAAACACCTCAATATAAATTCAACTAAAGTTCTCATCAAAAGTTTAAGAATCTCTTATTTTCACAATGCACAAAGGTTTCCATTCCTCTTTTTCGCATGAAAAACAATTCATGAACAAAAATATAAAAAAGCAAAAATTTTTGAGGCTCTTTTTTTAAAAATAAAACCAAAATGCAGGAGGCATGAAAATGTAATAATAAAATCCAGAGAATCGCTTCTTTAAGCTCGCGCGTGCACATGGTAAAATATCATGATAAATTTTTATGGCAACAAAGAAGAGTGTGAAAAAGAAAAAAAAATCCTCAAAAATTAACAAAAAAAAAAGATTTTTTTCCCAAACACGCCCCAAACAAACACAATAGCAATATCAAAATATCTTTTTTATGATTATTATAATTTTTTTGACGTTTAGATGCATCATGAAATCATGAAAAGAATTTCTTTAAATGTTTTACAATTTATGAAGATGAGTAGCAGTTAAGTGTCATTTTAGGCGATTAAGACATAAAAAAGAAGAAAAAAAAAATCATAACAAAAAAAGAAGAAAAATAAATTTCATGAAAATTCTTTTTTTCAAATTTTAAGGCTGGTGCTAATTTTTAAGGATAAAAAATACACACCGTAAAAAAAACTATCATGATGATGAACAAAAAAAAAATGATGAAAAAAATAAAGAAACAATCTTTTAAATAAAAAATACTTCTTTTTACTAATTTTTCCTGTCTATGTCCACTCCATATCTATTCATTCCCATCTCTTTTTTTACAGCTACATCGCCTGTTCGTTGAATTGTAATAACCTCTTATTTCCTTCAAATTGCAAGATACTACACAGTACAACAGAAGCAAAGAGAAAAAAAATTTGAATATTTCTATGCAGGCACAAAGCTCGGCTATGAAACTTTATGACCCAAGTATGGAATTTTCATTTGTCAAGGGATGATTAAATTTTTTTATGTGCACTTGTACATATTTCAGTCGTTTCTCTTTTTTGTAGACGTATTAAAATAATTTTTTGGTCATGTCGCTGCTATTATTTCTGGTCATTTATTGGTGAAGATGAAAATTTTATTCTTTGTGGCTGTAATTTTTGATTGACTGATTTTCAGGATGTAGGTTTAAGTAGCAGTTGCTGCAATTATTTATCCAATGATTTTACATCGACTAAAGTCTTGCTTAAAATTCTATTTTAAGTCCTTAAAGTTAAATCAACTTTTTAATTCATAAAAATCAGATTTCATCCCTTGAAATCCATTTTCTTACCTCGTGCTCACTCCTACCTTTCCTCCTCTTCCACCATCAAATTCATCCACTTTCCATACAGAATTAAAGCTTCCATCAAGATATTTTTACGATTATGCTTTATGTCTAGCAAATTCCCTAATGCGAACCATTCGCCATTCCAGCATGAAACAGGTAAGTAAGTTTATAGCATTTTTTTTCATTCATTTCTTTATAGCTTTCAGGCACTTTTAGGCTCTTTTTTTGGACGAATACAAAAAGGAAAAAGAAAGAAAAAAAAATTTAAATCCTAACATAAAATGTATATGGATAGAGGATTATGACATTCACTTTTATCATTTTATTGAAAAAGCACCATTTTAAGTAACGTGTATTGACGTTTTGTGTGTATGTGTTTGCCATTTTATATTACATGGGAGCAATAAAAAAGAAACTGAAAAGAGAAGGCATGAAAGGCCTTTGAATGTCATAGCCATTAACATTATTCCCTAAAGTGGTTGTGAATGTGTTTTTTAGTCTCTATAACAAAGTCAAAGTATGTTTATCACGATTGTGGTAAACAAATTCCTCATGCTCGCTCCTGTTTGTTTTATTTGTGACTCAATAAAAATGAAATTCGAAAATAATTTTCATTTTACTGCCATTTACACGATTTTTTTATTTTGAATTGGATTTTTTAAGTTCCAACCTCTTTTTTGTGCTTGTTTATTCGATGATTGAGTTATTAAGGTTAGTTTGTCAAAAATAACTGATCTTGTATTTCAAAAAATTCTAAAGGATGAGGTTCAAATAATCTTCAAGAAAATATTAAGTTTAAAATTTAAGTAATAAGCAGTTAAAAAATAAATTTTAATTCTTTTAAAAAATGACCGAAAAATGCGCCATTGTCACAAAATGTCTATCAAACTTGCCAAAAAATACACATGCAAATAAATAAACGACAAAATGAGGACATAACACAAAAGTTCAATTAGTATTAACAACCCTCTGCCACGTCTGAAGTACACAAAAAATACTTATAGAAATCAGTGATTTAATTTTTTTGTCAAAAGAATCACAGAAGGATAAATAAATAAGAAGTGGAATTACATTGAACGTATCATAAACACGACTACACAATTCAATATTATATCGAAAATAATAAAAAAAATCCCCACTGTGAACGGAATTACTGACAATGAGAAGAAGAAGAAGAAGAAGAGTGAGGAAAAAAAATATATCGCAACCCTCCTCGCATAAACCAACAAACAATCACAACTTTTTGACACTTCTGACAATGCTCTGTTTTTTTTCTATTAAATAAGTAGGTACTTGTCACATTCTCACACAGGGACGTCTCACAAAAAAATATATTCCCGTTCTTAACTTTGACTCGACTCAATAATATTGTACGTGGATGTTCATTGTTGATGGCAATTGTCGGATGAGAAGGAACTGCCTCGAAAATATTTGGTTAATACAAAAAAAAAAAAACAGAAAAAAAAATTCAAAAACCTATTAAAACTTATCTTCAAGCTCATATACAATGATTATCTCAATTTGAAATCTACCCCCATACATAGGCATGCTTGTATAGCAACAATAAGTCTGAAGGAAGAAGAAATTGCAATTTTATAAGGGAATTTGTTTTGTCAAATATGTGGCATTATCTGGCATTCGATATACATTAAAACTTTATCATGTTGTGTATTGATATCGTATTCTGTCTGTTTACTTCTCCCCTTCTTTCCTTTTGATTGTGAAGTATACAAGGAAAAAATTTCATCATCAACACCTTAATGTCTCTTTGATCGAGAAAAAAAAAACATTTTTTTGTTAGTCGTCATTCGTATGTCTGGTTTTGTCAGACAAACATTAAAGATTTCTTCTTTATCTGCTTTTGAACTGCTGTCCATGAAAGAATAAAAACATTTTCACTCCATTCGATGATGTGAAAATAAACAGTTAAGATGAGTGAATTTGAAAAGCTGTTAAAATCAATTAACAGAAAATTCTTTGTGTTATTAAATGTCTATTAGGTGACACAATGGAAGCGATTTTGATGAGTTTGATGGATTAGAATTGAGATATTTTTTTTACAAAAAAAATTGGGGGTGATTAAAGGAAAAGAAGAAATTTTGGATTTTTTTTCAATCAGTAATTACAAAATTTGAGGATATTTTTTTCTTCTTCTTCTAGTTATCAAATAGAGAATTATGACTTTGTTCTTGAAGAACAAGTAAAAACCAACCAATATTTATTTTTATCCAACCTACACTTTGCAAAAGCTACTCACATTAATTGATAATCTTGAATGCAGCCTACACAGAAATAAATGTAGAATATTATTTTGATATCTAAAGTTATTGATAAATGTCTCTTTAACTACTTGATCTTTCAACCTTAATTTGATATCAAGACTGAATGATTTTAAAAGTGTTTTTGATATGAAAAAAATAACATTGAGTCATGACACTAAGAGCGATGATTTTTCGTCTCAAAAGTTTGTGAAATTTGAGGTGAATATTCGAAAATTTAGCTAAAAAATAAAATTAAATTTTTTATAAAAATGACGTCATTATCAAAACAATCTGTTTGACTGCTATCGTTTTTTTGTAGTGTCTTAGCCAGAGGCGTAGCCAAAAATTTTTTTAAGTTGGGGGAGGTTTGAAATTTTTTTTATGGAACGAAAAATTCAGGAGGTTTTCTCTAGCTTCCTTGAAGGAATTTCCCAAAAAGGGGGGGTTAAAACCCTCAACCTCCCCCCCCCTGGTTACGCTTCTGATCTTAGCTAACCAATGCAAAGGTTTTTAAAAATTTCTTTTACATTTAGTAGCACCAAAATATGCATCATATTTTCATCACAAAAAACAAATTTTAAAGACACAACTCATCTACTTTAATATCAAATACAGTTACAATGATATTGTAACATATAAATAAATTTCATAATTATGACATGTCTTATAACACACCATCCTTCGAGCAATAGAAGAGAAATAAAAAGAATTAAATGAAAAGGTCTTATGACACTGAGTAATCGAGAAAATAAATTACAGTTATGTGATAGTAAAGTGACAGCTACATAACTATTATACTTATTACTATTTTGTGGTTGAATTGATGACAATGATAGTGCTCTGCGTACCTTAGAATTAAATAGATTTGGAAAGGATATTTTGGGTCTCATTAAAATAGGTCAAATGATATAATTATAATGTACGACAAGAAACAATTCAAGATACATTTCTCATCTGATGTAACATAAACAAACAAAAAATAAACATACTTTAAAAATCATCAACAATTCTCCATTTTTTTTCATTCAAAATATTAACAAGAAAAAAAATACTAAGAAAAAAAAACAATGCAGCACAAAAACAAAAGAAGTGAAAAACCTGAAAATTATTGTACAAAAAACAGCAAAAATAAGTAACAAGAAGAATTGCATTTTTTTAAAGAGGTATATTTAAAGGAAGCCATAGAGAAGTGAAGCAAAATGTTAAAACAAATGTTATTAAATTAAATTTTGCACTTTCTCAAATATCCCATAAGTAAGTAAGTAGCATATAGCATACAAGTTTAATACGTAAGCGTCAGTGAGTGAGAATATTCAACTAAAAAAAATATATTTTTTTTGCTTTGCTCGTAATGAATTTTCCAAGAAAAATACACTCGTATGTATGCATTATTCAATGGAATTTAATAATGGCTTGTACATTTTAGTCATCACGGTCATGAAAGGTGCTCAAATGCAGATTATGAATGTCTGCTGTGTGAATATGCTAAAGAAGCATTTTTTTAATGCTTTAGCAAAACAAGTGGAAATGAGAAAATTGATAATGTTTTACAAAAGTAGATTGTGATTGGGGTAATTGCACTTTTGGTTACTTCAATTATTAAGATTTGAAATGTAAGAAAAGGAAGTGAAATGAAAAATTCATTGAATTTGTTTTTACTCTTCGTAGAATTATGGATTATAAGATAATGTTTTTGAACTTCCATGAGGTTGATGCCTGAATGTTGTTGGGTCATTTTTGTGTGTTGTTTTAAGCAATGCTGGAATAGACTTTATATTTTGTTATCTTTGTCATAAAACTGGATTTACTGATCTCAAAGACAAGTGAGAATTTTGAGGGGGGAGGATAAAAATTTAATTTTTTAATGAAAAATTGGCGGGAGGAGTTTTTCGTTTTTTCAACGAAAGAACCTAGCAATTTAAAGTAATTACCCCGTGATGGGGGGGAGGGAAGATTTTATTCATGACTATCAAATAATTGATTTTAAGGTTAAATTTTATTCAGAGTCTGTCTACCATGTAGTGAAAAAAAATACAAAAAAATTTGTAAAAATTTCTACACACAAATCAAAACCACATGAATTCTCCATGTACACAACAAGAAATTTAATCCATAATTTATTTTATTCTAAAACACCTCCAAAAACAAGAAGATTTCATAGCATGGAAGCAATCATGTCTTTATAAACTTTATTTTCTAAGTGCTGACTCTTATTTTTGTTTATACTTGAACTAAGCATTAGTAAATGCAAAAAGTGTTAAGAACTTCCTCACTTGAATATTTGAATAACCTTTTGACGTCAAACACACAGTAAAAGAGAGCACATAACGAAAAACATTTTCAGCAAGCAAGCAAGGAAAAAAAGAAGAAAAAAAAGCTTTTAAAAAATTAAGAAATCTCAACACAAATGCAGTTTTAACTTCTCAGCACTCTCTGTCTCTATTCCTCATACCCACTCACTCATCTATTGAAGTTAAAAAGCTACAACTTTGAGGTTTTTTTAACATCCTTAAAACTGCTTATGCTTCTGTTGATGCTGTGAATGAGAGGAGAATTTTTTTTTTTACTCTCTCTTTTTTCTTTCCTTTTCCTCCCTTAATTGCTGCAATGAAAAGTTGTGAACGGAACGTGTTAAAAGCAAGTACAAGTTTAAAACATGCTTTTCATAAATGCAATTCACGTTTGATTCTTTTTTTGTGCAGTCGTTGCTGTTGCCTTTGTAGTATTTTCTCTCTATACCTGGTCAGGAAATCCTTGTAGATAAAGTTTCCACCTGAAACACTTTTTTTTTTCATCTACATTTTTGTCTTTTTTGCTGCTGCTTTTCTTCTGTTCGAATGATTTTTTTTTTCGTTTTTCTACTCATTTATGTAGCTTTTTTTGGAAGCAAATGAATGAAGTTTTTTGGTCATTTTGTCAGAATTAGTATAAATTTGAACTTACTGGATTAATTGTCGGTAAAATTCAGAACTTTTGTTTAAGAAGATACGAGTTCAATTCTCAGATTTTTAACAATTAAAATATCCAGCGCTCAATATCAAAATTGGAATTTCCTAAAAGTATTCAAAAACCACAAAATTGCGTTAAATACCCACTAACATCGAACTATTTATAACTATAAAGTCAATATACATTTTTTCCAAGGCATCTCTATCGAAACAACGATTGAATTTTTATTATTTCTTGCTCTCTAAAAGCTTTTAAAAAACTGACGACTCTTTTTATTGCAAAAGTTTTCAGTTTTTTCTTTTCTCTCTCGCACGAACTTTTTATTTCTAAATAGCATCCATAGCAGCAATATGTGTCTATATATGCGAATTAACGTTGAATTTTAAATAATAGAAGAATGAATGTGAATGGTTTAAAAAAAAAGAGTCTTGAAACTGCCGTGCGAAATGTTTCAGATTTAAATAAAAGTTTATATTGTTCGTGCTGTGAATGTAGGAAATTGAAATTTATAAATGGGTTGGAATTTGAAAGGTTAATTCCTGTTAATTCTTTTGTTTTGTTTTTTTTTTTTTGTAATAATTGTGAATCTGATTCATAAAAAAAGGATTTAGACTGAATTTCAGTAACAATTTTCAAAAATGGAGTCATAATGACTGCATAGACATGTGATATGCACGTAGACAACCACAACATGAGATTTACTCTCATTGACTAAGAATGAGTTCAATTCCTAACTTTACAGTTATGGTCAGTTGTTAATATTCAAATACTTTAGTGTTATTATCTACAAACATGTCAATTGATGTTCATCCATTCGACATATTGAATAAATTTTCTCACTAAAGATCCTTTGTTCTGCTGTTAATTGATCTGACTAATTAAATTAATTTAACAATTTAAACTGCATACTTCCATTCAATTGTTCTTTACAATACACTTTAATATGATATGAATTAAGAAAGTATTTACAAAAGTGATATTAATCCTTAATGTAATCGAATCAATTTCCACAACATTGAATCAGAATTGAGTGTGTGTTTAAATATTGACAGAAGTGATGGTTAAGCAACAGTAATGTGGATTGGGAATGAATTAATGTAAATAGATTCATGATTGCTTGATAAATTAATGAGAATTAATTATTATTGAATGCTTTTGAAGCTATTTGTATTCTTTTTTGAAATTTTAATTTATTTTCTATGATTTAATCGAAGTTATCATTCATAATTGATTTTTACTACACAAAACAGTGAAACTCAATCAAATCGTAGCAAACATTCAATTATAAATATTTTATTGAAAATTAAATTAATCAAAAACTTTCAAATCCATTATTTTATTCATTATCAAATTTTCTAATTACAAATCATTCAATTCCATCAATTTTCTAATTAAACATTTTACAAATAAAATTTACAATGCCAAAATATCATAATTACAGCCATCAGCATTTATACTCAATCATTATTTCATTAGTCAATTACAGTTAAATTTTAAAGCCATTCAATCTTTATCCTCAAATCATCATCCTCATCAAAATTATGATCGTTTAATTTTCACCATTGAAAACATCCATATACACAGACACAGACAGAGAGCCATTATAACACATATCAATTTGCAATAAAGGCAAACATGACATTAAGTATAATTAAATGAAATAAAAGGACTCATATAAGCGGAAGGATAAACGACTCATTCATTTCTTTATATGTAATTCTTCTTACATGAGACACCAACAAAAACTGAACAAATGAATGAATGAATGAGGAAGTAAGGCGAGTGTATGGCAGGAGCAAAAAATATATAATATGAGAGAAAAAGTGAAACAAATTAGAATGTCATTGCAAGAAAAAAGTCATTAATCATATCCGTAGTCGTGAAATAGAAAATCGGCTATATTTGAGAACAAACGAGTCAGCCAGCCAGCCAGCATGATATGTACATATACAGAAATCAACAGAAGTGGGGGTAGTTGGATGTTTGGTAACAGTAAGTAAAATATTGTCAGAAAAAACGTGTTTTATAGGATTTGAACATAGAAGTTCATCAAAAAAAATTTAGACTAGGTTCATTTATGAGTATATGCTCAAAAATGATGAAACCTAAAAAAATATTAAATTGTTACATTACATCCAAACAAACCCCCAAAAAAGTAAATACGAAAAAGTAACAAACATTCAACATATTAATTGTGAGCTAATCGACTGCAAAATGTTAAGCATTTAAGTATTTAACACCATCCTGATGTTTATATCGTGTTTACACAAACATAAAACAATCTCTCTGTGTCATAAATTATCAATCATTTTCTGTTACATTTTCTCGTCCTGTCTCTGTGTTGTGCGCAGTTAAGGTGAAATGGAATAGATATTTAGATTAATTTGTGTAGATAAAATGTTCTATGATGAGCTAATGAGAAAGTTTTTGTGGACGTTTTTTGCTTGCTTGACTTGTTTTAAATAACTGTTGTTGTGAAAGCTTTTAAATGACTTTTAATCATTTTCTGTTTACTGAAAGTAATTAGTTTGGGGGATTGGAGTAAAATTGCTTTTTGGAACAGGAAAAGAGAAGCGTATTTCTGAAGTCAATTTTTAGAGAGAAAAATTCATATTGAAGAATAATGATTGTTGAGTTTTAAAATTAAGATGTGAATCCACGACCAGCTACTCAAGTCACCGCTCTTGAGCAGCTTCATATGCAAAAAATTCATAAAATGTTAAATTTTGACAAAATGACCACAACCCCAACTCTTCTTTCAAAATAAGTCTTTAATAATCAGTCAATCTAAAAGCTTTTTTACTTCATAAAACATTTTCGCAAAATTTATTTTTAAAAGCTTCTTAAAAGCACCAAACAATTATCCATTAATTATCCAACATTCTGAACTAATGAATTCAAATATTTCCAATGATTTTAGTCATTCCAGTCGCACTTAAAGTTTTCTATCCAATTTACCACGAAATGCAATTGACCTCATGCTATGAATATTTGGGTGTACGATTTGGACGAGCAATGAGATTGATGGGTGGAATTCTTTACATTCTTCAAATGTGCTTCTACACGTCCGTCTCCGTGTTGGCACCTGCAATTGCATTGTCAAAGGCCACTGGCCTCAATACAAGACTTGCAATTATTCTGATTTATTTGGTTTGCGTTTTTTACTCAAGTCAAGGAGGATTGAAAGCTTTTGTCATTGCTGTTACTTTTCAAGCTGGTGTTTTATTCATTTTAATGGCATTGATTGTGATTGTTGGAACTTCTTATCAGGAAGGTGGTGTTGAAGAGATTTTTAAAATTGCTAAGGATAATGACCGACTTGATATGTTCAAGTAAGTCGATGATTAAATTTATGTTGAAGAAAAAAATCTTAAATATCTCTAATTGCAGCTTCAATCCACATCCACAAGAACGACATTCTGTATTTAATGTAATAATTGGAGGATTTTTCTATTGGACATCACTGCTGTGTGTAAATCAATCGACAGTTCAGAAAGCAATGTCATTAAAAAGTTTAACGAAGGCCAAAATTGCTTTAACATTGTCCGTATTTGGGTTGGTCTCGGTCTTTTTGGTGAACTTCTATACGGGCATTATGGCATTTGCTCATTATGAAAATTGCGATCCCATGAAATCTGGTCAAATTGATGCGATTGACCAGCTGATGCCTTTTTATGTTATGGACATGTTTGGACATATTCGATTTTTTGTTGGCATTTTTGTGGCTGGGTAAGCAAAAATTTTCATCATTATCATCAACTCTTTAATTTTACTAATTGATGTAAATTAATTAATTAACTAATTAATCGATTTTTTTTTGTGTATTTGATGTGGCTTGTAGGATATTTGCAGCAAGTTTAGGCACAGTTGCTGCATGTTTAAGTTCATTATCAGCAGTTACAATGGAAGATATTCTGATAGCTGGATTTAATGTGAAAATTTCACCGCAAAAAGGAGCTTTATATACAAAATGGATGGCAGTTGGGTAAGTTTTAAGAGATTACTGTCATTTCCTGTATTTTTACATGCTTGCATGCGGATGTTCATTTTGCATATGTGTCTGTTACTTGCTGAACATATTTTCATATTTTTTCTGGTATCAACTGTGGCAAGAATAAGAAGAAGTATGCAAGTGTGTTGGTGCGTTAAAGGCCCAAAAAAATTTCTCATTCATACGAAAAAAATCCTTTCCACTTTTTTTCTGACTTTTTCTCTTTTTTTGCATGCATGTCTACAGTTATGGAATTTTTTCATTTGGATTAATTTTTTTGGTCGAAGGACGAGGAGTTTTGCAGGCAACTTTAACATTAAATGGTCTTGTGGGTGGAATTTTATTAGGATTATTCTCACTCGGAATATTTTTTAAATCAGCAAATGTGAAGGTAAGTAATGTGAAGTTATAGTCGAGATATTTCACAGAATAAAATAGGAAAGAAAATTAAATTCGAAACAGAAACATGGAGAGAAAAAAAGGAATGGAATTTCAGAGAAGAAAGTCATAAATTATTCATTAAATTTTCATTGCTATGCTTTCGCACCTTTAAAATATTTTAACACATAAAAATTCTTTGTCACATATATGCAGACATAATTTATGATTTGAATGTAGGGGAATTGGACATTTATAGTAAGAAGTTGTAAGAGTGCGATTCTCTACAACAGTGGAATTTTCAAAAATGAGTTATAATTCTTCTTTTACTTGTTTCAATTCAAATTTTTTTTAACGGCCAAACTAAAACTGATTTTTGCTTGTAAATTTAAATTTTTAGCTGTTAGATAGAGGATATTACATTTTTATTGTAAAATCTTCACTTATAGTGATGATACAAATGACAAAAAATTAATTAAAACCTATAAATGTTATTGAAATCAAATTAAGAAGTAACGGTTTTCTAAAATTTAAAAAATTCCCCTGCAAAAGCGTCTTTGTGTTGCTTTGTGACATAAGTTGATTTTTCGGAGAATCAATTTTGCAGCTTAATCAAGCTGCTTCACGTAAATTGAAGGCATACATATTAAAGTATTTATAAAAATCTATCGTTTCATATATATCGTGTATTTTTAAAGTTGGATTTTAATAGTTAATTTTCGATTCTCCGATAAAAACTCTGAAAAAATTCAACTTTTGGTCACAAAGCAACAGACCGAAGAATTGAAATATTTAATTAACAAAGGAGTTTAGAGTCAAACCGAATAAATTACGACATAGAGAATGGAAAAATGTATCATATAAGCTGAAAATCATAATAACTTTAGTGGAAATCTTAATCAAAAAACTCATTTGAAACCTAAAAAAGGTTGATTTACCCTGTGGAGAATCGCCCAAGATGTATGAATGAATCAACGTTGGAATGCTTTAACATGTTGAAATTGGAATATTTTGATATGTTTTATGTGAATGTGGAGCGTTGAACTCTGAACAGATGGGATTTTGAATTAAATTCTAATTTATTAAGGATTTGAATGAATTTGATTCTTAAAGCTTTGGACTTGAAAAAATTCAACAGGCTTCAATATTAATCCCTCCAAAAAAATTAAATAAAAATTTCTGTGACTTTGGTTCTTAAAACCAAAATTAATTTGAGACCAAATCACACCAAAGCCACAAGTCCCAACCATCAAACCGCAAACAGCACATCAATTTTCTCCGCATAATTTCAATATTGCATAATTTCACAGTGACACAAAAACGAAAGTATAAATAAATAAATTGCGAGAAATAATTCCAGATGTTATTTTTTTGTAAGTCAAAAGGAAGGAAGTAAGAAGGAAATTTTTGGGGGTTTGTTTAGACACGCATGAGTCCAGGGGTGTAGTTTGTTAAATTTTCAAAATTATCATCCTTAACTTAATTTTTTCTTGAGACTTTGATCTTACCATTCTGAATTTTTTTGTTGATTTCATAAACTACAAAATTTAGTTTCATAACAGTCAAGATACAAACCCCTAAATACTTATAACCAAAAAATTATTCATAAGTTAATAGAAGAGAAAATTTCTCTCATGCCAAAATGTAATTAAAAATCATTAAAACAAAATTTCTGTATTCATAAACATTTGTTCATGATTTTGATGAATAGCATTGAATTATTGATGATGCCATGGAAATACACTGTGATTACTCAGAAACATACACACACACACACACGTGAATGGGGTTAAGGATTTTCCATCCTCATTCTTCATATTTATTTTCCATTAAATCTATATTAATTTTAAAGCTTCATATTTTATTTATGTAAAGGATTTTCGGGAAGTTATATATTTTTTGCTATAACGTCGTTTGCTGTAACAACATGTTACTCAATTACTCAACATGTTATTATTTTTTTCTTTAATATTTAAACAAAATTCTCTCCTATCCTATCTCTCACTATGATTTAGTTCAAGTTTACTCACGAAAAAAAATGTAGAACATATTGTGCCAGTTAATCTGTTCTTTGTCATCAAAGGCTGAATTAAAATCAAAAATCCTATATAATTTTCTCTATTATTAGATCGATACAAAGTCAAAGGTATAATTTGAATTAATGAGTTGATTATTTGGTATAAAATGGATTGTATTACAGTCTTCTCATATTCAAATCAAAGTTTATCGATTTTATGTAAATTAAATTTGTTTGTAAGTAAGAAATATCAATCATGACTGAATATTGATATTTTTTTGTGTTGATGGATGCATAAATAAATTAATTTTTATTGTTTAGTGATTGACTTTTATAGCTTAAGATTAATCAATATTAATAGGAGGTTAAAAGTATTTATTTTGAGCTATTTTGATTGAAAATTTGAATCCAACCATAAAAGCGCCTCTAAACCCCACAAAAAAATTTAAGAACCTTCTCAAACTGAACAATTTTTTTTTTCTCACATGAAACTCTTGTTTGTGACATATGAGTGAAAAGTTTTTGAATTAACAACAGATTATTATTAAAATATTTTTACAAAAAGGGTTTTTTAATATTTTTTTTTTCATTCCTTCATCTTTCACCGAGTACAAGTGAAAAGTATCAGAAGCAGTAACAACACATTTAATAATGGTACAGATTGCCTTTTTAGCGCATTTTCCTCTTGGGAAAAGGACGCTATTGTCCGCACTTTGTCCGTCCGTCTGTCTGTCTGTCTGTCCGTCTGTCTGTCTGTCCGTCTGTCTGTCATCGCATCTCCTCCTAGGGATTAAGCTTTTTTGATGCGGTTTTTGGCTTAAAATGTGTGTGACATGTCTGGCTACCATGTAACCAAAAATCAGCACGAATGGTCACTTCCTCTGCTGGAACCAGCGTAAAAAGTGCCAAAATGCCATTTCTTTGTATGTGTTAGTGTGGTCGAATGCACTAAAATGTTGACTTTTCAAAAACTCAGCCTTCCTCGGTTCAAATCCCACCGATGACAAATTTTTTTTTTTTTTGCTTTTTTTATACTTTTTTGATTTCTAATGACATATAATATTAAATCATGTCATAATTTTCCATTTTCACAATTTTCCCGAGTTTTTCCGACGATTTTTGTTAAAATTTTCAATATTTTCATACAATTTTCATAGATAATTAATTTTTTTATATTTTTTTTATATTTTAGTTGTTTAGTTTTCTATTTTCATGGATTTTTCATAGTTTTTCCGGAAAATTTTGTGAAAATTGTAAAATAATTCACTTTTATTGAAAAAACTCATCAATATAAATAATCAAATTGTCATATAAAAATTTCTATAAAAAGAACAGCAGTGGCGTAAGTGTTAGAGCACTCACGACTGATATCGTAAAGGTCATAGGTTCGATCCTAGCTCCCGGCAAGTTTATTTTTACGCTCTTTTTTACTTTTTTGATTTCTTATGACATATAATATTTATTTATGTCATAATTTTCCATTTTCACGAATTTTCGAAGTTTTTCCGAGCATTTTTTTGAAAATTTTTAATATTTTCATACATTTTTCTGAAAAAATGATTTTTTTTACATTTTTTTTATATTTTAGCTGTTAAACTTTCCTTTTTTTAGATTTTCATAATTTTTTCGAAAAGTTTTGTATATATTATAAAAACTTACATTTATAAAAGAAATCTCATCAATATAAATAATCAAAATGTCACATTATAATTTTAATAAAAAGAGCATCAGTGGCGTAAGTGGTAGAGTGTTAGGCTCCTACCATGAGAGTCATGGGTTCAAACCTAGCCCGTGACCAAATACTTTTTTGCTTTTTTTTTTTAATTCTATGTTGCATAATGTTTTTCATCCATTTTTTTTCTGTCAATTTTAAATTTTTGGGTAAATAAAGAATGGTTACAGTTAAATATTTGGCTTTGTACTTTTGGGGTTTTAATTCTTTGTGTATTTACTGATCGCGGAAAATGCGCTTTCGTCGGTCACGAGTGACCACCGTTATACTTGTTTCTCTGTATATATACTTTCTGCATTAATGTAGTGGAGATGGAACTTTTAAAAAATTATCCAAAAAACAAGGAAGGAAGGAAAGTGAACTACATGATAAATTGACTGAGTATGAAAATTTTCCAGTAGCACAGACCATGTGCCTTATATAATGATTGATGAAGTGAAAAATACATTAAAAAATTTATTTTTCATCCACACACAAAAAAAAGTGGAAGTAGAAAGGGATGCAAAACAAAAAAGTAAGTTAAAAGTATTATTTTGAAGCAATAAGTAGAAATAAAAAAAAGTGTATTTAAAACTATAATTTACAATATCCATAACTGCATAGTTCTATGTTTTGCGACAACAATTCCAACTAAGCTGCATGATATACGGGTAGAGCACAGCTATAAGTGCAGTGCAATAAAATTACAGTAATAAAAGTTATGCAATCAGAAACAATAAACATTGAAACAAAGCGCATATATACATACAATTACACTTCTCTTCCTCCTTTCCTTTTTCTACTATAATAATTTTTTTTATTCCCACTCATATGTGCTACTGCTACTGCTGCTTTCAGTCTCCACATAAATGTGTGTTTTATTTTCAATTGCACAGTTTGAAATAAAAAAAAATACTTTTACGTGACGTATATTAAACGAATGAATGAGTAAAAAAATGGAATGATTCATAAATTATGTAATCTCAATATACAAATATAGATACACACATAGAGACATATCGTTGCATATATGTGATTGAAGAGGAAACGATAGCACTTAAAATTGATTGAAATAGTAATCTTACTAGTGGAATTAGACGGAGAAGATTTTTATGGGAGGGTTTTATAATGAATAATGTAATAAGTAAGGTTTTAAAAGACACACTATATACCTTTTTAGTATTTTCTATTTTCTCTACCTTTCCTGAGATTTAAGGGCTTTGATTTATAGGATGTAGATAATATTTATGAGGCATATCGGAATTGATGGAACATTAACTTAAATTAAAGATAATGAATAGCTTTCTTACAACTTTTATGATCCAATTATGCTTTTTTGTATGTCATATAGTTCGAGGAATAGTGATGGGGGTTTTAACAATAAGAAACTTTCAGTACATGCTAGGATTTGAAACTTAATTGAAAACTTTGTTGAAAATATTTCGAATAGTATTTTCGATTTGAATTAATTGTGAATAAAATCATTTAAGCAAGAATATGTAAATTTCACCTGTAAATTATTCAACCTTGAAAAAGCACATAAATTTTCCTAAAACCATTCATCAATAAGTCAAATATTCCCATTTCATTTGAATATCAATCAATTTTCGACCCCATTAACATTCATCTTCCCTAAACAATCTAAATCATGCAATTAAATATAAATATTTTTCCTATTTCCCTGCTTGTGCACCAGCACATAAAACAACGATTTTTTTTTGCTACAAGTCTCATAAATAATTCCCAGCCTTTATCAAAAAGCTCTCATCATTTATCAAGCCTAAAATCAATTGTAAAAATGCATGAGAAATGGAAAATTACACACACATGATATTCATATTTATGCTAAGTATACCTCACAATTCAATTCAATTCCATTTTGAGAATTTGATATGTAAATGAAAATGAGAATGATAGAAACTATAATTTATAGAGTCAGTCATTAAATGTAAATATATATCAAATGTTACATGAGATATATTTTCATTTGATATGAATGAAAGAGTGAGAAACAAAAAGAATGAAAAAAGGGGGGCAAAAAATGTAAATCCTATATGCTTGCGAGTCCATATGCATAAAATCACAAGAGAATGAACGAAAGGACTCGTGGAAATGTGGTCAGTTGGGTATGTTGATGGCGCATTCTGAATTTGGATGTGAATTGATATTCTTAAATTTTTAAGATCAATTTTGCATTTTTTAATCAATTTAAAGTTTAATCTAAAATTTTCTATTAAACTTGATTTCTCTCAGACTTTAATGACAAAATTGTCAAAACAAACTCTTCAAATTTCAAAAATTGTGATAGCAAAAAAAATATTTTTTGTGAAATAAAATTTCGTATGAAAATGGAGGGGAAAAAATTGTAGATGAGTTGATGCAGCACTTCTAACTCTCGATAAATGTAAGTAGATACTATCGAACTATCTACACCATTTTATTACAGTAAAAATATCATTTACATCGGATTGGTTTTACGACTTTTCTATGCTCATTTTAATAGCTTTCGACATTAAAATCCCATTCATTATTAATTTCCGAGTTATGTTTTTCAAACACACAGAATTACAGAAAAATTTGGTGTGAGTTATCAAAGAACTAAAGTAAATTGAGGACATGGCTGGGTTTGTGGGGATAGAGAACTGAGCCATTTATTTTATTATTCAAAAAATATTCTCTCATAAGGATTTTATGGATGTGCTGCTCATATAATAAATGCATTTGAATTTAAAACCTGAATATTAGTCTATCGATTAACCAAATTGTTCGAAAATTAAGGATGAAGTTTTTTTTTGTGTTTATATGTGTGATGAGATAAAATTTTCCGAGTTTAATGTCTAAAACATTTTGCGTCGCATTAACTTCCCCCTCCTCACAATTTTTGTTATTGCTCCTCATGCTGCTGCTTCTGTTTCTTTCTCTCATCCCCCGATTACTGCTAATATAATTTTATTTTATGAGCACAGCAATAACTGAGCTAGAAAGCGAGAGTCGACATGCATGTTATATCCATTACATTTATTTCTTTTGATACATTCATTGAATATCAACTGATTTTTACTTTTTTTTCATTTCGGTTTCTTGTTCTGCTTTCATGCTTATTCAAATTTTTTATGGCTCACAACTGAGAGTTAAAAGATGGATAAATGTAAGGAAGAATGAGAAAGCGTTAAAAGTAAAATGAAATGAATTTGAAAGGGTTTAGTGATGTTATTTGGCAATATTGTAATTTCTTTGATAATAAAAATGAACATTTAGCTGCTTTAACTGGCTTGCCTTTATAATTTTCCTTTTATTGTCTTTTTTGGAGGTCTATTTTTGGGGGTGTGAGGTGACCTTCGATAAATTTGAGTCAATCCTATCCATGATACATTTGCAATCTCAAACAGTAAAACGGATGCAAAGAGCTTGCATAAAAATCTCGAAAATCATTTTTTTATCTACAAAAAACGCCCCCCAGACACACAACATCAACATCGAACGACCCTTTAATACCAAATCTGCTAAATCAACCAGAAATAATATATATCCTCGTACATACATCATATCAAGACAAACTCTACATTTGCATGCATCATCGTCATCATAACAGCAATTCACATCCATGTACTCTCCATTTTTTCTAATATTCTTTTAAGAGAGAAATTGAAAGGAATACACAAGAAAAAAAATAGATATAAAGGAAAAAAGCGTCGAATTGAACATGAAACCTATTTCAAATATTTTTCTCTGAAATAAAATGAAAAAATAAAAAGTAAACGAAAAAGCAGCAAAAATCTTTGAAGAAGCTCAAGAAATAAGGAAATCTAATCAAATATACATAAGACTTTTGAGAGACACTTGAGCACATTCTCTCGTGAACAAACAAAAAATTTTTTCTTGCTAGCTTAAAAATAGAAGAGTTTTTTTTTTTTTTTTTAGCGCATTTTTGGAAACTTGTTTTCAAAAAGGAAGCTCAATCATACACTTTTTCGGCTGGCTGCAAATTTTCGAAAAACTATCTTTTGATCTAGACATCGTAGAGAGCTCCGGTTTGTTTATTAGCTTCATTTCATCGAGTTATTTGCGGCAAATGTATTTAAAAGTCCCAAATTTGTGTTTAAACACCTTAATTAATTAATTTTTAATTTCACAAAGAAAAATAATCAACACATGACTGCAACTTCACGTCATAGAAATTTCAAATATTTTTTAACCGTTGACATTTGAAAATTTTTTGACCGTTATTTTTTACGAAAAGTTTTTTGTTCAGTTTTGTAAGTTATTAGTTTGTGCATAATGAAAACACACTTGTGCATGAACAATGAATGTGAGGAAATTGAAACTGAAGGGTTTTTGATTGTTGTTGTAACATTTTTGTAAAATTATCGTTATTTTTATGTAGAATATTACAAGGTCTGTCCTGAAAGTTGATATACTTTCAATTCGTAGCTCGATTACTGATCGCCGCGCCAAAAATGCGCTGAAGTCCCTCGATATGAAACACGAGGACTTTTGTAATTTTTTTTTTTTGCTTAGGAATGAGAGTTTTCTTAAATTTTGACAGAGTTTAAAGAGTTTTCAAGTACATATTTGAATTAAATAAAATTTAGGTTCAAATGAATTTTTAAAATTAAATAATTATATTTAATTTTGTAAAAGAGTTTTTATCAAAGGGATCGCATTGTTAAAAATTCGCCAACTTGGATTAAAATTTGACTGGCAACAAAAATTTTTGATTTCAAAAAAATTTTGTATGAAAAGTGAGAAAGTGTGCCATGATGAGAGAAAAATCAAAAAATGTGTAATGATTTTTTGTTCCTTTTATCTACAATATCAAGCTTTTAAACGACAGTTGGAATAAGCCTGATCACAGAAATGGCTTTATTTCCAAAAAATATTGTTTAGAACCTTTGAAAAATCAAATTTAATTTTGACTCATGGCATACTTTCTAACTTTCCATACAAAATTTTTTTAAAATGAAAAATTTTTGTTGCCAGTCAAATTTTAATCCAAGTTGGCGAATTTTTAACATTGCGACCCCTTTGGTTTTTATCCTAAATTCCAAATAACGTGAAACTAAAAGTAAATTTAAATCAATTAATTATTCATCAACAACTTCAATCTGCATTTTATAGCGAATATATGCTTCAATCTACATCTACAACGTCGCTTAATAAAATTCTTAAATACATTAATTCATTAATTTTTCCCCCTTCCCGAAATTATTTTGATGTTCACATCCCATGAGTCATATATGCATTCAATAAAATTCAATAAAGAAAACACACTCACAGTCTATAGCATGAAAGCAGCAGCAATAGCAAATTTCCGAACAGTTGTTTAGCTTACTTTATACATGAGATTATTACCCCGAGAACCAGAAAAAAGTGAGGAAGTGAGAGGGAGATATTGTGAATGCAGAGATAGTGGAGATGCAGAGCAGATAAGAAGACCGAAAAAAGGTCAAATCAGTTTAAGATACACACATACACACGCTGTATAAGCTTTAATAGATAATAACAAGTTGTTAACAAGATGCCTCTTGAGTAAATTCACAAGTACTTGTCGTTATGCTTCATCTCATTGCTTATAGCATGAACTAGATACTTCCGAATCAGATTTCCGGATTTTATATGTTTTTTAATTTTATTTTTGTATGAAATAGATTTTGAAGAGATTTTTAGAAAATTTCAAATTTAAGAGCATGTTTTAGGTGAAATTTACAGACAAACTGACAGAACAATGGCATGACCTAAAAATTTTAATATTGCCAACCCTCCCCCCAAAAAATAACATGTTGCTGTAATTCCACTTACTTGCGTTATCAGCATCGCGTTGAAATAAAATAAAAATTGCATTTTAATAAGGATGAAGGGGACGAAGCATATCCAACCATATGGATGTAAAAAAAAATATTTTAAAGCGGTAATAAATTAAAGGATTTGCTGACTAAAAATACAGGACCTTATGCAGCACTGATAAAGGTGAAATCGCAGTTATTGTATTTGATTTATAGAGTAAAAAAAATTTTCACTCACTTGAATCTTCATGACCGCATTGCAACTCCTCCATACACACACACACATACAAAATTTTTACATCCTCATACACGGCCACTCGGCATTTCATTTCGACATAAATTTCCCTTGTGGATATATCCTCATAAAACCAAATTAAAAAAGATTAATTAAAAAGACACAGACTGCAGCATACGTTTTTAAAATAATTTATTGTGTCTGATGGTGAAGTGTGTACGGTTTTAAATGTATGAGAGGAGAATTGTATGAAAAAGGCATAAAGACAGGCAGAACCAAAAAAAAAAACATTTCTTGACTCAGCCAATTAAAAATTTTCTCTTTCTACTTTCTTATTCATTTTTACGGTTCTTAAACTTTTCATTCTGTGTTATATGCTTAGTTGTGTCTTAGTTGTGGCAACGAGACTAAGGATGCACTGAAAAATTTATCTCTTGTCTATTTTGAAGAAGGAAAAGATTTTTTTATTGTTGTTACTGGTAAGACGAAGTAATAATGATGTTCATGTTTAGTTTTAGAAATTTATGTAACATGAAGGGGTAGGGTTTGAATGATTATGATCAGGGTTATGAATTGATTGACTTTTTGGGAGATGAGTATGAATTTTTAAAAATTTGCTTAGTTAGGTTAAACCTGTCTAAAATGCTTGAATGTTGATGAAAAAATTGATATGTTTTCATAAGAAGATTTTCTGCCAAATTTCTAGGTGTCAAAAATCAATAAAATTCAAAACACAGCAACTTTAATGTTGAACATTCCACCCAAACTACTTCATATTCACACATTAATTAACTTACTCATATCCTCCACAAAAACCCTGTCTTATTCCAAAAATATGGTCGTTAACTCTTTTTCCACAGTAAAAACTGAAGGAAACGAAACCAAAGTGAGAGCTTAACACTAAGGAAGAAATGTGAGAAGAAGCATGTAGTCATTACATACACCAACGGAGTAATGAAGTAAGGGCAAGAATGAAAATGTTTTGTTGGCTTCTGTTGGATGACTTGAAGTAAAAGTTTAAAATAAAATAAAACTCATTTGCCAAAGCAAAACAACTTTTAATTTACATCCTTTAACCCGCAAAAAAAAGAAGATGTGGAAGATATATTTAGAGAGATATTTTTGCAGCTGCAAATTAAATGCTCAAGTAAGTTAAAACATTTATTTTTATTTTCTTCTTTTTTGTTGGATGTATATCCAAGACATACCACATATACGATGTGTACCACCGGAGAGGATAAATAGGCAAAGTCACTGTTGTGTATGACATGAACATAAATTAAATCTAAATTTACTGCTCACAAAAAAATCACAAAAGTTTTCGTCTTTTTTTTGTCTTATTTAAGAATTATTCTTATGCTTATTGGTGCTGTTTTTTGGGTAGGATTTAAGGTTTACTGGTGGATGTCAAATGAATGGGAATTTTTAATTATTAATTGATGGCTAGTTACCAAGAATTCTTGCAATTATATTGCATTTTAAATTGACAATTCGAGTTGCAATAAAATAACTAATTATGTTACAATTTCCATTTTCTATTGTTCTTATTAAGTATGCATGCATAAAATCATGATACTTCCATCCAAATTATTTTCTCAAGCAAATAAAAATCTCAAAACAATATTTTTCCTGGACCCACGCAACAAAACGAAATAATTCATATCAACTTAGCGTATGATAATTTTTACGACTTTCTAAAAGTAAAAGAAGCAGAAGGTACTCGAGAAAATAACGAAATTATGTTCAGAAATTTCCCATTATAATGTTATATATACATGACTACACGTGTATCATTCAAGAAGTAATTCATATCAATGAATTCATAAATCAACAATAAATGGCTCATTGAAATAAGACTGATACTTATGACACCTGAGGCATGAATTTGATATCATCAATAATTTTGTGTGATGTACATGTGTTTGATCATCTCTTAGTTCAAGGACTTTTGTAAGATAAGATAAGATTTTAGAGAGAGTAAAGTTTTTGAGAACATGAATGGGATTTCAAAAGGTTTGAAGATGAAATTTTGTGTTGAAATTAAAGTCAAGAAATAATTTTTTAATAACTTAAAGAACAAATTTTTGAAGGTTTAAAATTGGGTTGAAAAAATTTTGAATCGACAAAAATAGCTTCGAGAAAAAATATTCCGGTTTCAATAGTTATTTAAATTTCAATTTGAATCAGAATTATTCAAAATACTGTTGAAACCACCTTAGGCTTAAAATCTGTCATCTCAAAAAAATTCTCAGAACAAACGAAAAATTTAAGTCCCAAAATCCCTTAATGAATTTCCACGAAATTCCTCAATTGAAATTTATGAACATTTTATTATTATTTTTTGAATAATATTCCCAAAGTACCGAATCAACAAATTCCACCATGACAACCCCAAATTGCCTTAAAAATTTTATTTTCAATCAAATCAACTAAAATTACCATAAAATGTAATGAAATGATGAAATGAAATGAAATTTTGATTCCAATAAATTTTACGCAACGTACGCTTTTTATCTTTTTCATTTTTTTTTTTTTTGGTTGAAATATTCAAATGATGTGGAAAACATTACCTCTTATCTTTCAACTTCCACTCAACTGTGCTGAAAAATTAAACCTTTTTTAAGCACAACCAAATTTTTTTTTCTCCCTTCTTCTCGTCCTTAATGCAATTTTGAAAAATTAATTCATTTCAATTTCCACATAAGTGCGAGTAAATTTTTCAAACACATCATTCATAATAATCTGCTTACCTTTGGTAAACATCAAGGCGAGAATGAATAAGAAGATGGTAGAATGCAAAAGATTTCATGCTGTGTGAAATGTACGTCCTACGTCTATCTTTCTACCACACTTCGTCTTTCCTTTTGAAAAATATTTTTTTCTTCTTTTTTTTGAGTATTTTAGTGATGATAAATATTTTTGGATTTATAGTTTGTCTGATTGTCCATTTGATTTGCTTACTGTCTGTAAATTTTAAAAACCCCCTAATCTACCAAAATAAATCCTATTGCGCTTTCAAACCTAACCCCTCAATGAACTAAATCACTGATTTTTTTTACTACCACTGTAAATAAGCAGTTGCTTTCATTTGTTTGAGAACTGCAAGAGGCAAACATGAAAATTTTTCCTTCCGCTTTCTTCATTTGGAGAACTTGAGAGAGAACAAGATGAATAAGGAAGAAGAAATTTGATGATGGAGGAAGAAGTTGAAAAATAAAAATAAATTTTTTAGAGACTTTTTTTTTGGAAAATGGAAAGAAAATTTCGCTTTTCATTGCTCATTATGAGGCGATGTAGATGAAAAGAAGGATGTTTGGGGTGTCTAGTGGATTTTTTTGTGACTTTTTTTATCAGGTTTATTATTTTACTAAATATTGAATACTAAATAAATTAAGGTGATAAGGAGTTGACAGAAGTTTATAAAAATCCAAAACATAAATTTTTTTAATTTTTTTTTTTTTTTAGAAATTTTTTAAAATTTTTTATTTTATTACAAATTTAACTCATTTTAAGTTGCGTCTTCTTCAATTGTTTTCTTCTTAAGCTCACACAATCAAATACGCAACATGCAAAAAAAATCTAAATGAGCAGAAAAACTTTTTAACAAGACAAGTTAGTTGTTTAAGTCGAAATTTCCCATCAGTACCTAAAAATATATTTTCAAAGCTCATTAAACATTCAAATTCCTATATTAAAAATTAAATTGAAAACATTGTCAATTTTCCCAATAAAATCATAGAATTTGGATGCCCTAACAACGACAACAATAGTAAAAAGTTTTTTGATAAAAGCAAAGAAAGAAAGAATAAAAAAAAAAATATCTTTTGCGCCCTCCTATTAATGACAGCTTTCGTCTTCGTTTTTTGATGTTTGCCCTTCAAGCCATATGACAAACTTCGCTAAATGAGGGTTTTCTTATAAAATTAATTAAAAACTTGTTTCTCTCTTTTTTCCCTTCCAATTCCTTATTTCTATTCGCGAGTGACGAGAGAGCAAAAGCATCGCAAAAAGAATATTTTTTTTTTCTTTTATTCGTCGCTTAAAAAATGACAATCATTAACTTTTTTTTCTTATTTTATTCATTTTTATAAGCTGCTTTTTTAAGGATAAATGCTTTAAAGCACATTATGTGAGTGAAAGAAATTGAGAAAAATGCTGGTAAATTATTTTAAAGCTTCTTAAGTAGATTCCTTCTTCTTCTTGTTCCCTTTTTCTTTTATCATCTTTACTTTGTAACTGTGCCGCTTCTTGTGTTGTTAGGAGCTGTTAGGAATAAAAAGAAACGGAAACAGAACCTTATTAGATTCACAAATCTTTCAGTAACGCATGGAACATGAGAAAAAAAGAAGAAATATTATAATCACAAATTTATAATTTTTCTTTCTAAAGTGTCTTTGTTGTGGAGGAGATTTTTGTGTGGAAAGTGAGAGATTGTTGCTTTTTTGACTGCTTGATTGCTGTCATGAAATTTTGGAATTTTTTCATTTTTTCATTAAAATTTAATTTATTTAAACGAAATTTTCTTTTTAAATTTTACGAAAATTTAATTTGGTACGTAACGCATGGAGCAGGGGGAGAGGAGTCGAAATTTCTGAAAATCTCATTGTTCTTTTTTTGCAAAATGAAATATGTATGACCGTTATTTTATTACATAATAAAAGAATTTAAATTTTTTAAAAACTTTAAAAATTATGATTATTTTGCTCAAAAATGCGCTTACCATAAATTTCTCCCAAAACAACCCTCAATCTTTTCCAAACACATCAACTTGAAACTTATTTTTTTTTCTTCTTCAAAATAGACAACATTGTTGCATTATTGTCTGAGAATTTATTTTGTCTTTGTGTCTACAATGTGATTGAGATGGGATTGTGGCCTTTGTGGAGATAAATGTAAGCACTCAATAAGGTCAGAAACCTCAAAAGAATTTCTTTACTCTACCATAAATAAAGTTCACAAAAGGTAAATGAACTGAAGCTGTTCATCATTTTGATTGATGGGTGGTTTAAAAACATTTTTCAAATAATGGCCATGCCCAAATGTTCTTATAATTTTTTCTGTGGTAATTTATTTTGCATTTTTTGTTTGTTCATCTTCAACCGCAAGATAATGGAGTTGAATTTTCCACGAAGGATTTTTTTTTTTGAGATGAGATAAAAAAAAATGCGAAAAAGCAATTATTTGACTAATATCAATTAGATTTAATGAATTCATTTGCAATGATATTAAGGATCGTGTAAATGATTTCGTTAATGAAAATTTGGTGGTTTTAGTGGGTGAGGTTCATGGATGATGTTAAGATTGAATGTTTATGATGAAAATTGAACTATTTTTGATGCTAAAAGGATAGGATTTGAAGTTACTTGTCAGTTTGTTGACCATTCACTTTAATCTAATTTCAAACATTTTATCCACCAAGACAACCCCCCATTTTATTACTCTTTCCAATTTCTGCTAATCTCCTTCAAAGATTATCTCACAAACCATTCAAATCCTTAATTTTGACGCATTAATACATTTAATAGACATGGAGGATTATAAATGTAATCTCATCCAATTCACAATAATGTGTCAATTACGTTTTGTTAAACAAAAGACAAAACAGCAACAACAATAAAAGTGCGCTCTTCTAATTCGCTTGTGGTGACATTAAGTACTTGCCTTATATCATCTTACTTTTATTTTTATTATGTGGTGCTTCTTACACACTCGTATACAATGAATAAAAAAAAGAAAATTTCGAGAATGGAGCAGGAAGGAGCAGGAAAGTGAATATAATTGTTGGATGTGATGAGATGTGGGTAAAAAATCCTTCGCACGCAATTTTCATTTTTTTTTTCTTCATCCTATTCACATTCAATGCGATAAAAATGTGTGAAAAGTTGAAAAAGAAGATGAAAAAAATTTTTTTTAATAATCTTTTGTTTCTGTAAATAAAATAAATTTCACCCGAGGGATTTGCACTCGCTTTTTAAGTATTTTGAATTTTTTTATGTCCTACGTAGATGATGTCAACATTTAAAAACCTGAAGCTTTGAATTTTTTTAACAGTTCATAAATTTTAATTTTAAATGACATAATTCATAAATGATCCCTCCATAAACACCATAAAATCATAAATAGACTCAATTTCCTATCTCAATTGTTGATGGTAAAAATACAAAACTTATTTATTTTTAATAGCTTTATAAGGAAGAAAAGAAATCACCGAGAAAACTTGTTGATGCAAAAAACACAACTTTATATATGTGATGATGTCAAACATGATGATGAGCAATTTTAAACAATTTTTTATCCATCTCCACTTTTATGACTCTCAAGAATCACTCGATGAGATCGATTTATTGATGATTTATCTGCTTAATGTTTTCTCATTCCACATACCAGTCACCCGCATCCACCCTCACTACTTTTGATTATTTTTATCCCATAGTAGTCTAAGATTATACTTTATTCTATTCACAGTACGATTGAAATAAGGATATTGAATGACAAAACAGAATATTGAATGGATGAGGGTGTATGAAGGATGAGATGATTCAGACCGTGCATTTGAAATGTGTGTCATTTATTGATTGCTGGATAGAGATTTAGTTTAAGGTTTAATTCTCAAGTAAATCATTGATTTAAGTTCAAATTTTAAAAACTTTTTGCTTAAGGTTCAATTCCTAAAAACTAATTTCTTCAAGTTTGATTCCCAAAAAAAGTCATTGCTCAAAGTTCAAATCTTGTAAATTCCTTGATTAATCTCACGAAACTTTCCATTCCATAAGGTTCGAATACAAGAACAAAAGAGCTCAGCAGAAGTCTAAGAAATAAAAATGAGAAAGAAAAAAAAATGAAAATAGATTAAAGGGTGGGAATCCGTCTTATTATTGTTTGAAAAATTGCAGATTTATTGGCTCCAATAATATTCGAACAAATGGAATAACAATGACAGACGTCTTATATATGATTATCTTTTGAAAGCAAGAAGCACACACAGAGCGAAAGATGAATAGGAAAAAGGAGAGAGAACAGAGAAAAAAAAGTTTTTTGATTCACTGATTCATGTGGATAGATATGTAGAGTAAAAAAAGAAATGAAAAGAGCATGGAATGAGGAAAAAATGATGATTTTATTGAAAAGGGAAAAAATGGAAAGTTTTTTTTTTTTTATTTTTTTATTTTATTTTCTCGATCAGGGTTCAACAGACATAAATCCTTGCGGTTTCAACCTAGTGACATTGGACACATTGCAAGATCTTTTTTTCTGTCTTCTTCTTCATGTGACATAATATATTATGACATTGTCGGTGATAGTATGGTGCATACCATATTTTACTTTTCATTGACCAATATTACATTGCTTGTAATTTCTTCATGTAGACTAGATGTTGAAATTTTATTGAGTCAACAAAGTCATTCGAGTGAGCAGTAAAAATGTTTTTTTTTTGGATTTTTAAATGTAAGTCTGAAATGTATCAATAATATTGGATTATGAGAAATTCTTAATAGACTTTTGGTATTTGCTTTCAATGTAGTCTATCTCAAAGAGTTTAATGTAGTCAAAATTTTCTTAGATTAGAGTAGTAGCACCAAAAAGTGGAAAGGGGCCGTTCACTTAGTATTTACGATACGCAAAAACTTGTTTTTAGAACCCCCTTGTTACGATTTTTGTACGACTTTTTTTTTCTTTTACTTGACCTGTTACAATACCCTAACCCCCCTCCCCCCTCCCAAAAAAGCGAAAGTTCAATACTTAAAAAAATAAAATTTTGGTAATTGAGCTAGGATTTCTCGATTTGCATTATTTTTTTTTGAACCGAGATTTTTTGGATGCAAATTAAGTACACAAAATGATCATTTTAAAAACTTTCCTAATATTTATAGTCTTAAACTCTTCTTACATAATTGTATGTTCCTTGTAATAAGCGTTATAGTTAGTAATTCATAAAAATAAACAAACAAACTAAAGAAAACTGTGTTTCACGTTCTTTATTTTAATTTTAAGCTTTAAACTGCATCCTTGCTCTCGCTTAATCCAAACAATCCTGACATACAAATTAAGGTGAACAGATGTTCTTTAAAGGATGTTATTCTCAATTGGAAATAGTTTGAATTAAAGCAGCTTGAATGCTTTAACAAGTTGAAATGAGAGAACTTTAAGTTGAAGTAGAAAATTGATTTTGAGGAGATTTGTAAAATGTAGGATAATTGGTTCATTTAAATTGAATAATTTACATTTAAAATAAAAATAAATTGCAATTTTTGTTGCAATCTAAAAATTCAAAACTGCATAACAAGTTGAACCCTGGTTGAACAAAATAAAGAATAAACTTATGTTTTCTTTTCTCTTAACCACTGCCGCATATATAAAATAACATAAACAGAGTCTAAATAAATGATGATGTGGTTTTGAGGACCACCACTCATTCACTTATTCTTCATCTCTGATCTTTTAAATCTTTATAAAATAAAAAAAAAATAATAAAAGTAAAAATACAGCAGGAAGAAACAAGAGAAAAGGAATGAAATAAATCTATATAAATCATAACATAATGGGGAACGAGTGGAATTGTATTTACTAAAGCATTGTATGATAATATGAGAATTGAATTGAAAAGATGAAAATGTTACATGGGAAAATGTGCACATATAGTATGCAACAAATATTTTATCATTGTTAATGCTAATGTTATTTCATGTATTTGCATACAATTTTCTAAAAAATAATGCTCTTCCATGGAGATGTGCAAAGAGCATAGCTGATATGGGAATATATAAATTTTTTTTTGCAAATCAATTATTCAAATAGAAAATGCATTGTGGAGGATTTTTTTTTTTCATGCTCTCAATTCTCTATTTCCATTGAAGACTTAATGAAGAATGAAGCATCATCATTTATGCTCATTTAGTTCACCAACATATTTCCCAATGTTCTAATTAATCATCATCATCATCGTCATTATCATTTTTGAATAAAATTGCAAAATAAATTTTGTTTTTTGCAATTTCGTATTTTAAACTGGAAAAAAAGAATTAAATTTATAGTTGAGGGGGTTTGTTCCTTAGTTTATTAGATTTTTAAATTATTCATTACTCAAGTTCTTGCGAATTGTGAATATTAATAATTGCCCATACCATCACCTCTAAACACAACTAAGGCTAATAAGTAGATTCAATTTAGAATTAAAATTCAAGCCTCAAGCAGACCTAACCTCCAAACATCCCCCCACATTTTACGCAAATGATATAAATTCATTTCCATTTCATCTCTTTCTACATCAATTTCAAACTAGTTCCTCTCTACATCTATTGATGAGGTTTTTTTTGTATGTGCATAATGATGATCGACAGAATGCTTCCTCATTAAAAATTTTGCTGTTGATATTCATGATGATGTTGTTATCCTTATTAGAATTTTAATTATTTTAATTGAGTATTCATAATCCATTGCGATTGTATTTTGTTTATGAATGCAGAGAGCACTAATGAATTTTGAAAATATTTCCACAATCAGTATCCATTTCGATATTTATGAAAAATAATATTTGTGATTGTTATGATTTTTTTTTTTTTTTTTTGAGAAGGGATTGGAGGTAGGGAGTGTTAAGATAGAGTTTTGGATGAATTTATTCATATAATTTGTAATTTTTATTGATTTGGAGAAATTGATTTTGATTGTTTTTTATGTAAATTTCCTCAAAATAAATGAATGAGGATCACGTGGTTAAGATTAATTTTTAATTCAGCTCAAAAAATCCATTTCGTCCGACAAATTTACAATTATGCTCAATAAAATGCAAAATAATCCCTTCTGATGACCCAATTTGTGAATAAACATTTTGTCATTTAAAATCTTTCGCTTTACCAAACGTTATCAAATGTAACTATCTATTAAAATCCGGAAAATTATTGCAGTTACCAGCTGTAGGATATATTTCTGTAATTACAGATTTATTTGACCTATAAAATTATCAAACATTGAGAATCAAATATCTTTTGTGATATCAAATAATTCTGAATTTACCACAGAACATGTCCTAGATTAAATAAATAAATTGAGGCATTTTGCTTGCACTAGATTTAATTGTAAGCTCATAATTCAAATATGCTTTATGTTATGACCTACAACCTGCATTTTAGTTTTATTTACATTTGATTATCTTGGATAAATTCACTAAATCAAAGATTTTGGTGTCAATAAACAAGCTTTTGAAGATTTAAAATATCTCATGACCCCCAAAGTATTATACGTCATAGATAATTCATCCTTTATCTCAACAAAAAATAATAACAAAAATTCTTTCATTAACTTAATTTACTCAAGTCAAACACAATGTCAATCAAAAAAAAAAGTTTTTGTCTAATTTAACATCGAAAAATCTTTCTCAAAGAAATTTTTACTCTAATATAATTTTCCCAAAAATGAGCAAAAGTAAGTGTTCCTGCACGAAGGAAATTGAAAGAAAAAATCTTTTGTCTCTTACGCTTCCGACTGCTGTGACAGATATGCTGCCAAGTTAAAGAATATATATAAAAAAAATTATTCCCTTCTCAAACATTTAATTGAGAAAAACTGTCAATCTTCAGCATGTCTACGTTTGTCAAAATATATATATAAGGGAAAAAAATTTGTACATTTTCTTTGCCATCTCTCTTCGTTTTGCACAAATTAAGAATGAGCGTGGAGGAGGATGAACGAAGCTGAGATGGGGAACTTTTTTTTCCGTGGGAAATTAAAATGAAAAGTTTCTTATTCATTTCCATCCGTTTTCATTTTATGAAATTCTTGTGATAGAGGAGCTGCAAGGTTTGGGCACTGAGCTAAGCATGCAAATTATAAAACATTATTCGTAGGTCATTCACTACGTAACTCTCTGAAGAGGGGAAAGGGGGTCTGAGAGTTTGTTATGGTTCATTGTTCTCGCACGTGATTCTTTTGTTAAATATGTCACAAAGGAGGGGGGGGGTAAAAAATCCGAATTTTAGCGTTACGTATTAAGTGAACGACCCCTTAAATACCAAAATATTCTTAAATTATCTGAATACCAAAAATTTTGGAGAGCAGTCAATATTGACAATCTCTACCCCATCTCTCAAGACCCACCAGAAAAAAAAATCAGGTTAAGTATTAGCATCCAAAAAATATTAACCAAAAGTTTCCAAACCTTGAAAATTACCCGAAAAAAAAAGTTATTTAATAATGTAAACCATCTCCATGTTCATTTTCTAATTTCAACTAGAGCTTCTTCTACTCATAGTCTTAGACATTTTGAAAAGTAAACGTGGTTGAGGCTCAAGTTCTTTTGACAAGCATAATAATATTACAAGTGATTTTAAGAACAATGGTTGGAAAGGTTACATGGCAAAAAGGTATTTAATATGAGCATGCATAATAAAATACGAACTAAATACATCAATCGTCTGCTACGTTGCTAATCGACTGTCTGTTATGAAAGTTCAAGGAACGTCGAATGCGATGATAAAACTATTGAAGCATTAGCTTTATTAATAATTTTCTTATTATTTAATTAAGATTATTGCAAGTCTTGTCATGCTTATAATTAATTTTATTGAATTCGTTATGTCAATTATTATCGAGTCGATGTTACGGTCGTTGATGTTTGTAGACATCAGATTATGAGAATAAGTCTGAATTGATTAGTTTTGATTTATTTCTTAAGCTTGAGAAAAAGATGATATTTTTTCTATGTTTTCTGAGCTGTAACGTTTGTGTTTAATTGATTGACTTAAGGATTAATTGCTTCTTCATACTGCATTATCTATTTTTAGATTAACTGAATTTTTTATTTTGCAATAATGTGCAATTTGGTATAAATGATTAAAATTGACACTATTTGTAAACATTTTTTTAATTAATCAAAATTTGTTTAACCTGGAAAAAAATTATTCCCATAATTAAACCAAAATATCAACAACCGTCCACAATTCATAATGATATCATCTGAAATTTATTAATAATTACCTCAATAATAGTAATATTTCTGTGGTTATCAAATTTCATTTTAATGAAACCATTAAAATTTTTTGCTGTAAAAAATTTTTGAAAATTTAATACTCTTATTGGTGCAATGAATTTTCTGGTAAAAATTTATATGATCAAATGTTTAGTTTCAAAACTATAAAATTTCAACCAAAATTTAGTAAAATTCAAAATTTTTAAATCATGATTCATAAAAAATTTTCATCCAAAAATTCTCCCCTTATTTAAAGCATTACAAATTCTTTCAATAATCACATAAATACCCTAATTGCAGCTATCATGAGTGAAAATTATTTTCTTTAAACTTCTGTGTATTTTTTTCAGATGATAAAGTTTTCAATAATTTTCCGTCTCTGTTTCATTGGAAAATCACAACATATTCAGTTAGTTAAAGTTGTAAATAATTCAGCAAATTTTCTATATAGATAAAACAAAATGAGATGTAGAATGGAGCAGGGTTGGTGTAGATGGGGATGGAAGATGTATTAAAATTATGTTTGTTAACTGGTTGAAGATTTGAAATTTTTTTAAATTTAGGGTGCATTTAATCATTTATAGTACAAAAGGGTCTTCAAATTATTTCATAAAAATTCTATTTGTATGAACAAAAATTTAATTTTTAATAAAGAAATTGTTTAAGAAAAATCAATACAAATTAACGGTTCTCTGAATAGGTTTTTAATAAAATTTCGTATAGGGGGTCCTCTTTTGAAAAGATTAGATTTGAATTGTTTCGAGTTGAATAACCAAACATTTCTCATTCAAAAATTCAAATTTTCATTTTTACCGGTCATTTTTCATTCGTTTCGATTTGAATGGAAAAATTTCAGAACAAAACAACTGTTCGAACCGAAGATTCCCTGTATTTTTGTCAAGAAAACTTTAATTGAAAAAACATCCAAATTTTTCAACCTAAATACCTATCAAAATTTTAAATGATTCCATCTCTGGATCAAAAAATCACAAAAATTAAGGAGCAAAGAAATCAAAGTAATAGCAAGATGTATTGCACAATAAATAGTAAAATAGTTGAAAACCCCAAAAGAAGAAGAATACGAAAAAAATGCTTAAATTTATGATCATGGAGATACAATTTACAAAATTTACAATCGTTAGCTCCGAGGAATTCGATATGAGGTTGTGAGGGTAGAAAATTTTGTGCTTAAACTATTTTGTGAGGCAAAATAGCATCAGTAGTAGCACACACAATTGAAAATGGAAATGGTATTGTTGTATGAGACTTATAAAATATTTATTTATGCAAAATGAGGTTGATATTTTAGAAAATGCATGCATTAAATTCGTGGCTGAAAATATCTTTACAATGGACATAAAATTTATATACATACATAATATGATGACAAAATGCAAATTTCATGAGCTTCTTCTCACATTGATATCATCATGGTTCACCCCTCCCCTCGTTCCTCATATATAGATCTCAGGTCAGCAAATATAAATTTTCAGGATTGAATTGCATTCCATTGCGTGCATGTAAAACCAAAGTGAGAACAATAAACGGTTTTATGTTAATTACAATTTTGGAATGTATGGCAAAAATTATTTCTTTTTTTTTTGGATAGGAAATGCAATGCAAATATATTTGATTAACATAAATATATATCCCAACCATCATCAGTCTCTCTGGCTCATATATCCATTTCTGTCTCTCAATTGCTGTGTGTAAAATTGCAATTGCAATATATGCAAATATTATCATGTATGGATGGCAGCTATTTTAATTTATGGCAATTTCTGATTTTACATAAAATGAAAATTTTGTGATTTTATTGCTTGATGCTCTTTGCCTTTAAGCATCAAAGTTGAGATTTTTTTCTGAGTATCTTTAAGCTATAAATACTATAAATCTTTAGAAGATGTCAAATGCTATTATTATCCTTAAATTATCATTTCGTTTTAACTGTAATAATGCATACATATTCATACATAAAAATTTTTAAGAGGGGTTGGTCACTTTTTAGGAAAATGAAGCTATATATTTCTTGTAATTTAGTATGACAAAAAATCGATCAAATTTTATAATTATGTCAGAATTGAATTTGTTTATCCACTAAAATTTAAAAAGAAAATTGAAAAAATCTCACAAGAAGTTACAGTCCCCCCAACCCAAAGAAATATCGTCACAGCAAGGCAATAAGTAGAATTTATATTTATACATAAATGAAAATGAAAACAAAATGTCATAATAAAACCGAGCATAAAAATTATTATGCTGTACTCGTTATGTCTTTTTTTCCCTGGCATTTAAAAAAAATATTTATAAAGGCACATCAGAAACATGTGACGTTTATGTTATATTCAAAATTATATATTTTTTAATTGTTTAATTAAATTATCCTCCATTTCCTTGCTATTTGTGTGACATTAATATATTTCTGTTATACACTTGAATATCATATCCGTATGCATTGTCATGCTTGATTGTCTAACACATTAAATGAAGAGAAAAAAAACAGAATAAAACTTTCAAACTAAATTCAAACATCAAATGCGTGAATAAATAATAATTATAAATAGAAATAAAAAAAAAAGTTTTGCATTCATAAAGCGATGAATGTGAGGATATGATACAGGGTGAGTATCTACATTCATATAATATGTGCAATCACTAGGGAAATTCCACACTTGACTGAGGGTAAAGAATGCGATGAGCGTTAACATGAGACACATTAAATGTGAAAAGATGAACAAAAGAAGGAGAAAAGTTTTTTTTTTCTTGATATTGTTTGTCGGTGTTGCTTTATGATTTTTAAAAGAATTTTTTTCAATTTCAGCACAACTCAGTTTTTTTAGAAAAAAGATTAGTCAACGGTTTTTTGAAATTTGAAAGTTTATTAGTTTAAAAAAAAGTTTAAATTCGGGTATTTCAGTCAGAAACAAGAATCTAGATAAATTCAAAATTTTCATGCCCTCAAAAAAAATTAACAACTTGACGACCAAAGAAGAGTCTGCAAAAAATAAAAATCACTAAGAAATTTGATCCACGTGCTGAAGTCATCCGAAAGCATTTTTTTCTCTTCATTGTTCATACACATTTTTTTATATCGTGAAACAAATGCCTTAATGCTGTTCCTGGGTACACTTTTCACAATATCGTTATACGCAAATTACCAACATAAAACAGAACTTTTTTTCTCTTTTTTTAAATTATTCAACTTGATACAGTCAGCATTTGTTTTATTTTGTTCAGCCTCAACATTCCTTTTTCATTTCATCATCCAGCCCCTTACATACTTTCAGTTCTTTTCTGTTCATTTATATAAATAAGCCAATGCTAAATGTTGCTTATGTCTAAACATCCAAATATATATGAAAAAAAATGAGAACGTAAGGCAGAAAGAGGATTCACAAAGAATTTTAATTAAAATCGTAGTCATTTTGTGTCGTTACGCGCGACTAAAAAGGGCAAATTATTTTTCTGTCGTATCATTTTTTTGTGTTCAAAAGGAAGGAGAAGAAAAATAAAAAAAAATTTTTGATTGCTGTTGTTCCTTTCCGGGGTGATTTAGTAAATTTCCATTTTCACGCCTTCAAATATGCTCTCATATAGTATTACAAGACCAGATTCTATTGCTGTTAATGCCTTTTGGTCTAGAGTTTCAGCAACATGTATACTGACTGAGAAAAAAAAGTTTACGTCATGGACCAAGTCTGGAGGCATTTTCTTGTGTAAAAATTGGAATAAAATTGATGAATTATGGGATGTGAACTTGAGACTTTTAAAAAAATATAGGATTATCATTCAGAATATTAATATCCGTTGACTAAGAATGTTATGACTTAATGTTACCGTTCACTTCAGAAATAAATTTTGTCAAAAATTCTTTAAAAATTGCCTTAGAATTTTAGTTAAATTTTTGAAAAATTGAACAAAATCATTTAAATATAATCAGGCTTAAAAAAATTCCATAAAATCATATTTACATCAATAAAATTCAAACTCTGGTAAAATTAACCAAAAGGGACATTCCTTAAAAAACTGATCCTTATGTGCGTAAACGGCATCGAAATATGAGAAGAATATATATAAAAAAATTGTTGAAAGAAATAAAAGAATCAGCAAGAGGAGCACATGACAACATAAAAACTTACAGTCTGCCGGAGATGTCTCATTAATGTGTTTGTTGGTGTCGCAAATTATTGCTTCAAGGACAATTAAAATTAATGGTAGAAGTTTTTCGCTGTTCAACAATTGGAAAATTAAATGCTGCTGTTCCATTCGCCTCCTTGTATTCCTCTCATTTTCTTTATTTTATTTTATTCTATTCTATGATTTCGTGTTGTGTATGTCTATGATTATGTTGAATGGATAATTATAGCTGTAAATACAGGAAATTAATGTACGGATCTATCGTTATATTTACCATAATATCCGCATTCCTTAAGTTTAATGTTTTGGGGATAAAATTAAAAAGTTCTTCCTTATTACTTTTTTTTATTTCTATTTTTTTTTTTTTTCTCGCTGGAACTGAACTTACCCCGAAAATTACAAAATTTTTTTTTCTTTACTCATTTCTCACTGTAAAATTTTATGATATTTTATTTTTCCTCTCCTTAAATTTCTTTTTCTACTTGTTGTAAAGTCCAATTTCAATGTACTGCAAATTTGTGTCCGTGGGGATGAAGAAACAACAAGAACAAGGGAAACAAATGAGCAACTGTGTGGCATTATGGATGGAATAAAATACGTAAAAAAATGAAAGCTAACAATGAAAATATATTTGAATCAATTTACATTTTCGCCATTTCTCGTCGTCACAAAGAAGTGAAAAAGAGGATAAAAGTTTGAATGTTGATGAAAGGGAAGGTCTTTTAGCGATTTTGTTAAAATTTTAATTAATTTTGACGTTACTTATTGATTAAGCCTAATAATTAGGATTTAAGTTCAGTTTGCTGAACATTTGAACTCTACTTAACTTTAAATAGAACTTTTAGCCAAAACGAAAACATCAAAAAATGGGGCCTTGTGGCGCAATTGGATAACGCGTCTGACTACGGATCAGAAGATTGCAGGTTCGAGTCCTGCCAAGGTCGGTCGAGTAATAGTAATTACTTTTTTACTTTATTTTTTCTTATTTTTTTAAAGTATTTATTTTTTTTTAACTTCAATTTTTTTTTTCAAATGCTTTTAGAACATTTTTTACCAACAATGAGTTCACAGGTTCGAATCTTCTCAAAAATCTAATTTTTTTTTTTAAAAAAAATATTTTCACAATCAAAGTCAAACTGATTTTATCATACAAATTTCCATAATAAACTGCTAAAAAAATTATTCAGCATGGACGTGAGTACACTTTTAAAAATGTTAATTTTTTGTTCCCTTTGTATGATAATTGAATTTATTTGCCTTTGATGATTACCGTCATCTTTTACTATTCCTCTCTACCTTTTTTTCAACACACTCCCTTTCCATACTTTAATATTGCTTATTAAACAGACAGGAGATGTATATACACGTAATTTACAAGTTTTCATTCATTTGATGTAATATTGGGTCTGATGAGGAATATTTCCAACTTCCTACATGCAGATAAGTGCCTTTGGGAGGATTTTATTATTTTTTGTTCTCGTATTTTATTTTGTAGAACTTGAAAAGATTTCTAGAAATGGATCTTGTTAGGACCAAGCACAAAATTCAAATAAAAACCTGAAAAAAATATTTTTTTTCCCTCACTAAGACCCTCATTCATATGAATCTTCAAAACTTACATGATACTCAAGAAAGAAGATGAAAAGCACGACTGAATAAAAGAAAAAGAAAAAAAAATCTAATTAAAATTTTGTTGCGAATAGATTGTGTCTTGCAGGCAAATGAAGAAAATTGTGATGATAATGATAACGAACGAAAATGAACGAAGAAACTCATGCCTGTGAAAATGAGAATGAAAATTTTCTGTGTGAGTGAAATTAATATTATTAAATTAAAGTTTTTTTTCTCTTTTTTTAGTTCTTCTTATTACATTCTGTCAAGTGACGAGAAATATTTTCCCATCGATAATTTTAAGTGAAAAGTTTTTCAGATATTACAATTAAATTATTGTTAATTGAAAATGCGTGGTATTGACGCACGGAAAATATGTTGAGATATTAATTAATGAGTATATTTATAACTTTGTTGGATGTTTAACTTTTTAATCGCTTATTCTTGACAATGGAATGATTTTATGATTTAAAAAAAAAAAATGCATTAAAATTATTTTGTAAATTTGAAGATCAAAAAAAAAATCAAAATATAATTTTTTTAAAATTTTTTTGAAAATATTTATTTTTAGTAAAAAACTTGATTTTTTAAAAAATGTTTCATTTTCAAAAAAAAATATCTTAAAAAAATTCAAAAAATATTTTTTGTCTACCTGAAAAATGAAACATTTGCGTAACTAAAGTGAAATTGGGATTTATTGTGACTCCTTTGTTATGGTTTAATACTTAAAATATCAAACTAAGATATTTTAAACCTTAAAGTCTTACCACGTCAAACTACACCTTCCATATTCCACTAATTAACGAGACGATCATTTGATACGGACATAATTTCATTATCTTGATACAAACACAAAAAACCATTGTTTCCATAACAACAGTAACTAATCCACCTATTGAACACAAAGCTCATATCATGTTTCTGCGCTGTTAAAAATAGTTTTTGAATCTGGGCTGGAAGTCAATGCATCATTGTGATGATGTTTATCAGTAACTATGTAGTAAAGTTCATTGATCTTTGGTTTATGGACACTTATTACGCTTTACACTTATATTGCTGTAGGTTTTTAGCAGACTTTCTAAATTGTAATAAAATTCTCTTGTTTGTCTGGCTGTCTGAATATCTGACTTTTGATTGTAATTTTAGATTATAAATTTGAAATTAGCAAATTTGAGTTTTAAATTACCAAAATTTTAGTCAAATTGCAGTTGATTCCTTATTTTAATTGTTTCTTAATTTTTTGCTAATAAATTGACTTAAAATTTTAAAAAGATACTAAAAATGAGAAAAAATGCATTTGTGAAGTATGAAATTTCAAGATTTGTGAAAGTTCATGTTCGAGTCTCAGTACATAAACCTTTAATGCATATAATAAAAAGTTTTATAATTCGTTTGTCATTCATCCCGACTTCCACAAACTCAAAGTAAGAATTTAATTACACACAGCAATTACTTATTTTCAAAACATAATTTCTTCCTCTTTCATTCACATAAAATAGAATAAAATAAAAATAAAAATTATATCCCGACACCTTCTGCTTCTTCAAAATAAAATTGCATTTTTGCACGTGATAATGACACTCATTTTTTTCTATTCCATAAAATGTATCTACAAAGTACACTCAAAAATGCTCTCAACAATCAAGTGTAACCGTCGGAGAGCTTAACAGTGCAATACGAAAATAAAATGAATGAGAAAAAGAAAAAAATTAATTTTAATCTCACTCACAAATATTCAACGACAATTCATGCAGAAAACGGGAATGAAATGAGAAAAATTCATCCGAAAATGTTAACTGCATTATAAAGTATTTCATGTAGAAAAATATACAGCGATTGAGACGAAACGGCGTCAGCTACTGAATATGTAGCAATTTTCACAGAAATATCTATGCTCAAAAGTCGTTATCACTCATGTGTAATCTAAAATCAATTATCATTTGTGATTCCATTCATTTTCATCCTCATGAGTGAGATTTTTTTTTATTTTCGTTAGAATGTGAGACATGTATAGACATATCGAAAATTTTGTAGGATTAAAAACTTTATCTACTCATATTGGAGTGCATAGGAGACAGAGAGAATATGTGAGATATTCTGTCACTTCCAATTGCTTTTTATTCTTTTTTTTTGTGTGAGACTTTTTTTTTGTTGCAATTTCTATCTTTGTGATTTGCTGAAAATCAATGCGGAAGTATGTCTCGTAGGAAGTTTTCAACAACTAAAATTATTGTAGATGAAGTTTTGGTTGGGAAATCATTTCCTGATGGTGTGATTTTGTTGAGGAAACTTGTAAAAATTTGGGAATTGTCAAGGGTTCGAATCTTGAAGTTGTGGTTCTCTTTTTTTATTAATTTTCAAAATCTTCAAAATAAAATTCCGAAAATGCAAATTTTTACTTATTTTGTAATTTTTGTTCAAACCATTTTTGAAAAAATTATCACAAAATCTGAAAACGAACCCCAATCCTTTTGGTATTAAAAAAAAATCACTCAATTCCAAACATATTCCATACCAAAGAGAAAAGTCTTCTTGTCATGACAATGATGATAAGCACAAAAACTTATTTTTCCTTCTAATTGTTTCCTGAACAAAATGTGATTTTTTAGAAAATTGTGGATTACCTCAAAAGCCAAAATTTAGAATGTTTTTGAGAAATTTCTACGCATAGCTACATGCATGCAAATTTAATGAATGTTTCTGTTGCCAATCTTACTAAACGTGTGTATTTGTTTATTAAACATTTTTAAGAGAATGTTATTGACTTATTTTTTGCTATGTTTGTCGATTCATAAAAAACTTCCCAATGAAAATCAATAATGATTATTATGAAGTTTTCGGATTTATTGCTCTAGGGAAATACAACTTTTCAAATCCATTCAGTCATACAATATTCATTAGAATTCTTTCAACTTTTTTTCTAGTAGTTTTGTACGTTTTATTAAAAGTTTTTATTATTAGCTTCTCGAATGTCTCGAAATAGAAAGTTGTGACAATATGTATTGAGAATTTCTAAGAATAACTTCCAGATATAGACGATCTGTTGGGTATTGGAAATAAATTTTGAGTTGAACTTTGATAAAATTGGTTTATTTTGCACTTATTTTAGATTATGTCAATTTTTAGGTTGAAAGCTTCAGCTTAAAAATTTATATATGATTCAACCTCAATTGATGTAACGTATTTAAAAATATAAACTTTAAAGACGTCAAGAGAATTTTTTGCATTAGGGGAAAGGGGGGAGGAGGTGAATGGGTGAATTTTCACCCACCTCTCTGCGCCAAATTTCTTTAATTTGCGAAGGATTTTTGTGAAAAAAATTCAATTTTCATCCCCGTCCCATCCATAATTCCTGGCTACAACACTGATGGGAACATAAAATAATAGAAAGTAATCAAGTACCAATCTCAGAAATTTGCATAGAGAAAATATTTAAGTATTAGTCAAACTTTGTGTTCATAAAAGTTATTTTAAAGCATTTTGCATTTTAATGTTACTTAACATAAAGTAAATGTTCATATCAGGGGTGCAGCTAGGGGGTACGGATGGTCAAAACTTCTTTAAAACACAAATCAAATTTACTCAAAATAAGAAACTTGCTAACAAGTTTTCCAAAACTGTTCAAAAAATAATAAAATCCCTCAATTTATTTGAAAACATCTATTTACTTTTTTTCTAAAATTTTTATCTACATTCCTGACGCATGCACACAGCAAAAAGCAAGTCAAGCAATCAAAAACTTTCAAAAAGTAAATACAAAACTACATGTGAAATGTAAGCAATTTGTTTTAGTTGAGATGTGTCAAGTTAACTTCTTGAAAGTTTAGTAATAGGAATAAATTTTGCCGCCATCGTTCCTCCTTTATTTTTTTTAATTTCCTCTCCATGAGTTTTTGAATTTTCTTACCAAATTAATGTTGCTTCATTGAGTCTTGACTTGTCTTTAATTTGATTTTAGTTCTCTCTATTCAATAACATCACCTACACATTTCATGAAATGACATAATGAAGATATGTGAATCGGAAGTCTGTGTCACTGTGTCAACTTATCGCACGATTCAATAAGAAAGGCAATTTTCTGCGTTCATAGATTGTGGACTGAAGGGGATGGAAAATGTTCAAAAACTAAGGAAAAATAAAATTTTGGAAAATAAATCAAAATTAAAGCCAAAATTATAGCCAGAAATTGAGGAACCAATCCTTTGAAATTTCTTGAAAACTTTTCCTTAATCTCAGATCAATTTGTCATGGTGGAGAAATTTTCATCATTTTGATAGGAAGTGAATCTTTCACACACGCACACAAACAGACAAGCTACAGAATTAACACGTCAATTCAGTTACTCAGTTCATTGATCACCATACATATATCCTCGACACACATATAGTGAGTGAGAAAAGTGAATGATGATGATGAAGCAAAGAACCAAAAAAAGAAAAAGAAAAAGAAGAAAAAAATTTTCTTCATCCTTATCTCAAAAAAAAACTTATTTCATTTCAATTTCGATGCTTACAAATTGGGTAAATCTCTCCATTATATTCGATTTATTTTGGCACTATTCAGAATGAATACGATTGCCGTGCTTGTGCGAAATATATATACAAACGATAGGGGATTACCACAAAACTATGTTACGACAACATATACAGCAGATGGGGAAATAAGAAGTTGTGTGTTCTTTTTTTGTATTTTGAGGGGGAGAAGAAATGAATAAGAAGATGATAAACTTTTTCGTCTCCTCCCAAAGCATTCATTTGTCTATGTTTTTGATATCTAAACGAACTAATGTCGAAAGATATTTTTTTTGCCATCTTCTTGTACTTTCTTTCAATCGTTTCTTCTTTTTAGTTTTTGACCATTTGAGATTTTTTGTTCTCTTTTATCTTTTGGTACCGAAATGATTCTTAAGTGAGTATAGAAAGATTTTTTTGGTGTTATTAATTTTTTTTAAATTAACTTTTCTTCAATTTACAAATTTTTTAAAAACTAATTTAAAAAAAATCATCAAAAAATTAATTTGCATAATCTACTTTTCTTAAATTATAATCTTTTAAAATTAATTTTATCACTTTAAAATTATATTCTTTTTTTCAAAAAATTCAAAAATAATATTTATTTTTCAGGATATTTTTTTTATTTTTAACTTAGAATTCACTTATGATGTTTAATTTTTAGGATGGGCATGAGGCCTGAGGATTTGTGACAGTTTTAAACAATAGATTTTTTTGTTTGAAGATTTTTTAATGGAGAGGGGAGAGGGGGTCTAAAAATCTATATTTTTGATGGACATCATAACTGAACAGCCACATATGCACTTTCTAAAAAAACATAGATGATTATCCTTAGACATCAATGGTACAGCATTATGTATCAAATTTTAAATTTAATCTACAATAATGAACCTCATCCTAAAGCTTCTTTCTTCATCCATTCAAATCTGATTTATATCAACAAGAAATCTTAATTTCATTCCAATTCTGAATGGGATACAAAAAATAGAGAATCTCAAGATAGGAAGGAAGGAAAGGCTTTTAACTAGTAAGTGAATTTATTCTCCATATTTCTGTATCATAACAGGACAGTGTGTTGTGCCATTGAATGTGATATGAATTTATAAAATTTTATGATGAAAAATATTTGTTGTTGTTGGACTTTTTGAATTGCTAATTGAAATGATGTGGATGAGAATATTAAGAGCCTAAAGAGTCTCTTTGGAAGAGGATATTATGTTGTTAAATATATAAAATCAAAGTCAATCAAAGAAAGGAAAATCTATCCTAATCACGTTCTGAAAAATTTTTCATGAAGGGATTGAAAAATGTTTGTTGGAAAAGTTTTCGATTGGCTTATGAAAGTCTAAAGGATTATTAATAAATATATTTTAGGTCAGATTTGTTGCCATTGCTACAGATAAAAAGGTAATACTTTTATTAAAGAAGCAATAAGAATCAGAAGACTAAAAATATTTTTGCAATATTTATTCAGTATTTACTTAGTTCTACTTGGAAAACTTTATTGAAAAATGATTTTATTGAATGAAGAATTGTCAATGAATATCTTTGATTTTTTTCTTTTGGACTGTCTATTCAATATTTTTCTGAGAATTTTATTTTATTAAATTTTATTAAAATTAATTTTTTTTATATTTAAAATTTTAAAGAATTTTGGTATAAAATACTTATTTAATGGTTTAAAATCTAGGCTATTTATAATTCTCAGTAAACAACAGTTTTAGTACCAAAATACCTCAAATTTCAAAGAGTTCAAAATTATTCTTACATTTAAGTATTCTTCATCCTCATAAATCCCATTCTGAGCATTAAGTACCAAAAATTCAATTTTCTTCTAAAATTATTTGTCATCAATTATCATACCAAACGATGCAGCTTACCTTTACAAAACCCTATAAAATGCCAAAAAAAAACCACATACATGACCCATCAAACAAACAAAAAAAATCTATTCTGAAAGTCATGCACCAAATGTGTCAAAGAAAGACACGACATAAAAAAGAAAGCAAGCAGCAGCAGGAAAAAAAATTGTGATGAAGAAAAAATGGAAAAAACTTTCCTTGACCCTTATTCATCATCACATCATGAAAGCGAATATAGGAAGAGAAAAAAATAACATCTTTTGTATGACTAATCAATGTTACACTATGTGAAAAATTTTACATCCTTTCCAAAACCCCTCCGAAAAGAAAAAAAAATTCTTTATTTTCTTCTCCTTTTTTTATGAACTGAATAACTGTATAAAAATTTATATTGGACACATTATATCTACTATATATATATATATATATACGTACATCAGCATACATATGAAGATGATAATCAAAATAAAAAAAATTGTCATTGATGGCATTGAGGAGCTTTTTTTTCTCATTCTCAGGCTGAGTTGAAAAAAGAAATTCCACACGCCAGAGTCTCTTGCCACGTCTAATAAATTGACAGTAAAAAAAGAGATGAAGATGAGGAGAAGAAGAGGAAAATATTGCAAAATCACAAATTTTTATGCTCTTTAACATCATAAAAAAAAGAGAAAAGCGAAGTTGAAATGGCCTCAAACACCCCTGAAGCCCCATCAAAATCATGTTTCGAGCTCCTTTTTTCCTACGTCATACGAAAAAAGAAAGAAAAAAATCTTGTTAAGGTCATAAAAAAGGCCGAAGATAAAAAAAATGTTTCTTTTCTCTTGTCTATTTCACCCCCTTCAACCTTTTCGCTTAATAATTGAAAATAAATGAAAAGTCTCAAAGCATATAGCGGGACCAGAAACGGAACAAAAAAAGGGACCAGCTTGCCATCTCTTGATATCCCTTGTAAATTTTTACCAGCCATAACTTTTCTTTTGTAAGAAGAGAGCGTAGACAAACAATGTATTTATATAAATTTTAAGTGTGTACTATTTTCTGGTAGCAAATGGGATTAGTATTGTTATCGTGTCCGCAATGGGACGTTGTAGATGTAATTGAGTATTTAGTTGGGTGTAATTGGTGGCTTTTAGATTATGACATTTGATGTCATTAAGTAAGAGGTTTATTGCTGATTTATGAAGTTTTTGCAGTTGGTCGTTGAAAAATATCCTTCTTTAGGATTCAAACTTGAATTTTCAAAGAGAAAGAACAGAAAATCTTTGATCTGCCTAGTCCACATATTCGAAAATGAGTTAATTTTGCACATGACAGATTCACCAACGTAAAATTTATTTCATAGTATTCAAATCAAAATCAGGTAACGTGGGCCGAAAATAACGTAAAAAAATATTTTTTTTATCTGTCAACTAAACTCAAGTTCCTCCCACAATTATTAATCTAAGACTGTATGACTCCTACTCAAAATTGAATGCTTCTTAGCTTATTTTTAAGCCAATATCGATTCAAAAGTTCACAATTTTGTCGAGCTTTACGGTTTTATTTTCATTCCAAAATAATTCCTTCCTCCTGACGAAAACCATACAAAATTAAATTCCCTGCATTATTTCCCAACTTCATATGCTTTAAAATATTTTTTCCATTACATGACCTTGCATCAATTTTTCTTCCTAATCTCAGCAAATTTCCAAGAAAAAAGGTTGAAGCAGCTCACATGAGAAAATGCGTCCAAGTACATCCCCTCGAATACATCCTCTTCAAACCAGTTTTTCTCTCTTGTATGAGCATGTTTAATATCACCATAAAAATGTTTAGCCGAAGGCTAGAAACAATCGTCTTTTATAGGATTCTGTGTGTTTGTACATGGATGAAGCTTAAATTTCAAGGATGCAGTGTTGCTAAAGATTGAAAGAAAAACGTGACAAAACGGAAAAATTTTGGGATGATTTGCATGTGATGGAATTTTTTTTGGGAACTGGGAGGGAATCAGTTGAACAAAATGTGGGAATTAGATAGATAAGATAAGATAAGATAAGTTTATTCACCCTCAACGGGTAGTTAAATAACAAATATTTACATTGGTAGTTTATGAATAACAAATTACTGGATTATTAATAGAAACAAAGTCAAAAAAAAAGTGTATATCGAGACATTCATTTGTCCGTTAATTAATTGAAATAATAAGTGATAAATTGTGTACGTACTCGCACAGGAATTAAAAATAAAACAATGGTAAGTAGCAGTTTAATAAGAACAATGACATTAACGATTTTTAGGATTTCAAAATTCTTTTGCATCATTTCCACAAATCCGTTAAATTTCAAATATTCTGTTTATGTTTAGTGCAGTTCCCCTCAAAAATATTTGTTTTCTTTCCAAAAGAAATTTTTTAAGTTGAATTTTAAATAAGTGATAGCGTTTAATTTTCCTTATTTCCACAGGAATTGAACATATTTTCCAAAAATTAGATAGAATATTAAGTTATAGGTTTTGAACTTGAGCCTATACAAATAATTATTTTTTAAACTGGTTCGATACATAATTTTATAGTTTATTTGAGAATCAAAATCATTGACATCATTTTCCAACAAATTCACCCTAAAAAAGTCGTTTGTTATGAAAAATAAAATGCAAAGTAAATCGAAATTGTTTCTTAGATCTTTCCATTCTGCTTCCTTGATTCCTTTTTTTTTTGTATAATACAGTAGATTGTAGTTTAGAGTAAATTTAAGATGACATTTTTTGTGACTCTACTATGTCGATGTCAAGCAGTTTAATGCCATGAAGAGGGAAGAGGAACGCAAAAAAATTGCTAGAAAAGAGAGCTCAAAAAGTTTATAAATTATGCATGCTTCATAAGATCTTTTCTTTCTAAATTTAATGAAGAATAAAATTTGCACGTTTCAGTTCTTAAGAAAAAAAGTTTAAATTTTTTTAATTTAAAAAAAGGGAAAGAAAATTATTTTCTCAAAGACAATTTTAACCAAGATGAAAATGCAAGCACACAAATTTTTTTGCTCTTTGTTTAGATTGGAATTTTTTTGAGACAACTTTTTTGTGTTTTCAGTATGAAAATTGTGATGAGAAATAAATTGAGTTTTTGATGAGAGGAGAAAAAAAGGATTCAAGCTGTACTCACTTTGATTTTTTTCTTCTCATAGCAATATCATGTAAACTTTTCTATTATTCATGTGTACTTTAACAATATTGTTATGAATTTTTTTTCTCCTTGCAGTTGTTTAAATTTTTGCTTGTGATGCAAAATTGGATTTTTTTTTTAAACTCAACATGATTTTGTTTGTAATTGGAAATGAGTAAATATTTTTAGATAGTTTTGAGAAGTTTACTTGTGTCATTTGAGAGATTTTAGGAGCGATCTAGAGAGTTTGGAAGATAGTACCCTAGTAACCAAAATCGACCTAATGTATTCCATTCATGTTCCTAAGGAAGGTCAATGTAATACATATGGAATACTTTGGTTATATGGGTAGATAATTTCAAGATAATTTTTTTGCAATTTAAAGTTATGAAAAAAATTTTAAGGAATTTTTCAAGGCGTGGAAACTATGAAAATATCAGGGATAAATGGGGATAACTGGGATATTTTGAATAATTCAGAATAATTGGGATATTTCATGTAAACTTAGGATAATATTAATATTTTGGGATAAATTTAGATATTTGAGGATAATTGGGGATAAAATCAATATTTTCGTAGTTTCCACACCTTGGAATGTTCTGAATTTTTGAATTTTTTTTAAGCATTTGATTTTTAAGTAAGTAGTGCACTTGCATTGAATAAAGAGTTCGTATCTCATCCGAAACAATTTAATTCGTCAATCAGCATAAATTCAAATCCCGGTTAAAAATATGTATCTACATAAATTGCTCTATGAACTTTGACATTATTAAAAAACATACTCATTTTCAAAAAATAAATCAAAATCCCATCAAAAAACCACACACATCAACCATCCACAACCACACATACACTTCTACCCCAAAAACTTCAGAAAAATTCTCATTCACACTTAAAAAATTCATTAATTTCTCAAAATAGTCCCAAAACAACCAAAACTCAAACATATTGACAAACACTTTTATAATCCCACATTATTTCCCAAACTAATCATTTACATTCAATATGAGGTCTTTCGTTTGAAACAACAATTTTATATCCGCCTATGAAAGTTCAACAAACAATTTCAGAACGAAATTAATTTACAAAACTTTTATCGACATCAATAAATGACTTTCGTTGATCCTTTGATGATTGTGAGTAATATGTCAATAAATTTTATGCTAATTTAGGTTTCAAAAAGGGCAAGTTGACATAGCTATGCATAGAAATGAATGAAAATGAAAATTGTGATTTGATTTTATTAGAATTAGCTTTGATCAAATTTTTGACTTTGAAAAAGAGGTTAACTGCTTTGGAATTGAATGAATTTTGATTTGTGAAAGTTAAAGCTGACAAATGAAATTTAAAGATATTACAAAACCATTAAGTGTCACATTACATTTCAAACTTTCAATAAAAATTTGTGACAATCATAAACTCAAGCACTGAAAAAAACAATCTGTAAATTGTTGCACATCAAAACTAAGAATGACGAAGAAAATTGAAAAACTTTTTCATATTTTTTATAATAAAAATTTTTTCTCTTTGTTTTCTTACTTACATAATTTTTTTTCTTTTATAATCTTGTCTAATTTTGTTAATAAAAAAAAGTTTTTTTCTTGTGAAATTTTTTTTTTTATCATCCATAAAAAATGAGATTTTTTCTGTGCCATATTTTCAATTATTTTGTATTAGTAACTTTAGTTTTTTTCTTAAATTACAATCAATAAAAATATTAAACTTATCTTAAAAAATTATTATGATTTATTTTAATAAATTATTGTAAAAAAGGACTTTGATGAGTTTTCAAAAAATACTTTTTTTACGATTTTTTTTTATTTTGCTTGGAACTTTAAAGTTTATTTCATCTCAATCATCCATCATCAGTTTGTTTGTTATTTATTTTTATGTTTTTGTTTATTTACAAATAAACTAAGCTTTCGATCATGGGTGAATACTTTATTGCTACTAGAGGATGTAATTGTAATAAATAAAATTTTCAACACTTTCATTGAAAATCAACATCAATTCACACTCCATAAAAATGAATAATTTCTGCGGGCACTCAATTTACCCCAAAAAAAATGAAAATTTTTTTGCTTCCACTAAATTACTCGACCACATCATAAGCTCAATAAAAAATCAATAAAATTCACATCATTTAGTTCCCAATAACAATCAAGTATCCACTCCCATCCACTTTTCATCGAATGTTAAAATGTTAAACAAAACATATTGATAAATTGAGAGCAAAAAAAAAATGCATAAAAAATGTAGCAAAATAGCAACTTTTTCTCCTGCTTATATGCTTATGGAATACAAATTTTTACTATCTTGTGAGCTAAGTTCTTCCTCCCATGAATTATTATTTTTCATAAGTTTTTCTTCTTCTTTTATTTTATTTCATTTTTTAAAAAATTATTTTTCATCTTTTATTTCCTCCAACATGTGAGAAAACAAGTAGTAGCAGCAGTAGCAAAACAAAATAAAAAATGTAAGGTGAATGAGTGAGTCAACAGAAGATATATATATATATAAAGGAGAATAATATTTTATTGTATGGAAGTGTTGAAAGTTTTGTTAGCAAATAAATTCTTTACTATATTTCTTTAGCTTTTTTTTTGCTTCATATATAAATATTTTCAGTGTGTATACAATTTCATATTTTCTTATCATTATATTTATAGTTTGATGATTTTAAGTCAGGGGTTTTGGAGATTTTTGAGGTGTTGATGCTTGAGATAATTTGTGAAAATTTTTAAGACATGAATCAAAATATAATTTTGTTGAATTTAAATCATTAAAGACTTCAAAATTGAGAATTTGAACGAGTTTTAAATTTTTATAAAATTAGTTTTAAAAGTTATGATTTTTAAAATTACCAAAAATTTAAAATTTAATTTCGATTTATTTCAAGGCTTCCACAGATTATATTCTTTAAAAATCAAAGATTTTATTCTTTGTATGAAGATTTTATAAAGACTTTAATCTGCAAAAGATTTAATTTATTTTAGGTTAAATTTCAAAATTAAATTTTTTCCTGAATCTTTTTATGTAATTTAAAAATTTTTTAAATGAGTTAATAACCTTATAATCCTTCATAACTTCAACACCTTCCACCCCAACATCCCTGACTTATTCATTCTATTGCAAAAATGCATCGAACTGAAAATAGTTGCGACAAATGTTTTGAATAAATTTTCATCTCTTATTCTTATGTTTATGATTATCATTATTTTTATTTTTATTATTTTTTAGTAGTTTCTTATTCTTTCAGCATTTTTTTAGTTTTATTTTATTTTGGCAAGGAGTGTAGATGAATAATCATAAATTTCATTTCAACAAAGATGAATGCATTAAGAATGAATTGTTGGCAATTTCTTTTCCTGTTTATAAAAGCATCATGAAAAAAAAATCACACACATAAAAGTAGTTGAGAGAATGATAAAGGAAGCATGAAAACTTATGCTCATGAATAAAATGAACTTTCTCATACGAATAAAAAATAAATAAATAAATGCATAGGGGCAAATCTATGAATGAAATTTTTGATGTTGTAATGTAAATTCATAAAATTTGTTAAAATGACGCATTATGAACAACTTTTAGAAGTTGTTCCTACTAAAGTCATCAAAATACTATAATTTTCACATTTAATATGTTTTGTAAGTTGCTTTGTTAAAAAGTTATTTCAATTTTAAAGTGTTTCTGAGTCAATTTTATAAAAAGTCAAAAAAAATTTAAACACAAATTTTCGTGAAAATACAGCTTTTTAAATAATAGGAATCATTAAAATATATTTTCGCCTACTAACACTTTCAAATAACGCTTAAAATGTTAATTAAAAATACTTAATCATTGAGAAATTAAGCAAAAATAGCGTTTCTGAGTCAACTTTTTAGCCGATTATTGCAAAACACACAGCATATTTTCAACTTAAAAGTGCAATTTTTTAACTTTTAACTTCTTTTTGTTATCAAATATCATTGAAAACATAAAGAAAAGCAAGAAAATGATGCTCTAAACTGAGTAATCTTTGAGAAAAAACAGTTTTAAAAGTTTTTAGGAAAATTTTTCAGTTCCCTTCATTCATAGATTTGCCCATAGACAGATTTATAACTTTAAAGTCCAATATGTCATTTGTTAGTTTGCAAAACTACATGCATGTCAGGCAGGAGAAACATAAAGTTTCATTTTGTATTAAATTATAATTTTTCATATTTCTCTCTCTCTCATCTCCGGCATTTCGTTACATAAATAATGAATGAGCTTAATAAGTTTTTCACATACATTATGGAACTTTATGTTAATGAAAAATATTCATTTTATTATTTTCATAAACTTTCTGTCATTATCTTACTTATGAACTTTTTGTATTCAATTTACACATCAACAAAAATGAATCATTTCCTTAGTTTTCTGCATTAAGCACATTTTCTTAGTCAAATATTTTATTTTATTTATTCAAAAAGTTATCCATTTAAATTTTATTATTTATCTTATATTCATTGAATTTATCACAGATTTACCTCAAAATTGGTATGCAAAATGAAAATTTCTTGATGATGAAATAATTGGAGCAAATTATGAATACTTGAACACTTTAATTACTTTCTAAATTTAATGATGTATTTGAATAAATTAAAGGTATGAAATTCCTTGATTTAATTTGCAATAAAACATAGAAATTCAAATGAATATGAATTTAAAAAATATCAGAGTTCAATGTATGATTTAATTTTTTGAATTAAGTCAAAAAATTTTGAACTTTGAACATTCCAAAAAATAATTAAAAAGAAAATTTAAGATTTTCATGAAATTTAAATATTTAACAGGAAAAAAAAACATAAATTTCGAGGATTTCATTCAAAATATTTTATACAGTTTTTTATGCTTCATTTTGACTTTTATGTCGAATATTTTTATGATGTTCATAGTTTGTCGTAAAATTTTTAATTATTTCTAGATATTTGAATAAATTATAAAAACTTTTAATAACCTTCACTTAACAATTTATTTACTTTAAAAATTTTTCATCACTAACATAAATTCTGTAACTTTAAAGATGAACGAAAATAAATTTTCTTGTTCTTGTTATGAACATTACAAAAGTAGAAAATTTAAAAGGTTTCATCAAAACACATTTTGCCCTTAAGGCATACAAAAATTTTACTCAATGAAATTTTCTTGAAACAAAAAATATTTTTATACATTTGTTAAGTGAATTGATTTTTTTTTTTGTGAAATGATAGGTTTCTTATTGTTTAATGTCTATGTTTTCTTTGTAGATATTAAAGTTCAAAATGATCAAATGATGTTAAATCTTCCAAGAAGGATTGTTTGCCATAAATCTGGCAATGATTTATATTTTTTAACATATTCTTAATTCATTCTCAAAATCAATTATGATTTTCTTCGAAATCTTTTCTAGATGCACTCCACCCCGATTCTACAAAATCAAAACACATTCACGGACATTCACAAACTAAATTCATTCAATAGAAACCAAATCATTCTCAAATGTCCATAATACCCATTAAATAACAAAGCAAAGTTAATCCCCGACACAAAAGTCACATTATGAAGCTTAATATTGCTTAAATGTTCTAATATGATATCGATTTCTATTAATATAGCTATTATAAATTGTCATTTATTTAAGCGATAAAATTCATTACTTCAATTTGTTTCGTATTAAGCCTAAATATGTTGAGATTTAATTCCTAATAATTTTCATCTCTCTTTTTGAATCTTAATCGTTTCTAATCACCATAATTTGGAGATTTATTGTATTTGTATGTGTTTTTTGGGGGTAGTTTAGAGTAATTGGTGCAGTTTTGAAATTTTTTTTTAGGTTCAAAATTTTTCATTTAAAATTTTGACAAATTTGGATAAAAAATTAACAACAAAAAAATCCAAAATTAATTATTAAATCACAAAATGCTAGAAAGCCTTTCAAAAATCTACCAAAAAAAAAAAAAATAATTTTCTGCTTCGATTTCTTCTCAATCTTCTTCAAAAATCAAAGATTACAATCTTCATACAAAGATTTTTTCAAGATTATAATCTGCGGAAGCCTTGCTCCTTAGAAAACTAAAGCAAACTTTTTCCAACCTGCATCAACAATCCACAAGCATCACTCTTTAAAACCAACAAAACGACATGTTCTACATTGCTTTTCCTGCGGTTGTGTTGACGTAATTAAATGTTGGATAAAACTAAACTACTAAACTGCATAATTCATTTGCTTTTTAAGGTCAAACACTTCAATATATTCTCATCAATGATAATGAGGAACCAAAAATAAACGCAAATCAATACGAAAAAGCATTTCAATTTACGTCAAATGATTTCAAATTTTAATTACTTTCAGTGGAAGTAAAGAGTTGAAATTTAATGTTTTTGTGTGACATCATAACACTGAATTCACGCCAAGTCTATCAATTTATTCAATTTCTATTCAAATATTCCACAAAACGTTCACCGTTTTTGAATTTCTCGTGAGAATCGAAAAATGAATCTTGCATGGCATATGTACATATATTATTAATAACATAAAAAAGCACCGTTGCTGACATGCAAAATCAATAGAATAAAATTTTCCATTAAAAGCGTTGAAATGGACACGATGTTGAGGGATTTGACACACGTTTAAATTTGTTTATAGATTTCGTCCTTGAAGGTTTTCAAGGATACTTTTTGTATGTTGAAATGGAAATTAAATGTGGGTATGGGATTTAAAGAGTTGTTTGCAGTTTTTCGAGAGGAAAGATAAATTAAAGTTTGAAAATTTGCTCTTGAAAAGCATGAATCATTGGTTCAAATCCTTTCTAGGACAAGAAACCTCCCATGACATCAAAGAAATTTAAGTCAATTCTTCTATCTAATTACATCCCAAATTAGTTCAATTGCTAACAAATTAATCAATCCAAAGCACAAAAATAGGAAAATTCCCCCCAAAAAAGGACTTTCTATAGCTTCTTTTCTATTCCATTCCCATAAAAAACCAACATTTTTCTTCATCAAAAATAGACGTACATCTATTGTTATTCCTTCGTCCTTGAATGTTTCTTAAGTCTTATTAAGAAATAAGTTTTGATTACATTCTTCCTCCCTAGATGCCTTGAGTAATTCAAAGTTCTAATTTTGAACAGAAGGAAAAAACACAAACAGAGAAGAGAAAATGAGACGTAAAGTACATTGTGGGCTTTTCTGAGAGCTTGAAAATATTATTGTAATGGATTTGCGAACATTTAATGAGATTTTAGAAAACAGACTAATGGTGTTTCACTTACTTAATTAGACAAGTTTGAAGCATTTTCTTGGAATTAAGGTGAAGTGATGATAATGCGATTTTCTAGTTTTATGTTTTTTTTTGCGTTTCTGATTTTAGTTCACCTGGGAATGGAGGCTGTGATTTGATAGGAAATCGTGGGTATTTGCTGATTCTTGGAGCTTTTGTTTTGTATTTGAATGAAAATGAATGCAATGTATCAGCTGATTTTTCCAGAAATTTGGCGGAAGCTTGATATCATTAGATTTGAATTCGATAATTTTGTCATTACTGAGTTATTATTGATGTACAGCTAATAGGACTTCAGGAAATGATTCAAATGAATTGAAATTCTGGGAAATGATTTAACTCAATTGATATTCTCTAAATTTATAATTTTGATACCTAGTAAGTTATTGTCCTGACAATATTTTGTGAACCCCATAAAATTATGGTTTATTACCTAAAACCTAATATCAAACGAACTCTCAATAACCTTTAAATTCAGCAAAAACTCAAATTACATCATAAAAATTAAAATCGCACAAAATTACATTAAAATAAACAAAAGTGCTCTTTACATCCACTAAAAACACCAAAGAACAAAATAAGAAATGCATTCAATTTCTTCAACATTAATTCCGTCCATTTGCTAGCTTTAAGTCCCCCTTTTTTTATGCTGCATTCATTAATGGAATCAAATTAGACAATAAAAAGAAGCTTTCTTGCCCTCACACAGCAGAAATACTGTAAGCAATTTTTCATGGTGTCACGCCCTTCCGAAAAAAATAACAGTAAGAAAAAGCAAACTAAAAACACAAATGAATTCTAGTTTTTTATTCCTATTCATTTCTTGGATGGTGATTTATCATCAATACAACTCGAGATTATTTTTACATCCTTTCATTTGATCTATTTTTAAAGAGTCTAAAGAAAGCTCGATAATTTTATTTTTTATTGAAATTTTTACAATTTTTAATGTGAAGGATTTTATTTTCATTCTTAAGGGGCCGTTCACCTAAGACGTTACGCAAAAAACGACTTTTTAGACTCCCTATCCCCCCCTTGTTATTTTTTTTGTATAAAGATTTTTTTTCTTTGAGCTTTTACAAAATCCTAGACCTCCCCCAAAAAAAGCAAATGTAAAAATCACAAAAAAAGGAAATTAAAAGAAAATTTTTATTCATCTTGGTGAGTACTTTTAGCTTTCAACTATAAATGCATGTTATATTATGGCGGACTCAATGATGAACTTTAGTTTGTTGGCAAAATTTCAAATGGAAAATCATAAAGACGAAAAGATTTTTTTTTGGTTTTTTTTGCCATAATGACAAATGGAACCTCATTCATCTTTTTTTCGTTTCCTTTTCAATATATATTTTATATAGACAGAGAGATCCTTCCTTTGTTTCTATTCTGTATTCTTTTGAGTTTCTTGGATGGAAATGGATTTTTTATTAGCGACTTAAGGTCTCGTGATGATGAATTATTTGTTACAGGGTTGGTAATTTGATATTTTTAATTTTGCTGAAATTTAAATTAATTTTGATAATTTTTACCTGATTTCAAATTTTATAACTAACTTTTTTGAACCTGAAAATTTTGAAAAGTTACAAATTTGTCCAAATTACCAACCCCAGTCAAATTAATTTTCCGAACCTAATACTGCAAAAATATTCAACAACTCCTGCTAAATTTTTTTAAAAATCTTTCAAAATCACTAAAAAGAAGTCCAAAATTTGAACTTGAACTTAATTTCATTTCAAATTCAAATAATGTCCATCCCTTGCTTTTTATTTTCTTAATTTTTTTTTTCTCCTTATTTATTTAGTATTTTTTTTTTATTCCTTATCATCGTCGTCGATACTACTTAACAATTTCTATTGGATGATTGATTTCAACTTGATGAAGATTGAGGATAGTCTTTCACATAATTTATTGGCGCATTATATTACAATTAAGATCATCATTTATTTACTTGTCTATCAACATTCACGCGAGAGTCACGTGAAAATGGTTTTTAGTGAACTTTTTTGTGGGAGGGTTTTGTGTTGGTATGAGGGGTTTTTTTGGGAATTTTCAAGTTATTTGCTGGAAGTTTTGAGAGTTTGACAAAAAATTGATTAAAATTTTTCATTAATTTATCAAAATTATCACAAATTATTTTTCAAAATTCTCCAAAAGTTCACCCTCACACCCAACCAAACACCCTTCCGAGTATTTCTTCATCATTATTATTTTTTTTTCAACATATTTTTTTCACAGTCATCTGTATATTTTCATTACATTAAATTGTAGCCGAAATTATAAAAAAAAATTGTAATATATAAAAACTATGCTCTAATTAATTAAGTAAACTAATAAAGTAAATGAAAAATTATCAATTAATTGCTTATCAAAAATTATCATTAATTAAGTTCAAAATTAAGTGAATTAAAAAAATTCATTTTTTATACAAAAATAATTCCTCTTGTTTATCGATTCCTCATTTTTTTGTTCAATTTCCTAATTTCTTTTATTACCTGCGATATATCTACGAAAAAATGTCAATTTTTTTACATTTATCATCCTAATTAATTTTAGTTGTTTTGTTGCTGTTGTTGTTGTTCTTATTATTTCCTATGTCATGTTCAATTTTTCATCACTTGATCATAAAAAATATCTTTTTAGTTCATTTATTTTAAGTTATTAAATTTTTTATCGTCAGTTCTTTTTTTTTGCCTTAAAATTTTAAGAATTCCTAATCCAACAAATTGATTATAAATTTGCAGACTCAACGATTTATGCATCTGTAAGTAAAGAAAGAAAAATATAAGAAATTAATTTCATGAATCAGTAGAATTAAATTAGAAATAAAATGAAGAAAAAATTAATTAAAAATTTTTGTTGAATGTTGACATAAAGTTTGCTATCGTTAGATTCGACATGTCTTGATGAAATTACAAGAAATTATGATTTATTAAATTAATTATTTTTCACACAATTACAACAAAATACCATTAAAAACCCACAAAAAATCTAATAATTCCAATTAAATTGAACTATAGAGTATTTTGAATAAAAAAGGATTATATTAAAATTGATGAATTTAACCTTTTTTAGTGTTCTTCAATCTGAGATTTAAAACAAATCGAAATGTCAAAGTAAACCTCCACAATGTCTCTCAAAAGCTTAATCGTCTACAAATTTATATTCAAATCTCAGCTTTTCAGAAAATATCAAAATCTCTTAATGCGTGCCTCCATATTCCACAAATCAGCTTAATTTCCATAAATATTTGATTCGCAATTATTTTATAAATTGCTACAACATATTCATCATTTTACGGTATGTTACAAAAAAATTATCTAAATAGAAATTATTAAAAACGCAAACCCAAGCTACAACAAAAAATTTGTTCATTAATATTTAATGGAAAACTGGTTGCCTCAATGGACTAAAAGCAAGCATTAGTGGTGATTTGGTTTTCCGAGAGATTTTTTTATTTTATTTTATTTTCCCCTACATTGAACTAACGTAAATTATCGTGACATTGTTAATTATATGCAGATAATATATTATGATTTTATTTCTATGGAAATTCTGTGAAGCATAAAATCGAAAATAATATGAAATTTAATTTAGATATGATTTGCTGTTCTGCGCTATCTCTACATTGCATCAATTAATGATAATTTATTGAAAATCCATTTTATCACCATAATCGATTGATAATGAAATGGATTGGATGTATTTGTTTGTAGTCACAATTGGGGGTTCTGTGGTATTATTTAAGTAGTTGATATTTTTTTATGGGGATCTACTTGATTTCTCTAATATGAAAATTTATGTGGAAGATTATTTGAATTCAATAATTGAAGATTTAGTTCTTAATCAGCAAAATAAAAAAATTTAAAAAATCAATAAAAAAATTTTAATTTTAATAATCTACAAGAAAAAACTTTATTTTAATCATTGTTCCAGCCAGCTCCAAAAAAAAGAGCTTAGTCTCAAGAACAAAGCAAAAATTTCTCATTTCACAAGAAACAAACAAACAAAAAAGTAAATGAAAAAATAATAACAAGAACAAGAACATAAAAGTTAATGCGGAAAATCTGAAAAAAGGATAATCCTGCTTACCTCATCAGACATTGTTGTTAGAGTTTCTGTTGAATACTTCATTAGGATGTTGATTGCTAAAGTTTTGTTTCGCTGAACATTGCTGGAAAAAAATGAGAGAGAAAAAAATTAATATCGGATTTGAAAAATCCTCGTCTGTAGATGGTTTTGTGTCTATATCCAAAAAATTTGTAGTTTTGTGGAAAGGCAAAAAAATGGTGGTTTTTGGGACATTTTTGTAATTTTTAGGCATGCAAATTACAAGAAAATTGTAAATTAAATTTATTTCATGGCCTTCAAGTATCATACTTGATAATAAAAGTTCCATCCTTACCATAACACCCAAATGATCCCCAAAAGAAGGAAATGAACAAGTGCATTAAGAGATGTTGATCATAATCAGTGGTTGCTAATGGTAATATTGAATATTTAACGAATAATGCGGATTTTCTGGTCTTACCACATGAATATGTGGATAAATATGAAAAAAATATTGAATATGGCTTCACTAAAGCCACCACCAGTCATTGCATGTGTACATACATAAAGTCTCGCCATCTCACTCACACATTACGGTGAATGTGAATGAGAGGCATAAAACCGAGACCAGATTATTGTTCCAGGCAAAAATATGAATAATTTCACATATGTGGCTTGAATTATGACCGCTAAAAAATATTTTCATTTTTTTTTTGCTCTCACAATTCTGCTCGATAAAAATTTCAACAAGCTATTGCAATTTACAGCAGCAACATCAACACACATACCAAGATGAAACAATGAGCAATTTTTTTTTTTTTTTTGTACTTTATGTATCGCAATTTATTGATGAACATAAAAATTGTATTGAAATTCAATTGAATAAAAAAAAAATAAATAAATAAAATTATATCGAATATAATGTTACGAAAAAGTAAGTGCGAGAGGGTAAATAATGAAGCCCCAATGTCCAAAACATGATGGATTGCTCTTGTTATTTATACAATAATTTTTTTCCTTCTCTTTTCATACACTGACATTAATATGAATATTTAATTGGCTATTTATGAGATTTATATTATTAAAAATACACCGCATATAATACAACAGAACAAGTTGGTGTAATTATTAGAGATGGGGGATGACTGAAGCGCTATTTGTTGATGAATTATAATGAAATAAATTATTCATAAGGTTTTAGTGAAGTTTGTGGAGGTATTTTATGGGGACAGTGATGGATTTCAGTTGAAATGTGGAGAATTATTGAATAAATGTTCATACGGTAGTCTGGAGCTAATGAATTAAAAAAATACTTAAGTAATAGATTATATGATGAATATGCTTAAACCTACAATCAATTAATGATATTTAACTAATTTAAAGCCTTTTAAGTCGTAGTTTTTGGCAAATTCAACAGACAATCAGTCAAACTAACATACACATTCATTCATCCCATCAACCTCCTCAGTTAAAGTAAATATGATGAAGCATATAATATGTATAAGTATTTGACCATTAAACAATGCAGTTGGCTGCATTAATGCAATGCTGTTGAACAAATAATCACAATAATGATGCTTAATATTATCCGCTGAATTTTATTTAACAAACCGAAAAGAATCTCCTGGCAATTTTATTTCCAATTTACATGCAGCTTAATGTAACCAATGTTGTTCAATTAATTCTCGAGATAATTGGGAACAAAAATATTTCAAGTCATTTGTTGATTAAATTTTGAAATAAACTGACCACAATGAATATTTTTTTAAAAAACTTAATCAATTTTGACAGCTTTAAGAATGCTTCATAAAATTATTTTTCAGCCCTTGAAACTCAAAAAAAAAATCATTCAATTCAGTATGTAAAATTATACAATATTGCAATAATAATAATAAGCTAAAAAAAACTGCATTTTAAAATCATAAAGCAATAAGAAGCAGCAATGAATGTAAATAAAAATGCTGCAACAAATAATGGCAATAATAATAAAAATAATAATGAAATCCATTACACAACCACACTGACCATAATGAGAATTGTTTTGGCTGACCAAAAAAATAACCGTTTGCTGCATTCGATGGATGTTAATTTTAGTGGCATTTTAAAAATGCGCCATTTGTGTGTATTTGTGTACATAAAAAGGACAGAGGAAAAAAAATTTAAATGAGGGGTTTTTTGAATACTTTTTTTAAAAAAAAAAATGCAATCATTTCAGAGAATAATGAAACAAATAAAAAAAATCCGCACCGCAGATGCACAGTTTTCGACACACAGAGAGAGGAACATTTAATATGCATGAAAAAAAAATCCTTCAAACACACGTCGGTCTTACCAAACAATCAATATCACACATTTGTTTGAGGTTCTGTCGCTATCTTTGCGTTATAGGCTATTAAAATTTTTATATCGAGATTTTTTATCATTTATTTCATTTCTTTTTTTTGGTATGTTTGGAAAATTGTGGACATGATGAAAGCTGAACAGAATAAAAGATTTTTTATTGAATGTTCGTTAATTTGGTTTGTCTCTGATTAATGAAACTTTTTTAATGAATATTCAGCAGATCAGATTTAATAGATATTTTTGTGTGTTTTCAAAAAAAAATCAACCAGATGTAATCATTAGGAAATTAATTAAATTTTTAAGCCATAGAAAATGCATTTCAATTATTTTTAAATTTTGTCAACATACTTTTATAGAACTGATAATTGTTTTAAAAAACACTTTATTTTTCTGTAAATTCTAGGCTCAAATCCCAATAGTAGCAAATTTAAATATGGACTTTGTCAATACTATTCTCAATGTAAACAATTTTTTTTATTTTCTATTTATCAAATTTTAAATAACGCCATTATTTTTCTCAAATAATTTTTTGCTCTCAAAAAATCAAAGTCTATCTTCATACAAATAAATTTTTTTAAAAAAAATCCATCACTCCACCAACAATATGTCCACAGGACATCTTTAATGGATTTCAAATGACACAACCGAAGAGATATAAACAGATTACAGTGATGGTCAATGGAAACCTTTCTCCATCCATGTTTTGATTACGAAAAAAATATTTTTTTTTATGTGTTGTTACGCAAATACATATATATATATTCAGATTTATCCTCTTCAATAATGCAAAACTGATTTACAGAAAAAAATCCTTTCAAATTAGAGAAAAACAACTTTTTTTTCATCCCCCAACTGCTTATTTCTTTAATGTATGCTATATAATCCTCTCATACTCTACAATTTCTCCCCTTTTTTTACATAAACGTGTGTCTGATGAATACAATGATTACAAGAAAGTAGGAAAAAAATAAATATATTTGGTAAAGTTTTTTTAAGGATCGGATTATCTTAACTATAAAAAAGTATCTACGTAAAAAAAACGAGAGAACCAAGGTAATGATGTAGTCACAAGTTTTTGTTTGTATTTATATAATATTAAAGATGTTTTTGTTGATGATGCTGCTGTTATTTTGGCCTTTAAACTTTTTTGTTCTTGCAAGGAACGAAACTTGCAAGTCAAATTTCGACGGTTGACGGTGAAGATGGAAGAAATTTTTTTTGCAAGTGGATCAAATTAAAAATAACTTTATGGACATGATGAGCAGATATTTCATATTTCATGACTCAATCTTGTCAGCTTTATGGAAAAGTTTGAAGGATAACTTTTTAAAGTTAATGAAAATTATAAGATTTTTGGTTCGACTTTTTCAAAAAAGAATCCGTAAAAAATCACTAACATAATTAAACCAACCCCCCATTAGCTTAATACCCATCGACAAAATGAACATTAAATCACTCCAAAATCCATCAACAATCGTAAAAATGCTTATCAATCAGTCGAGAACACTCGATAATCCATTTGGTAAGTAGATTCACCTCATGATCTCCATTTTTCAATTTCACAAACCCCAACAACAGCCATACACCCCTCCTCTCAATCTTCATACTCAAAATGAAATAAAAAAGTTTGCCATTGTGTCTATCACTCTTAAATACATATTCATCCATTTAATAGGCAGAAAATCTCTTTCCTTTTTTTTCACTTTCATTTCCTCTCATTCGTTCATATGATGCTGGACATACATAATACGATACAAATAAATAAAAATCCTATATATGAAATCATTGAAATCCCATCATATCCCATTATTAGTTACTAGAGAAAGATTTCAAATCAAAATGAAATTCAACGACAACAATGTCGCTATCAATAAATTTATTGTGCTTTTATGAGTGAGACATTTATGGCATTTTTTTTTTCTTCCTTCTATTGCTGATTTTCTTTTCGTAATAAAACATTTATGAAGCTACGAATGATGGTCGTTTGGGGAATTTTAGCGAAATTGTAAGGACATTTTTTTATATGTTTTTCTGATTCATGTGAAAAATTTGGAATTATTTTCGTTTTAGGAAGTTGAGAAACCAGAATTTAAAAATTATTGAAAAATTTTGAAAGTTCCGAAAAATTTAATTTTTATCCCAAAAGCTACCTAAAACCCTACCACCATTCCTCGCCCAAATGAGTGAAATTTAAGAAAAGTAACACAATGACACACAAAAAGAAACAATAAATCAATGAATCGAATGATTTTCTACTCATATATGCTTTCCCATTTCTATTGCTGCCTTAATACAATACTTGTACTCTGATTTCATTTCATTTTATCTTCTCGATTCCTTAATATCCTTTCTTCTCGTTTTCTTTTCTTTTATATTATTTTTGTATTATTTTTTTTTCGGGTAAACACTGAACTGATTGAGATGGATGAATTCAGTTCTCAAATTACTTAAGCTTTCTTTCGTGCTGATGTTTTTCCAAGTCTCACTCCTTTCCTATATATATTTTTTTTGTCGATAACCACTTTTTAGCTTTTATTGAACATTACTCATGCAATGATTGTGTAATAAGTTGGGATGGTCTGAATTACACAGAAAATTGACTTGGAAAATGGGAAATTGTTGGGCTGGATAATTTTTTCTTGGAATAGATGATAAAGTTGATATGGAATTAGCATGACGATGTTTTTGGCATTGATCCAAAAATTAGGGAATAAAGAATTGATGAGGAAAATTCTTGGAAGGATTTGTCTATGTTGAGAAACTAATTTATTGTTTGACTCGAGTTTTTTTGATTGTTTGGAACAATTGAGAAAGAAATTGATTGGTAAAGTTTGTAAAGTATGTAATAATAAAGTTGATCAATTGATTGTCAGTCAATTGATTGAATTGTTTGTTGAAAATTCATAAAAATTTAAAATAGTTCTGACATTTCTCATAAAAATTCAGTTTTTGTAAAGCTTCAAATTTCCTTAGTTTCGAACCTTAAATTAAGTTTTTGGAGCATTTTTTGTCTCATTTAATGTAAATTGATGCAAATTCTGGTGAGCACAAAGACTATTAAGAATATTAAGAAATTTTGACAGAATCTTCAACATATGCTTTATTTCTTTTAAATGAATCCCAACATGCTGCCAAGAAATAGGTTAAATGCTTCATTACCCATTTAATGTCAAAATCATTTTCAATTTCTCCAAAACCTCCTTCAAATACCAACCAAAGCCCACAAAAATTCTTCTTTCCCCATATCAATGACAACCAACGCGACTTCATAAGATAACGAGCAGTCACAGAAGCTAACTATATGTGCATTATGTAATCGATAATGGCGTTAATGCTCTCTTTTTCGGTTAGAAGAAGAACAATTTTAATTCCCCATTCGATTTTTCATTCTGTCACATGGCATGAACTTGACTGGTACCATTACCATTACCAGCAGCAATATCTTACTCAACTAAGATATTTTTTTAGGTCAAACATGTCTTGCTATTGTCTCATGATATCCCCCCACTTCCATTTTTTTGCCTTTCTCACTGTTTCTATTTTTTTTTATAAAGCGAATATATATGGTTAATATAGACTAAGTGAAAACTTTAATATGATAAGAATAAGAAACATATGGAACATATTATACTTACTGCTTGCTTTTTCTCCCACGTTTTCATGGCCGATTTGTATTTTTCAAATTCGTGACACCAGTCAGAGTAAATTTTCTGATAGTCATTGCCTTTGTTCGGTGGTGTACATCTGGGTTGGTTGAACGCAACACATCGTAGTAAATTGTATGTGGAGGGGAAAATTGAAATAAAATAGAAAAAAGTTGTATAAGAAATAGAAATCCAATTATTTTTATTGCAATCGCTGTGCATTGTTGGGAGCACAAGAGGAAGACGAAGTAGAAGATATTGAGGAAAGAAAAAAAATGTAAGCAGCTTCTTATAAGAAAATGACAATATTGAGAATGAACAGCGCTCCAAAAAGGAATTTTTTTACATTTCTATATATAAAAATGTGTCCCTTGAAGCGCAAAAATGGCAACCAGAAAGTTACAGCTGTCTCAGTCACTCTCAATATATGTATGATTCTATTTCCTCAATTTCTCATACCATTAACTGTACTCACCTATGAGCATCAACTGTGATGCTGTAACTACACAATAACGAGCCACCCAAGTAGCAATCATATCGTCCCGCATCACCTTCATTGACAGAAACCACCACGAGACCACGTTCAGTTGTATCAATATATTTTGTTGGACTATATTTCACCTCATAACTGTTTCATATATACAAATATACATGTACATATTACACATTCCGACATGTGCCACACATTGCATAGCATATATATATTGTATGGAATATTGAAGCATCACGCACAGTTTGAAAGTAGATGAGAAAGATAGTCAGCAACAGCAGCAGTACCATCGAGGCATATAAAAAATGTAAAAGGAAAGGAAGAAAAAAAAAAGATTTATTAATCAATTAAAATTGTAAGCGACACAAAAACTTTTTTTTTCTTTCCCATTTTGATTCCCCGATGAGGCATAAATTACCATCACATAAAGTCTCGTCCGTCTCGTGTATAATTCTGGTCTCCAGGAAATAGAGCCAGATAAGTGGAAATGGGAAATATTTCCTCTGTCATGTCATTTATAAGTGTGTGTGTGTTTGTGTGTATCACACAGTTAGCTACTCACCGTCCTTTATCCTTCGAATAATGGAACCATGATACTTGTTGATTTTTCAAAACTTCTGGAATTTTAACGAAACATCCCAAGTGTACACTTTGTCCATAAGTGACGACAATTTTCTTCTTTTGTACACTGTTGTCGCATATATCATTCGTATTATTGGTAACGTCCTTTTTATTGATGTATTTGTAAAGTTATGGATTTTTTCGTTTTATACATTTTATTTTCCAATATCGCAGCAATATCAGCAACAGCAATATTTCGATGAAGGGATGAAAAAAAAATAGAAGAAAAAGATATTATTAAATATAAAGCCAATAAATTATGTTGTTACATTCGACGTACACATCTGATACTTTATGTACATATCTTCACATGTTGGAGAAGTAAGTTACTAAGAAAATATAAATTTTTTTCCAAAAAAAGGAAAATTGCTCACATAAATGAACGACTTTCGTTCATATATAAATGTGCATGCATACAGCGTGAAGATTCGCTATGATTTATGGTGTTTTAAAAACATTAAGTCCATTTCTGTGCACATGAGAGTCTTTTTTCGGAATACTCAACTTATGGGGGGTTGAATGGAAAAATATGGAGAGATTTGGTCGTATTTTTTGCATTCAGTCGAATTTCAAAATTACTTGAGAAAATGAAGCAGTTTAGTGCAAGGTGTGTGTACTTAATGTGGGATTGAAGATTTTTTTGAGGGGTTGTTTGATGGGACTTTTGGGAGTTGAAATAAAATGAATTTTTTGTGGACATTAAGATGAAGATTAGAAATTATTTTGAGGGGAATTAAGCTGGAATGTTGGAGACTAGTCTCTATGAAATTAAATTAATTTTTAACTGTATTTGTTAAGGTATTTGCTATGAGCATGAATTTTTAAAAGACCGTAAGTAACTGTCCATCCAACCCTCTGACATTTTCAAATCTAGCGACATTTGCATGCCCAAAAAAATCTACCAAATGTAAGTTCAGAAATCCATCATATTCAAATTCCATACCTCTACTACCCCCATACATCATCCAATTATTTATTCAGACAATCGTTTTGACTATGTTTGCTGTAATAATCCACATTCAACCCCTTTTTAAATGCCGTATCTATTTCCGTTTCATAAAAATCCATCTATAGTCCATCTAATTCAATAATAATAATAAAAAATTTCAAGCATTTTTGACATGCCTACTGTCCACCTCGAAAAAAAAACATGAAATAAAACCAAAAATTTACATCCCACTGACGAACAAATAAAAGTTGCTCCACCTCGAATACCATCGAAAAAAAATAACTCATATTTTCTATAAAGCATTCATCACGTGCATCATTCATTTTTCATATATTAAGTCACGTCTATATGACTCTTTTTTTTTCTTCTTCCTCCTTTCGATGCTTACAATGTTAAGTAAAATTGCTTTTTTTAATTTCTAAAATTGCCACGAAAGGACATGGTTGCATAAAAATTTCATAAAATAAAAAAGGCACCCCCTTTATACAGTGTGCAATAAAAAAAAATATGAAACAAAAATATGCCATAGAAGATGCTCGTTTACTGATTACAACGTAAAAAAAAGTTTAAAAGCTCAGGAGGAAGAGGAATGGAATGTCGAAATGTCGGAACATCGTAACGAGGAAAAAAAGGTTAATTTTCTTATCAATTTCATGACATCAGTTTGCAGTTAATGTTTTCAACACTGTTGAAAATGATAAACATTTTAATCCGGAAATAATCAGGTTTTGCCATTTTATTTTGCATGTAAACAAATCAACATTAAAAAAAGCATGTCTAATGAAAATTGGAAATGGGAAAATTTATCTCATTTGTTGATTGTACTGGAAAGGGGACATAAATTTTGTATTGTGGAGAGAGAAAGTTTTTAATTAAATTCCGAAAATATCCCTCATTTGTGTACACACTTTTTCACTTTCTACATCTCATAATATACTTATAAGCCTACATTTTCCTGCTTTTAATGTGTTTTGTATTATTATCATTGTTGTTGTTGTTGTTAAGTATTTTATTGGGGCAATGTTAAGCAATGATGTTGAAAATTTGCAAAATATGTAATTCTTGACCAAAAATAATTTAATTCAGGAGCTACTATTTTTTTAAAAAAAAATGCATACATGACCCATCAAAAACCTCTTATATATAATTTCTTAAAAGATTTTGAGATTTGAACTCAAGTATTGTTGACACAAATCCCCAATGTTCTAATAATAACGCTATTCAGGTATTTAATATGATTAACTTTTATTGGATTTTTGACAATAAAACAGTGTTGTCCAAACTATTTTGGGCCACGGCACACCTTGACTCAAAAAATTTCTTCGCGGCACACTTATGATTTAATTTAGCAAAAATAGTACCAATTGCAAAAAAGACTTTATTCCTGATCAAATAAATCAAAATTATTTTAATAAATTATCAATATTTCGATACTAAAAATAAGTTTTTTCCAGTTTTTTCGATAAAAATGTATGAAAATTTGAAAATTTTTGAAAAACAGCCTATTTTTGGGATTTTCAAAATTTTTCCGCGGCACCCCTAGACATCTTCTACGGAACACTAGTGTGCCGCGGCACACAGTTTGGACAACACTGCTATAAAAGCTTTAAAAATATAATATTTTTACTAATACTTCTTTTTAAATATTTTCATGATCATCAAAACATCATCATCAAACTACTCCCAAATAGATACTCAAAAAAAAGTAAAAGGTAGGCATCGGCACATAAAAAACTTTTCTTTCTTGTTTTTTTTGCGTTAGATTCTTGAATAAGATGAGATATAAGTAGAGAGAAAGCACATAAAATTAACTAATGACTGAAACGTGAGGAGGAAAAATTTTCTAATTAATATTTTTTTCTTTGCCTTCTTCCATCTCCACAGCTCACACCTCTCCATATATATACACACTTGTAATTCCTTCACAATGAATGAATAGATGGATAGATGATGTCTATGTTTGGTATAAATACATACAGACAGAATTGTGTAAAGGAAAATTACATCCATGCATATATGAATTACATGTATGAGTTGCCCTCGAGTGGCTGAAGTGTAGAACAAAATATCATGAAAAAATTTTTGTTCTCACTTTTGCTGCCCACGTTATTAAAGTGAGTGAGGATTTAAAATTTTATGTGGACTATGGCGTTGTATGATATTTTGGTTGTACTTTAAATTCAGATTTTTTTGGGGAGATGGACCTCATTCAAATTTTTAATCTTTTTTGACCCAAAATTATTTTAGAATCAAAATTTAAAAAAAAAAACTAAATCAGGAAAACATCAACTATTCAGCTATTAAACTATATACTTTCAGTGTCCCAAACTTCCACGTGCCATCAAAACGTGTGACCTAAAATACTCAAAAATCTCCTTCAAATGACACAATTATCTTCAATGTTATATCCACCCATAATATTCATTACGTTAACTGTAACATGAAATTCTATAAAAAATATTTCAACTGCAACTAAAAAACCACCATAATATATAAAATTTATGAATCCAACCAACATCCATACTCATATCACTCTCCATGATAAGACAGTCGAGCAAACATAATACAATACCACATATTGTTCTCCATCATGTGAATAAAACAGAAGCATAAAAAAAAGTTTATTTTTTATGCATATTCTAACAACCGCTTACCTGCAAAAGTCCCAACTCATATGGTTTACACGAATTCGTATCCTGATCCCAACCGCAATACGGATCTTTCACACATCTAAAACAGCTATCATAACGACGACTACACATAGCCAAATCAATTTGCTTTACGCGATGATCTGTGGACACGTAAAGTGATTTACGCTTTTGGCTTATTTGCATCACTTGTATGGGCTCGTTTTGTGCAACTTCAAATATATCGAGAAGCGTTGATTTTGAATCGCCATCTTGCATAAATTGTACAATTTTGTAGATGCGACCGGTGTTGGTGCCGATGTAGAAAACTTTATATTCCTGATTCAATATTTTTATGTAAATTCTGTGGAAATGAAAAAAAAAAGAAAATAAAGTAAAAAGAGAGTGAAAAAAAAGATTGAAAATTCAATCATTGAAAATAAATTTTATGTGCACATGTGAATTCTTTTCAATTATCATTTCGCTGTCTCCCTGTGCTGTGCTTGCTTGCATACTACGTTTACGTTTATTATGCAATGTAATTTCACCGTGAATCTAGAGAATTGAATGTGTGATGCTTTTAAGAGGAAATTATTTATGAAAATTCATAAAATTTATTTTTATTTCATTCATTTTTTTTAAAAAAAATATATTTCTCATCTAAATTGTGTGAAATAAATATCTTTTTTTTATCATAAATATTTCATTTATTGGTTTTTTCGTGTGACTAAAGGGGTAGGAACATTTTAAGGAACGGAAATTTTTTAAAAACTAAATTAATCTAAATTTCTCAATTTATTAATTTATTACAAGATAATAAAGCTAAAAATTGAGATTCTCAATAAAAATATTCCTTACTAATCCCAATGGTACCTCTCAAAAATTTCAATAAAGCTTCAATCCTCCGAAAAATTCAAACTTCTCCAAAAATCTCACCCCATAACACCCCCAACAGTGTCACTTCTGCTGATGATGATGAAGTAAAAAAAATGAATAAAATTAAAATTGAAATAACTTTTTTTTCATCGTCATAAATTTGATTTTTTTTTTTCAATTCCACTTAATGCTCGTTGGCTTTGATGAAAATCAATTGCGAATTTTTACCAAAAATATTTTTTTTGGAAATGATTGCAAAATTATTTTTATTTTTCCTTTGAAACTGAAATTAATGACTCAAGGCATCATCAACAAAAATTGTAATTAATGTTTGAAAATCACATTTCTCGTAGTCATTACACACTTGTTGTTTATGTTCTGGATGCTTTTAATGTTCAAAATGAGAGTCACAGAATATACATTATAAATTAAAATGACATTTTATGATGATTCTCTTTTTTTCCTGCAGACTTGTCACTGACTTTATGTCTGTTCTGTCTCTCACATGAGCTTCAGTCTCTCTGCAGCAAAAATAATAATAATTTTTTTTTATTACACCTCGTATAATAATTTTTGAAACATTAATCAAAGTTTTATGACTTTTTATATCATTTTATGATAGTTGAAATTTGTAAAAAAAAAGTTGAAGCCGGATGACAGAGAATTTATTACTGGAAATTAAAAACTGAATATAGTTTATTCCTCTACACGTGTATGAGATTTTTTTTTTTTTTTGTATAAAAAATGGCGTTGAATGAAAAAGTTTTTCATTCTGATGAACTTGGATCAAGCTATAAAATAATTTTAATTATGAATTTTTTTTCTAATTAGTTCCATTTTGAGGAACTATGGAGCTTTATGGAGATAGTTTATGAATATTTTTGAGATAAAATATGAATTTTTAATGTAGATTGTCTAATAATTAATAAACTAAACCGCTGAAATTTTCTTGGAAGGAAACTATTAAAGTTAAATATGAAAGAATTTTGATATTTTGAGATAATTTTAATAATCTTAAGAGAGCTTTGAACTTTGAAATTTCAGTTTTTTCTCAAAAAGCAGAGTTGAAATCTGACATGTATCTGTAAAAATACATTTTCTGTATACAGATATTATCTGTTCCCGGAAAGATTTTTTTCATCTGCATGCAGATCATCTGTATGCAGACATTATCTGCATGCAGATAAAATCTGAATGCAGAAAACAGATATCTGCAAAAAGAACAATAGAATCTGCATCCATCTGCAAAACAGATGAGCAGAATCTATCTGTTTGCAGATGATATCTGTAAACAGATCATCTGTATGCAGATGAAAAAAATCTTTCTGTTTGCAGATTCTGTCTGTATAAAGATAATTTCTGTGGCAAATCTGTCTTTGTATCTGTTAACAGATATCTGCTTTTTCAACTCTGTCAAAAAGTCATTCAAAATTTAAAATTTTCATAATATTAAATTCAAGTTTAATTTCAAAAAAATTTGAGCTTCTTAAAAACAACCAACACAAAAATGACCTTCAAGTTAATTAAGCATAAAGAAAACTTAACGAAGTTTTAATTTCAAACTAATTTCCATTTCAAAAGAATACGAAATTAATGAAAAGTTCAAAATTTCAATTCAAAATTACATTTATTTCTTATTGTGACTGCATGTAGGCGGTTAATCAGAAAACAATACTAACCGAGTAATTGAATGCTATTTATTATAGAGTTTACTGGTCGTTTGAAAAGATATCATGATTAATTAGTGAGAAATATAAGGTTTAATAAGACGTAATGAAAAGAGATCTTAACAAGATTAATCTCGAAATGGTTCATTAGAAATAATTATTTGATAAATAATTAGTCTTATTGGTGATTTTATTAGTGTTTTTGTATAGTTATTGATTCAAATTTTATGAAATCTTAAATATTTTAACAATTATCAACATGATTGAAAATTAATTTGCATTCAAAATTTTTTAAGTAATTTAATTCGAAATTTACATAAATGTAAACTTGTTTTTTTTTTTAAAAAAAAAAAAATAATAATAATGTTTCAGTTCCTAAAAATTCAAAATTTGTATCTTTGTATCAATCAAATTTGTGATTCTTAATAAAGCTTTTTAGATCTCTTTAAATCTTTTAAAAAAGCTTAAAAATATTTTCATCAAAATTTTCTTTTAAGTTCTTTTTAAATCCCTTAAAAGCCTCAAAAGTCCTTGAAACATTTCATCAAGCTCCTTAGTTCACACATCTAAGAAGAAACTTTCAATTTCCTTTCAAAAAATAAACTTTCTCCAAATCACCAACTTGGTATCAAGTTTAAAAATAATTCATGTTCTCAGTTCAAACTTACGCCTCATTAAATTTTCAAACAAAGAATAATTTTTTTGTACACAACAAAATAATTGATGAGTGCTTAAGACCGAAAACTTTTTCCATAAAACTCATTGATCAACCTTTAAAATGTTTCAATTAAAGCTCACTTAAGAGTTTCTTTTCTTATTTTTTAATACAAAATAAGCTCCAAAAATTATTCAAAAGCCCACATACACGCGCGCCTTTAAATATTACAAAAATTCCTCACCAATTCTTCAAAGTATAACAACAAAAAATCCTAAACAATTTTTAAAATTACAAAACTTTTCTTTTTTTACATCATGAACCCGAAGTCGATAGCATGAGATTTTTTTTTATTTATTTATTTTTTTTTTTGTAGAGAAATTTAACCTTCAAAAATGTTTCCACACCACTGACGAGCGAAAAAGAACGGAAAAATAAAATAATATAATAACATGGATGGGTTTATCTTAATGAGACTTGAGGTCGAAAAGGCTTTTTCAATGCAATAAAAAACAAATTACAGCAAGTAAACGAGTCCTTTAATTTTTTCCTCTTTTTCTTTATTTTTTGCTCCTCTTTTTTTCGTAATGAAATGATGGAAGGGGGGATGGGATGATGGTGAATATTGAAGGAGGACAGTTGTTGTTTTAAGGACTAAGAAATCTATGGAGTTAATTTTTTTTATGGGAGTATTAGTTATTTTTAAGAAAATTCTTAAGACGACCACAAAAAATTTAAATTTCAAAATTTTTGAATGTTCATCAAAAAATTTAGAATTTTATTCCAATCCGACTCGAGTGAGAAAAATCTTATGTTGACTTTATTGTGACCTTATGTCAACACTTGAGTGTGATTTTACTGCTACAGACACCAAAAATCCAAAAGAAAAATTTGATTTTACAAATTTGAAACAATACCCAAAGCAACCCACCCCTTGAAACTATACAAGACTAAATAAAAAGGGAAGCACAAAAAAAGAAACTGTGGGAAAGGTCGAAGTAAAAGAAAAAAAAAGAAAATTTCTATAATTACTTTTTTTCTGAGGCTCAAAGTAAAATAGAAAAATAAAAAAGAAGATTCAACCTCGACCTTCTCTGCCTCTCTATTTAGTCACTAAAATTTTTCATTCGAAACTTTAAAATCCCCTCCTTTTCTTCAAGAAATAACAAAAAGGTGCTGAAAACTTTCCTTTTATGATTATGACTTTTTTTTTGGTTAAGTAAATACAAAAGTAATTTATGTAAGACATAATCATTGTGGAAGCGTAAAGCTCAGAATAATAAATGGGCAAAACAAACAGAAGCAACATTTTTGCATGTCTAACATCAATCAATAGTAGTAGTAGAAAAAAAATGTGTACATCAGCGATATTTTGTGTCATTGACAACAAGCAGTAGTGATAGTTATGCATGTAAATGACTGTAGTTATTTGTTCCATTGTGCACATTAAGGATGATATATTCGAGTTGTTAGAATAATGTATATTTCAAATATAGAAAAAAAGAGGGCATTATTTTGCCAGGCATATGAATGAACCATGTATTGTTCAGAAGCGAGAAGCAACGACAAAATAATTACACACTAGAGAATTGTCTTTGCTTTTTGATGCTTGAAAGTTTTTATTTTCATTTTTTTTTATTTTAAAAAAATGTATAAAAAAATAGAAAGTCAAATGAATGAGCTGAAAGCTTTTGTATGAGGCTAAAAATTTATGGAAAAGTTGCGTTTTTAGTTGAAAAATTTTTGGAATTTTTTTGGGGGGTTTTAGTGAATTTTTTGGCTGATTGTATGAAGCTAAATTTTAAATGTCTTTGCGGAAAAAATCTAATTTAATGAAAATTTTGTTCGATAAATCCAAAAACTATTTAATATTTAAAAAAGATCAAACACTTTTTAAGCTACTCCTACCCCCATTTGCATCAATAAATAAATTTTAATTACATCAATTCCATTACAAATGCGCCTACACTTCATTTCCATCAATTTTCTCATTTTATTTATTATTTTCCTTTTCCTTCATTTTCAATTCCCATTCTTGCCTTTTTTCATATTCAAAAGAGATTAATGTGCATCAAAAAGTCTTCCTTCCATATTCCTTTTTCCTTTCCATCATTCACGACTTATAAGCACTTCATACTATTTTATGCCATAATGAACTCATTCACTTCAATATCTAAAGCTTTGATGTGTATATAGCAATGCTTCATGTTAATGCATCTCATCATACAACCGTTGCTTATGATACAGATTAAAAAGTTTTTTTTCATTCTTTTTCTTTTTCCTTATTCTACAGCTGTCATATACAGTGTATATATATTCTTTTTTAAATTCCTCTTTTCCTTTCATTCTTGTGCACAATGTGAAGATGATTCTTTCACGCGGAAAAATATTATGCACGAATTATTTAATAACGTCAGGAAGGAATTAAATGTTTTTATTCTTCTTTCTTTATTTTTTTTTCCTTTTTTTTTATTCAAGGAATTTGAAAAAAGCTTGAGAAAAGTTTCATTTGAAAATATTGTGGCATTTGCATTTTTTTTAAAGCTTTCAAATGTTTAGATAACGTGGATACAATAGTATAGGTGGAGAATAGAAAAAGGGTTGGGAATTAGTGAAATTTTTCAAATTTTTTTTAAAAGCATAAATTTCTTTAGTTCGTCGAAATTTTAAAAATAGAAACTGATAAATGCCCAAATAAAAAATCTAAAACTAATAATAAATTAAAGAATTATTAAAAAAATTTGAAAAACTTGAAAAATCATCCAGGGGGTCCTCGATTTGAATTGCTTCGGTATGAACAACCAAATTTTCAAATTTTTATTTTTAATGGTCATTTATCGTACATTTTGATTTAAGTAAATTTGATTTGAATAGAAAAATTTTGGAACAAAACAACTACTCATATCTACAAACCCCTGTATACAAAAGACAAATTGGATCAAAATTTAAATAAAAAAAAGTTATAAGCTCTAATACTCAGAAACACGAGAAAAAAATACATCGCACACAAAAATAAAGTTTAAGCTTTTAATTTTCTATTTGAATAAATTTAGACGAGATATTTTTTTTTTATATATTTCAAAAGTGAAATAAAACCGAACAAAAAATATGAGAAAAGGGAGAAAAAAAATTATTCACAAAACAAAATGAAAAGCGGATGAGAATGAAAGAGCGTCAAGTGAAACATAATATTTCAATTTAGATCCGCAGACTTTACTCAATTTTGTGATTAAAAATCAATGTGATGTTAAGCAAAGATTGAAATAATTTTTTTTGCTCCCCACAAAAAAAAAAGAAAAAAATATCGAAAAAAAGTTTTATTCCCTTTTGGGGATGTCGATGGCAAGGGGTGGATGAATGATATTTTTGGAGAGATTTTTGTTAAATTTAGTTTGGTTCTACTGGTCAAATTTAAAGTATCATTAAAAAAACCATAAGAAAATATTAAATTACAAAAATTCATTTAAAATCATTAAAAAATTGTAAATTTTTCTGTTAAATTTTCAAGAAAAATAATTCAAAACATTCCATTGATTTAATCAACCTAAAAGCCATCCATTAAGATATCAAAAAAAATTTTTAAAAAAATTTACTTCCACAAAACCTTCCTACTATTTTCCGCATTTTTTAATTCATTCATTCCTCTCGCTTGCCCCACCAAGTATTTTCTGCTCCACATTTTTTTTTTGCTAGCTCCGATTAAAAAACCAACAGTAGCACTAGAAGCAATATATGAATAATATTTTTTTCCGCTCTATGAATGAAGTACAATTCAATGTAGATAAATATTTTGTTCTATGATGTGTATGAATTGAATGTGCAAATGTGTTCATTTTGACTATAGCCAGTTTAAAAAGAGTAAGAGATGCAGGTAATATGGAATATAAATAACAATTGTGAAAACTCAATTATTAAAAAAAATATAAATGTACCGAGAACTATGAGATGTATACGTATCATGCATTGTGTGTTTGACTATAATAGAGGGGTGAACAAGGAAGCAAAAAAGTATAAAAAATAAATTTAGATGTTGCTATTGTGGTTTTCAGCAGAAAATAATAGTTTTTTCTACCTTTTTCCATCATCAAATGAATATGACCACGGAAAATGTGCATGCTAAACTGGGCAGGTAAAAGTGTGAAAGTTAAGGTGCTGAAGGTTTTTTTTTGTTCCAAAAAGCGCAATTTTTGAAGCTTTATTTCTAAATAATGTAGTTCTGAATTTTATATTCTGACGAAAATTATTTTAGACATCTGCATTTGACTATGAAATCAATTTATAAATTGCAGTCTTAGAGGAATTTTAAAGTTAAAATGAGCTAGAAAAATTCAAATTTTAGTAGCAAACGAATGCTGTTCATTTTTTTCGACAGCAAAAACTACATAAACTTTTAAAATTCAAAAGTTCAAATCTTACAAATTTTCATTAATTTACTGCTTAATCTCTAAATTATAATAAACTATACTTCAATCAGATTTATTAAAAAAATTTTCGTAAGGAGAGTTTCAGGTGAAGGATGGTCAAAAAGACAAACCTAGCAAACATCCCACAATCCACCAATCAATAACAGCGCAACAAAACAAAAGGCAGGAAAAAAATAGAACAGAATCTGAAAAAGTCAAATGCTAAATTCACATTTTCACAAATGAACGTATATTGTAGCTCTTTTGTGTATATCTTTTCAGCAGAAACATAAAACAGTAACGTATTATTTCACATATGAGTATATATGTGTGTGGCAACAGGAGCCAGCTAAAAGGCATAATTTAGACACATCGACGCCACTCGCTCATTGAAAATCAGCAAGTAAAAATAATTTTAAATTCTAAAGCTTCATGTCTACTCTGAAATTAATCACATAGAATGAGCAAAATGCAAGCTTTCATTTCATTTACAATTCGTCATGAATATGAACAAAACTTCCTTTGTACATAATATGAAAATGACTTATAACTTACTTACTTTCCTAATGATTCATAAGCTCCCCCGTCTAATTTATTTATTTATTAATAGCTCAAATTAATTTACATAGAAAATTAATTTATTTCATTTTCTCTCTATTATGTATCCAACCAAATGAACGTGTAGCCCTCCTATTAGTAGCTAACTAGCTATGTAATTCAAATTGTGTAACTTGACTGAATACAAAAAAAAAATAAATAAAGAAGTAAAAAAAATTCTCAGAAGGAAGCCAAATAATAGCAGCACGAAGGTTATGAAGTTTACACCTTATTCACTCACTGCCAAAGGCATTAAAGTCAATATAGAATTATATTTACTTTCTACTTTATGTGGCATAAAGAGACAAAAGAAGAAAAAAATTGAAAAGGGAAAAAAGTGTGGAAAGTTTTAAAGATCGTGTGGGGTTGGATGAAATTGCGCATATGTGAGAATATTCATAAAATTTCAAGTGAAAGATTTAAAAATTATAATAATTTTAAAAAAAAATATCAAAAAAAATAATTTTTGACCCCTCCCCCCCAAAAAAAATCCCTTTTCAAGTCAGCCAATCCAAACAGCCAATCACCCCAACACCTAATCCAAATCATCACACTCTAATAACATGTAATAGGAAGAACATGAAGGTATTAAACTGAAACATCGTGAAACATTATCCGTTTATAATGTCCACAAATTTCACCTTCTTTTCCAAGAACTAGGTCTGCTGTATGTCGCAATATTAGCGTTAATATGTAAGTAAGTCTATTCAGACATTCTTGAGCAATAAATTGATTTTTTTTCGTTCCTAACTTTTCACTTAAAAATATTTTTTTTTACTTAGCAAGAAATTTTTATGTCATTTTAGAATTTACACAAGCCTGTCGTAAAAGATTTTTTTGTACTTACTTATTTTTTGCAAATAAAGAAGGGAAAAGGCACAAAAAAATCGATTGTTAAGCAAATTGAGCGAAATAATCGTACATTTTTTATAGCATTTTGACTTGTTACAGATTTTATGTTTTAAACTGAATGAATAAATTATCAGAACACAACATTTTTAGCTCCGTATATACTCAATATTGTGACACTCTTTTCTCGTACTTGTGTCTACGTACAAATGGATTTTTAATGTTATTTTCTGTTGATATATATATTTTTTTCCTTTACCTTCTTTATTTTTTAGTGCGAATGAATTATAGAAAAACTTTTTCAATTACTACCCATTTGCAATCAGAATGTGAGAGTCACAGAAATAAAAAGTTTACATTTCGAATTCAAATTTTGTATTTATATGGGAAATATTGTCACCTGACAAATTTACCTTTCATGTTTCGTCCTCACTCATTATTCTGTAATTTCATTTAAATTATTCACGATTCGAGAGTGAAGACAACAATGTTCAATTTTGAATTTTACAGTAGCGTGAGAGAATTTTGTATGTGTGGATGAGGATTGGAAGCTTGATTTTTAGGATTTTCATTTCATACAGAAGCTTTTAACAAAATAATGAGCTTTTGGTATCCAATTCTTCTATTTTCAATAGGATTTGAACCTTATTTCAACTTTTTATCATAAGCTTCAGTATTCATGTTCAAATCTTAAACCAAAAACCCACATGATTAAAAAAAAACATAAAATCTGACCATAAAGCAATCACTTAAAAGTTTAAGGCAACAACCAAGTCACCGTTAGCCAACAAACAATTTTTGAAGCTCTTAATTACAAAAATGTCAACAGCAACTCAAATTTCAACTTTTTAATAAACACAATCACTTTAGAAAGTCTTGACTGCCCTTTTGAAAATAAAAATTATCCCCCACACAGCTTCCAAACCTGTCGTACACACAAGAAACAGCATTTTTAGTACAAAACAGAAAAGAATTCCATGATTGACTTGTAAAAAAATTTATAAAAAAAAAGAATTAAAGCACTTACTTGTCAACAACCAACTTTGTGAACACAAGATCGCGTTTATAAAATACTGGATTATTATGTTCATGATTTACAGCCTTGTCCATCAACGGATGTGATCGTATAAAGTTGAGAACATTATCGGGTAAGCTGGATGTGTCAGTAACACATGTGCCAGGACGAGGCTCTGGAACTCTTGAATTTAATACTGGCAGCCATGCTGCGTTTGAATTTGCTTGTTCCTTGAATTTTCCTGAAAAATAAAAAAAATAAAAAAAATTTTGTTAGTAAATTTCCTTCATTTCCTTTCTCGTCTCTCATTTTTTATGACATCCAGAAGTAAACTTTTCATTCACTTTTTTTCCTCTCCCTTTTTAAGTTTAATTGAAAAAACTGTCAATACTTTCGCAAGACTTCCTGAGTTGCCTTTCTTCTTGTCGATAAAATTATTGAATGTGCTTTATAAATGGAGGTAGTGAAGAGGTTGGTGTGGGGGTGGTTGAAGAGCAAAAGAAACTTTTTATTGTTCTAACAGTGCAATTATGAAATTATTACAACTATAATTCATTCAATTGAAACCTTCATAATGTATTAAAACTTTCTTTTTGTGCTCTTTTGCATTAAATGAATGATGAAAATGGAAGCAAATTGAAAGAAGTTTTAGTGTGAAAAAGTTTCCTATTTCTATTAATGGATAAAATATTATGAATGAGGGCTTTTTGTAAGCTTAAAACATAACACAGTCTGGTGCGCTTATTTGTAGTTTTGAAGTGTTAAATAATTAAATACTGCGACTTATCACAATAGAATATTTAAAATAAAAGAAAAAAAAAATTCAACACCTTTACAAGAGCAAAGATTGTACATAATGGTGATGATTTCAGCAAGATTTCAGACAATAGAGACAGTATGCACAAAACTAAACAAAGACTATACATCAACTCTAGTTTGTAATGTATGTTGGAAAGTCAGACATTTTTAAACCCAAAAAATCTATCATAAACCCCATGAATAATTTTGTCATTTGAAATTAACTATCAAAAATCTACTTGATTCTATTTCGACACTCTCATAATGTCATTTCCTGTCTTCCTCATCAAAATAATCAAAATTAATATAAATTAAAAAGTAGAACAAAATAACTTCCACTAAAAAAAGAGCGAAACTGCATAATAATAATAGCAAAATTATTCATGACTGAATATCATTACAAAATGCATCAGTGGTGTTACTTGTTGTGAATTAATATTAAATGTAACATTCATTCTCATTCTGTTCATTTAATAACTAAGTGAGGAATGAAGACGAAGCTGACAAAAATAAATAAACTGAATGAAAATGGTGGAGTAGAATATTATGGAAATGACAGCATTAAATTAACAAGACTAATAGCAGCCAGTAAAAAGCTTGCATTAATAAAGAGTGAGAGGAAAATGCACAAAAATTACTGGCATGTATGCAAATGAAGTTGATGAAATTAAAATGAAACGACGAGGGAAGCAGTGCTGTTCTTAGTAAAATATTACAAAGTAAAATATTCCCAAGAGAATGATGAAGGCCTAGGTTGGAAAAAGTAACGAGCTTAATGAAAGAGACATGCAATGTTGCACATCATCTATTCATTATCCGAAATGTTAATTGAAAGCTTACCATTGAAAGCGGAATGAATTTCAGCTATGTCAAAACTGCAAACGGCTGATCCAACCAAACCATTCGTACTTGTCGTAAATGTGGCATAGAATTTTGTCTTATCTGATGGTATTTGATACACTGATTGGATTTCGTTGAAATAAAATGGAAATTCACCGGATATGCTGCAGTTGAGACGAGCTTTTAAGTAGGTTGCAAAGTTTTGACTTAAAATGTTCTTTCCACCGATGTCGTTTTTGCAGACTCGTGCAACACGTGAATATACAGCTTTACCGCAATTTATGTACTCGACAGATGTTTCACGGAAGAAGAAATAAACATACTCGCCAATGTCAAATGATCCGACAAAATTTGGTTCTGTGGATGATAAAAAAATAAAATTATTGTTAGAATTCTTTGTTAATTTGGATTTGGAGTTGATTATTGGATTTTTTTTTTGGATGTTAAAAATGAGAATTTATGTTTTGTACAGGGGCGTAGCCACGAATTTTTTTGAGAAGGGGTTTTTGCTACTTTTCGACGTTTTTTTTTGGTTCGGATCTGAAAAATTCAATAATATCTAGATATCTAGTATAAATTTCGCGAAAACAGGAGGGGTTTTGACCCCAAAAACCCCCCTGGCTACGCCCCTGGTTTTGTAATCAAACTTTTTAAAATTAAATTTTTGATTCAAGCTTACTGAGATCAGAAATATTTGAAAGACTTAGCAAATAATAAATTTTTAATTTATTCAACATTCATTAACGTTCAAGATTCAGAACAGGATTTTTATTGCAACTTTTAGTTTCACATCCATTCTAAAATTAAAAACTCAACAATCACTCTATAAACAAATACTTGATGTAGCACATCTAAAAAATCCTTTTGCAAATTCAAGTTTCAAAAAATGAGTGAAAAGTATTCAAAGACATGAAGTGTCTTTCCTGAAAAAAACATAAATGCGTCCTTTGAGAGCGTATTACAAAAAAAGCAAAGAAGAGAAAGAAAGCGAGAGAAAAAAAAATGATTAACACCAACTTTGACGGTATGTAATTTTTTTTTTCACAATTTCAATCTCATCTCCTCATGTGTTGCCTTTTGTGTATTCATGAATCCATAGAATTCACTGTAATGTGTTGTAATATTCGTTTGGTGAATGCACAAGAGGAAAATTAATTTCCACACTTTTTGTCGATTCGTTTCCGCTTTTTTGAACACCAAAAGGCTTACACTGTGTTATTCGTGTGCATGAATGTGACGGCGTAAAATGAAGGAAGGAAAAAATATAAAAATGCACGGTTGCATGATGGAAAAAAGGAGCTTAAAAATTTGAGATTATGTATATGTTGCATACTCATATCTCTATGATTTGATTTCACATCCACAAAATGGTAGCAAAAGATACGAGAAACTTTTTAAAATTGAATTTTCATTCAAATGCAGAAAAAACGAGAAATGCGAAGCTTCTTGCCTGATGACTTTTGCTGTATATGTGCGCGAATATTATGATTATTGATGCCAAGTCAATGCCAGTCAATGAAAATTGAATTTTCACAGATCACAGATTTATCACTTTTGATGTTATGCGAAAGTTCCTATTTCTCATTTTTTTTATCAGTTATTTGAAAATTCATCTTCGCTTCTTTTTTCATAGAAGAAGCTTAAAAAAGCTAGGATTTAAATCTATGGGGTTATATTATTGAGGGTGTGATTTATTTGAATTTTGTGAATGTGAAGCTTTTGATAAAAAAGGATTTGTGAGATTTGAGTGATAAAATTGCTAGTTATTGGCATTAACTAACTGATTTGAAAACCTTAACTGCTAGGGACATTCAGAATTTGTTCTTAAAAAATTTTTAAAAACACAAAAAGTCAATTTTTGATAAATTTCCATTAAAAGAACTAAAAGCTTAAAATTTTAAACTGAAAAACTATTTTTTGCCATAAAATGGACAATTTTAAGCAAAAAATTCTCAATTTGACTTCATTTACCATTCATTCAACTGAACCTCAAAAGCCCAGCACAACACTTCAATTAAGTAAAAATTCCACGCAGATTCCCATCCAGCCGCAGTTCCTGTATCAGACAGCAACCAACACACAGACAAACACATCAAAAAGTAATAAAATTCTCTTTTTCCCATTTTTTACATCCAGCAAAAAAGGGAAAATTGAAAATCGCATCGTACATAAAGAACATAATAATACTTAATACTTACTATCAAGCCATTTCGAATCATATTTTAAAGTTCGCTTAAAGTTGTATTCCTTCTTTCCCGATGTCATGTTGTAGATGTCTGAACGGAAAATGACGGCATCAGCTTTTGTAAATTCAGCATTTGTACCTGAATACTGTTGATGTTAAGGATCATGGGAATAAACGAGAAAATAAAGATTCAATATCAAGTAAATTTTTTTTATAACTTTTTTTTGCTTTTACAGGAGAAGACATTACTTTTCAATAGATTCACGTCTACACATGTACACAATGAAAGTCAAAAAATATATAAAGCACTTTTTATGTATTGCAAACTCATAAACAAAACAATTTTCTTTCCTGCTTCTTCTTTTTTCGTTCACATCTTAAGAAGTAAAGCCAAGAAAATACCATGAAATTTGTTTTGCTTCTCATCGTCTTGTTCAATGATCCGATGAGATGAAATTTTTCAAAATTCTTTTGGGAATTTTTTTGAGGAATTTTTTGACTTTTGTTTTTGAAGATTTTCTTTTGATTGGCGAATATTTTTTGGGGAGATTTTGAGAGTTATTGGGGGTTAAGTGACTTTAAATCGAGTTTTAGGCCTTAAATTCAATTCTAAATGCATGGATTTGTGTAAATTTGTGGGATTTGATTTAGAAATGCATTTGTCTCAAGGGTGGATCAAGGAAATAAAGATTTTTTATTGAATCACACTGCAGAGACGTACTTGAAAATTTAAGAATGAGAAAGTTAATAAAAATAAATCTTTTGACCTTTCTTGACTAAACTTTAAGTTGGTGGAGTTTCAGTTAATGTAGTAAAATTATTTAAATATAAAATTTATTTTTGGCAAAAATTAAATTACATTTTGTGTCTATTTCTAATAAATTTTCCCATGAAATACTGTCAACAGCCATTACTGGAAAGAATCTCTCTTAACATCCTCCACAATATAACAGTCTAGCCCAAATTCTAATAAAAAATTTAAAAATCATTGTTTTCGTAAGAAAATCACAAAAATTTCTTCTTAAAAACTTTCCACTCCTCCTCGACAATCTATTTCTCTTGCCCTGATCCACAAAGCTGCTTGCTGATTTCTTTTTAAATGAAACAGCAAAAGCAGTGACGAAGTACTTTTTTTGTTGCTATTTGGTGTGCGAGATGAAAAGCATAAAACAAATAGATTTCAAAAGCATTTTTATATTGATTGAATTTTTATATTTTGTGCATAAACCTTCGTTTGGGGTTTGTGTGGTTATTGAGTAGCTTGGGTTGTAATTAGGTTATTTTAGGGCAAAAAAAAATTTTGAATGTCTGAAAATGTTCTTTCCATAAAATTAATGTTTGTGTCATTTTTTATAGGATTTGAACCTCAATTTATCTTATTTTGTTTTTTTCTTACAATATTTTTAAAATTTAAATTTTTTTGTAATTAGGTTTGCGACCTCTAATTAAGCTATTATGTCTTCAATAAGTATATAGTCTAAATACAAATTTAACGTAAATTTACATAAAATTTTTATGAAATTGGAGGGTATTAAATTTAAAAACAAACCCTCCCATCAACACAGCAGCTGTTTTGATGTTCGAAAAAGAACTAAAAGCTTTTGATATTAATAATAAGAAAATATGAAATTTCATCTTATTATGTTGATATTATTTTCCTCCATAGAATATACTTCCTTTCTCAAGCACTATGGAGATAAAAAAATTCAATTTTCACCAACTTTCAATTTAAAACAGCAAGCAAGCATGCACAAAAAAAAAAATCTAGCAACTAGCATTGGCACTTATCACAATTGTCGTTCTATACCATAATTTTATTATTTATTGGAATGTCTTTTATATATATCTATGGAGCAGAATGTTCATGCATATATATCTATACACACTCAGCATGAAAATGTTTATTCAACCTGAAAATGTTTCAAAAGAAAAAGTTTTTAAGGAATTTTCTCCAATGCTATGCTTTGCTTTGGCTGTTATGCACAACAGTACTGACAGTTTCTTATTCTATGTATATTATAGAGAATAGAATATGCAACTTATTTCTTTATTTTTCAATTGGCTGCATGAGAAACTTTTTCCTTTTTTTTGTTGTTGTCACTTCTTCTTATTTTATTTTATTTTTTTTATAATCTCTGCGGAAAATTGGCTTCAAAATTGTTGTCCAGTCGAGTAGATAGATGCTTTGAGAAGAATAGGAAGAATATTTTCATAAAACGAGATAAAGTATGCTTATGACCATAATTCGAGAGGAAATGAAAAAAGACACATTTTGTATAGATATCTATTGAATTTTAGATAAGTTGAGACAGTTGAACTTTGATGCTATATTTTTTAGATTGTGTGTATATTGCAATATATTGATGAATTTTTGTGAAAATGGCACTAAATTAAGTGCTTTTTCAAGTGCTGTGGAAGATTTTTTTTAAGGATTCGAACCTAAGATTTTAATTAATTTTGGATGATTTTTTTTTGTGTAGAAATCAAACTTTTAGATTCCATCTTTACAATCCTGATTTGGCAGTCTAAAATTCAACTATTCCTTATATGATAATTTAATTCAATTAAATTTCAAGCTTTTGCCAAAAAAGAAAACCAACTTCCAACAAGTTCCACATACATGTGTAGACGTATCTATATCTTCTCATATTAAGCACTTCAATACACTTCAAAATATCTTACCAATGCAGGAAAACTGCCAGGATTTCCATTCTCAACATAAATTGCTGTCGAATTATCTTCCGGATCATATGGACATTTTCCAATTCCAGCACCGATACCAGGAACAAACTCAGATCTCGGTAAATGTGTTAGATTTGACTGTGAATGAAAAGAATAAAAAGAAAATTTTATTTCAAATTCCACATAAGCCCTTGAGCACCTTTTATTGTTTTACATAAATTTCTTCATGTCCTCCTTCTTCTTTATCAACCCCTTTACAATCAATTCCAATTCTGCTATATTTTTTTGCGCTAACAAAAAGAAGAAAAGAAAAATATTTTCACAGCGCATACTAATAACAATAATTCATCACCACATTGTTAAAATGAAGGGGGTAACGATGAAGGAAAGCGAAAAAAAAAATTGCAACGGGAAATGACTAAAGTCAACAAATGTCCAACAGATTTGTAGACATTTTCACTTCGTCGTGTGGTCGCTTTTAAAACCCTCAGATACGAACGAGCAAACAGCAATGAGGGAGAAATAAAAATGGCAACAAAAAGAAATATTTTTTAATTTTGTACAAACTTTGATAATTAGTGTGGAAATAAAATGCAAGACAAGGATAATAAGAAGAGAGGCCAAAAAAACGGAAAAGAAGTTTTTCATTTTTCACTTTAATCGCCTTTAATTACAGCAGCAATGAAGGGGAAAAGAACTGCAGCCAATTTTACTCGTTCCTTGGAGATTTTTTTTTCATAATTTTTTGATTAATTGCGATGCCAAAGAGTACTGAAGGCAGCTAGGAATGGAAAATATGGTAAAGAAAATATGAAAAAAGTTAAAGGAAGAAACGAAAGAGGGTCGAGGGATATAATAAAAAAAATTTTATTAGTACAAATAAATAAAAGTTCCAGTTGAGGAACTTTGGGGACAAGAATGGATGTAAGACGACCAAATGGATATGAAAAACTTTTAAGACAAGAAAAAAAAATTGAATGCAGTAAAAGGATGAAAAAGGAGGACTATCTGTGCTTCTATTATTATTTCATTTTCATATTTTTATTTTTTCATAAATTCCTAAATAGAATAAAACAAAGAAAAAAATATGGCATAATAATATAAAAGATAAGAGATAGATAGGACTTACATAAATTACATAATCTTTTGGATTATGAGCATTTGTTCCACAAATGTACAAGCGATTTCCATTGTCCATAGATTGTATCACTCGTATGTGATTTCGACAGTCAAATGTCTGAAAATATTGAAATTTTAAATGGTTAGTGGATTCATGTTATTTTTTGTAGAGTACAGAGCTCTATGACCTTAATAAAAAAATACGAGGAAAATTTTTGAAGGAGGAGAAATTTTTTATTTTGCAAGGTTTTGTGATTTTCTATCAATTTTTGGAATTTCAAGCCAAATAAGCCTTAGTGGCCTAGAATTTTGCAAATTTTAGTTGAATGTTCAGACCTATAAAAAAATTGAAATTTACATCCAAAATCAGGGCTCGTGAAGATTTGAAGCAATCTTAATTTCTTAAAATCTTCATTTTGGATGATTGGAAAAATCATTATTTCTGAAAATCAAGATTGCTTCAAATCCTCACGTGCTCTGTCCAAAATAGCCCACAAAATGCAAATTTTCCTTCACCTTGCAAATCTTTTGGCAAATAAAAAAAAATCACCCTTCTTCATAAATTTTCCACTTCCTTCTTACTCCATGCTATAACTACATAAATATTGAGGTTAATTTACCTGACTTTTTGCTTTTGATATACAATTACTTATATCGCTTCCTGTTGGATCTAGCAGTATGTGGTCTTTCTGTAAATGATAAAAATCAGAGAGAAGAAAAAAATATGTTTATTTATGTTCAATTAAGGACTAAGATATTAAGTATAATAAAATCTTATTTGTGCACGTTATGCCTTGAAGCTAAAGACAAAGTGATAATTAAATAACATAAAAGGAACAAAAATTAAAAGCGCACGAAGAAGATGAAGTAAAAAAAAAATATTCATTAAGGAGATTTTCATCTCATTTCATTTAATTTTCCTATTCATAAGTCAATCAGCTTTCATCTTTTTTCTCGCTCGCTCATTTTTGTGATTTCATTAGATCACATTTTACCTCCCCGCATCCGCACAAGTTCTACTATTTCATTTGAACTTTTATAATTGTGTCAAATTTAATTAACGCTTTAGTTCCACGGCTAAAGCAATGGACATTAATTAATGAGATTTTGTAGCGAAGCTCATTTGTGTTTTTAATGAATTTTTCATTCAAATATAAGGAATAGAAAATATTATTTATACACATTGATTGGTTTTTCTGAGGATTAATTTTTTTTATGTTCATAGGACTGACTAGGGAGTGTAGCTGAGATTTTGCTTTGATAATGTTTGCTAATTATTATTTTTAATTGGATTAGGAACTAGGAACTTTGTTGGTAAATATAAATTTCAAGCTTTTTCCAAAACATTTTAGTACATAGGTTGAGATTTGAACCTTTGCCCCCGAAAATTAAACGTTTCGTTATAAAAATCGTATCTATATGAATTTGCTCTCGAATGATAATTTGATAATTTATAATCAATTTATATTTTTTAAAAAATTAATTCTTTAACGTTTTAAAAGGTAAAATTTTGAACAGTAAAAAAAATTAAATTTATGTAGTTTTTTAAAAAAAAATATATTTTGAAGGCTCTTCAAAAAAAATCTTATTCCGTGCAAAAAATCTCAACAAAAAATCACAAAAGTGGTGTCCACACCCTTAAACAAAAACATCATTAGTTCTCAAATGACGGAAAAGAAATTCATCTTCAAAAGTTCACAAGCACAAGAAAACTAGTCTGAGAGAAAAAAAAAATCTAATTAAAATTTTTTATTTTTCAAACACAAAATGAATGTTAGCAAATGTCTTATACAAGCCATACACAAAGTGAATGAAAGAAACTGATGAAGCAATGCTGAAAGTGAAGCGACCTTTCATTCCCTTTAGTTTTTTTCCTTCCTCATTTTCTACGTCTCTATCTTTGTCTCTCATCCGCATTCATTTTCCACACTAAGAATTCTAATTACGTGCACATTCAAAAACGGCGAGACAAGAGAAAATGAGGATGAAGGAAAATAGCTGACGAGCACAGAGCAGAGCAGAGAGAACATACAATATAATTATTTAAAGAATGAAATTGAAAAATAAAAAAAAAATCCATTTTGCCGATGCTTTTTGCAGAGACTAAATCAATTAATTTTCAACACTTCTTGTTCTTTATGCTTCATACACAGTTAGATGAGGGAGGGTAGTGACATTTTCCTTCTTTTTATTTTTTTACTTTTTTTTGTTTTCCCTCCTTATTTTACTTTTTCAAGTCGTTCTTTATTATCACTGACTGTTGAAGCAAATGAATTATAATGGAAAAATGTAATTGAAAATTGTGAACATAAAATAATCAGTTTATGAATATATTTTCTCATTTTCTTCTTATTTTCATTTGTAAAATAATTCTCATTGTTGTGATTTTTTGACAATATTGAGGTGCTGTTGGTCGTGGATTGACTGAATGTCTTGGAATTTTTTTGTGTTTTTGTGCAACGATTTATTTTAAAGCAATGAAAAAATCAAATAATTTTAAGCTTTTCGAGGTTCAATTCCTATCAAACTTACATTAATATTCATATATTTTATTCAAGAGTTCGAATCCTAAGCGTTAAGTTGTTCCAATTGGTTCGGAACCCACTGTAAACTGTAGGTCTACAGGGTGTGGTACAATAGATTCAGTCTTAATTGAATCGCAGTGTCTCCAGCTCAAAAGGCTGGACCCCTATCCCCCGATTTTATTCGAATCCCAATCTCAAAAAATATTTCACTTAATAAATACAGACAATCTTCAACTCAAAATACCTCATCTAAAACTTCTCAAAATTCAATTTCCAAGTGCGCCAATATAATCAACTCCTCTAAATAACTTCCAAACCAACTTTTATCATTTCAACTGAAAATGCAAATGAATATAAATGCCAAATAAAGTCGCTCACATAAATTCTTGTACAAGAAACTTTTTTTTAAAAAAACAAAATTTCACTTTTTTGCGCATATTTTATGAAGTAGGATTATGACAAAACAATGATGGCAAAAAACGAAAATAAGTTGTAAAAGAAGGGAAAGAAAAAAGTCAATGCAAGGTTGTCATTTTTCTTCTCCGGCTCACTTCTTTTTATTCTTCACAGCAAAAAGCTTTATCATAAAACTTCAGCAGCAAAAAAAAAACATTCTTCCTTATTTTCTCTTTTTTTAAAAAAAAAATCTTTGCATTCGCGAAATACACAAAAAAAAGTATAAATAAATAAAAAGAAATAAAATCGTTGAGGGTGAATAGCTAAGTAAGCATAATTTCAAGTTTAAGCATTTTTTCTTCTGTTTTGCGGAATAAGAAAGAATTTTTATGCCTTTTTGTTTAGTTGCAAATTGCAATTTATCATATTCACACCAAATTTTCAATTTGGGTGAATATATTGCTTTTGTATAAAACTGAAAACCACATTTTCTAACTTGCTGCTTCAGGATTACAATTTTATCCCATACTGTCTATGGTGGAAAGTCTGTGCCTGAAAATACCAATCTAGCAGTGAAAACCGCATCTCATTTGGTGCCTCCAGTCAAGAGAAATCGCAAAAAAACGCATTCTGTCATTTAGCAAGTTAGCAAGTTAGCAAGTTAGCAAGTTAGTTTCCGCGATAACTCAATTTTAACGAAACGTTAAGACTTCGGGTTTTTTGCATTTGATTAATATTGGCCCAAGGAAAACCTGTATAGTTTTTGGAGTCATGAGCTGCTTCCTGTGAGGCACAATGGACGAAAATGTGCCATTTTTGACCAAAATATGCAAAAAAATTTACATTTTCTTTAATATCTCAGACATAACTTAACCAAATGATTTGAAATTTTCGGTGTTAGATTAAGCATTATTTAAGGTATAATTCACACTATAATGACAAAAAAATTTTCATGCGCAGTGTAACAAAAAAGTTGAAAAATCGAAAAATTTTTCGTGTTTTGACACAAAATTGTTTCGTTCTCCTCAATATTAAGTCCAAATGAAATAATTCCGAAAACGTCTAGAGATATAGATGCACAAAATGTATATGCAAAGTTTCAGCTCATAAAAATGAAACCAATGAGTACTAGGTCAATTTGAATTTTTGCCTAAATATACCCCCCGGATTCTCCTTTGGAGCGTTAACTGTACAAGTCACGTTTATTTTGTTGGGCAGTAAAATTTTATTTAATAATGTCTAATTAAAACATTTAACTCGGCATAAAAAGTGTGAAATAGTTATTCCAAGTTATAAGAACTCAATGTGCATAAGAGTCAAGAGCTAATCATAACGGAAAAGGCTTTAAAATCATAATATAATTTATCTGGGCAACACAATAGCTCACACACACACACACACGCACCTTAGCTAATGTCTGGCAATCAAAATCCACAAACTCCTAGCAGTTCCAGTACAAAAAAAAGAGGACTACATAATTCACCAACGGAAGTTCAGCTAGTTATTGACGAAGGTAATAAGCAAAAATCTGTAAAAATGACCGAATATGCAGATAAAAATGATATAGCAGATTTGAAGAAACTCATTACATTAAACACCACCACATTCAACGATCAATTCACTGAGTTAAAAAATCTCTTCACATCAATTACAGCTGATATTGGCTCATTGAAAGAAAATTTGAGCATGGTTAATGCAAGAATAGATGCACTAGAAAAATTGGACCATGTCAACAATCCAGAATCATCAATGGCATTGCTTGAAATTAATGCAATCAAGCAGATTGAACTCGAAACACAGCTGTCTATACATAATATTCCTTCAGACATTGTACTAAATGATGCACTGCAAGCAATCAGTAACTGGTCTCAAATTCAGCTAAATGAATCAAATTTTAAGAGAGCAAAAATTGTAAAAAAGGAATCAAAAGAATCTGCCATTTTGCGCTTAGAATTTTATGATGTATCTCTGAAACATAAATTCATGAAGCAAGTAAGAAGTAATCAGAAGAATGATGAGAAGAAATATACTCCTATTTTATCGGATCAAGTTTTTAAAATGTCTCCAGCGCATACGGCAAGAGGCTTAGAATTGAATTTTCGTGACTCATTTACGGAACTCAATAGAAATATTTTCAACACGGCTAGAAAGCATAGAGACATTTTCAGCGAGGTCTGGTTAAGCAGAGGCAACATTATGGTGAAGGACGAAAAAGGCAAGCCAATTAAAATAATGTCTATAGAAGAACTTAATGTCATAATTAGCAAGCACAAAGGTGCAAATAGTTCCAAAGCATAACGGCTATCTTATTTTCAAATCTTATAAAATAACGGTTGATTTTGAAATTTGAATTCTGCATTGTTTACTTTTTTTTCGTCATTCTAAATAAATATTATTAAATAATTGCTAATATCAGTTACTATCAGAAACCAGTGAATACTAGATAATCTGCCATACAGCTCTAAAGATCTTCAGTGTTAGTTTATGGGTGGATATTGCCATAATAAGTATCGTTTCATAATTCTCCCAAAATATTTCTTTTATCTAAAAGAAATTTTTTCGTATCTTTTTTTCATTTTAGGAGGAGTTGATTATATGCCTAAAATGTTTGATCACGTATTTGATTGAATGGTTGACAACTGATTTTTAATCAGCAATGGGAACATTATGTACGGTTTTAAAAATAAAGTTTTTAAAACATACAATAATACATTGGCAAAAAAAAACCGTTATCAATATTTTTGAACTGATCGTCTGTCAATCCGTATTAAATTCAAATCCTGCGTGAACGTTATGGTCTGTTTCCTTCTATTTTCTGATCTCTGTTGATTTTTATTGCACATTATAGTATTACATTAATAGCACAACACTGGTTAATAAACAAAAAGTTCTCCTTCACAAAAACTTGCCGTAATAATGAATTGAATTAGATAATAAGAATAAGAATTTGAAATGTTAAGTGATAATAATGATGACTTGAATCTTACTGTTAACATATCACACCATAAATTTAATCCGATAACACTCTCGAAGAATAAATTTGCTAATATCTTATATTTAAACATTAGATCAATAAGATATAAATTGCGGGATCTCGAAAACTTTATCAATACGCAAGCATATAAAATTCATATTGTTGCCATTGTTGAGACATGGCTTGAGACGGAAGAAGTTCCTTTCATTAATCTAAAGAATTACCAAGCGTTTCATGTTGTTCGCAAGAATAAAGGTGGTGGTGGATGTGCGATTTTTGTTCATAAGAATTTCGATAATGCAAGCCTAGTGTACGATCTTGATCTGAATAATAACAATGCATTAGTTGTTTCCCTCTTAAAGCATCAGTTCAAAATTATTCTCTTCTATAGGCAACCGAGTAACAGTAGTGATCTAAAAGGTTTCAGATTTATTGACACTTTTGACAGTATCTTATCTAAACATTCGAATGCAATTGTACTTGGTGATTTTAACTTTAACTTATTAGACACATCCGAAACCATATTCAAATATGAAAATGTTTTTGGCTTAAATGGTTTTGTTCCATTAAACAAGATAGATGAAGAATTTGCTACAAGGATCGATCCAGTAACTAAAGCTCGAACGGTTATTGATCATGCACTAACTGACTTGCATTTACATTTTAATCAAATAACGATTGATTTCTTTTTGTTTCATCGCTTTGCTGACCATAATTCAATCCTGTTATCGATTGATTGCGATAAACCTCAGAATAATTTAAACGTTAATTCACACAAGTTAAAATTAGTCAATCACAAAAAAATAATTCAAAATAATCTTCTTAAAAATGTATCCACAAAAGATTTTAAATCATATATCGAAGACATCCAAAAAGTCATAAACAAGAATAGTTTTGAGATAGTTAGTAAAAAATCAACTGATAAGCCATATGTCACAAATGAAATTCTTAATTACATAAAAATTCGTAACAATTATTTAAAAATTAAGCAAAAATATCCACACTGCATATATGCGATTCATCAATTTAAGACGTACAGAAATCTAATTTCAAACTTAATAAATGAAAATAAAAAGAAATACGTTGATACCTATTTTCAACAAAACGCAAACGACCCTCACAAGCTTTGGACGCAAATGAAAATTTTGCTATATAACTCTGAAAAATCACACAATGATCAATGCGAATTAATTTACCATAACGGAATTCCTATAACTGACAGAACATCAATTGCAAATAAGTTCAATGATTTTTTCATTTCTAAAGTTGCTAATTTAACTTCATCTTTGAAAATTGATGACGAAGATTTTCATACATTTCATTCATTTGAGCAATACGACATAACTCGAAATTTTGATAATCCTCTATGTACCCAAGATGAAATTGCATTAATAATTGACAATTTGTCAAATTCCAAGGCATGTGACATATATGGAATATCTAATAATTTCGTGAAAATGCACAAAGCTAATCTCATTGAAAATCTAACGGTTTTGATAAATAACGAAATGAATAAAGGTCTCTTTCCAGATTGTTTGAAAGTCGGTGTTGTCAATCCTGTTCATAAGAAGGGAAATAAAACTGACATGAATAATTACAGACCTATTACCATTCTGCCTATATTTTCAAAGATATATGAATATGTTATTAAAAGACGTTTCGAAGACCATTTACATGACAATAAAATTTTGTCATTGAATCAATTTGGCTACACTAGATTCTCAAATACTGAAATTGCAACTGCACATATCTTAGATGAAGTATACAAAGGAGTTGATGCAGGAAAAGCCACAAGTCTTACATGTTTGGATTTATCTGCTGCTTTTGACTGTGTTGATCATTCGTTGCTACTAAATAAACTCAAAAAGCTTAAGTTATCTCCTAAATTTTTTAGTATATTTGCATCATATTTTAATAATCGTGTACAGTGCGTAAAAGTTGGTGATCATTTAAGTTCATTGCTAAAAATATTATTTGGCGTAGCACAAGGCGGTGTAATTTCAGGCAGTCTTTTTAATTTCTATATAAACAGTATCAACCTCATTCAATTGAATTCTGTATTAAATATGTACTGTGATGACATGTCTCTTGTTACGACGGCAGATAATCCCATCATTTTGAAAAAGTTAATGGAAGAAGATCTAAGGAAAATCTCAATTTGGCTGAAATTCCATTCATTATTTCCAAATGAAAAAAAGACTAAATATCTCTTATTCCATAACAAGAGAAGACAAGAATATTTCTATGAAAATGCTCTTAATATCAAATTCAATGGAACTATCATTGAACGCGTAGAACACACAACAATTTTAGGCCTAATAGTTGATGAAACCTTGTCCTTTTCGCATCATATCTATCAACTTCAAAAGAAAATAGTGGCTTTTCATTTTTGCGCTTAAAAGAATACGCCCCCTTTTATCTGATAAAACGGCATTAACACTTTATTTTGCATACATTCAATCAAGACTCAATTTCATGAATATCATTTGGGCTACTATCCCAAAATATCTCATGGATTCACTAGAGATTATACAACGTAAAGCTCTTCGAATAGTTTTTAACAAAGATCATACTGTTAAAAATAAAGATATCTACTCAGAGAAAATTCTACCAATTTCTGCAATGTGTGAATTTTCTTCTGCAATCATGGTCTTCAAATTCATTAATAATTCAGCAAAAATTAACTTTCCTTTACAATACAGAAATCAAATCCACAACCATAACACCAGAAATGCTACAAATTTTGAAATTAGAAATGCTGGTACGCAATTAGGCAAAGGCAATTTCTTTATTCGAGCCTTTAATCAATATAACAATATTCCCGATACGATAAAACAGCATGCAAGTTTAAATCTTTTCAAAATAAAATTAAGAGAACATTTATTTTTAAAACATTTATGGTGTGATATGTAAATATTAATTAAAGTAACAGCTCATTGTAATAAATTTAAAAAACGTATAATTAGTGTAAACTAAATACAATAAATGAATCAAATTTAAAAAAAAAAAAAAAAAAAATAATGCGCATATTATGAAATTTTTTTAACATATACAGTGTTCTAGGACCTAAAAACATCCAAATACATCGAATTCTATCAAAAAAACCCGAAACCATACTTTATCATATTCACACCAAATTTTCAATTTGGGTGAATATATTGCTATTGTATAAAACTGAAAACCACATTTTCTAACTTGCTGCTTCAGGATTACAATTTTATCCCATACTGTCTATGGTGGAAAGTCTGTGCCTGAAAATACCAATCTAGCAGTGAAAACCGCATCTCATTTGGTGCCTCCAGTCAAGAGAAATCGCAAAAAAACGCATTCTGTCATTTAGCAAGTTAGCAAGTTAGCAAGTTAGCAAGTTAGTTTCCGCGATAACTCAATTTTAACGAAACGTTAAGACTTCGGGTTTTTTGCATTTGATTAATATTGGCCCAAGGAAAACCTGTATAGTTTTTGGAGTCATGAGCTGCTTCCTGTGAGGGTACAATGGACGAAAATGTGCCATTTTTGACCAAAATTTGCAAAAATTTACATTTTCTTTAATATCTCAGACATAACTTAACCAAATGATTTGAAATTTTCGGTGTTAGATTAAGCATTATTTAAGGTATAATTCACACTATAATGACAAAAAATTTTCATGCGCAGTGTAACAAAAGTTGAAAAATCGAAAAATTTTTCGTGTTTTGACACAAAATTGTTTCGTTCTCCTCAATATTAAGTCCAAATGGAATAATTCCGAAAAACGTCTAGAGATATAGATGCACAAAATGTATATGCAAAGTTTCAGCTCATAAAAAATGAAACCAATGAGTACTAGGTCAATTTGAATTTTTGCCTAAATATACCCCCCATAATGCGCATATTATGAAATTTTTTAACATATACAGTGTACTAGGACCTAAAAACATCCAAATACATCGAATTCTATCAAAAAAACCCGAAACCATACTTTATCATATTCACACCAAATTTTCAATTTGGGTGAATATATTGCTTTTGTATAAAACTGAAAACCACATTTTCTAACTTGCTGCTTCAGGATTACAATTTTATCCCATACTGTCTATGGTGGAAAGTCTGTGCCTGAAACTACCAATCTAGCAGTGAAAACCGCATCTCATTTGGTGCCTCCAGTCAAGAGAAATCGCAACAAAACGCATTCTGTCATTTAGCAAGCAAGTTAGCAAGTTAGCAAGTTAGCAAGTTAGCAAGTTAGTTTCCGCGATAACTCAATTTTAACGAAACGTTAAGACTTCGGGTTTTTTGCATTTGATTAATATTGGCCCAAGGAAAACCTGTATAGTTTTTGGAGTCATGAGCTGCTTCCTGTGAGGCACAATGGACGAAAATGTGCCATTTTTGACCAAAATATGCAAAAAAATTTACATTTTCTTTAATATCTCAGACATAACTTAACCAAATGATTTGAAATTTTCGGTGTTAGATTAAGCATTATTTAAGGTATAATTCACACTATAATGACAAAAAAATTTTCATGCGCAGTGTAACAAAAAAGTTGAAAAATCGAAAAATTTTTCGTCGGCGCCGACGCAGGCTGTACTTTAGTTATAGTGCTAAATGCGCGCTGAACAGATGTAGGGTTTTAAAACGATTAATTATGATGTAATCTATAATCAGTAGATAAAGTATAATTATTTTTTTTTTCTCTAATTGAAATCAAAAAAAATTCTACTGGTGGTGTGAATATACCCATGAAGCGTGATCCGCTTCATTACTAGTTTATTCATGAATTTATTAAAAAAAATTTTTTTTCATTCTTCGTCCCACGCAGGAAGTGGAAAAGAGCTTAATCCGTTATTAAGAAAAATATAAAAAAATGAATGATGAATGATAACGGTTTGAAAAGTAGGAAGAATATTTTTAAGAAAAAAGATTTATTATGAGACTAATTCTTGCGGAAAATGAGGTTTGGATGAATGAATTTTTTCGCTTAATTATTCACTCATAAACTCCTCTAAGCAGTTTCTTTTTAGCATTTTTTACGATTTCTTTTCTTTTTGGTTTCATAATTTATGGAATAAAATTTGAATTTTAAATATTATTGGTGGGAACTATAGTGAAATATTTTTGATTGTAAGCACATGTTGTGGTGCAAAATCACGAGTTAACAGGCTAAGATCAAAAAATTTAGATCCTCCTCCAAAAAATTTAGGTCTGGACCCCTAAAGAGGCTTCAACCCTTTGAGGGGAAATTTCTTCATTTCTTCATTCAAAAGCAATTTGGACCCCCCCCCTCCCCAAAAAAAAAATTATTTCTTCCATACAAAAACAAATTTTGAAACCCCCCTAGAAAAAATTTTTTGGCTACGCCTCTGCCAACATTCACCCTTAAATTGATACAAAATTAAATGAAAAAATTCTAAAATTTTCTTTTTTTTTCATTCAAAATCTCATTCATAAAATTTGTTAAATCAAAAGCCTAAAATAAATTAATTCACATGAAATTTTTTGCGTTAAACATTAAATTGATTCCATTAAACTATTAACTGTTAATGAATGCCATTATCATCATAATCACTTAACATAAACGACAACAAACAACGCCACAAATGATAGTGTTAATAGTGAAGCTTTTTATTCGAATTCAATTCAAACAAATTTGTCATCAAATTAATGAAAGAGCTTAATTTTAATAGCTTTAATCAATGAAATAATAATCATTTTCATTATGTGCCATAAATTACAGAATCAATTTCATCAAATACTTGAACAAAAAAAATTCATAGTAGAGTATTTTATGTCTCATTTCATTTGTGTCAATATCCTTTTCAGTCTTTTAATTTTCATCGCAAATGTTAAGGTACAAAGGTTCTGAGTCTTTTTATACTCTTTACCCTTCAAATATTGACTTACAAAATATTTCAGTAGATCAAAAATAAATTCTTTTTATTGTGTCAAATTCGTTTTAATTAATTTTACGTGAAATAATTTTTTTGAAGGAAAATAGAAATTTATTTGATATGAAATAGAAATTTACATAATTTTCAGATTCCTAGATAGATTTTGAAGGTCAATATTTGAAGTAAAGGGCATATTGCATATGACCGACCGAAATTCAAGCCGAAAACTTTTATTTCGGCCGAAATCTCGGGTCAACTTTTTTTTAAAAAAAATAATTTTTTTATAGGGGGCCAAAATTTTGGCCGAATTTTTATTTTTCGGCCGAAATTTCGGCCCCTATAATTCATGAATAAACTACTTAAAAATTTTAGTACCAAATATCAAATTTCTTAATAAATCTCAATCAACTTTTTTCAAATCAACTCAGACATTTTCTCATCTAAATGCTACACATTACAACCAAACTAAACAACCCAATGCCATTTCTTCTTCCATTATAAAAATAGCTCAATTCAACCACATCACAACAGAAAGAAATTTTTCTTGATGCCAATCAAAAGTATGTACCTTTCTGTCCGAACAAGAAAGAGCTTCAAAAGAGATGAATGAGACCTTTTTTCATGCATTATTATTTTTATTCTGTCATAAATTTAATGGCATAAATCCTTAAATAAAATTTAAAGACATTGAAAAGATGTTCGGAAAATGATGAATTGGCAATATTTTGTGATTTTATGTGAAATGAGGTCAGAAGGTTAGAATCAATATAATAATGTCTGAACTTTTAGGTTCTTAAATTTAAAAGTTTTTTAAAAAGGTTTTGTAAAGATTTTTAAAAAAATTGAAATGAAAATTTAAACTGTAAAGAAAAAAAATTTAAATTGTAAGTTTAGAAACAAAATTTTAAATTTCTCCAAACATTTTTTTCTTAAGAGATCTTTCGTAAAATTTAAAATGCTTAGGGAGAGGGGAGAGGTCCAAGATTTTGTTAAGCTCTATACAATTTTTTTTAAAACTCCATTCAAAATTTGTTACGACCAGGGTGGGTCAAAAATGATCAATTTTTGCGTTATGAATTTTAGGAATGACCCCGTAATTTTTTTCAACCTTATTCATCCTCCCCAGATAATTTTTTTAAAAATCCAAACTCAATTATTCGCCTTCTAACTTCAAATTTAAATAAACTGATTTGCTTTAGGATCAAAAACAGCAACAGTAAAAATTCTTGTTATTTAAATGTCCTTTTAAAAAATTGAGTGAATAAAACAAGAGTCAGTGACTAAGTCTATTAGACGTCACATTCAGATATTTCATCAGTCAGTAAAATTTATGTTTGTGTGTACAGTAATAACACAGAGTGAGAGCAGTAACATAGCAATTCGGAAATCCTTTTCCCTTTCTACTAATGTTGCCTCCATTGACGATTATGTTTTCCACAATATTTTTTAAATGATTTTACTTTTCTTTTACTTTTTTTCAGTTCTCCACATCCGGAAAAAATATTTTTTTTTAAATAACGCTGAACCGGAAACATTTCACAGCATGACATTTCCATCTCACTCACTCGTACTCTTTGGCAGATTTTTCTGCCTTTAAATTGCTTACAGCTTGTTTTGCTTGTTTGACTTTCTTCCCGTCTTGAAGGAAAATGGATTTTTTTGCTTTGAGTTGAAAATGTTGTCATACTGCCGAACATTTCCTTAGATGTGTAATGTGAATTGTAGTTAGGCAGAGCTTTTTGATGATTTTTGTATTTTTTGGGGGACTTGAACTCTGAATAGATAAATTTTTGGGAATATTTTTATTAAATCTCAAAATTCTTCCTATCATAAGATTCGAACCTTTTCCTTAATGAAAATACTCTCAAATTTAACAAAATTTTCAAAAATCCCAATCAAAAATTCAACTCACTAATAAATTGTTTCTTATACTTTAAAAGCTCCCAAAGCACACCTTCCAACTCCACAACCAATTTTATTTTCTATCATTGTGGCTTTTCTTTTCAAAATTTTTCTTTCTTATTTTTTTATTTTTTATTTATTTGAATCCCTCTCTCTTGAGATCCTTTCAGTCTCAAAACATAAGCAAGTCGACAGCAAGCAAGTAACAAAAAAGAAAATGAAAAAAAAGAGTTTGCAGCATGATAAAAAGGTTCATGGATGGCTGAAAAGGCATCACAAAGGATGACGGTGATGGGGAATAAAAAGTCAAGGACTAAAAGGTTTAATCATGTCATTTTCTTGTTATTCACATCTGTAGTGTCTTATTTCAGTTAGCTGCAGGAGGGCCTGATAATAAATGCTCTTCGATGCCATCCAACTTTCCAGACTGACAAAAAAGGCTTACTTTTTCGTATGAAAAATATCTTTTAAATACATCTAACCTTGTCTGTTTGTTTGGGATGCCAAAAGGCTTCAATGTTTCTCTTTTCGCTTACATTTTGTGTACATCAAGCACACACATACACACACAAAACAACCCTTTCGATGCTTCATGAAAATGAAAATGCAAACTTTTTGACTATCCAGTCTAGAAAAAGAGAAAAATCTTCTGTTGCCAAAACATCACCGCAACCTTTCATGTCACACACATCAGTAACTTTTCTACCTTCTAACCGACCATTGAATGAGAGAACAGAGGCAGATAATAATTTTCCTTTTTTTTCAATATTTCGTGTCAGACGCAATGATGCAAAGATAAGAGATTCGAATATTTTGGACACTAGAAGCATAATATAGCAATTGATGGGGTGGCAGGAACACACAGATAAATATATTTTCAAATGAAAATTAATAGTCTGCAAGATCAGCAAATAAATTTACGTTAATTCATTTAATTTCAGTTTTCAACTTTACGGTTGAGTGAGAAAATTTTCCAACTGTGGAAATACATTTTTTTTTTCATTTTATCTACCTTCCTATTCTATGTCCCCTGATTTGTAGTCATTAATGAGTATCAATATAAATTATCGTAGCAATTTAATTTTTAAAAGTTGATAATAATTCTACGAGTTGATGACAATGGGAAGAAGTAAATGGAAAGATAGATAAGAATTATGATGGAGAGAAAATGTAAGTAATTATTGGGGCTTATCGAAGTACTTTTCTATTGACATTAAGTGAGGGGGAAATTGGCCCGTTTTGATAGCAATAAATTCTTCTTATTTTTTGATGATGAAGCAATATTTTCTTGTGCTAAAATGTTGAGTTTATGATTACTGACTTTTTTTGAAAAAAAGAAAGTTTAATTTTTTAGTGGAGAAATGTTTGTTGGTTTTATGAAATTTTTGCGGATTTTAAAGGAATTTGTCTGATGTGCGCGATTCATGTTCGACAAACTTATCGAAAGTCTAGGGGTATTCAAATATATATTTTCGAAAATTGAAAATTCAAAAAAATACGTTAAGCTATTTCTTGAATTTGATAACTTTTTTGGATTTTTATTACTTATTTGACATCATTGTAGTCCTAAATCATGGATTCAATCATTTACTTTTTTAAATTCCACACGATAATGCTTTAATTTGAATTTAAATTTTTTCGAATTTTCGAACAAAGGGTATTTAACTTCGAATTTCACATGACAGACAGACAAAAATGTCATTTTTACATTTTTATTTGGAAACTGTAATGGACACAATGTTTGAATCGCACACATTAGGAATTTGTATGTAAGCTTTTATGAATTTTTTAATCGATATTTTGCAAATTTTGCAATTTTTTTCAGTATTTACTTTTCATTAAAAATTCATTTCGAATCGGGATTAATTCATTCTTTTCAAATATACCAATAAAAACTTGAAGTTTTCAGCTATATTATCTTAACTAAATCCCATCCAAAAGTCCATTAAAGCATCAATAAATCAATACTCATTCCACTCATCGTCATCATCAACATAAAGTACAAATTCAATAATTAACATAAACCATTTTTTAACGACTGAATACCACTTTATCCATCCATGCCGCAAAAATTCAAAAAATCAATCTGTTCATGGAGCATAAAAACTTTTTTTTTTCACAAATGACAGCATATAAAAAAAAATCTGAACATAAAAAAGCAATATATCATTAAATTATGAAAATATATTCACTGTAACGATGTCAATCAATAAAATGACATAAATGCCTGATGACCTAGGATAAAGTATAAAAAAATTGTGCCTATACACATACATACATCCATACACCTATCATTACAAATTTTCATAATAAATATTCAGTTTCATAAAGGACAGTAGAAAAAATATGTGAATGAAAGACTTTTCATGTTCGAATGTACATGATTTAATAAATTATCATGCCGAAGTTGATGTATATTTTTTTTCCTGTAGCTGATCATTTTTCCTCTGATAAATGTTTTTTAAAAATTGAAATATAAATGCGTTGTGATTGAAATTTTTTACTGCATTTTTTAATGAAATTTTTACTTTGCCAAAGTGTCTGTAAGTCTGTCTATCTATATCCAGTTAGCAAACCCTCAAAAAATGCGTTTCCATTGCATCGCTTAATGTCCTTCATTTCTCACTGCAACATGAGCAAGTAAGACTAAATGAAATTGTTGAAAATCGCCTGAAACGATAGCCTGACGAATGAATACAATTGCACTTTTCTCTCTCCCCTCTCTCTCAACAATACTGCTATTTTCCATCAGTTTGCTGTGTATATTAAAAAAATTACAAAAGTCCTCGTTTATATCGAGGGACTTCAGCGCATTTTTGACGCAGCGATTAGCAATTGATTAAATAGAAAAGAATGTCGAGTTTTAAAACTCTATTGCTGTTTCTTTAATCATAATGCATTTCAATAATAAGTTTAAAACTAAAGATCAAAATTCCTTTAAAATTGATTTTTATAATGTTCAATGCAAATAATAGCTTATGATTTACCGGTTTTTTGAAATTTAAAATTTTCCATTAGCGAAAAATTTAAATTTCTGAACACATCCATTATTTTTCAAATTTCTAAACGCACTTATATTTGTTTTGTATGATGTTGTATGAAAACATTAAATGTTAATTAATTAAGGTGTATAAAAGAAAAAAATTTAATCCGAAATAACGGTCAAAAAAATTTCAAATTTTTTAACGGTTAGAAAAAATTCAAACTTATCATCAGCATAGCTTTGCCCTGCATTGTTTACATATTTTTTTTGAAATAAAAAATCGATGAATTAAGCTATTTAATGAGTGTTTTTTGACTTTTCAATATAAACGGCGGGAATAAAAACATTCAATGAAGCTATTAAAACAATTCCGAGCTTGCTACGAAGTCTAGATCAAGAGATAATTGGGACCCGAACGACCGATAAAAGTGCATGATTGAGCTTCCTTTTTGAAAACAAGTTTTCAAAAATGCGCTAAAAATGCTAGCAACTGATAAAAAAATATTTTTTTTTCAACTCTATCTATTGAGTATTTTACGTTTTAATGTTTCCCAAATGAATTAAATTTAATAAAAAATTGAATGCATAAAAAGAATACAGGAATGAGTAAGGCGGGCAGAGAAGCAGAAATGAATTTTATTTTATTTTTTTTATAAAGGGAAAATATATTGCGCCCCAGTGTAAGCACCCCATTCAATGTTAATTTATGACCTTTTCCACACAATACAAAATAAAGTCAAGAAATTATTAGAGCACACAACCCATACCTGTATCATCCATACACACAGAAACTTATGTCGATATTTATAAAGAGGAAGCTATCTCGTCTGTCTAAGAGAGAAAAAAAAAACACCCTTTGGATGAATAAGTAAATGCGGGTCGGGTACATCATTGAATGTGAAAGAAGAAAAAGAAAAATAATAAAATAACATTCAACCCTTATACGAATTTATTTTTATATCTGTTTGCATTCTCAATAAATTACACTGATTTCCATAGCACTTGCTAACTTGTGTTTTTTTTTCGTTCCTCTCCCTTTCCTTTATTTATATTCATTCACCTTACCTTACCAATTTAAAATGAATGAATGAATGGAACAAGGCATATATATTATGCGTTTCGTATGAAATAAAGAAAAAAAAAGTAAAATAATAAAAAGGGCGATACGCAATGGCAAGCTTGCTCAGCGATCCGTTCATCTTCAAAATTTAATGAGCAATTTTAGAGTTGAGGTTTGCGAGACACTGGGGTATAAGGAATACTTTTTATTGAGGAAGAGTGAATGGGGAGGAGAGTAGGTAGCGGATTAGAATTGTTGTTGATTATTGTGACGCATTTGTTTGGTTGATTGTGAATTTATAGTGATTTTTGATATTTTATAATCTTCTACTAGGTAGTACAATTTTGCCAAAAACCAAGAAGGTCTAACTGCTAGTCTCAATATTGTAATTTTTAAAAGCAGAGTTGGCAAGCCGGTACCTACAAGTAGAAACCGGCCACCGATTATCACCTACTGTAGGTCCTACCGGCCGCCGGTCGCTACCGGCTGCAGGTACTAACGGCCACCGGCCGCCGCCGGTAAGTGCAACCGGCCACCGGCGCCGCCGGTAGTAGGTGCAACTGGCCACCGGCCGCCGCCGGTAGTAGGTGCTACCGGCCACCGGCGGCCGCCGGTAGTAGGTGCAACCGGCCACCGGCGGCCGCCGGTAGTAGGTGCTACCGGCCACCGGCGGCTACCGGCAGTAGGTGCTACCGGCCACCGGATGTAGGTACTACCGGCTGTAAATAGAAAATTTTATTATTGTTTTAATTTTATTATTGTTTTGGTTACCGCCAAAAAATGAAAAATGTTAAAAAAGTTTTAAAAAATTTTAAAAAATTTAAAAAAATTTAAAAAATTTAAAAAAATTTTAAAAAGTTTTAAAAAAATTAAAAAAAATATTAAAAGTTTTAGAAATTTTAAAAAATTTTAAAAAATTTCAAAAAATTTTAAAAAAATTATAAAAATTTTAAATTTTAAGTTAAAATTTTAAATTTTAAGTTAAAATTTTAAATTTTAAAAATTATTTTATCTTTTTAAAAATAAAAAGATAAATATTATGTTTTTGAAAAAATTAAAATTTTTCAAAACTTTTTTAATTTTTTTCTTTTGAATATTTTTTTTAATTGCTTAGATTTTTTATTTTCTAAATTTTTTAAATTATCTAATTTTTTCTAAAAAATTTTAGTTAAATATTAAGATTCAGGAAGAAAATATAAGTAACAAAAAGATCTAGCACCAAAAAATAATTTCAGGTAGAAAAACAAACTTTTTAAAATTCTCAATTCTCAACTTTTTTAAACTAAATAAAATTGTTTTAAAAAAAGTTGAGAATTGAGAATTTTAAAAAGTTTGTTTTTCTGCCTGAAATTATTTTTTGGTGCTGGATCTTCTTGTTTCTTATATCTTCTTACTGAATCTTAATATTTAACTAAAATTTGTTAGAAAAATTTAGATAATTTAAAAAATTTAAAAAATAAAAAATCTAAGCAATTAAAAAAAATATTCAAAAGAAAAATTAAAAAGTTTTGAAAAATTTTAATTTTTCAAAAACATAATATTTATCTTTTTATTTTTAAAAAGATAAAATAATTTTAAAAATTTTTAAAATTTAAAATTTAAAATTTTAACTTAAAATTTAAAATTTTTATAATTTTTTTAAAATTTTTTGAAATTTTTTAAAATTTCTAAAACTTTTAATATTTTTTTTAAATTTTTTAAAAATTTCTAAAATTTTTTAAAATTTTTTAGAACTTTTTAAAATTTTTTAAAACTTTTTAAAATTTTTTTTAAATTTTTTTAAATTTTTTAAAATTTTTTAAAACTTTTTTAACATTTTTCATTTTTTGGCGGTAACCAAAACAATAATAAAATTACAACAATAATAAAATTTTCTATTTACAGCCGGTAGTACCTACATCCGGTGGCCAGTAGCACCTACTGCCGGTAGCCGCCGGTGGCCGGTTGCACCTACTACCGGCGGCGGCCGGTGGCCGGTTGCACCTACTACCGGCGGCGGCCGGTGGCCGGTTGCACCTACTGCCGGCGGCCGCCGGTGGCCGGTTTCACCTACTACCGGCGGCGGCCGGTGGCCGGTTTCACCTACTACCGGCGGCCGCCGGTGGGCGGTTGCACCTACTACCGGCGGCGGCCGGTGGCCGGTTGCACCTACTACCGGCGGCGGCCGGTGGCCGGTACTACCTGCAGCCGGTAGCGACCGGCGGCCGGTACAACCTGCAGCCGGTAGCGACCGGTTAGTAGAAGACAGCCGGTTGCCAACTCTGTTTAAAAGTTCTGAAAAATGATAGGGTTATCAAAAAAGTAGTTAAACTCGAATTTTAAAACAAAATTTGTACTCAATCTGAACCTCAAATCTACTTAAAACTGATAAGAAGTCTGATGCAAAAAATAAAATTTTCAGTAGTAAATGAATCTTGGACCCACCACAAAAATAATTTCAAACACCAACCCATCTCATGTCACCCTGACAATCCAACATCAATAACCTCATTACCATAAAAATTCCCGCGATATGTAAAAAGCAAGCAAAAAAAACTAGCATTAAAGTCAAAATAATACACACAGTGCCTATAATAAAATGTTTATAGCATCATCATTAAAGTCATTTCTTTACATCCGTGTATAATGCAAAATCATATATTCAATAATGAGATTTTATGTTTGTTTGATGTTTCATTATAACAGACACATTTTTTTATATTCCCTGATATTCATCCCTATTCAGACACTCTCTTCATTTTTTATCACATCTCATTTTGTATGTATGTGCAAATTTTTGTTAGAATTACATCCACATCATCACTGCTAAAGTTTAGTTATGAAACAGAAAAAAAAATATTGGATTACATGAAGCTTATGACATCATTAAAATTTTTTGCAGTGTGGGCGAAAAAAAGGCAGGAGGGTCGGGTTGGTTGTGTAAAAAAAATTTGATACATTTGCCAAAGGCACAAAATGACTTCATAAGAGCCATAAATTTAAAGCCTCATATGAGAGACCTTTCGGACTATGACACCAATAAAATACTGACTCAATTTTCACTGATGTGATGAAGATGAAATTATCGATTTAATGTTAGTAACGACCATAAAGTTATAATCTATAATGTTGCTACTGACATTGCTTATAGGTCATTTTATATGAAAAAAATTCATATCTTAAAAAAAGCCTGAATTATATACTAGATTCTCATCTTTTTATGATACTTTATGTATGCTTTGTGTACTGGTTGATGTAATGAAAAACTATACACTAATGTATCTGTGTGGTTGGCTTCATAAGTTGAAGCAAAAAAGGTCTTCATTTAGTGTACAAGTGTAAAAACATGACTTGAAATTTACCACAAATAATTTATTAAGTTGTTTTTTTTCTATTTCTTCTGGCTTTTTGTGAGCTTGTTATTGAAGATGGCATGGAGTTAGTCAGAGTATCAGATTGTCGGATTGAGTTTGAAGTATTTTTTGATGAACGTTTAAAAATTCGAAAATTTTTGGAGACTGTCATTTATGGAAAAAATAATAAGAAAGCTCGCTGTCAATAAAATATTCCTGGGTTCAAATCCTAGTTGTAGACTCTAAAAAATCCTTTACTCACACATTTTCTTCTCTCTATTACCTAATTTATTTAGATGACCCCTGAATAATTGTCGTTCTGAGTTCGATTCCTACTTTCTCATTATTCATACCCATTTTCATTTTCCATTCCTCTACTTTCTACATTTGATCCCTTTAAAGCACTTATTCTCATCTTTAAACACTCTTAAAGAATATTGATTTAACAAAACTTCAGAAACCTTTATGAAATCCAATATTTCCATCCTTCCAAAAAACAGCGTCACCACATCCTATCTAACAAACAAAATCTCAACCTTCCTTTGTAATAAAAAAAGAAACTTTTCTTTTTCTCACTTTCATCTCCTCATCTCTCTCTATCCTGATAGTTTTTTAAGTCAACCAAACCTCCTCTTATTCTTCATCTTACATACTTGTGTCTCATGAAAAGTAAGTAAGTAAGTAAAGCACAAGAGCAACAGAAAATTTTCTTGTCGAGAGGATAAATCATTTTCAAGTTCCTTCCGATGTGAAGCCGCTTTTTACTTCCTCTTTTATTTTTTTTTTACGTCGCGCGATATTCTCTTGTCGTCTACACTGATTCAGTGTGGGATGGTTTAACTCCAACGAATGCGAACAAGAACTCATTTTCGATATTTGGTACTTCATTTTCGAACGCGGGAAAAAGTAATTCAAAAATTCAAACTGCCGTTAAAACATATTTATTTTTTAAATTGTAATTTAACAAATTAATCGTGTTCATTTCTTACGATATTATTAGATTATGCATACTTTACTACTTTTTGATCTTTCTTTGATGTTTTTTGGTCATAAATCAGTTTTTAAAATAATGTTAATTTCGAAAAAATTCGTAAACAAGAATGTTTGTTTACATTTGAAACAAAGTTAAAATCTTATCAAAAAGTTATTAATTTCAATTAAGATCATTAATTAAAGTGATGATAATGGTTTAATAATTATCAAAGAAGCGATTAGGAATCAAAATGTGTTGTGATTTAAGTTAGAAATGAAGATTTTTGCCATAATTAATTTTACAGCATTTTCGAAACATTTTCGAAATTCTTTCTTAAAAAAATGCGGGAAGTTTTAAAATTATCGAAATCAACTTCTACATAGTCTGTTCGCAGTCGTTGGGTTTAACTTTATTTTTGTGCTGACACCAAGCAAATATTTAATTACATTGGCAGAAATGTTTTGTGTATACACATCCACATTACACATTAAATATTAGTTTGGTAAGTGAGTTGAGTGTGTAAGGCACTGATATGTTATTTATGACTCTGATAATTACCCAACCATGGATATCAAACCTTCCGTACACTCTTGATGACACAAGAATTTGAAAAAGGGGGATAAAAGCTAAAAATATACATTTTCTCGACTAAAAGATAATCTTTATTTCCTGTACGAGGCGAGTGTACCGGTACTGATGATTTACAGTGTCAGGTAATTCCAAAAAAAATAATAATCATGACATGATTACAGTTGTACTGAGGGAAAAAAAGAATATGAGAATAATAGCATGTTGATGGGGACATTACATTATGTGCTACCTATTTTCTTTTTTCTCATATCTATGAAATACACAATGAATGACATCGATGGCGCTAATGTGTAGAGAGATGAGGTTAGTATTTTTGTGTATATAATTTTGATCGTTTGTTTGGTTTTTGAAAGAATTTTGAGATAATTTTGTTAATTATAGAAGAATTTTGAATCAATAAATATATTGGCGATAGTTATGACATTCTTAAGAATTTTTCTCTAGTAGCCAAAATCGACCTAATGTATTCCATTCATGTTCCTATGAAAGTTCAATGTAATACATAAGGACAATTTTGGTTACATGGGTTGTTTATTGGAAAGATTTTATTTTAGCATGAATTAAAAAATTTATAAAATTAGTAATAATAAACATCACGAAATTTCGCAATATGAGTTTTAATGAATGTTTGGAAAACTAGAAAAGTTTTTTTTATAAAATTATTAGCTAAAAGGTTCAAGTCCTTACAGAAAATTATTATAATTCATAATTGCTTCAGCATAATTTTTTTTTTTTTTTTTTTTGAAATTTTAGGAAACAGAATTCCAAACTCTTCCATGATTTTTTATACTCAAAACACAATCTCTTCATGCTCATCACACAACACCTTTAGTACAAAATAAAAAGTAATACAAAACCTCAATCAAGATATGAGAGGAAGCTCACAAAATGCGACTATGTGTTTATATAGGAAAAGAATGAAATTTTCAGCATTCAAAATGATAATTTATGACGTGTCGGTAAAATAGAAAAGAGAAAGAGGCATTGAAGTATGAGTTGAGAAAGAATAAGAAAAAAAAGTAAAATAAGATTTACTGTCGTTGTGCGTACAATATAAAATAAAAAAATAAAAACGTAGAAAAATGTATAATACAAATGATACTGTTTAAAGTCGTTCGTTACTCTTGTTGATATGAAATAAATATAAAGGCACATGGAGGGTGAGTAAGTAGGGGGAGGAAAACAAAAGTTAGGAAAATGTGCGGTGAAAAAAATTCCAACATGTGTTGCATAAAATTAATGATATTCCATATTTTTGGTTAACTTTATAACATTTTTTTTTTTTTCATTTTATATACACACAAATATCTATCTCTCTATCTGCTCTATACACATGGTGGGTGTACGCGAAAAAAAAGTTTATCATTGTAATATTCTATAGAGTTGAATATAATAATAATGATTACACAATAACAATTTTGAGATTCGAGTTTGTAAGGGAATAAAAAAAGTCAATTTATTGATTTTTGGTGGGAAAAAGTAAAAAATTTTGAGATTTGTGGAAGGGTTGTTGAGCATTTTTGATTTTAAAATGCGTATAAATTGAAAAAAAAATATTAATTTTTGGAATTTTTAACGGTTTTCTAGGATTTAAATTGGCTAATTGCCAAAAAATTAAATTTTCAAACATATTTAGACCGTTGATTGGAAAGTCAAATTTTCAACATCGCAAAAAACAAAAACTCATGAAATTCACAAATCAATCAGCCACCCAGCCAAAGCATCATCAATACTTCCACCCAGTCAATTCAAACGCATCAATTTCCATCAATCTTTCAAATATTGCTCTCTAAAATTGTTAAACGAAAATTTATGTTCGCAGTAGTATAATTTAAAATCACATGCACACATAAAATGGAAATATGTTGTGTTTTTTTTTGTCGCTATTACTGTTTGCTATTTACTACTCCCATCCTATCCCATTATACCAAATAAATAGAAATCACATATCATTTTTCATTTCTCAATCCCGACATTTCGATAAATTTGGTAAAAGATGTAGAGGATGACTTTCTATGAAGTAACGAAAAAAAAAATGAAAATTTAAAGAGTTTTAAGAAAAAGTAAATTCTATGAATAATTTAGAATTAAGGATGCATGTGAGTATGTTGAAAGGTTGCAGGCAAAATTGTCTGTTGAATGTTAAAAAAAAGTTCACAGACTTCATTTAATGAATTATATATTTTTGACTCCTTAAGTGACAATTTAAAAGTCACAATGAAAATTTAAAGCATTAAAAAAAAAATTTGGGTGAATGAAATGAAAATTAATGAGTTTTTGTGTAGGATTTGGGATCTTTCGTGTTAAATTTACCTTTTTTGAGGATTTTTCATTAAGATGAATATGAAGATTTGTAGGTGGATTTTCATTAAAGTTTTCAAATGAAATTTAAATTAGGAAATTTATAATTTTTTATAAAAAAATAAATCTGGCAAGTAACATGACTGTCATATTACACTTTCATAGAGATTTTTCAAGTCAACTTTTAAACAAATTCATCACATATGCAAAATTTCACTGAAATCCATGATTACAAACTGTGTCTGCGGTTCTCAGTGAGAGGTATTACCTCATTTCATTTTGGTTGTAAAATTTCAATTTATCAAATACACAAAATTAATTTAGCATTTAAACCGCTTTCAAAAAAATTCAATCACAAACGTGAAATTAAATTAAAGCACAAATTACAAAAAAAAATGAAAATAAAGCTTTAATCCTTCAATTTAAATTCAGCAAAAAAAGGATTATTTTTTTTTTTGTGAGTCCAAATCTCAATAATCTATCTCATCATACAACACAACAATTGTGCCTCATTCCCTCTTTTGTTATTCAACTATTATCGCTTTATACGCTTCATCTGCATAATGCACAAATTAATGAGATAATGAATATGAAATATTGCATATTTACTCACCTCACATCCTGTTAATGTGACATTTTTAAGGTTTAATTTATACACTCTATCCCTGTTGTTGTTGTTGTTGATGCATCGAATTTTTTTTTGTTCAGCAACATGAAATGAGAGGAAAAAAATTATTTATTAGTAAATTTCATTCATTAATTTTGTGGCCTGCTATAATTAACTGAATTTGATGATTTATTGATTTAAAGAAAATTTGGGAAAATATTTTTTTTTCTGAGTTAAAGCTTCAACGCCTTCATCAACAATTATTATTCATTTATATTCAGCTTTAAATAACGCACATTTCATTTGAATAAATGTTTTTGAAAATACCAAAAATTTAAATGTCAAATTTCAATATGGAATGAGTTGAAACCAAAAACTGATAATTAAATTACGGGGTTAAAGGACGGAGAAGTTTCAAGGCAGTCCTGAGAAATGTTTTGTTTATTATGATAAGTATGATGGTGACTAGGTTAAGCTATTCATATTAAAATTGAATGTTTTTGAAAAATTCTGATATTGGAATTAAGATTGAAAAAACATAAAGTTAATCATTCAGTTATAATTAAATTAAAAATTAAACAATTTATAAGAAATTGTTATAGTTAGTATGCAAAGTTGAAGGGTTCAATTCCTAAGTTCTAAATTAAAAAAGAATGAAACATCCTGTTGTATTGCTTTTTTGGCAAGTTTTCCTTTTTGTGCTGTTTAATCAATTCTAGTCATCCATTCTTCACCCTCACCTCGTAATATCTTATGTAAACTTTCTATTTCCAATATCTATTTAATCAGATTGAAAACAAATAAAATCTTGGCATTTTCTTTTGATAAATTTCAATACACAGATTCCATCCTCAATTCAGTTTAATTTAAGAATTCTAAATATTTAATAACAAATATCTACATGCAAACAATATCTTCATATATATATACATACACACACAATATTGCAAATGCAAAATCTAGGTAGAGTCATAAATTTAATGAAAAATAATCAAGTATATTGTTGTTGCTGTTGTTACTGTTATGAGTCTTCACACAATGCATGAGTGTGCATTATAGAATGCAAAATGCAATTAATTTACTTAATTGACATGATAAATGCATACAGTTATGAGAGTTTTCCAAAGGCAATTTATAAATTTTACATGAACCTCGTGAAATTTGTTAATTTTTGGGCAGTTTTGTGGATTGTTTTCAAAGTGGAAGAATAATTGAAGTCATCGATATGGAAGTAGTTTAGCATTGAATTTAAAATTTTTGCACTTTTACATTTAGATAAATTTGGTCCAAGCAATAATCATGAAAACTAAAATTGATATTTTAGTAAATTTAAGTGAAAGGTTCAAAACCTATCAAACTAAATAAAAAATTTTAGTTATCGTTAGTTATCAATGTTGGCAACTTTTTTTTATTTATTTTTTTAATACCTATGTTTTACCCAATTCTTTTTCCAACTCTATAAGTAAATCCAAAAAATTCTCTTCCATTTTCAATAACAACATCAGTCTTTTAGAAATTCATCGCATTTATCACCGCATAATTGAGCATCTACATCACTATTTAATGTCATAAAAGTATGACTATTCACTCAATTAAATTAAATAAATGATAAATTTTTGAATAGAATGTTAGTTGAACCAAAAAAACACGAAAAAGTCGACACGAAACAATATGAAAAATTATAAACATTTAGCAATTATTTATACTGTGAAAATGATTTCAATCGCGATAATAAGAAAAAAAAACTTTTTAATGCTTTATCGCTATTTTGCAAAAATGAATAAAGGGAAAAAAGAGATTTATTATGTGCATGTGAATAAATTAAAATATATTAGCTATTAATATAATGTTGTAAAAAATTATCGTACATGCTCATATCCTATCGTATACACATTTTTTTGAAAAAAAAAAAAATGCTCTCTTACTGTAGAGATACACACACATACGATATCCATGTTTATTCATGTGCAAACCAGATTGGGGATGACTGATAAGGGACCCCATTATACCTAGATGTTTGCATGAATCCTGTTCAGTAAATTTTTTTCATGAGTGTTTTGTTGGAAAATAATGGGATGAATTGAGCATTTTGTCTGGATTTAATTGATACTTTGATATGAAATTCTGTTTAAAAGCTTCAATATGGTTGAGCCATCAAAGCTGTGCGTCCGGCTGAGCATCAATCTGAGCGTCAAAAATTAAGTCTGAACATAAAGCTGAACTACAAAAAATGAGGCTGATTGTCAAGTTGTATATTGATACTTAAGGCTGAACGTACAATTAAACAGTAAGAGTTAAGTCTAAATATTGAAAATTGAGTTTGAAACTGTGTGTTAGTAAAAAAATATAACTTTAAAGCTGAGCGTCAAAATATAACCTTACAGCTGAGCGTCATAATTTTTAAATTATCAAAAAATGCTTCCTAAAACATCTTCAAAATAATTTTCAACTTCATCAAACTTTATCCCTAACTCTTTCATTCCTGTTCATTCTATTGTAGCTCACTTTTATGTGTAAAGCTATTTTCATCCCATGACCCAGATATTTAATGCTTTATAGTGGTTTTAAATTACATGTGTGTTCAAACATGGATGTATAAAGAGATACTAAAATTTATCATAGCATTGACTTTCACAGAAAGTGGCGTTTATTGTTCCTACTTCCGCACACTTTCATTTCAATAATGCATATATAAGAATATTATTTTTCATCATCACAGATGCTTGATAAATTCAGCCAACGATCCATTCAGCAACTGTGCCTTCTTCCTTATTTTTTGTTGCTTAATCCAAAGTTGCTCCCTTAAACATTTTTTTTGCTATTTCGCATGCATTATAAATTATTATTTCAAGCGGAAAAATTGTTAGCTGTGCTACGAATTAGATAGCACATTATGCATGACGATGTAGATGCTAATATGCCACAAATTACATGTATGAGTACGAATAAGAATTTTTTTCACTTTATACGCTATGTTAGATCCTTTAAATGACTGGTTGAGTGAGCAATTTACTTTATGACATAAGATATTATTTTTTAGCATAAAATTCATTTTCAGCTATTTGCCATTTTGCAACAAGCAATTTATATTGTAAACTCACGATTATTGGAAGTGGTTGTAAAATGTCTGAAACTTATTATTGCCGTTTTGTGTGCAAACTAATAAAAGAGGATGAATAGACGTATTAATGACCTTTAAGCAAGTTATTTTCAAGTAGACTGTAGACTACAATGGAGGATAAATCGGAAATTAATTTAAAAAATGCAATAATTGTAAGATGGAAGTTTCTTTAAAGGAATTTTTCATTTTGAGGGTGGAAAAATTTATTTTTGGAAATCAGAAGTGCTGTAAAGGTTTTTATGGATTTTTGAAAAGCACTTTCTTTATGGTAAATTTATAAAACTTAGGCAGCAACAAATTTTGAGATTCGAACTTATGTTTGGTACTTTATTTATAAAAGTCTAATTAAAAAAGAAAATTATGAGATTCGAACCCCAGAATTAGACATTTTAAACTTACAATAATGAAATTACAGCATTTTCATCAATATTAAAAACAAATCAATCATCCATCCACTACAAAATTTACTAATATGCTCAAACGAACAATTCCATTATCAACCCCCACAGTTTATCCAACACTGCAGAAAACGATAAAAAAAAAATATTTCCATGTCTGATCTTGTTCTTGTCTACCTTTAATATTGTCTAAGGCACCTGCTTGATGTCTAATCATGCCATTTACTCACAAAGAAAGAAAAAATAATCCTTAAGACAAAAAAAAAAATTGTCTGCGACAATAAAATATTATTAAAGTGAAAAATTTGAAATTTTTGCAGAAAAAAAGAATATATATTTTTTATTATTCGGCATGTCTAACAGCAGCCACGGTAACATCATCCCAAAAAATATTTTATTTTTTTGCTGAAACTTTCCACTCGTATTGAAGAATGAAAAAGTTTTGGCTCAAGCTGAACATTACCGAAATTTATATAAAAAAAATATTAAAATAATAATAAAAATGATTTTAGGTACACAGAATTTCCATAAATGAAACATAAAATATACATTTACAGTAATTATTTCGAACGGCATTTTTCTGCTCCCTTTTTTGCCATCTTCCATCATCAAAAAAAGAAGTTATTTTTGAATATCTTCAATGACAAAGTTTTTTAGTATCTTGTGGAAATATAATAATATATAATAAAAAGATCTTTCGAAAATTTTAATTAATATTCTTAAACATTCAAATGATAATGTAGACTATGTAGGTGGAGGTGTAATAATGCTTTTACTCTATGCTCGCTTCTCGTTTGCAAAAAGGGATCAGTATTGAAGGTGGTTGATGACTGGTGGTAGGATGGTATTTTGTTTTGTAATTTTAAATGATTTTGTTGCTATGGATGTAGGTGGATACATGAAAGACAGATTGTCTGACTAAATCCTTTTAAAATTGAAGTATGTCATGTAATTGGGTTATGTAGAAACATAATGAAGATTTTGTTAGCTTGAAAATTGAAATTCTGATTGTGGGATGAAGGTTCAAGTCTCATTGTTTACTAATTAGCTTATTGTAGTAATTTCAATGCTTGATTATGACAAATAGTTCCAACCTACTCGCTTCCTCTTTTTCCAATAAAAAAACATTATTTAAAGTGAAAATTAAATTAATTTTACATCAAAAAACAGCTATAAAATCCAATATACCATCCAACCAACTTTCCAACCAAACCATCAAAATAAAAAACAACTCATCCAGTAAAAAAATCAGTGGTCACCCCTCATAGATTGTCAAATTGCATTAAAAGTCCCTAAATCTTCACCAGCCTCAACACAAAAAAAGAAACAAAACAAATCCCCTTAATGTCACGAGAAGATGACAATGAAGACGACTCTATTAGAAATAAGAATCCCAACTTCTTTAAAAATCAATTATTTTAAATGCGCTATCGAGTTTCACCCTTGTTAAAATTTTCCAACTATTGTCATATCCCTTCCAATTCAAAACCGAACCCCCTTACTAAACATCAAATATATATCTATCCATATTCATCTATCGAGAGCTATTTTGTTGTATATGATGATTATCGTCATTATTATCATCGTCATTTATTTCTTGTTTGGTATATAAAAAAATGATTTTTTTTTTCTTTTCAGTCTTAATTGAATTTCCCTCGAGACATGAAAGGAGAAAATTTTAAAAAATTATTTTTTGTGTGCCTCCTCGCTTGTGTGACAAATGAAATGAAAATCAAAAATTTCCCGAGAAAGGGGGAGGCAAGGATTATTATTAAAAGAAAAAAAAAAGTCGTCCCTACATCATAACTTTGATGTCTGTCGTAAAGCTAATCACATTTGCATTTATCATCATTATTAAGTACAATAAATATTTTAATATGATGGGATTCATTCATTTAAATACATAAAATTTGCTTAAATTTTAATAAACCTCTTCATCCTCTAATACTGACTGTAATGCAGACAGCACATACAGACAAAAGGAAGAAATGATTAATATTGGATAACGATGGAATTAATTTCAATGCAAATGTAAGCACAAAAAGTAATAACATTTTACATCGCTTTGCATAATAAAAAAACATTTTCATTTTTAAAGGATAGAGGATAAAAAAAGATGGAAAACTTAAGTAAAAATTAAAAGCTTTTTTTTTCGGTATTTATGGCTGTAAACATTTGCAATATAGTGTTTCCAATTAAATTTATAATGGTTTCACTTACATAGCACCAACGTAAAGCGCATCTCTGTCTTCATCTAAATGGAATGTTCTATAAAATAACTTTCCACATGTGAATTCTCGTACATGATCTGGAAGAAAATAAAAAAAATAGAAGATACACACAATGAGAATGAATGCATAAAAATATTTATAAGTGTTTATGTTAGATTAATTTTGTCAGATTTCTTTTGTTTAGTATTTATTGATTGTTATTTATTTGGGTGTAGGTTAGGCATTGGTAGACTATTAGCTGAATATTTTCAATGTCCTGGATCCACAAAGAGGTGAACTTAATATTGATTTATTGATTGATTAAATTTATTTTCCCTTTCGGGTGGAAATATTAAAACATATAATTATACAATTTAGTTAATATAAAGCTAATAATCTACTTTAGAATTCAGTTGTAGATTGATTTCTTGTAATAATTCAAATTTAAATACTATTTCATTAGATTAACGCTTATATTCCTTTTTAAAAAATATTTTTCTTGTTAAATATCATGTAAGTTGAATAATTATGATAATGAAGAGATAATGGATGAGTTGATTTTGAAAATTTTGAAAATTTTCATAATTAATTTTATGAAGTCATTTTGAAGTAATTTAATTATAAAAATTAGAATATTGGAATAAAAATTGATGATTTACTCATCAAGCTAAAGAACTAGCTTTTCATCAAATTCAACATATAAAAACAGTGCCCACCCTAAATCATAAGCACACACCATGCAGTAATAAATTTATCATGAAAAATTCAAAATACCCCACAACAGCTCCCCCACTACATCATAAAAATGCAACAAAATTTCCATTCACCAATAAAAAAATCCTAACAAAATCTTCCTAACATCTCATGTACAAGCGACAAGTAAGTACGAAAGAGGAGCAAACATGAAAGATTAATAAAGTGTTTCATGTATTTTAACAGCGAAAAAAAATTCTTTTTTTTTTGAAAATTTCTCATAAAAACAGCACTTAAGTGCATGCAGTTAAAATTACTCTCTCTACTTATAAAGACAGGAACATTGCTGATGCTGCTGTTGCTGTTTAGTGTGGGTGAGTAGGGGGTAGAAATTTTATATGTCATTTTCCTTGAAGCTTAAATAGGTACTTTTGCATACACTTGTCATGCATAAACTTTATTGTTTTTCTTTCTTTTTTACAGCACAGAAAAAAAGGAAATTTCTTCTTCTTAACTGTTTGATACTCTTATGTGCTTATGCTCCTTTCATTCTTTTCATCAGTCGTGAAACGTGAAAAAGAAGAACAAAAAAAAAATATTTTTTTTTCGAAGAAAGTTAAAATAAAATAAAGAAGGAGCAACTTCGTGAGATAAGAGCAATTTCAAAACTTTTACTTAACAACAAATGCAAAGAGTTGTAAAATCATCAAAAAGAAAGTATGAACAATGCGAATGATGCGAGAACTTCTCACATAAAATTTTTTTTCTCCTATGTTTGAGACGTAAATAAATCCTGCAAATATTTACGAAACTAAATCATTTTGTGTTGAGGGATGAATGAAAATGGAAGAGAAAAGAATGTACAGCAACAGTAAAATAATGGCACAACAATAATATGAAAAAATGAATTGTTGTCGACTATTAACAGTATCGTGCATGTGCTTTGTGCCATCCAATCAGCCAAACGTGTATATCGCAATAACAACAAATATGTTGGGATTTGGAATGGATTAGAGTTGGTGAGATTGGATTTTGGGGATTCAAACCGTGGATTTAAGTGTCATTTGTTATGAAGGCTTTTGAGAATCTAATGTTCGATTCCTAAATAAAATATTCATTTTTAGGTTTAATCCTCAATTATTGTTGTCAATTCAAGGTTTAATTTCTAAATTGATTATCAAAAATTCAACGTTCAAATCCCTTGTAAAAACTCACAAGCCTCACCTTAGCCAAAAATCAACAATCACCATCCACAACAACAAAAAAGTACGGTGCGAATACAAACAGCACAAATGTGTATAAAAAGAAAATAAAAAAGGGAAGCACAAAGATCACAAGCAATTCTATTTGTCTTAATATTTCGAAGCGTTCGAAGTTCAAGCAAATAAATAAATATTTGATTAAATGAAATCGATCCTTCTGCCCTTCTTTTTTCCTTTCCTCCCATTCCCACCTCAATTTTTTGCCGCCCCTTTCCACAATCGTGCCAAAAACTATGAGCATATATACACACAATACTCTTTCGTCTATCCCAAAAAGTTTAACCAGCAAAAAAAAAAACTGATTCTCATTTCTTTGGCTTTCACTCATCCATATGTATACGTAAATATACATTTATATATGCTTTTCGAATATGCTTCATTTATTTTATGGTTAAGGCTTTCGTTTCTTTTTTTTTGCCTGGAAATAATTTTATTTCATTCTATCCATCGTAATATTTTATTAAGGATGAAAAGAAGGCATCGAGTGAAAGTAAATCCTGTTATTGGTAAATATTAACATTTAGCAACAAAATTCTCGCCACTAAAGAATCAATAAAAAGGAGAGAAAGTCGGGCAAATAAAGCGTTGTAAAGTAGATTTAATTGGTTGAGTGGTTAGCAGGGATTTTTTTTCTTGGTAATTTGATGGAAATGCTCAGCTGGTTTGATGGATGTTTTTATGGAAAAATTGAGATATTTTTAGAAATAAAAATTTTTTATATTGAGTTTGAAGGTAGGATTACAGGGAGAAATTATTTTTGAAAGGTTTTTGGCAGGTTTTTAAAATAAAAAGAATTTCGGATTTTTAAAGATTATTTTTTGAGGATGTGACATATAGCTTTATAGGACGAGTTGCTTAATTGAAGAATTCTAAGAAAATTTTTAAAAAAATTGCCCAAAAATAGACAAAAATCAAACAAAAGATGCAATAATGCTTAAACACAGGGGCGTAGCCAGGAATTTTTTTGAGGGGGGGTTTTTGCTACTTTTCGACATTTTTTTGGTTCGGATCTAAAAAATTCAATAATATCTAGTATAAACTTCGCGAAAATAGGGGGGTTTTGACCACCAACCCCCCCCCCTCCTGGCTACTCCCCTGAAATAACACATTCATGTCTGCTAAACACTTCCTATACAATCAAAATTAATGAAAAAATTCCCCAAATTCAAAAATTCATACCTATATGCATTTAACAACCCATTTTCTCCTTCAATACCTTCAATGAATCGAATCCCAAAATTGAAACTAAATTAATTCTTTCAAAGAAAAAGAAAAAAATTCAAGATTGAGTAAATTTCTATTCATTTCCTTATCTTTTCTAATCATATGATGCATGAAATTGAGAAACATTTTGTGCACTTTTTTATGATCAATAAAGTGTTTTACCTCACAACCCTCCACAACATTGAATATGATTTGGCTTTATCATCCGGCACACAATAAACAATTTTCGTTCTCTTTTTTTTCGTAAAGAATGAAAATTCGAATCATTTTCCACCCTCAACATATACACAACAATTTTTTTTCTTCTCTCATGCCGTATCTTTCGTGCATACAACATACCTGAAAATCAATAAATTAATATCTTTATTTCTATCACTTTTCTGCTATATAAATTTTCCTACTTTTTTTTCTTTTTTTTTTGTTTAGTCTATAAGTGTGTTCTATGGTGTGAATAAAGTATTATATATATTTTCAGTTCGTATATCACACTCATTCCATCCTCTCTATTTACTACCCTGCACAACCTTCTCCATGTCTCTTTGTTTCCATACGCCTCACACTTACTACTTTTCCATTACATTACGTGCCTCGAACATATCAATTTCTATCTCTTACCATACACCAAAAACACTCCTTTTTCTTATTATTATTTTTATTTTTACTTCTTTTTGACTTTCACTAGATATAGCAATTCTTAAAAAAAAAGTAGCTATCTATTCACCAAAAAAATATGCAACAATGGATTTTATGCCATGCTTTTATATATTCTTTATTCATATTAGGAAGTGAATGAGTGAAATGATATAGGAAGAATTTACACTTGGTTTTGAATTTTTGATTATGTTGAAGGTGGAAGGGATGCATTTTTGAGTTCAAGTTCAAATTTTTTCAAGATGAACTAAATTATGTTAGGAATTGAAATTCATTTGTACTGGGGGGCCTCGATTTGAGTAATTGTTTGGTTCCGGAAAAAATCTACTCAAATCGAAACGTATGGAAAATCACCGTTAAATAAAGAAAATTTGAATTTTTGTATGGGGACGCTTTAGTTCCTCAAAAAGAGTCAACTCAAATCGAGGCCCTCCAGTATGAAAAACTTCAGTAAAAACAGGGTTCAAATCCTAATTTAAATAATAATAACATGATATTTAAGCACTTAAATTCTTTTTTCAATTCTTTTTAAATTCGTTATTTTCTTTAATCAATTTTCGGGTGTAATAATTTAAAATTCTTAAATTCTCACAAACATCAAAGACAAAATGCCTCACAGACACCCAATGTAATTAAAAAAAAAGAAAAGTTCAGCTATTAAATTTTTGGGGAAGTTCAAGAAAAAAATGCCATTCACAAATACACACACGTAAGTCTCGAAAGAAAAATGTGTGAAAGTAAAGCAAGAAACGAAAAAAAATAAAAGAAAAAAAATCGATCGTGATGATAATGATTATAGTTTTTATATTCTTCAGGTTTATTCACATTCAGGAAATGTATTAAGCACATACGACAAAAAAAGAGGAATCTAAGGAAATTATAATGTGTGTAAGTTATGTCACAATATGCATAATTTAACATACATTTTATGTGTGTGATAAACAGCCATACGCTTCATACACATATAACAACGAGACCAGAACAAGAAATTGTATTAAAATAAATTGCAAAGAGTTTTAATAACATTATTAAAACTTTTTCAATAACATTAAAATCCCTAATGGAAAAATACTCATTTATTCATCTATGCAAGCTATTTTTTTAGTAACTGAATATCTGAATATCTCCATATACATGTTTACCTGTGCCACGCTCTGTTCTAGCCAAATGATTACTCCTAATTTTATTATAACTTTTCCAATTTCTGAGCTTTCTGACTTTGAATCTGTTGAGAATTACTATTTTGTTTCTTTCTTATATTTTTTGTTTTTTTTTTCGTTCTCAATTCGGTTCTATGTTTACGTTGCTTTATTTTATTCGTTTTTCTTTATTTTATTTTATTTTATTTATTTTTTTTGTGAAAAGGAGGAAAATATTTCTTTTTATGTTATTTTATTGAGTGAGAATTCTGCTGAATTTTATATGCAGTTTGGGTTATTTCATTGATAATATTTAAAGATAAATTATTTTGTTTATAATTCAATTTTAAATTAAGACTTCTAGAAAATCTAGGATGTTTTTTTTCAAGGCTTCCGCAGGTTGTAATCTTTAAAAATCAAAGATTATAATCTCTATATGAAGATTATAATCTTCAAAAATCTTTGTATGAAGATTATAATCTTTGATTTTTTAAGATTATAATCTTTGTATGAAAGATTTTTAAAGATTACTATCTGCGGAAGCCTTGATTTTTTTAAAATAAAATTTTTTCATCCAAATACTTTCAATTACAGTTTAAATCAACAATCAAAATAATATTCAAATTAAATTTAAATTAAAACTGATTAGGTTGGTGTTAAAATTAAGCAAATGTACTTCGAACACTAAATCAATGAATAGAAAGAAGCATTATTATTAAATTAAGTCTTAAAATGAGTTAAATTCATTTTTTTTTAAAGAATAAAAATGTAAAGATTTAAATTAAATAAAATTTTCTTCATTGTTAAGGGTTCGAATCCTACAAAGTTAATTAAGCTTTTCCATTTGTTTTTCATAGTTATTTATACTATCTTTTTTAATATTTTTATATATTAATATATATATATAATATATATATATATATATATATTTTATTTGGAAGAGTTTTAAACTAGATAGAAGTTCTAACTTTTAAGTTTATCCTAACTTTTAAGTTTATTTAGGGGCCGTTCACTTAGTACGTTCGCTTTTTAGGGGGAGGGGGGGTCTAAGATTTTGTAACAGATTAAACAAAACAAAAGAATTTTTATACTTATATTTTTTTGTGAACAGCCTCTTACCTTAATTAATAATTTGCATAACTTTCACATTAAAATATTGTACAAATTTTAAAAAAAAATTAAGCAAATTTAGAGAATTATTAACATCAAACCTAAAGGTTCGAATCCTATCAACGAATATTTAGTTTCCCTAACTTTTCTAAGAACCATTGCACCAAAAATGCGCAACATTCATCTATCCATCCACTAGTCAAAAAACAAACACTTGTAACAACATCCCATTATACTAGTTTTATTATTTGCTTTAAAAAAATACAAATAAAGCGATAAGGAGTAAAGAAAAGAAAAGAAAAAGAAAATCATCAGCAGAAATAAATAAAAGAGTCGAAGAGAGGTGAGAATAAAAGGGGTGACTGGTATAAATGCTTCTTGCAACATCTACAACAAAGATTAATGTCTAAAAAAGTATATTTTACTGGAATGTACTGTGAAAACACAATTCAATTTGAGAGAACATAAAAATTGGAGAAAAAGGAACAAACTAAAAAATATATAAATTAACAAAAAAACTGTAAAATATCGTCTGCAAGTGAGAAAAAAAGAGGCGAGCGAGTTTTGCAACAGAACAAAAATACATCAGGCGAAAGGCGAGGGAAGAAATGAAGGGAAAAAAATAAATTTAATTTCCCTTGAGAGATCGGAACGTTGCTGAACTGTACCAGCAAACAAACATACAAAGAGAAAAAAAGGCACACACATACGTGGAATTGGAATGCAAACTTTTTCTACTCAAAGTGGTAGAAATAAAAGTCTATAAATCTCTCCGTCTTGATGTGCCATTTCATGTGTGCTAAAGCAAAGCAAAATTATTTCCCCACTTATGTTTGTTGCTGACTGCTATTAGAAGGATGTTAGGCAACATTTTCTTTTACTTTTTTTTTTTTGCTATCCATCCAATCTATCTATCTATTTGATGGAACCTCTCTGGCCTCTTTCTTACTTTGTGGATTGAGATATTTTCGATGAGAAATTTATCTTATTGATTGGATGTCTTGCATTACTGTGACTGACTGTCAATGGAAAAGGGTAGGTATTAAGGTTAAAAATTAATGAAGTATGTTAAGCAATTCTGATCTCAGCTATTGATAATTAATTTATAAAAGTCAAATACAATTTTAAATAATCCTAGGTTCAAATCCTTACAGCTATTAATAACAAAAGTTTGAGATTTGTGCGATTCGAAATAAATTTTTTGATTTTTTTTTTTTTGAATTTTAAATAAGAAACTTTTTTTTAAAAAAAGCATAGAATCTTCTTTTAATTCAAGCAACTAGCACCAATTCCATTAGTGAATTAAATGCGTCTAACCCTTCACTATCACCACATTTCAAACCTCCTCCAAACTTTTCCACATTTCTTCTCTCATCTTATCACACTCACATGCAAACATCCATTTACCTTCACATATCCACTCCTCATGGATTTCATTTCATATAAGAAGAAAAAAAAGAATAACGGAAGAAGAGAGAAAAATGTTTGATAGTAATGAGAAAAGTATAATCTTGTAATGAGTTTTTCACCTTTTTTACTGCTCTTTGTTTTCCCTATTTCTTATTCCTCATCTATCCATCCCAACTCACATAGCTGACTGATGTAATTGCGTGTTCATCCCCACATATTCAATACATTTATCTACATATTGTGCATGTATGTTTTTATTTTCGAAACTTCATTCGCAGGGATGTCGTAACTTGATTTTAATTATTAAAGTTGTTGTTAATTATTAATGTCAATTACGATTATTAATGTTTTGATTTTTAATGCATTAACATTTCGTAATCAGATTGGGGATGTATTTTTATATTGTTTCGGGATATACAAGTGAATTAACGGATATAAAGGAGAAATTTATTTATTTATCGATTAATTGAAGTTAATTTCAAAGTTCCTTTACTTTGACTTTTTTTGGGGGGATTTTTTTTTAGTTTATTGAATAAAAAAGTTTTAATTTTGTGAGGTTCGATGGGGGGGTGTGGAAATTGAATATCGTAAAAAATTATATGATTCATTAAGCTTCGATGAATTTTTTCTACCTGTTAATGTGAATTTTTTTATGATGCATTAATGGGAATTTTTGCTTTATTTTTGGAGGTTTTTGGTTGATTTGGAGGAGATTTTATAAGCTTTAAGATTTTTTCCTCAAAATAATTTAATTTATTTCTTTCAGAATCAAACGTTTAAGCTACAAAAACCTACAATTAAAGATCTTTAAGGCATTTTAACTCATTCCATCTTCAACCTCCTCCCAAGAACCTTTAAATATAAATTTTCCCCAAATCATCACAAAAAAAGTCAACTCAAAATCCAACAACTTCACAAATCATCCAAATCAGGTCATTCAATCAGCAATTACTCAATTTAACCTACTGCTAAAGTAAAATAAATTTCAAGCCTCATGTACAATTCCGATTCTCATTTTGAGTAAATTCAGCTACCTCAACCTCTCGATACTTACAGATTCACAGAAAATGTGATTTATTGAATTAATTTAGGCAGAAAAAAAGAAAATTTTTGACCTTTTCTAAATTGAAATATCGTTACTCAAAAATGATTTCTCATCCCTCAGAAAAATCTGCCTTTAATCAACCCCCCAAATTCCCAACAATATCAAATCAATCATGACAGAAACTGCCTATTCCATAAATTGTATCCAAATATTGAGAAAATAATTAAAAATCAATAAAAGATAAAATTTTATTTTATTTTGTCAATCCAATAAAATTATTAAAAGCAAATTCTAATCAAATGTGAAGACTTTTTGACAGTAATTGATTGGAAAATTTTCAAAATTATTAGTCAACAAATTTTTTTTTTCTGGCCGTATTTTATGTCAATTATTTTGCTGACTAATAAAAAATGAATTTATGATTGTTCTGAGATTTCTAATCTATGATCATCACCAATAAAATTGTGAAATCTATTGCTTGTTATAGCTCAATAAATTTTCATATCTATTAGCTTTCATAAGTTCTTTTTTTCATTCCTTTGTAAAGCTATGCTTGTGAATTGGTTTTAATGGAAAATTTGGTGGAATTTGGGTTGATTTAGGCGCATTTTTTTGGTGGGAGAATGGTTGATATCACCTGTGGTATCAAAAGTTTTTGGACTTAGCTATCAATATTTGGTTTTTTGAGTCATTAATGAACATTTTTAGCAGTCTTTTATGGCAACTTTTTAGGTATACAAAAAAATCTTAAGCTTGAATTCAAAAGCCAAAGTTTAAATCCCAATGATCTCCATATCACTTACAATTGACACAAAAATTAGTAGTTTAAATCTCATCTAATAATTCATATCAAATTCTTTCACATCCTTTCAATATTTACCCAACCAAGTCAGTCAATCATCCAAAACAACGACAACAACACTCTTAATACCCATAATTCCTCACAATAAAGAAATCATTAAAAAGAATATGACAAATGAGAGGACATATAAACTGCCTGACATCAATAAAACCGAGTAGAATTGCTAAGGATATAATCATAAAAGGAGCAGAGAGAAATAATAATAATAATAAACAGAATTAATCGATAAAAACATCAATCAATTATACATTGTTCATCATCATTATGACTTGTATCCATCCAATTCATTTCCATCTATTTTTAAGTCCATAAGGTTCTATTTCAGTCTCGTCAATACATATAACGGTTTATATTTATTTTGTATGTATTTTGCAATAAATATCAACAGCAAATAGAGAAAATGAGAATGTTATGACGAAGCTATATAAAAAAAAATTGTTTATTCCTCCATTTCAGATATAATTTCTGTCATTTGCAAAGTAATAAAGAAAATTTTTATTACGAATTTTTTCCCTTCTCGTTCTCGTTAGCACATTTTTTTCTACAATTTCATTGAAATGAAATGTTTAACAACGCGATGGTAACATCTCTACATGCACCTTACAATTCTTTTTATAATACTTCCATGTGAATGTGACATATTAAATATTAAGGAAATTGTCTTTAGATTTTGAAATATTTTCATGATTACTGTTAATTCAGGGAGGATAAGTTAGGGGTGATTTGTATGGAGAGGAAATGTTGTATGTTGAATGACATCTAATTTAAAATTTTTAACCTAAAATATTCATTTTTTGAATGTATTTTTAATTTTTAGAAAAAAAAAATCAAAATGAAAGAATTAGAAAGACGTAATTTTCAAAAGAGTCAAAAAAACGTTTTATTTAAACAGACGTCACTTATTCATAGTGGTATAATATATTTATAGATATGCATTTAATAGCCTATATAATTTCCATTTAAAATTGTCAATCCCTCTGTCATATTTTCCCTCTTATAATAATAAGCCCATCCCCATCTCTCAAGCACCCCCCAAAATCACAAAAACTTCAAGCACACAAAAATTTCACTCTCTTTTCCGCCACACACAATTGACTACAAACAATAACAATGAAATTACATGAAATGAAATGAAGGAAGAAGAAAAAAAAGAAGCGAAAAAAATTGTCGATGTCGTAAAACATAAAAATATTGATATTAAGATCGTAACCATTTAGCTGTTCACCAACTGAATTGGAATTTTCCTTTTTTTATTTTCTAACATACAACCAAAAACACATGGGGCAATGTAGCCTGAAATTTCTTTTCATTTTTTTTTTCATCTCGTTCATTCATTTGAAATCTCTTTTCTTTTTTTTCTTGTACTGTGTGCTGTATCTCTTTATGGATGTAAAGCTGTACAGATTTTGTGTTTAATGAAGCCGTTTTCCTCCTAAATAAATCTTCAATCTCAGCTCCTTTTTTTTGAAGCATACAATCTAACAGAAGTGAATGGTGCAGTATAATGTAAAGACGATAGACATTATGTACGAGCTTGAGTAAAATTGATAAGAGTCGAACAGAGATAGAAATATACATTTTATATAAATTTATCAAATCAATCAGGATATTCATTGAATGGTAAGGAGGAGAACGAACCAAAGAATAATTTATGTCTGTTTCGGCATCGATGAATATACATATAATTTTTTTTACATTCAATAAGGGGCACTAGATACAGCCCGTGTACATATAATATATAAAGCCAATTTAAGTAAAGAATGTGAAATGAAAGCCAATTTTCATTCAAATACGGCCACATGGAACCTCACTTTAGAATATTTTTCTATTTCAACTTTATATTGAAGTACACTTGTAAGAGCAGGCATGAAAATAATATTAGAAAGTCAGTGGATAACACGAAATCAATAATTTCACCCATTTCAGTTTGATAACGCGTTTTTGAGCAGTTTAAGAGATTAAACTGCATTTATGTATGTAGAGTAAAAGACGCATTTAATAACATATAAGACTGATTGCATCAAAAGAAATCTACATTAATTTACAAAATGTAGTCATTTCAATACCTTACGTAGTTTCATGCCCCTCAAAAATTTTAAATTGCTTGATTCAATCAATAATTAAATTTATAGTTAAATTTTGTATCCTCTCACACCTTTAAGCCAAAAAATACTATTTCAGCACTATGCATACTTTGACACCCCTTAAATTTTAAAATATTTTAGTTCCATGCCCCTCAAATTAAAATTTCATAATTTAGTTCCCCGAATAATTCTTTTAAACCCCATTTTCAGTTGAAACCAGTCAAAGGGCAAATTTAAAAACCTCTTCGATGAAAAATGTGATAAAAAAATTATGATTAAGAGTCAACCCCCGACCCACAATCACCTTACAATAAAATGCTATTCTTTTGCTGCTTCTGCTGCTTTCATTCATTCATTCATTCAGAAAACGATAAACGTCTACAAAAAAAGGTTGGAAAAAAGGTAGACGAAATCCATCATTATGAAAATTATTATAGAGTATGGTATAAATTTTTTAGGTCGTGAAACTTCCATTAAGCGTGGCCCGTATTTTCTCGTAAGACAGACGACATGGGGTAAATATTTGATGCACGCAATGAATTTTATTTTTCAATTCGATTTTTTTTTTCGTTGCTTCCCCAATTGCATAATATAGTTAATTTTATTAATGAAAGATAATTTATGATAATGAAAATGTGTGTGCGACAGAGTTTATAAGATTTATTGCTAGCTGATATTTTAATTCCTTATTTTCTTTCCTGTTGGACAGCGATAATCGACACATAACAGTCAATTCAATAATTATAGGGTTGCATTAATTTTTATTGCTGTTGTTGTTGTTGTTTGAGACCTCAAAACAATGTTATTAATTAAGGCAGAGAGAAATGTTTTCATTCGTAGGAAGCGGAAGGACATTTCATTTCTGTAGAAAGGTACAAATTTTATTATTTCCTTTTCAACTTAAGTGAGTGTGTGTATATGGATGTGAAATTTCATTTCATTTTGTGTAATGATAGGATCAGTTTACGAAAATTGCTATATTTTCTCTTATCCATCTGTGAACCTTTTTCCTTTCTTCTTTATCGCCTTTTCATTCATTTTTACTTAATTTTTCCTATTTTTTTTTTCTTTTTTTGCTTTTCATTCTAATTGTTGGATGTAGTCGTTCTTACCCAAATTATGTAGAATAACGGATGTTTTGGGAGAAATATTTATGGTTGTTGGATAATTGTGAGCTTTAAGGTTTATTCGAGTTGGCTTTAAAAACTTTTGAAATTGCAGTTTGGATTTTATTTTCTGAATCGTTGATTTAAGTTTAAAGTCCTTTAAAAGGCGTAGCTTTATATTCGAGCTTTCAAAGCAACGCTTTTAAAATAGCCTCTTTTAAAGTAACGCTTCAAGTAAAGTTGTCAAATCAGAGATTTGCGTACAATTTCAATAAAAGCAACGCTTTAAATGTACTTTTCTGTAAAATCGTCGCTTCAAATTTAAGTTTTCAAAGCCAAACTTTAAAGCAGTTTTTTATACAAATTGAATTTCCTCAAAAATCATTTCAACTAAAACTCCCAAAAACTGCCAACAGCAGACAGCTGAAAAAATAAAAATCAATTATCCAGAATGAAGTGTTAAAATTCTCATCTCACAATAGTCTCCACGAGCGAACCTAATCAAGAATCTCAATAGCAAGAAAAATAAATTTTGACAGTAAGCAATAAAAAAACTCAAAGCTTCCATTTTACATGACTTATTACCATTTCAGATGAGCTTCTTCTGGGTGCGTGTGTACCAAATGCTATATTGTAAGTGATTTTGTGTCTATTTAAAATTCAACATAGCATCTCAGTTCCAATTTCACTCCCTCAAATTTCTTCTTTCTCTGTTGCTCATTTTCCTTTTTTTTTCTTTCTTTATTTTTTTTCCATTCTACATTCTCAAATTCCACAGCATAAAGTTCACATCCATTTTGTTTAATCTAATTAGAGTGAAATCAGGGATCCATATGATGGATGAGATAACTGATGCCATGGTATGTGAATGACATATACTCAAGGTCATGTTGAGCATATATACAAGAAAAATTATACATATATTTTTATGATTTATTCAGCACAATACATCTTTTATTGAATTAGAATTATTATTATTAGCTGAGTGAAGCGAGTTTATTACACATGAATGGAAGATGAGATGCATGAATTATGAATTATGAGAGGTATGGTGTGGGGTTTGAAGGGTGGATTAAGCTTTCAATTACTTCTTTTCTTGCGATTGAAGATAATTTTTATGCAAATTTATTGAATTTTTCAATTATTTTTTCTTTGTTTATCTATTTGATTGGTTCTATGAGGGATGTGAGGCATGGAAAGTTGAAAATTCTTAAAAATTTTAATAAATATTCTGATCGATATTTTAATCTATCTATTTCTTCTAGTTTAGGTGTCTTTTCCAAGTTTAAAACCTTCTTAAAATGTTCAGCAATCCAAAAATATCACAACACATACCCCTAAATCTTCGATGTCAGTTCAAATAAGAAGACAACATCAATACATCATTAGCGTAAATTTTCGATCAAAATATCAAAGCACAGACACATCATTTAAGGTTTCAGAAGCAAAATGTCAAAGTTTATAGGCTATAATCATTAAAAGGCTCAAATTTTATGAGAAAATCATCAACAGTATCATATTAAGCTCTTCTACATATTTATAGACATTAAAAATAAAATTTGTTGTTGAAATATTGAAAATTCGAGTAGGTTTCAATATTCTACAGAGATTTTCAACTCAAAATTCATCAAAAGAATCAAAACATCAAGACACCTCAAAAATCAATTTAATTCATCCATACCACGCTACCCATTACCACATACCCCAGCATTCCCTCAAAAATAAACAAAACATTTCCGTTTTACCAAATGAAAAAAGCAAAAATGTATAATTAGCTCAATTCGTAACGATTTCTTACAAATGAAAGAAAAATTTGTGCTCATATGAAATTCCATAAAACCAAAAATGTAATCAAAATTCTACTCCACAATTCTCATTTGAATATTTTTTTTTTTTTTGCTTTTCTTTTATTTGAAGAATTTTTTCAATTTTCATTTTCTTCATCTTTATGAGATATGTGTGTGTATACGAAAATATATGTTATGCCTCAATCTATTCATCTAATAATACATGAATGTGAAGGATGAGTTTTCACATAAATTTCATTTCATTTTTTATTTTTTCCTTAAATAAATTCGCAAACATTTTGTATGTTTTGATCCTACTGTGTGTGTGGTTCTGAAGGAATTTTTTTTAAGAACAGAAAGAAATTTTTTTTAATCGAATGCAAAGACCACTTTTTAAGCGAATCTTTAGAGAAATGAATGAGAATGGAATGGAAACTTTTTTTTGCTGTGTGTGGTTTATGAAATTGAATTTTGTTCATCAACACATAAAGGGATGGAGGAAGAATTTTTTAGAATTTGAATTTTTGATTGTTTTTTAGGTATGAGTTGGGATTGGTTTTAGAGGTATTTTGAAAATAATATTTGATGGTAATGAAGAGTATTTTTTCTGGATTTTAGGACTGATTTTTTATAATTTAATTACAGTTTTAAGTCACTACGAAACATAGATCAGATATGAACGCTTTTGCCGAAGAACGTGATATAAAAAAACGGTTGTTTTGAATTTGAAAATTGTTGACCGATTTTTGTTAACTACAAAGTTAAAGATTTTTGTTTACTAAGTAAAATATAATTTTTCGTACTTCAATATTATTCATTTAACATTTTAAATTATTATTGTGATAAATTTAAAACATGACAAAATGAATTTTATTGAATATGTAGGTAAATAAAAATTTTTAACCTTGTGTTTTGCAAAAATCGGTCAACCATTTTCAAATTCAAAACAACCGTTTTTTTATATCACGTTCTTCGGCAAAAGCGTTCAATATGGTTTGTGTATCAGAAATTTAAAGAATTATTCAAATTCTAAGTTTCAAATCCTAAATCCTAAAATTTTTAATTATATAGCTAATGACGCATGATCCGATACTTTTTTTTCATAGTATTTTGTTAAAAATACAATTTGTTTAAAACACAAAAAATCTTCATATAATCCAAAATTCAAGCCCTTATAGACATCCCCAAAAAATCAGCATCAACAACAATAAAAAAAACTTTTATTGTCATCCAATTCTCACTCGATTATTTTTGAAAGATAGAATCTTAAAAACTACATCTAAGTGTATATATATTCGTACTGAACAATCAAACGACATAGTTCTTCATTAGCACAGCAATTATGCATTGGATAACTGCCAGGCATGAAGAAGAATGGAACAGAATATATGCATGTACATGAGTACAATGAGCCAGAGGCGACAATCAGATAACACACAATTATAAAATTATCCTTAATTAGAGGGATAGAGATGGAGGAGAAGTGCAAAGCAAAAGTTGTGTCTCTATCCACACAAAACTAAAGAAGAATGCAAACTTTTTTTCCTTTTGCTCTTCTGTGTCTGAATTAAACAACATTGTTATGTTTAATCTCTTCATGCTGAAAAATATGAGGCATATCAAAATATTTAACTTTACCGAATGGTTGGAAATAGACGAGAAGCTTAAAAGAAACAACAATCAGCAGTTTATTTAAAAATTGCCATTATCATAGGAGACACAAGAGACATTCTTTTTTTTGTGTAAATAGAGACAAACACAAAAGGAGAATGAGATATAAAATGAAAAGATAGATCGTCATCATCCCAAATATTTAAATAAGGCAATGGAAGAAATGAATATAAAAAAATCTTTTTCTTAAATTGAATGATAAAAATCCGCTAGATCCGCATAATAATTCTTTGATTTTTCCTATCTTTTCATTTTTTTTTTTATTTTCATTCTTTTCATTCGCATTCCCTACGCTGTTTTTGGCTGTTGATTTTTCAGTTTTATTTTCTGAATTTTACTCGCTTTTCTCTTGTTCTTAGTTTTTTTTGGAGAGAGTAAATTTTTTGTTTTGATGAAGTTCAGGGATTGCTTTTAGTTGATTTTTATGGAAAATTGTTTGACTTTAAAAAATTTAGCTAATTTGGGTCTTCTTAATCTAAAACTGCAAAATTTCATTTACTTTTTTTAAGGTGAAAAGTTTGACTAATAAATTAATAGAAAAATCTACTTATGAGCAAAGGTTCAAATCCTTGAACAAATTTATGAAAATGTCTCTAATGCTTTTAATATTAGCTTCCGCGCAAGCTCGGAAGCTGTTTTGGTACACTTTGAAAATTTTGTCACCTAACCTACAGCCTCCCAATCAGATCGAGGGATATTGGTTTATATCTCAAAATTTAGGTATTTTGGTCTAGTAGGTGGGAAATTTTGTCGCTTGGCCCAAAAACTTTATCTACGACCGTGGTGCCACCTACAAGTTTTCCATACAAAACCCATAGAAAACTCATTTTTGCTATAACTTTTTTTAACAGCACTAAAACGGAAAAATTCTGGTACTTTAAATGTTCCAAATATTTTTTAGAATTTTTTGGCACTAAAATCCAAATTTTATAACCTCATCCTGACTCAGCAGAACATGCAAATGGTTATTCAAGGATTAAAATTTGTCACCCAACCTACAGCTCGTAGGTCAACATTAAACATAATGAATTATACATCGTTGGAAAGCTACGGAGGTCTAGTAGGTGGGAAATTTTGTCGCTTTGCGTGAAACTCTATCGTTTTCGAGAACGAGCATGAACAATTTTAATCCATCGGATTAAAATTTAAATCCATCGGATTAAAAACAAAACCCCCTCATTCAAAATTTTTTCAAAACTTTTTTTTATGAGTGATATATCAAAATAAAGGTAAAAAATAGCAGAATTTTATGAAATAAACAGTTTTTCAAAAAATTTGAAATTTTAAGAGAATTAAGCAATCTAAGAGTTAATCCCGACTCAATTTTAATCCATGTGTGAGGATTAAAATTTCGAAATTTAACGAATTTTACTTTTTTCACTCGAAATTTTTACAAAATGATTAGAAATGACCAAAAATAGCTAAATAAAGTTAAAATTGAAGAAAAAAAATATTTTAAGCTTTGATTGGTAGCTTTTGGATTTAATCAAGATTTTAATAAATCAGCTTATTTAAATTTAATCCAACTCGATTAATTTCAGATTTTTGGTTAAGAATTGATCATTTTTGGCATATTTTGACATATTGTAATGTTTTTTTTTTACATTTTTGGACAAATCGAGCTTGATTTAGTGGTTTAAGCGTTCAAATTAAATTTAATCCGAGTAGTTGGTTTAAAAAATTTACAATGAAATTAAAGTCTCAGATTTTGTTGACTCAACTCCAATTTTTTCTAAAATGATTAAATCCAGGTATGGCGAACGGTTCTTATTTTTTGTGTTCAGAAACAAAAATGTACCTTATTTTATCGTTAAAGTACAAAATTTGAATTTCTGAACACACTCAACAAAAATTTAATTTTAGAAAAATTTTCATTTTGCAAAAAATTTATTCACTGGATCTTAATTAAAACCGTAAATCATGATGATTTAAGATTAATTAAACATTTAATCATACTCTTGACATAGAAATTGATCAAATTATGTTGATATTTAACATTGTTTATTTTAAAAAATTGTTTGATAATGTTAGTAAATTCAAAATTTTTTTTTAAATTTTTCAAAATTTAACGGCCAGAGAGTTGTTAGCCAAACCTGGGATTAAATATGAACAAAAATTGCAAAAAACAGTCAAATTTTAGGAAAATATAGTTTTTCTGAATTTCATTGTCAGTTTAGATACTTAATCCAGATTTAATACTTCTACAAAATTTCAATCTTATGCAAAACGAAGCTTTGCTGACCCGATGGAGTCCTAATCTTCAAACTTATGCAAAGCGAAGCTTTGCTGACCCGATGGAATCCTAATCTTCAAACTTATGCAAAGCGAAGCTTTGCTGACCCGATGGAATCCTAATCTTCAAACTTATGCAAAGCGAAGCTTTGCTATTGATAAGAATCTAATCTTCAAACTTATGCAAAGCGAAGCTTTACTTGTTGATGGAATCCTAATCTTCAAACTTATACAAAGCGAAGCTTTACTATTGACCCAATGGAATCCTAATCTTCAAACTTATGCAAAGCGAAGCTTTACTGATTGTCAGAATCCTAATCTTCAAACTTATGCAAAGCGAAGCTTTACTGACCCGATGGAATCCTAATCTTCAAACTTGCAAAGCGAAGCTTTACTGACCCAATGAAATCCTAATCTTCAAACTTATGCAAAGCGAAGCTTTGCTGAACCAATGGAATCTAATTTTCAAACTTATGCAAAGCGAAGCTTTACTGACCCAATGGAATCCTAATCTTCAAACTTATGCAAAGCGAAGCTTTACTGACCCGATGGAATCTAATTTTCAAACTTATGCAAAGCGAAGCTTTACTGACCATGGAATCCTAATCTTCAAACTTATGCAAAGCGAAGCTTTGCTGACCCGATGGAATCCTAATTTTCAAACTTATGCAAAGCGAAGCTTTGCTGACCCGATGGAATCCTAATCTTCAAACTTATGCAAAGCGAAGCTTTGCTGACCCGATGGAATCCTAATCTTCAAACTTATGCAAAGCGAAGCTTTGCTGACCCGATAGTCGAACGCGGAAGCTATTGACTTTCTACGTAAGTCGTTTTTTTTTTTTTTTTTTTTTTGCATTTTGAATCAATCATTAAAAATGCGTTCTCAAGCTACCTTTTTTTAACCCAACCAAACAGCATCCACACACAAAAAAAAATAGTCTCGCTTTTTGCCATCTCGTTTGCTTCCTTAGCTTCTTATTCTTATTTTTTATCTCTATTAAATATATAAAATACTTTACTTTACAATAATGCTACAGCAAGTATCTATAAAGTTAATACACATTGAAAAGTGAATGATAGTTAGGGTGACCAGAAGTTTTTCGTAAAAATCCGGGACATTTTCATGAAAATCCGGGACATTTTTAGTTTAACATCATAGGGGTACTTGCACCTTACTTAAAGTGTTTATTATCATAAATCGAGATAAATCAAGCAACAAAAATGCAAAAAAGTATGAAAAGTAATGAAAATTTGCATTGAAAAATTCTCAGTCATGGACTTGAACCCGTGCCTTCAAAAAGAACCAAAAAATTTTCAAAAAAATTTGCACATGAAATGTGGTTTTTTTACAATTATTTAATATTTTTCTTGAGATCTTTTAGAAAGAATTAAGAGTTGATGATTAAAATTTACGAAAAGTTAATTTGTGATCGAACAAACCTAAAATAAACTTTTTTCAAAAATTTTCGAAATTCCGGGACATTTTGATGCTCTGCCGGGACACAGCAGCTCGAAAAAAAGTACAGCTGTGTCCCGGCAAATTCCCAGCAGATGGTCACCCTAATGATAGTAAATGAAAGAAGTTTATGGCTTATTTTTTTCATTTCGCTGTTTCTCTCTCCATCCCATTCATCGACTACTCTCTCTTTTTGTCTACTTTCTCAAAATCCCATTAAATTAGAATCTCTTTTGTTAAAAAAATCTCATCTCATAATAACAGTCAGTCATCCAAGCTAGTCAGTGAGTAAAGTAAGTAGATAAACGTAAAAACTGACATCCTATATTATCTTATTGTTCATTTTGATGGAATTGCGATGTTCATTATGGAATGGGGATTTTTGTGAGGGAGTTTTTTGAATACGGATTAAAGTTGGAGGTAGGATGGTGGGATGAGGAATGGACTTTAATAGATTTTGATGGGTTTTTTGTAAAATTTTATTGAGAATTGAACCTAGGATGCTTTTAAACTATGAAATTGCAACTCAAAGTCAGCTCATTCCAATATGACAAGTCATCCTTAATAATTCAAATGACAGCATCCTTTCCAACAACAGCCTACAAGTCCTCAAAAAGAAAGATTCATCAAAACTTTAATTATTCTTAAAAACTCCACCAACAACAACAACCCAATTTAAAACTTCCACAAGGACCCAAAAATGATAATCATCCATCCCAACATGATGACGATGATGATGATGGAATGGAATAAAGTACAGAAAAAAGATAAAATTGTTTTCTCGAGTAGATATGTGTGGGTGTGGGATTTAATCTTGTAATCTGTATGCAAATTAATGCCTTATTTTTTCGAAACTTTCCATTTTCAATCTAGCAGTAACAAAAGAGAGTCAACAACAGCAGAAGCATCAGCAGTAACAATGATGATGTTAATACAGTCGTTCTTAAGTTAGTCAAAATAGAATATTAATTAAGTATTACCTTTATGATGCCTAAGATGATGTTGTCCATTACAGCATGGCTGCTCAAAATAACTACTAAATGTATTCTCATAATCCGCTAAAACTGTGGTATTATCCAACAGGAATAAGAAAATGAATATAACACTGACACTCGATAAATAAGACATTTTCAACTTATTCTTCATCTGCTGCTTCAACATTTATTATGTTATTATCTCCTATTCTTTTTATTTCGTTTCTTCTTTTATTTTATTTTATATCTTTATGTTTTTTTATGTATTCCAACTTCTTTAACGCCTAATTCGATAATATTAACTCCGTAAAGGCGAAATGTACACACTTATACAGCCAAATATGATTCTTATGTCTTCATTCAATTATTAACATTTTCGGATTATTATTTACTCATTTCGGTGCCATCAAAAAGTTCTTTTTTTTCCTTTTTATTTTTGCTTATTTGTATCACAACACATGCGAGACTTTCCGAGAAATTTTTATTGCTAAATTTTCTGTTATGGGATGGGAAAGGAGGAGTTGGTGTAATAATTCTTTTTTGACTTTTTGTCGCTCGCAACGAGTGCGAATGTGGATAAAAAGTGTAAAAATTTTTTTTTGGTTAGAGATGACGCATTTTTTTGAGGTTAGGTTTTGGAATTTAGTATTTTTTGTTGAGTATTATTTTTAGCTAATCTTAAGGTTTCGTATACTTTGCCACTAATTTGAGAGTTTGTAGTCAGAAAAATAAAAATTTTGATCAAAAATGTGCATATATTAAAAATCCTAATAAAAATGAATCAAAAGACAAAGCAAGAACAGCCAAACCCTCAAAAAAAATCCAGCCAAACAGCCAAAATAACCTCAGACAACAAAGTCCATTTCCTTCTAGAAAAATAATGCTCAAAAAAATCATTCAAAGATAGAAGAAAACTACACAAAGCATATGGTGTCAAATCAATATCAGATTCAAATGCGATGAAATTTAAGACTAAAAATATGTTGTGTATATTTTTTTTTCTTTCTTCGAGAGCATCGAAGAGAATATTCTGTGTGTTGGTCACTTTTTTTTTCTTCATTCCTTTCTCATTTATGAGCTAGCTTTATGTGTTCATTCTTTCAATGGAATATAAAAAAAACCGTCAATACAACGATGCACGTATAAAACGAGTTTTAAAGAATGTTGAACTTTTTTTTTGTAGTTTTTTTGAATGTAATGAAGCAATTTTGTGTGTTATTTTCTTTCTTTTCTGCTCTTTTCTTTCTTTCTTATTGCCACAAGCTAACTCTTCTCTCTCGCAACTTTTTTATTTCCATTATTTGAAAAACTAAAAAATATATACTGATGATTGGTTTTTGATAAATTTTGTTTCTTTTTTCTTAAAAAAATGGAATATACACAATTCTGATACTTTTTTATGTTGTGTACATGTAACGACAGAAACCTTTTTTCGTGTGGAATGAAAATAACAACAGAAAAAAATGGTTCAATGCTCAACACTATAAAGTTACAGAGATTTTTTTATTCTGTTATTGTCTGTTACTTCTCGGTATGAAACTCAAAACTCTGATTTTAATTTGGAAAATATGTAAATTTGAGTGTGGAAAGGCAATTTAAAAATGAGATTTGGAACTGGTATGTTGAGTATAGAGATGCAATTATTTAGAGAAATTTAGTTCAAATCTGTAGCTTATTATTAAATGCAGATGATGTTTGATTTAATTATTTAGAGAATTTTAAATTGCAGAATAAAATCCATAAAATTTAAGTTCAAATCCCAAAAGTGATTTTTCTACAGCAACACTATCTATTTACCCATTTAAATTCCATTTAATGTGAGAATTTTTGTTCCCTTCTTATTTCCTTTCTCAAGACACTCATCAGCAAATGATTTAAGATCTCAGAATATTGAAGTCGTAAAATTTACAACAACAACAAAAGTTATGTACTGATGATGAAACTGACTGCACGTCTTTGAACTATTGCAGCATATGAAATTAAGATATCAGATTCATTCTTCTTCTTTTTTTCATCGTAAAAATTTCAGATGGAAAAATAATGTAAAAAAATCTCAGTTAGTATGAATAGAAATGAACTAATTATGAACATTTTTTTTTGAATATAGATTGAGCTAAATATTGAAAAATTTAAATTTATTCCGAATATCTTAACACTATGATGTTCATTAATTTTGTCGTTTGTTATGATTATGTCTAAATTGTATTTAACACAGCCGAGTGTTGTCATTTCGATATTTGTTTTTTTGGCTCAGGTAGAGTTTTAATTCTTTTTTTTTGTGATTTTAGGACTGGATTTTGTAAATGAGATGTGGCCAGGTATTGGAATGAGAGAAATGGACTGTTGAGTGTTGGTTATTGAGGATATAATTGAGTAAATATGTGATTAGCATATATTGTGCAGAAGGCAGGTAAATGAAGTGTAATTAAGGGTAAAATTTAAAGTTTTTTGAATTTTTAAGTTACTTTAATGAAAAGCAAAGTTGCAATGCAGGCGGTCTGTATTGCCTGCATAAAAGAAAAACCATACAATTTTTTGATAATTTGAATGGTTTTCAAACTGAGAATCATTCAATTCATGCAAAAATTGTACGGTTTTTCTCTGTGCAGGCATCTGTACTGCAACTCTGATGAAAAGTTTTCTAATTAGAATTTTTCAGAAATTTTCTAATAAAATTATGAAATTTATCAAATTCTATTAAAATCTAATGCTCAGCTTTAATTTTGTCATTCAATTTTACAGTGTAAAATTCTTCAAAACTATGCAATTTTGAGCTATTAGCACAAATATCGTAAACAAACTCTAATTTGCATTAGCAAAAACTCTAAAGCTACGATCTTTTAACTGCCATAGCCGCATTGTAAAAATTTTATAAATTAAAATCCATTAAAAATCTATATATTTATTTATTTTAGCAATAAAAGATCTCCCGCAGTATTATTCTCCATATTGTGCTAAAATAAAATAAAAAAAAATTCACACAACCGGCAAGAAAATCATTTGAAAATAAATATAATAAAATTGTGTAAAACCAAGAGCTGAGTCTTGCAAAATATTATTTTTTTTGTAAAATAATTTAGAATTTCTGTCAACTTTGCCTCAGTTTTTACATCCTCAATCCCAACATACTTTCCATCACAAATCACAAAAATAATTCATAAAAAATTCTCCAAACCACTTTTTATATCCAATACAAAAAAAGGTTTCCTCTTAAAATGAAAATAAAATCTTTAAAAAAATTGCTAAACCAAAAAGTAAAAAATATTCAGTCAGTACCAGCAAAAATATTTCATGTGGTATTTCCTATCTGCTGTGTTATTATTATTGTTCACTTGATTCACCCTGAAACCCAAGCACAGCAAAAAAAGAGCATTTGAGTCACACGTCGAGCAGAAAATTATGAAAAAAAAATATTCTTCATGGAAATTGTGAACAGAAATTGTCGTATGTTATTTAGAACTTTACACACAGAAGAGATGGAAAAATGATGAAAAAAAAAATATTCAAATTGTATTTTCGCCTATTTTTAGCAAAATAAAATAAATTTTTCTCTTTTTCTCTCGTATGACTTTATTTTTCCTCGGTCTCGTCTCTAACCAAAAAAAAAATTCACCATTTATATTCAAGACATTAAAATTCAAGCACCTTTTTATTCACACTATAATAATTCAGACATTTTTTTCCATTCTTTCATTCTATAGCAATTTCACTCACTTACAACTAAAAAAAATATTATTTTATATATTTTTATATTCACTCTTATGTTTTGTGTGTATGAATTTATTTTTTTACAGTTGAGCAAACTTTATGTGTGTAAAAAAAATGATAAAAACTATTAAAAAATTGTATTCACTTTCACATGAAATTTATGACAAACACACAAAACCCTTTTAATCCTCAATTAAAATCCATGAATCTTCACACAGAAATAAACTTAAAAATAATAATTTCTAATTTTTTTTCTTATTTTCTTCTTTCTCTTTCATTTATTTTTATTCCGACATGCGACACGACGAATGCATGAATCACGAACAAAAAGAGTCTTTTACGTCCTTCCGAGACAACGTCAAAAGCACAACTAATACATTTTTGTAGCCGCTCTTCTTTCCAATTTCTGTCGCATTCAAAAATATATATATATACAGTTCAGTGTTGTTGTTCAGCTTTAGCATGCTACTTAGTACACAGAACAAGAAATGAAAGAAAAAAAAATAAAACAGAGAGAAAAAATTGAGAAGAGAGGAAAATCATATGTTGCAATTGAATTTTCTCTCTCGGAGTACAAAATGTACACAAAAATTGTATATTGAGGTACTAGATTGTCGGCATATGATAGATGTATTGGTGAACCTGCTTTGTACTGTATTGTTTATGTTAAGAATCTTCCTCATGATTCACCTACATTCGTAACTACTTACTAATGTAAATGTTAACAATAATAATGAGCGGAGAAGTGGATAATGAGAATGAGAGAAAGAATATACGATATACAGCATGTGGCAGCTCCAAGAACAAAATAATGACACAAAAAAAATTTACCTCATTCTTCACAAAATCTCTTAATTCTCAGTAATTTTGCTTTAACCTCCATCTTCTTTGCACCTTTTTTTCGGGTATTCTCCTTCTTCTTTAATATATTTCTCTGATGCTATGCTATGCCAACATATGTTCTTGTTTTAAATAACATACATTCAGAAAAATTCTTTCTTTCTTTCATTCACCCAAAAAAAATTTTTTTTTTTTTTTTGTAATGTCTTAATTAATTTTGCCCTGAAACCTAATTTCATATTTTAGGCGAAAATTCCATCTTAATTCGTGTGTTTTATGACTGTGTTTGCTTATTTGTGGGATATGCGTGCATATATAAATTTATGGTTTATGCCAATTGCTTAATAATAATTTATTGCAAATGAATTTGAGGTGGTTTCTTTTTGATTGTGGAGGCTTAATTTGGATTCTTTTTTCCTTCAGTTTTGGTGGTTTTAAGGAGAAATGGTACGATATGCCAATACAGAATACAGAAGGTCCTCGATTTGAACAGATTCGATTTAAATGACCAAAATTTTCTCATACAAAAATTCAAATTTTCAATTTTAACGATCATTTTTTAAACGTTTTGATCCGTTTCGATTTGAGAACAAAACAACTGTTCAAATCGAGGACCTCCTGTATGTATTAAAATTCAAAAGATCAGAGAAAATGTTTATTTTATTATTAAGTTAATAAGCCAATGGTTCGATTTCTGCAAGAATTAAAATAAATTTTCTTCTTAAATGCTAAATTTTTTGGAGATTTTAACAATTCATATTTATCAATAAAATTATAAGAATCACATCTAGACTTCAATAATTAATTCCCCACTTCCCCAAAAACTTTCCTTCTTCCATTACTGATTAAAAATTCGCGTGACGACTAGAACTCCACCGAAAAAAGGCGAGAGTAAAGTCAAATGGTTGCAAAATTGATTTCATTAATTTCAACCAATGTACAATACTCGACCTGACCGCGGTCAAATTGGAATACAAAAAACCTCACTTCACAAAAATTTCATCCCTATTTTTTCATTCAGCACGTTCATATACAACAGCTACACATTTTCAAGTATAACAATTTCCAATTGTTGGTTATTGTTTGGACATATCACATTCGGACGGAGAGAAAATTTTCTACAATTTTTTTGCAATATACAACAACAAAAAACCGCCAAATGTCTAAAGGTTAATATCCAAAATAGGGATAGAAAAAAAAATAATTGTGAAATGTTTGCGGGTGAACTGCTGTGTTGTGTGTGGATGTAATTTAAAAAAAAAGTATGAAAATAATGGAAACCAATTACCGCATTTACTGTTTCTGAATTTATCCCTCCTTTTATTACATTTGTAATTATAAAAATCTCCCATCCTAAAGCCTCTTTTAAACTATGAGCATTCGATAATGTTAACATGAAGATTTAAGGAATTAAAAATGAAAATTAATTAATGTGTTTTTAAAGTTTTACTAGAGTGAAATTAGATTGGATTAATTTTTAGGGATATGATCCTGGGTATGATGCTATATTGCTGGATATTATCATTCGAAATTCACAAAGAGATATTTTTATGTCCTTGAATGCAAGCTCTGATATTAAATTAAAGTATATTCCTGGAAGTAGGTTTTGAAATTTTAATCTAGAAGGATTTGAACCAATGACTTTTGCTTTCAAATCAGAATTTTTTTTTCTCTAGTTCGTTGACCTCATAAATTGACTAAGAGACCGTTCACTTATTACGTAACAAAATAACGGTCATTTTTCAAAAAAGAACAATGAAGTTCTCGGAAATTCAATTGTTCTAGTCCTTGACCCCTTCCCCCTCCACGTTACGTAATAAGTGAACGACCACTAACTAGTAAGTGACAAAATTCACTTCCATCCTAATCACTCAACTACAACTAATGACTCTAATAATCATAATAACCCAACATCCATCAATCCATCAAAAGTAATTCCACCATTTAGTCAAAAATTAAGTGCTAACTTTCACACTCATAAAAATAATTTTTATCATGACGGAAATGGTCGAGAAAAAAAAGCAGCCTGGAAAGAGGTGAGGACAGTCTACATATTTAATTATTTTATCAGCATGTGGACACATCATATCCGTCGTCCAGAGTCCGGGGTATGACATTTAGATAAAAACATAACACTCATAATCCACACTCACACACACTCATATCATTATACATGACCTTTTACAGCACAAAAAAAAGGAGGAAAAGGACGATAACATAGTCGACGACGACGACAACGACGATGAAATGTTGCGTAAGAGGGTTTTCAGCAGCGCCTATCAAGTATGGTAAGAGAGTATTAAAGAGGAGTGAAAAAAGGAAAGGAAAAAAATGTACATTTAAAATGTGTCGGAAAACATACATCATGTTAAGCTTATGTCATTATAATAAGCACCACCACTATAACAAGAGCAATAATATCATTTTTATTCAAATTATATGAGAGAATTCTAATGATTTACTTCTATGTGCCTTCTTAACAGCCATAACCATTGTTGAATGAGCAGGAAGAATGAAAAACAATGAAAATAAAAAAAAAAAATATATGCAGAATATCATTATTTATTGTTTCTTGCTCGTGTCGCTTATATCTCAAGGCAGTATATTGCGCCATGTCCAGGAATCTCTACTTTCGTACACCTTGGTAACAGGTGACTTCAATTGCCGTGTAAAAATTCTCTTTTTCAACTTTTCTTTTTCGTAATTTTTCTAAATTAACTTTCGAGCAATGAAGTAAGTTAAAGTGTGAGGAGGGTAACGAGAAATAAAAAGTTTTGTGTTCTCTTTAAAGTCCGCCTACTTGTTCGTCTTACAGACTTTTCTTTTTATTTAAAAACAAAAAATGAGGATAAATGAGTTGGGATGGCTGATTGGAGGTTTTTAGGGATATTTTATGAGGCGCATTTAAATTTTTGTTGTAAAATTTTTAGGTATCTACATAATGGTGTTTAAGGAGGTAATTAGGTGGATGATGCTTACAAAAATTTGACTAGGTAACTGATTATGATAAATTTAAACAGTTTGATGACTTTAAATAAGATTGTTTGTAAATTTAAGGGACTTGAACCTATGTCGATGTCAGAAAAATATTACAGGGGTACACAACTACAATTTTTGGTGGTACACTTCAAAATATCATATGTAGTTAAAAATCATAAAAATAATTCTTCCTTCATAACTAACTACAAATTTTAAGCTAATCTAATTACACGTCTGCACTTCTACGGCCAAACATCACATCAACCAAAATCCCCACCATTCAGAAAAACCAAAGACTTAAGCTTCCAACACCAACAAATCTCAAATAACAAGTTAAAAAGTTCATTTAATTTTGCACGGGCAACTGTGCCATCTGCAGTCATTTAAGAATTCACTTCCATTTCTCCAACATTTGTACATAAAAATATGAAAAAATGAAATTGTTGAAGAGTAAAAAAAAATAAAGAAAGAAGAAAATAAAAGTTTAGCAACAGCAAAAAAAAATCTATGTGACAAAAATAAGCATTAGCATCGCTATTATGGCCATTTCAACCCTCCGAAAAAATAAAATAAAATAAATGTTAAAATTGCTCCATCTTTGACGTATTTAAATTTTTGTTTCTGTGTTCACTTCTTTATCATCTTCATCTGGTAAGTACATAAATTTTTACTGTCAATGATGCGTCGTCTCTTTATAAAGATGAAGATTTACTTATTGACAAAAAAAAAAATTATATGCCGAATGAGAGGGGAATGAGGATTCAAGAATGAAGGTTGCAATTGAAAAATATTACAAGGAAATTGGTAGTTTATCGTCATGTTTCGGTAATGGATTCAAATGGCTTTATCTCTTCTTATATTACTTCTACTAACCCTACGCAATATAAGAAAATTGCGAAAATAGACGGAAAGAATGAGAAATATCGGCAATAGTAGCTATATATAGCAAAAACTAATAGCTCAAAAAAACTTAATATCCTGACGAAAGAAAGGCAAAGAAAAAAAAAATCTTCTGCTTTGTTGTTATTTTTCTCATCCATATCCCCTCCGCATACGCTAGAAATCTTTGCTAAAAGTGTAGAAAGCATGAAATACATAAAAATGCTAATAACAATATATTCACTTAAATGCGAGAAAGAGATCCAAGAGAAAATATTGAGATATGATTCATTCAATATGCTTTTTCCCATTTTCGGGAAAGAAGAAATTGCCAAAAAAATGGAGAAAATTGAAAATTTTTATTCAACACATTTTTCGAGTTATTCTTATTGTGCTTAGGATATGAACTTCTGTGCTGAATTTAGAGATAATATTGTGTACTATATTTTTGGAAGGATTCATATTAGGTTACAAAGTTTTTATTTTAATGATTTAAAATAGGATTTAAACCTACTTACTAACATTTGAGATAATTTCCTTTCATAAGCAATTTACATTGAAATTGATTAAAACTATCCCAAGAATAGGTTCAAATCCCACAATTCAAAATAATTTTATTTGAAAATTTCAAAAATCTGAATAAATCGTCTCCTTAATCTCGCAACTTTCCTACATAGAAGTCTTCTCCCCCTCTACCAACTTTTCATCAATATTCATATTTCTCATGACTTTTCATCTCTTAAGAACTATCTTCAAGAAGATTTTTCTTGCTTTTAACAACAGCATCAGCAGCAGAAACAACAACAACAAAGCCTTAACAAAAGGAAATAGCAAGAAAAATCATTTCAAGAAAGAAATTTCTGTGCTAAAGAATTGAAAAAGTGTTTAAAACATTTGAGAAATGTTTGCCAAAAAAAAAATTCTTTTTTATATATTTTTTTGGTTTAGATGATGCTTGTGCTACAAAAATTGCGGAGAAGAAAAGCAAAATGCTTTTGAATTGAAATAGTTTTAAAGGCACGTTTAATGGAATGGAAAATCCATAAAAATGAAAAGATGAGAAGCACACACACAAATAAAGAAAAAGAAGTTGAATTGAAAGAAATAGTTTCAATTGTTTTTTCTTTTTGGCTGCTCATACAAAGGCTTGATGTTGCTTGGCTTTTATCTCCAAGATTTTTTTTTTTTTCAAAAAGGAAGCAACACAAAAAAATAAAAGTTTTTTTTTATTCTGTTCGGTGTTATTGAATTGTGGCATTTTGAGTCCTTTCCACTTTTTTTCTTATGTGTGCGAATGCTTTGAAATGTTTTCAATAAGGTAATTCCAATCTTAGAAGCTGTCTACCTAGTTTTTTTACCAAAATAAATTTCTCAATTCGATGACATTCTCCTTTTTTATTTCTTTTTATATCCTTTTCTACTTCTTATTGCTGTTATATGTTGTTGCTGCTTCTTATATTCAAAGAAATAAATTTTCCTGCTCAACATAAACTACGATAATTTTTTCTTGTTGATGCAAGTTCAGTTGAGAGACGTTAAATTGAGTTTTTGATTTGGATGGCTGGTAGCTTGGGGATGGTTATTGTATTTTTGTAGACAAAGAAGTACTTGGCATGTGATGAGACCTGAATACTAGTTCTAAACAGGTTCATTAGACAGCCAAAGTTATCCATCCCTACAAAATCTCATACAGTCACGACATAAGATAAATGCGTCACTGAACCATCCCAAGAGAGTACAGAAAAATGCCATGCATTGAATTTTTTTCATTCCTACATAATGAAACCAAAACCTATCTACCATACATGCATGTTAACGTATATTCATACTAAAATTGTCAAGGAAATGAAAATTCATGTTGTGCAGACATCCAGATAGATAGATAGCAGCAGCATATACAGGAATAGCAGAAGCATAGTACAGAAGAACAGAAAGAGAGAAGAAAAAATGATGATAAAATATTGTAGGTTGGGGTTTTTGAGGTAAAACTCAATACACGAGATTTCCATTATTTGTAGTTTAATCCCTTTGTGATGAATATTTTATTATCACAAGAAAATTCCGAAACATTAGATGACTGTCTCAACAATGTCATGAACATGATGTGGTTAACATGAAAACTTGTCTCATTCTCCAGAATTTTTTAATACTTCCATTTTTCAATAATTCCTTCTTTTAATTCAGTGAGCTTAGTTATGAGCTATTCGCATGCTGCATTCAGTATGCTTAAAGAATTGTTTTAATATTTTTCTGGGGGGGTTTTCCTCCCCCCAAACTTCAAATGACTATCTGACAATGTCGAAGAGATTTAGAAGAAGTAAATTTTTTTACTGCTAACTTCAAAAATGAGCAGCAACAGTAGCATAGATGAGCAGTTACAAAAAAAAATAAATAGACAAACATTTAGTGGAGTTTTTCAATGGATAAAAAAGAGAACCCAGCAGTTGGTTGGGATAACCACAAATGAATATCAACTCGACTGTTCAGCTTACACATAGAATAGGAATAGAAGAGAAGAAAGCAAAAAACTGTGTGGACTGGTCCAGAATGATTTAAAATGAGCACCGACATTGAAAGAGAAAATGAAATCCACATGGAATTTGAAATTTTTCTCTCTTTCTTCTTTTTTTTTTTGAAGCTTTTAAAAGCTTTAAAGTTAGTTTTTTTCTTTTTTTTTGAGGAAAATTCGTGCTAAATTTTTTGCTTTCAAGCGTACACAAAAAAAATGGAACCCATCGAAATAGAAATGTGCAAAACGTACAGTAAATTTTAAAATAAGAGAAAAGAAAGCATTGGCAACATCCAAGCAGAATGAGAAAGAGAGAGTGAAGAATTGGATCAGAAGTGACTGAAAATTGAGGTTATTAAACGCTTTTTTTGGAAAATCAGGTAGTGTGACTATAAATGGAAATTCGGACTCTCAAGAAATAAGGATTCGAACTCAAAAATTAAGTTACTAGACTAGTTTTACTTGTTTCATAAAGTCTTAATCAAATTATTTTTGAGCTCCTAACCTAACTTTTGTTTACATATCATGCATACCAGCTTCAAGATTCATATCATACAACCCACTTCAAAAAATGATCCAAAATTGCCAAGCTGACCGACAATTCATAAAAACTTCGCAACCAATCTCTCCTACAAAAATACTGCACTTTAAAAAAAAGTTGAAAAAATCATTTTGTGTTAAAAAGCTTACATCGACAAAAAAAAATAAAATAAAGGAACAAAAAAAATTGTAGAAAATGGCAAAAGCATTAACCTCGAACGTGTGCATGATGATATTTCTTTACTTTTATATATTTTTGCAGCTATTCTTTCTACATTCTTATTTTTTGTTACTTTCCTCCACCGAAGCAAAGAGTTGAAAATATATGCAAATTTCATTTTTATGCTACAAACAACACCCATAGTGGTGTTATGTGTGTTAAAGGAAAATCACTTGAAATATTCTTACTATATGTGTGTGCTGCTCGCCTTTTTTTCGGTGATATTATGCAATGCATTGTTGAGATCTCTATCCAAAAAAAAATAGTGAGGGGAGGAAGTAGATAGACACAAAAATATGGGGGTTTTAAAGGAAAGTTTAAGCCGCAAATTTTTTAGTTTTTTATGTGAGATGTTTACTGTGTGTAAGAGTCTTGTTATTGCATGAATGGTAAGTAGTTTAATGGTATAGGATAAGCTGTTTTCATTCATCGACTTTATTTGCCTGCTAACAACTGAAATAATGGAAATACAGCAACAGGAATGTTTTTAATCAGAAGTGGAATAAAATGAGTTTTGGGGGTGGTTAACAATGATGTATGTAACTAAATTTAAGCTTTATCTCTTTGTTTTTTGATTGTAGTAAACAAAATATGGACTTCATGTCCTATCTCATTATAATTTTAAAGGTTTTATTGCAATAAATTCTGCTTTCTTTATCTGAATATATTGAGATTCGAACTCGTGAAAATTCTTGAAAAATTTCATAATTTTCCTGACTGATCTATCAAATTCATCAGTTTGAGAATTAACAAACAAATTTTGAAAAAAAAAATCTTTTTTGGATTATTAGACATCATACATAAATGATCCCCCTCAAAATGTCCCCATCACAATTCTGTGGCAAAATCCATTATTTATTCAAACAATTTCCATAAATTTCCGACTTCAGTACCTTTTTCATTTCCAAAAAAACACCAAAAGTTCCATCACTTTACGCACATAAAAGGGATCTCCAGATTTTTGTGCCATTTTTATATTTACCCCTCCATCCATCCACTGACTCGTCCATCCATAGAAAGAAAAAAATTCTTTTCAGTCATCCATTGCCTCTGACTCACACCTAGACACATAAACTACTTCTTTCCACTTTCCTCATGTCCCGAGGAATCATTTTCTATTCCGTACTTTGTAATCAACGTAAAATGCGGTTGAATTACGCTTCTTTCCTTACCTTTTTCCCCCAACCGCATGTACAGCATCAACAGCAAAAGAAATCATTTTGTGATAATATTAATATTTAATGACTCACAAAGCACCGCAATCTTCAAACGGATGTGTTTTATCTTTCACTTTCCACCTCTCCAACCCAACATTACACTGTGTACATGCTCGAAATACAGTCAAAGAAAGGCAAGAGCAAAAAAAATGTATTTAAGTACGATGAAGAGTGTGAGTTGAAAAAGTGAATCCGCTTAATAAATACAAAGTAATCACAAGCCACTACGATGTAATATTCCTGCCTCATTCAGTTCTTGTTTCTTTTCCAAAACCTCATACTTAATAAAAATTGAAAATGAAGCAAAAAGGAGGTTCTGGAAGTTTTAAATGTTTGATTTTTGTTGTACTTAAAGCGCATTGATAGTATTGATTTAACAAGTTTATATCTAGAAAGCATGGACACAATTTTTTAATGATATTAAGGGTGTGGATCTGGACTGATCAAATTGATTTTTGATCTTTTTTGATCATTTTTGATCATTTTTGATCAATTTGATCAGTTCCACACCCTGGAATAATATGATGAATTGAAATATATGAATTTAGAACTATAGTTACCCCCTAGGATTTAGACTAATTTTAGATTCCAAAAAAAAATATGAGTTCGAATCTCAAAAGTATCACGCTTCTGTTACTGAATAGTCAAACAATCTAAAATTGTCAATTCTAGGTATTACGAGTTAAATTCTTAGTTGAAGTGTAAATAATCAATTTTGTACTAGCATCAATGTCAGTACTGGGGGGCCTCGATATGAGTAATTGTATGGTTCCGGAAAAAATCTACTCAAATCGAAACGTTTTGAAAATCACCGTTAGAAAAAGAAAATTTGAATTTTTGTATGGGGACACTTTAGTTACTCAAATCGAATCTACTCAAATCGAGTCAACTCAAATCGAGGTCCCCCAGTAGTTAACATTTGATCAATGGCAACAGTATCGAGAAATCAATTAAAACCAAATAAGTCAACCCAAAAAGGACAAACCACCACAACCCTCTCACACATTCATTCATTCACATCAACTCAAAAGAGATGGAAGACTAAAAACCAAGACGGCATAAAATATAATAAAAGTAAGAGCCAGCCAGCAAATGCAAAAGCATCAGCAAAAGGATAGAAAGAGCAAAGAAAAAAAATATTCTGACAGACGAAATTCCATTAAAAATGTATTCGCGTTTAACTGGCGTGAATATTTCATGAATCTACATTTTATTGTGGTTTAGATGATATTATTTTGAAAGACATTGGCTAATGTAAGTGAAGGGTCATTCCTACCCATATCTCTCATGAGTCACACAATTGTGTTATGTCGGCATGAGACATGATTTTATTTTATTTTTTCAGAGTTGATGCTGTCTTTATTTTTGGGAGAAGGAAAGGAAAAAGTAAACTCAATTGGCGCGGTTACAATTCCACTGAGACTTGATTAAATATTTAATCTCTTCTATTTTCTTTTTCCTTATGACTTTTTATTTTGTTGTTGTTGTTGCTTTCTATGATGTTAAAGATAAAAATTTCCTTCATCATGCTGTATATTTACGATGTTGAAGTGAATCTATACTATTTTTTTATATATTTCTCCTACTTCCACTTGAATGTATCAGAATTATTTATGAAGACATCCTTCTGCCGTTTATTTTTCATGCAATTTTCTTTTGTTTATGCCCGTTAAATAAGCATCATCCTCACACCCCATCTCATACTCATTCTATGTACCTTTCATATTATTTTTCTCTTTTGCCTTCATTTTTGTGTCTATTTTTTGCCAACATTTATTTATTCACCTAAATATGAAGCAAGTGCGTGAAATCTTTTTTTTCTCTCCTTTTCTGTGTGTTCGTTGGATTTCAAGGGTAGGGAAAATGAAAAGGAAAAAAAAAACTTCATTTGTAAATGAGTCTTATGATTTTGATGGGCTTTGTCTTTGGGATTAGAGGAATTAGTATTGATTACATGAAATTTGTATGATTCTGAGCTATTCTGAGATTGGATTTTAATGAATTTGAGAGAGGAATTGAATGAAGTTTATGAGGGCTGGATTTGAATTTATAATGAAGTGGCAATTATGTCTTGGAGGAGATAAAATATTATTTTTTCTTGATTTTGAAGGGATTATCAAGTGATTTAAGGTGTAGCTAGACCAGTGGTGGCAAACCTTGTGCACACCTTGTGAGTCTTAACCAAAACCGCATGCGGAACACGGCTCGAGGTACTTTTTTAAAAAAAGTCTTAACACAGATTGGTCATCATTGAGCTTGACGATTATAAATGAAATTTAATTCTTTTTCATGACTTTTAATGGAAAACTCGAATGATTGAGTTCGAAACCTTTTAAAATTTAAGACTTCTTCAATTTATTCCATATTTTCAACCGAACACCTCAAAGCAATCTACACTTGCACATGACCCCAACAAATCGATTCCCCATCCAAATATCCCTCAATGTAAGTGCTTATTGATGATTCTATCAATCCCACCCATCCTATTTACTCCCAAACTTCCTAAGAAAGAAATTTTTCATTAAGTTCTTCCTCCCTTGTCGAGCTATACACATATTGAGATTGAACAAGTACAAAAAAAGGAAAGGAAACTTATAATCATATCCTTGTACCTTCAATTTCATTCTACACTTATATGAATTTGGATCTTTATATACACACATATTATCCTGAACATGTTCACCAGAAGAGAATATAACAACAACAAAAAAAGAAATCGTATAAAAGGTGATGGAGTGAGGAATAAGAAGAAGATGTACACTGACTGTGGAAAATGTGTATAAATAAATTATTATTGTAATTTATGTTTATTTAGCTTGAATCGTTTTGCGTTAGAAGAAGATTGTATGTGCGTTTCTCCATCCCTAACATATCCTATTGAAAATATTTTATATTTCTTTTTTTTCATGTTATTGTTAGTAGCTGAGCTCAAAGTGAAAGGAAAAAAAAGAGAGAAAATCTCATAAATAAGACAAATTTATGTTCATGTGCCGTTGATGGAGCATTAAAGGTATTCTCTAGTGAGACATCATCCACAACAAATAAAGTATAAAAAATATTTTCCATCTACATTAAATTTCATCCACTGAATGTGTAAATGGCATCAGAACAATGATTTTAAATCGATTCGAAAGGATTTGAATTTGATTGCATAGAAATCGAATCTACAAAATTGAGTTGTAAGGAAAAGATATGACATACCTGGTGAGAGTTCCTCCAACATAACAGTCGTCGATGTACATGATGTAAATGTCGGGAGTATAACAAGGATGCTCAAAAGCAGCCAAGCAATGTTTACTCTGGTTAATTTAAACATTTTTTTTCCGCGAGCACGTCGCTTCCTGTAGATGATACATAAAACAAATTTTATTTTATCTTTCTGTACATTTAGATATATATTGTGTATATGTTGTTGATGTGTTCAAGCAGATTTTTAAAACACGAAGTGGGAGAAAAATGAGAAGAGAGCAGCAGCAGCAGTACATGAGGTAAAAAAAAGTTTTCATCATCATCATGTTTGCGGTAGATTTTGAGTACAAACAGATGAGAAGGTGTAAAGAAAATATACAGAAATTGCTCATTTTCCATATCCCTTTTTTTCTCTGCCATGGCTTATGGCTTCTCCCCAAACAGAATTTTCTTTATTCTTTTTTTGGAGAATTGAAGGAATTTTTCAGGAGATGGAAACTGTTGCGGTAAATGTGGAGTTTACTTTTTTTAGGGGATAACTACTTTGGGATGTGAAAAATTATGATGAAAGGTAAGATGAAGTGGATTTAAATTACATTTTAGTTCCTCCTGTTTGAATGAGATTTTCTTTAATTTTTTGAATATTTTGATATCCGTAATTTGAGATGTTCACTTGATTAAAGAGCTGAGATGTAATTTGATGTAAATTTGAAGCAGGTTGAATTTAATTTGTATTAATTAATTAGAAACACAATTTTGGAGTTTTGATAATTTAATTTTGGACTAAAAATAAGATTGCTATGATTTTCGTGAATAACAATTTTGAAGTTTTGATGTTTTAATTTTGAACTGAAAATAAGATTGCTATGATTTTTGTGAATAAGAGAATTTGTTTTCAATCGAAATGTAAATTATTTGAAAAATTTGCAAAAAAAATTGTTAAAGATGCTAATTTTAATCATCTCAAGCATCGATTTTCTCAGGAATTTTCAACAAAAATTTCAAAGAAAATCAAAAATTTTCCTACATTAACCTCAAGTATCCACCCAGAAAACCCCCCAAAAAAATTCTCAAGCTAATCAATATTTAACAGCAAACAAAAAGCATCAACATGTTTACAATACAAAAAACACAATCGACATCTTAAGGCAGTTTTCCAGTTTCCATCTCTAGCAAAATAAGAAAAATTCCATCACATTGAAAAGAAAACGTGAAAAATTCTTTTCCTGCAGTTTTTCTTCTCTTTTTCATCTCCACAAACACAAACAAAGCAAAGTTTTATTTATGTGTACACAACAAGAGATGCATGGCTGTGTTGAAGGCAAAAGAAAGAAATTTTTTGTTTATGTCTCTCATTTTGAGGCAAGCAAAAAAAAATCTCTATTGTTTTGTGGATTATTTATGGTTCCAAGAATTTTTTAATTGAAATGTATCTTTACCTTCCGTCCCTTTTTTTGTAAGGTTAACAAATTGCTTTATAGACTCGAATTGAACACACAATATAGAGGTAGATTTTTTTTCTATTATTATTCGATGTACACTCAATTTTCTGGCCACAAAAGTAATAATTGATGAAGTTTTTTTTAGATGCACACACAGCACAACTGTTCAACTATTCTAATATCCTGCTAAAATGGATGTATGATTTCAATTAGAAACGTTTCTACTGCTGCTTCCTTAATTCAATATTTGTCAGAGGTTTTTGCACTCATTCATTCATTCATATATGGATAATAATATTCACTTTTAGTTGAAAATGTTTTATTGAGTTAACAGTGCAAAAATGAGTTTTTGGTACGCTCCAAAAAACTCCGAGTGCATGTATATATTTAGATTTTTAGATGAGAAATCCTTTAAGCAAATATTAGCTCAAGTGCTATTAAAATTGAATGACAAAACTATGCTATTGCTGTTATAATGCATCAACTCGTGTATTCCACACTTATACACACACACTCAATATACACTCGCTATGCTTCTCACTATTATTATTGAAATGGAAATGGAAAAAGTTTGTTTTGGTAATTTTCTGTTTTAGTTCACAACTCTTATGTTCACAAAATATGATAATTTTACACCTTATGTGTGCAATTTTATCACTTCACAACTTTTCACTTTATTAGATTTATTAATCTAATTTATTTTTTGCCTTTAAAAATTTCACAATGTGCACCGCAAAAGGTAGAAAAATGTTCAGCAAAAATAGTACGAGTGCTAGAAAAAAAAAATTATTTTGAGAGAGAAAAAAAGAGGGCGAAGAAAAAGTGCCCAGAAGGCAGTGACGGAGCATATAAAAATCGATAAAATAATGAATATTTACTGTGCATGTTACCGACGCCAATGCTCATAACAGATGCGCAACTGCTACAAACTTTCATCCCTCTCAATATAGTCGTTGATTGCTTTCAATGTGTAAGTGCTAGAATCATAAATTTACTCACACATTTACACAGAAACACATGACATGTCTTCTTATTCTCCGCTCTCATCATCCACTTTATGATTCTTTCATTCAGTTTCAGTTTTATGCCACTTTTTTTCCTTCTTCCTCTCGTTGATATTTTTTTTACCTACTCATTTAATGGTGATGCCGTTCACTTCTTTTTTTTGTGCTTACTCTACTATGTTGTGCTGTTTAATGTTTATGTGTGTACTTTCAGAGAACCAAAACATAAACTGACACATGAGTGTACTTATATTTTACTTCTACTTTCCTGTGATGAGTCTCTATCTCTCTCACACATTCTGCTTCTTCTCGTTAAACATTAAAGATTTCCTCATTATCATTTCATGTCTCATATTTCAATGTTTATTTTTATACTTTACTACTTCGCTTACTTCATTTATAATTTAAGGGATTATTGTTGTGAATTTTGCCTTAGAGTTATGTTGAGTCATGTTTGGGTTGTTTTGTGATTATCAGGAGGAGAGTATGTGATAGTTGGAAAATTTGTTGTTTTTTTTAGGAATCGAACTAAAGAAAGGACTATTTTCTAGATTTTCATCGCATCCAGCTATCTTCAAGCCAGTCAACCAATCAATCCAATTTTATTTACTCATTGTTTGTGAACATAATAAAGATATTTAGTTTTTTTAAGGTTTCATTATCTCAAAGTAGCAACAACAAAGGGATAAAATCATAAAATTAAAATTAAGGCAAGATTTTTTCTTCATTTTTCTCATTCAGCCCCCAAAAATGACCTCCATAAAAATTACAATACAAAAAAGTCCTTGGGACGAAAAAGAAGGACATCAAATATGAGAAAATTTATTAAATGTTTAACTAGAGGCACTTGTGCTAATATTGTTTTTTGACATCTTCTTCGTGTCACATGACAAGTGATTTTTGTTGAGTGCACTTTGAGCATATTAGTTGCACACTGTTGAGGGTATTGATATGTACGAGGATGATTGGGGAAGTTTTGATTGTTTTTCTTAAGGAGTTTTGAGTGCTTGTTGTTGTGTATGATAATATGTTGTGTAGGTAGTGAGATAGGGGAGGGGATTATATGTTAATTGGAAGAGTTCTGATTTGAATCTGGTATGAATTGGTTGATAATTAATGGTGGTGTCTTATTGTAAATATATTCTGATCAGAAGTGGGTTATACGATTGGTACCCTTCAAAAAATTAAGAAATATCTCCTCATGTAATTTTCGGTACCCTTTATGAATAAAATAATAGATAAATTATTTCAAAATCAATTAAAGCTGGTTTTCTAAAACACCTTTCCAAAAAATGCGCTTACGCCCTACCTAACCTCAAAAATTATTTCAATTTCTAATTTTCCCAGATCACAAGCCATCACAAGCAAAAAAGGGCAACAAAAAACGACTCTAAAGTAGTTGGTACATGTGTAAATTTGCATAATACATGTGCCTAAAAAACTCTCTAATCATCACTTCACCCCTTTTTATATCCACAATATCTGCCATTGTTGTTTAAATTCGAAGTGGAGCGTGCATGTATTTTTTCAAAATTCAATTTTTACCATCGAAAATAAACAAATGCTAAATTATAATCTCTTATATGTTGAATATGTTATTTACATATGAACAGAAAATTTCTTTTTTTTCCTCTATGTTTGCTTGTCATCAACTAGAGAGGAAAATTTAGTCCAACTCGTGACATTCATGTTCAGATTTTTAATAACTTTTCCATTTTCTTTCTTTTAGTGTTTTTTTTGGTTTTTATATTTCAGCTCAATTTTTCACATTTTCTGACATTTTTAATGTCTCTCTCGTGATAATAAAAGTGTTTCCAAATGACTTAGTTGTGTCATTTTAGTAAGCTACTAATTACACTTTTCCCTAAATAATCATAATCATAATGATAATAATAATAAAACTCCATAATAATCTTCACATGTGTATATACATACATGCGCTTATGATGTGTCATATCACGAAAAAATAAAAATAAACAACAACAAACAGAGAGCTATAAAAAAAAGTAGGAAAAACAGCTTAAGCATGCATCTGCAGTTAATTATACTAGAGGAAAATTAACAGCTTTGAATACGGATGGTACCGAGGGATACATTCAGTATTGAATAAGTGAAGGCAACTTTATGATTTTTTCGGGACATTCATAAATGAATCAATCCAAATGAAAATGCAATAAGCGCCATCCTCACTTTGAACTAAAATTTCTCGTGTGTTTTGATACCATATATATAATATTTGGTATCGTTGGAAAGCTTAATACAGTAACTATCTACCACTGGTAAAATTTTTTGATTTGGACTTATCCATTTTTTCATAGAACACCTCAAAGCTCGAGAAAACATGCAATTTTCAAACTAAAATTTTGTGTATTATATGTGCACAAAATTTAAAATTTTTTATTGTAATAACAGCTACTACGTACCAACTAAAACCCGCCACTTAAATCAATTAGAATTAATCAATTGGTGTCGAGATATGAATTTTTGAAGTTTCGCAAATTTCGAAAAAAAAATTTTTTTGTAAATTTATACGTTAACTCTTTATCTCATTTCTCATGAGTATTACCACCAAAAATACAATGTTTTATATCGATGTAAAGCTTAAGATAGTAGCTAACAATATCTGTAACAAGTTTTTGATATAAAGCAATTCCGTTCCTTACAGAATGCCTCAAACTTTTACAAAAAATGGGATTTTCAAATAATAATTTTACAAACATCTTGTGGACAAATTTTTTTTGTCTTTATTGTATCATAAACTACTTACAATAAACTAACAAATGCTTTTTAAATCAATTTATTTTAACAAATTGCAGTTGAGATATGAATTTTTGAAGTAGGAACGATTTTTTCATATTTGAAAAAGTAAAAAATCATAAATTTTCACTTTTAATTTTATTTCTCGCGTATAACTTCACCAAATTTAATGATTTTGGTATCGTTGGAAAGCTTAAGACAGTGGCTAGTCATATGTGTAGCAAACAATTTTTTTTTGACTTATGCTGTTCCTTACAAAATGACTCAAATTTTTTGAAAAATATAACATTTTTAATGAAATTTTTTGTAAGTTCTTAGCATAAAATATTATTATTTTTAGTGTTGTGGAAGCAACTAAATATGAAAACATCTAAAACATACTTTACACTGCATTAAATTTAGATAAGCAGTCAGAAACTTTGAATTAAAACAGCAAATTTTTCAAAAAATTTGAGTCATTTTGTAAGGAACAACATAAGCTCAGAAAATTTTTTTTGCTACATACATGACTAGTCACTGTCCTAAACTTTCCAGCGATACCAAAATCATTAAATTTGGTGAAGTTATACGCGAGAAATAAAATTAAAAGTGAAAATTTATGATTTTTTACTTTTTCAAATATGAAAAAATCGTTCCTACTTCAAAAATTCATATCTCAACTGCAATTTGTTAAAATAAATTGATTTAAAAAGCATTTGTTAGTTTATTGTAAGTAGTTTATGATACAATAAAGACAAAAAAATTTTGTCCACAAGATGTTTGTAAAATTATTATTTGAAAATCCCATTTTTTGTAAAAGTTTGAAGCATTCTGTAAGGAACGGAATTGCTTTATATCAAAAACTTGTTACAGATATTGTTAGCTACTGTCTTAAGCTTTACATCGATATAAAACATTGTATTTTTGGTGGTAATACTCATGAGAAATGAGATAAAGAGTTAACGTATAAATTTACAAAAAAATTTTTTTTTCGAAATTTGCGAAACTTCAAAAATTCATATCTCGACACCAATTGATTAATTCTAATTGATTTAAGTGGCGGGTTTTAGTTGGTACGTAGTAGCTATTATTACAATAAAAAATTTTAAATTTTGTGCACATATAATACACAAAATTTTAGTTTGAAAATTGCATGTTTTCTCGAGCTTTGAGGTGTTTTGTGAAAAAATGGATAAGTCCAAATCAAAAAATTTTACCAGTGGTAGATAGCTACTGTATTAAGCTTTCCAACGATACCAAATATTATATATATGGTATCAATACACACGAGAAATTTTAGTTCAAAGTGAGGATGGCGCTTATTGCATTTTCATTTGGATTGATTCAAATAGTGTAAAAAATATTAAGGTTGGAGGATAGAAACTTTATGACCCATTTTTGCCAAAAAAATTCCACAAAAAATTTTTTTTATGTAAATAGTCCAAAACACCAAAAAACAATATGTTGCATTCACTTTTATTTCACGCCATGATCAAATACATTTATTCAGTTGAAATTCCAATATAGTACTAATTTAGCATTGATCCTTAGGGTACAGAGCTGGACATAACGATTTTTGATAATTTTTTGTTCATTTTTTGATCAATTTGATCAGTTTCATACCCAGAATATTAATGCATCATCCTATAATTGCATTAATCACAAGAAAAATCCTCAACATTAAGTAGACACCCATTCAACATCTTCAACCAATTAATTCACTACTCGGTATGCCTTTTGACATGTGTTCCAAACTGAAAAGTGTTGATTAAAATTTTTAAGAGAGAAACGCTTAACTAACACATGCAATAATGACTACGAAGCGAGCTGATGATAACGATGATATGATACACATGGTGGAAAAAAAGAAGTGTAGTACACTGAATGAGTGATATGAATTATTGAAGATGTTAATTTGGTGACATGAAACATGAAAAAGGAGTATTTAGGGAAGCTTATTTTGTTTACACAATACATGCTTATGTGCTTCTACTTTCGGTGTCTGTATAAATAGTTTGACAACACTTCATTTTCCACACTTTACATTTACATGCATATGGAGCACTCATAAAGCTCCCCACATTTTCATAGTTTTTCATATCTCCAAAAATGACAATGCCGCTTTTTGTGTATGTATGTATGCATGTGGCAGCAAACAGCAATCAAGTGATATGGAAAAATAACGAAATGGTAAATCCAGGGGAAAAATTAATGCGGGAGTGGAAGGAATGATAACGCAATTTTTTTTACATTCGAATATGGAATTTAGTAGAAATGGAATTAAGAGGCAGTTATTCAGGAAACAGGAGATGTAATTGGCAATTTTGAATGAGCTTTAAATTTTGCTTATTTAAGGAAATTAAGGATTTTATTAAAAGCTTTTCTTATTGTGAAAAATGAAATTTAGTAAATAAATGCAGAATGTAGAGGAAGGCAATTACTTAATAAGCCAAAAAAAAGATTGATTTTAATAAAATCGATCCTTGATTCTTGAAGGAATCATTCAAAAATAATCTAAATTTTGGTGAGAATCAACTCAAAGACTGAGTGACCCAGTTCAAAATTATTTTAGTTTCCTCTAAAAAATCAAACATTTGAACTATCGTCTATAAAACTAAACATAATCCCAAGACAAAACCCCACTATATATATCAATTACGAAAACATTAAAATAAACTCTTCAATATTAATTTTCCAGACTATATAAATTAGCACCACAGAATTACAGCACATTGCAAAAAAAGAGGCAGCACACCGCCATAAAGTGCATGCAAAAAAACACACGACACAATCGTAAGAGAACGAGAGAACGTAGATAACAGAATTAATGAAAAAAATCACACAAAAGCCCACATCTTAATGAATGAAAATTTATGTGACTTTACTTGCATTCACAAATGAATTTATACACATTGGTAGAAAAAAAAACAAAATACAATCCTTTTGTGGTTCAGTATTGTGAGAGGAGGAGAAGTAGTGCATATAAAAAATCATATTCAATAAAAATCAATAAAAAACATGAACTTCTGAATCTATGCAACGGCAACAACAAATATACAATGAACTAGTAATGAAGCGGATCACGCTTCATGTGCATATTCACACCGTTCCAAAAATCTTTTGGATAAGATTGAAGATTAAGTCTTCATCGGGTCAGCAAAGCTTCGCTTTGCATAAGATTGAAGATTAAGTTTCCATCGGGTCGGCAAAGCTTCGCTTTGCATAAGATTGAAGATTAAGACTCCATCGGGTCAGCAAAGCTTCGCTTTGCATTAGTTTGAAGATTAGGATTCCATCGGGTCAGCAAAGCTTCGCTTTGCATAAGATTGATGATTAAGTCTTCATCGGGTCAGCAAAGCTTCGCTTTGCATAAGATTGAAGATTGAGGCTCAATCGGGTCAGCAAAGCTTCGCTTTGCATAAGATTGAAGATTAAGTCTTCATCGGGTCAGCAAAGCTTCGCTTTGCATAAGATTGAAGATTAAGGCTCAATCGGGTCAGCAAAGCTTCGCTTTGCATAAGATTGAAGATTAAGGCTCAATCGGGTCTGCAAAGCTTCGATTTGCATAAGATTGAAGATTAGGGCTCAATCGGGTCAGCAAAGCTTCGCTTTGCATAAGATTGAAGATTAAGTCTTCATCGGGTCAGCAAAGCTTCGCTTTGCATAAGATTGAAGATTAAGGCTCAATCGGGTCAGCAAAGCTTCGCTTTGCATAAGATTGAAGATTAAGGCTCAATCGGGTCAGCAAAGCTTCGCTTTGCATAAGATTGATGATTAAGGCTCAATCGGGTCAGCAAAGCTTCGCTTTGCATAAGATTGAAGATTAAGGCTCAATCGGGTCAGCAAAGCTTCGCTTTGCATAAGATTGAAGATTAAGGCTCAATCGGGTCAGCAAAGCTTCGCTTTGCATAAGATTGATGATTAAGTCTTCATCGGGTCAGCAAAGCTTCGCTTTGCATAAGATTATAGATTAAGGTTACTAAAAAAATCGAAAATTTTCACATTTGGACTCAATTTTGAAGCACTAATTGATGTTTTTGGATATGACAATGTGTGTATGTCTTTTAGGTCTATTTATAATCTACAATAATCACAAGTTTCTGGAATTTTAAAGACTGAACTGTAAGCACAGGAGGGTGAAACGTCCCAAAAATGCCGATTTTTTGAACTTTTTCGACTTTTTAACCAACTAAAATTAATTTAAAAATATTTTTGTTATTTTTCCATAAAAGTTATTGAACTTATTGATCAAATACAAAAAAGTTTACAAAAATCCATCCATACAGTGAGCCACACGATTTTTTTGAAAATTTTATATTGTAGAGGGTGTACTGGTGGTTAAAAAAGTTTTTTGTATTTTTTCTCAATAAAACTTCATATTTTATTGATTCTGGTCAAAAAAGTTCAATTCGCAATTTAAGTGAAAATTTTTAAACGTATTTTACAATAATCGGCTAAACTATGCTTAAAAAAACACACTATTTCTTTAATTTCTCAGAATCGTCTGCATGGTTCGGCACCAATAGATTCACAGCACATTTGAGTGATAATGCGCACATTTTAAGACATTTTTGACATAAAATGGTTTTTACGTATTTGAGTTCTCCATCCGACAAACTTGCTTGTGTGCTCACACCACCACTATTTGGGGTCGTGTCCGAAGGTATCAAAACCATTTTCAAAGCGGTTTTTTGTATTTTGTAGATAATTTTGAGGCCAAACTTTTCACACCGAACAGTTTATGAAAATTTTGAGTTTTGGCGCCAAAAAATTAAAAAAAAACGATTTTTCAAATGTATCGAAAACAATATATTCACAACGTGAAACGGTGTGAATATGAAAATTGAGAGAGAGAAGGAACAAAAAAAAAGTTCATTCGAGGAAAATAATAAAACAAACTTTATTATTGAGTGGATATTTTTTTGCAACATAAAAACCGTGGAGTAAAATGAATAAAAAAACAAAAGCATAATTTATGAACAATTTTCCTCAATCATAAATTTCTATTAAAACCGTCCGCAAAAAAAAGAGTGCAGAAGGAATAAAAACAAAATTTTTATGCCTTTTCTTGTAAATCGTTGAAAATTTAAATTTCTTTTTGTTGCGGTCTATAAGGAGTTGAATTAATGAGAAGGAGAGAGTGGATGAAGGGAATGAACATGATGTGTTCCATTTGCTGTCCAATGATTAATGAAGCGGGTAATTAATTTTAATTAAAAGAAATTTTGTGTTTTTTCTTACACTTTAGTCCTTTTATAGCTGCTGGTGATGCTTGTACTGCTATTAAAAAATATAGAATAGGAAATTTTATGAACGAGTAAGAAAGTGTCATTAAGACGGGGTTTGTGGATGTGTTTAGGGATCATTTACTTATTAAACCGCATTAAAAAAGGTAAGAGTAGAATCTAAGGTTCCAAGTCCTAGAATTAAGTCTCTAAAAAATGTAAATGCTCATATTTTAATAACTGGTTCAATTCCTAAATTTATTAAAATTTTAAACTTTCAAAGAAATGACATAAGTTCGCAGGGGCGTAGCCAGGGGGGGTTTTGGGGGTCAACCCCCCCCCCCCCTATTTTCGCGAAGTTTATACTAAATTATTGAATTTTTCATCAGATCCGAACCAAAAAAAAACAAAAAAACGTCGAAAAGTAGCAAAAACCCCCCCTCAAAAAAAAATCCTGGCTACGCCCCTGTAAGTTCGAATCTCAAATTCAATCATTTTTAAAATTCCCAAAACAAAATTCCAAGACAAACCAACAACACCAAAGCCTCACAATTCATCATAAATTTACAGTTTTTCAGCTAAATCTAAAAACAACAACCCAGATCCGAGTAAATTAAGAAGCTAAATTATCTATTGTTGAACCGCTGCTTCTTCATCCTCTATATATCTATTTTATACTCTCTCACTTTAAGTCCCAGAAGTGTGGCATTCACAACATCATCAACCGACGAATTAATTTATTTTGATGGTCGAGAGAAATTTAGATTGATTGTTTACACAGAAACTCAATATGCTGTGCTGTGCTGCTGAATGTACACTTTCGTATGGTGGTTGCTTATCCATCACACTAAATGGGAACTTTTTTTTTGGTGTGTGTATGGTCGTGAATAAAATTAGTTGGGGATGAGTAATTTGGATATTTTATACCTATTTATGTCATGATTATGTATTAATATGATTATTTTATGAATAACGACTCTTTAGAGGATTTCGAATTTCCATTAAAAGATTTTTTTTCTCTCTCCTTTCGATCCTCATTCATTATTGTACCAAAAAATCCATTATCGGAAAATCTCATTTGTGTAACGAGGAAAAAAAATCCTCTTTTGTTTTTTTTTCTTGGCTCTTTACCCCTTTTTTTAATATCTGGCTCAAGTCTTAACTCTCAACTCATGCTGACATCGGAAAGATGGCAAAAGATGACAAATGAGAAGGGGAGAGGATGTCGTCTTAGATAATTTGAAATTAACATTCATGTGTATCGTTCAGTCGCGAGGGGAATTGGATTGAAAAATTAAAAGTATTTAAAAGAGATGAACATTTTTAGGGGCCGTTCATAAAGTACGTTACGCAAAAAAATGACTTTTTAGACCCCCCTCCCCACTTGTTACGCATGGTTACAAATTGTCAACCCCCCCCCCCCAGAACGTTCAAATTTTTTTTATTTTATAAAAAATGTTGGTATAAATTTTTTTTAATTTTTTTTTAACTAATTTTTTTAAATCCAATACAAACTTTATAAGAAGATATCTATTGAAAAAAATACTAACTAACTTTCTTTAACGTATGTATGAAAACTAAATTCACATGATCAAAATATTACAAAACCTAAATTTTACATTATTTTTTTTTATTTGAATACTATAAAATTATTATTGCTGATAGAACGTTACATTTTCAAATACCCCCCCCCCCTTGTTACAAATGGTTACACTTTTTCGAACCCCCCCTCCCCCCTAAAATGCGAACGTACTTTGTGAACGGCCCCTTATTAGAGTAGCATTTTTTTAATGGAAGATTTTTATGTGGGAAATTTAGGCTTAGGCTTTTTTGGAAATTTAATTAATTTATGTGACTTTGAAGGTTCAAGATTAAAATAATATTTTTTAATATTCGTGAAAACAAATTAGTCTTAGGAATCGAACTTCAATTTACATAAATATTTTTAGATACTTTATCAATTTAAAGCACTTAACAAACCGATCTACAAAAATTACAGAATCTCATCTCCAAAAAATGCGCTTCATTCCTAAAACATTCTTAAAATCACTCCCTTAATTCCTCCTATTTGTTCTTTCCTTTCGTGTGTCACTTTTATTAATTATAATTTTTATTCTGTAACAACTTAAAAAGGTGCTCAACCAAGGCACCTGATCTAAAAGTTTGTCCTCCTTTTTTACTTTTAATTCCTACAGTCTTCGTTTATATTTCCGTAATTAATTAATTTTCTGTAATGATTATAAATCTTACAATAAATTCTTTTTTTTTTATTTTCAAGAAGACATGAAGTGGGGAGAGACCACCTTTGTGGTATAGCAACAGACTATAAAAGGATATAAAAGTTCTCATCTCATAAAGCTTCATAACTATATTTATATTATTAACAATAATGGCATTATAACCTTTTTACCTCACTCGACTTATACACATCATACAGAAATGCCTAAGAAAATTTTTAACGAGATTTTGAATAAGTTTCATTGTCTTTTGAAGCAGCTTCGTTGCTACTTTCCTATTATATTAAAATCTTTACATTATTTAATGGTTTGTTGCTGTTGGTTACCTTCTTTAGCTTTGTATTGTGTCCTATACTTTCAGTTTCTATAACTCCTACTTCTTCAAGTTTAAGTGGAAAGGTTTTTCGGCAAGTAAAATTTCTGCTGTCATGATGATACTGATGATGATGATGATATTTTAAATTAAAATGAAGAATTACGTTCTTTGCTGAGGTTTTACAAGCCAATTCTCTGAAGATGCTTCAATTGAGAGATTTTGAGAAAATATTGAAATCTAAATGTTTTTTTGGAAATTAAGGAGTTTTGACCTGAGTTTTGACATGCGTTTTGATCAGATTTATGCAAAGTCTTAATCTGTTTTAATATTATATGATATATTAAAATGAAGGAATTGAACTTGTATTTTGACTGGAATTTTGAAAATTTTACATTTATTTTGATGGATGATTTTATTTTTAATTTTGAAAGATTTTTTAAATTATTTTTTTATAAATTCTCAGATATTAATTCTTTAAGATAGAAGCAAGGCTTCCGCAGATTATAATCTTTAAAATCTTTGTATGAAGATTATTTAAGATTATAATCTTTGTATGGGATTATTTCAAGATTATAATCTGCGGAAGCCTTGGGTAGAAGACAGTCTTTGTCAATAATTACGAAAAAAAAAATTTGAATTTTTAAAAATATGCGCTTAATCTACTTAAAATCCCACAACCATTTTTCATAATTCCACTCGACATCATCAACTTTGAGTATCTATACCTAAAGACAATTTAGTTAAAAGTAAAGTAAGAAGTAGATGAAGAGCTTTTCCACTCAAGAAGATTTTCATTCAATTCAATTTCTCAGATTTTTTTCACACAATCCTCCTCTTCATGAACGAGAGAGATAGATGAGAATAAAAAAAAAAGTTTTAATTAGAATCTATGGAATGATGTTATAAATTAATTTCTTTTCTGTCCCCCACTCAACCCTCCATACACCATCCCTCATGCTGTAAAAATATTTTTAAGTAATTCTTATTTTTTCTATGGCTTAAATGTGCGAAAACACATAGAAAAAAGAAGGAAATGAGGAGAGAAAGCAACAAGTATAACGGTGGTCACTCGTGACCGACGAAAGCGCATTTTCCGCGATCAGTAAATACACAAAGAATTAAAACCCCAAAAGTACAAAGCCAAATATTTAACTATAACCATTCTTTATTTACCCAAAAATTTAAAATTGACAGAATAAAATGGATGAAAAACATTATGCAACATAGAATTAAAAAAAAGCAAAAAAGTATTTGGTCACGTGCTAGGTTTGAACCCTTGACTCTCATGATGAGTCGCGCACTCTACCACTTACGCCACCGCTGTTCTTTTTTTTGAAATTCCTATTTGACAATTTGATTATTTATATTGATGAGTTTTTTTTAAATAAAAGTGAATTATTTTACAATTTTCACAAAATTTTCCGGAAAAATTATGAAAAATCCATGAAAATAGAAAACTAAACAACTAAAATATCAAAAAAATATAAAAAAAGTAATTATCTATGAAAATTGTATGAAAATATTGAAAATTTTAACAAAAATCGTCGGAAAAACTCGGGAAAATTGTGAAAATGGAAAATTATGACATGATTTAATATTATATGTCATTAGAAATCAAAAAAGTATCAAAAAAAGCAAAAAAAAAAAATTGTCATCGGTGGGATTTGAACCGAGGACAGCTAAGGTTTTGAAAAGTCAACATTTTAGTGCATTCGACCACACTAACGCATACAAAGAAATGGCATTTTTGGCACTTTTTACGCTGGTTCCAGCAGAGGAAGTGACCATTCGTGCTGATTTTTTCGCCAGCTCTAGCCAGACATACTACACACATTTTAAGCCAAAAACCGCATCAAAAAAGCTTAACCCTGAGGAGGAGATGCGATGACAGACAGACAGACAGACAGACGGACGGACGGACAGACAGACAAAGTGCGGATAATAGCGTCCTTTTCCCAAGAGGAAAATGCGCTAAAAAAGTGCAAATACGATAAAGAAAAAAAAATAATTAATCCCTAATTGAATACTAAATGTGCTCTACAAAAATTACAGCTGCGTAAATTCTCAGCTCAATAATATTCATCATACGACAGCCAACAATTATATTGAAATTTTGTTGAATGATGAGGAGAGGCTTATAAGACCACACCGCATAAATCCTCTTCCACTGTTTCGACTTTTTGGAAGTAATTTAATTGAAAATGGAAAAATTTTTGTTCTCTACTTCTTGCTGTGGTCTTAGTTGAAATTGATTGAGTTACTTTAGTAGATAGTCAATTCTTTTTAAATATTTACTCACTTCCTCCTCTTTTCTTGTTTTTTGAATGGCTTTGGAAGTTACTTCGGTATTTATAGAACTTCTTAGAGATTTTTTAAGGTAAACAATTAGAATGGCTGCTTAAATATTAATAGTAATTAGTATCGATTTTTGTGTATCGAAATTAGGTTGGATTTATTTATTTTTTGGATACTTATTGAAAATTTAATTAAGTTGAACTTAAAATTAAAATAGAAGAACTTAAAAAGTGACTGCCTTGACATGTTTTTTAAATTGAAAACCTAATTGAAAGTGTTTGAATATCTAGCAGTATCATCAATAATGATACCGAATATCACGTCCTAATCTAGTTGAACTAAGATTCTATTCGATTTCTACACCAAACTGCTCACCACATAGAAATTAAATTTTTTTTCCACATACAAATATATGAAATTTTCACATAATTCCAACCTACACACCACCTCCCTCATTTTATTCAATTCTCTTTTTATTCTTTTCTCATTTCAACGATGATTATTTGTTTCACCAACAAAATACGAAAGTAGAAAAAATAAAATAAAAATTTTCGCATGTATTTTTGCAATTTTTCAGAGCCTTTGATGTGTCATTAACACACGCATTTAAAATGAAATTGAAACCGGAATGGAAAAAAATAAAAATTTTCTTTTTTTTCACCCTATTTGGAAAATTCTACCCAATTTATATTCAGTCTAATATAGCATCTATTGATAAATGTAAAGTAATTTACACGCAGGAAAAGAGCAAAAAGAGCAACAACATTTTATTGGCATGGAATGAATTTTTACAGGAATTTCTAAATTTGTTAAGTCAAGGAATATTGGCAACAATAATAATTTTTCATTCTCATCACAAAGTGGAAATTCTCTTGATTTTTTTATGTGAGGAAATAAATTTATTTGTAATTTGAAGGCATCAACTTTTTTTTGCACCGACGGGTTGTTTACGCAAACTGAATTTTAAATTTTTCACACCCCTCACCTAGATTTTTACTTTTTTTTATTTTTTTAGACTCTTGTAAATGTGTATCGAGAGACTACATTGAAGTTGAAGACTTTTACATTAAATATTTGATATTGTGAAAATTTGTTTCATTTTAATGCTCTTTTCCTTGTCAGAAGCATTTATTCCGTTGTATTGTATGTAGGCAGGTGGGGAGTAAGTTGCAGTTTTTAATATGATATAATATAAGGTAAAATTGAATAGATTTACACTATGAACTAGCCAAATAGCCAAAACTTGCAAAACTATTAAAATATTCTTAAAATTTCAAAAAAACATGCAAAATTTTCGACAAATCTTCAGACTATCTCAAAATAATTCATTCATTCCAAAATTACAAGCTAATTCTCATTCACAAAAATTCCCCTATCTACCCCCCTGAACATCCAACAATAAATAAAACAACAAAAGGCAAAAAGTGAACATTTACACTTCTTTTTTTATTGCCTTCCACTTACAAATGGAATTTTTAATTTTGACCCAGAAAATAAAAGAAAAGTAGGAAATTCGTTACACAGCATTATCAGCAGTGAAAATTCCTTCTTCTATTTCACAAATTGAAAAATTGAATTAGGTAATTTAAAACATGAGAAAATTGAAGAACTTTTTTTTCTGCTTACTTCCATCATCATGCCATTCGCATCAATTTTTGTAGCATTTTTTGCTCTTTTTATTATTTTGTTGGAACTGAGTTTTAGAAAGTTATTGTCGAGGTTGCCATTTTGTTCTTGTTCTTTACTATTTACCTGGAAATTTTGTGAGATTTTGGATTGAAAGACTTTTGAATTGATTTTTCGTAGAAATTTGGTAGAATTTGTGATTTATTGATTTCTAGGATTTAAAAAGTCATCAAAAGAAATCAAAAGAAATTTTAATGTGTTTCCCTAACAGGCAATGATTACAATCAGATACGATATTTGTGATTACGAAACGGTTTTGAGATGACGAAAATTTTCGTCATCACTCCATACATTCATTTGATTACAGTACGGTACCGACACGATCGCGCTAATTTGATTACAATCACAGATCGCGATCATTATCGTATCTGATTACAATCACTAACTTGCATGCAAGTGGAAACTTGCATGCAATTTTTTAAATTTCATAATCACTGATTGTAATCACTGATCGTAATCACAATGATCACGATCAATAATTGTAATCACTGATTATGATCATTGATTGTAATCAGTGATTGTAATCATTGATTGTAATCAGTGATTACAATCACTTCGGGGGGAATGATTACGAAAAAAATTAAAATATTATTTTTTTCGGTGGGGCCGAAATTTTCAAGCATTTTTTTTTTATTAGTATTAGGGGTTATTAGTATTAATGTTAGTATTAGTTTTTTTATATTAGAAATTTTTATACTTAGAAATTTTTCGGTCACCCATCCTTTGTCGTTGCGTTGCTTAACTTTCGAGATCTCGCGTTTTTCCTTGAAGTCACCATCTGTAATTATATAATAATTTAAATATGGCAAAAGACATATTTAAGTTACTATATATTTTTGATGTACTTTTTTACAGTTTTAACGCTCGATTAGTGTACGGGGGTTGATTTTCAACTGTTAGAGAAGTTTTACATTGTTTAATAATTAGTTTAATACGAGTTTAATCAATTTTTCTCGTGATTACGATCGTGATTGTAATCAGTGATCGCGATCAGTGATTACAATCAGTTGTGAGTGTGATCAATGATCATGATCAGTGATTACAATCAGTTGTGAGCGTGATCAATGATCATGATCAGTGATTACAATCAGTTGTGAGCGTGATCATAAAAAATTTTTTGAATTTCGAATTTTTTTAATGATTACGAAAAGTTTTCTTTGATTACAATCAGTGATTACAATCAATGAACATGATCTTTGATTATGTTCAGTGACCACAATCATTGATCATGCTCATAGCTGATTGTGATCATTGATTATGTTCAGTGATTGTAATCAATGATTACGTTCATGATTGATTACGCTCATTGATTACAATCAGTGATTACAATCTCTGATCGTGCAAGTAACTTTTTTAAAGTTTCTGAAAAATTTATTTGATTACAATCAGTGACTACAATCATTGATCACGCTCATAACTGATCGCGCTCAATGATTATGTTCAGTGATTATAATCATTGATCACATTCACAAATGATTACGCTCATTGATTACAATCAGTGATTACAATCGTTGATCGTGAAAGGAAATTTTTTTAATGATTACGAAAAGTTTTCTTTGATTACAATCAGTGATTACAATCAATGAACATGATCTTTGATTATGTTCAGTGACCACAATCATTGATCACAATCAGCTATGAGCATGATCAATGATTATGTTCAGTGATTATAATCCTTGATTACATTCACAATTGATCACGTTCATTGATTACAATCAGTGATTACAATCTCTGATCGTGCAAGTAAGTTTTTAATGTTTCTGAAAACTTTATGTGATTACAATCAGTGACCGATACAATCATTGATCACGCTCATAACTGATCGCGCTCATTGATTATGTTCAGTGATTGTAATCAATGATTACGTTCACGATTGATTACGCTCACTGATTACAATCGGTGATTACAATCAACGATCATGCAAGTTTTTGTCAAGTTATTTTTTTAGATGATTTTAAAAAATATTTGATTACAATCAGTGATTACAATCAACGATTATATTCACAACTGATCGTGATCAATGATTATGTTCAGTGATTATAATCGAGTGATCACGATCGCAATTGATTATGTTCAATGATTACAATCAGTGATTACAATCATTGATCGTGCAAGTAATTTTTTTAAATGATTACGATAATATTATTTGATTACAATCAGTGACCATAATCAATGATTATGCTCATGATTGAGCGTGATCAACGATTACAATCATTGATTATAATCATTGATTGCGTTCATAGTGATTATGTTCATTGATTACGATCAGTGATTGTGATCACGACTGATCACGATCAATGATTATAATCAGTGATTACAATCGAGTAAATCATATTTTTTTTCTTATTTGTTTGATTACGAAAATTCATACTTGATTACAATCATTGATCGTGATCAGGTGATTACAATCAAACTTATGCAAGTTGGCATGTTCTGATTGTAATCACTGATTGTAATCTAACGATGCGATCACGAAAATATGAAAAAAAGGTCGATAGTGATTACAATCACTATCGTGATCGCGTCGGAATATCGTCATCATTGCCTGTTAGGGTTTCTAATATTCAATTAAAATTAATCCCTAGTGTCAAGCATCTTTTCCTTTAAATTGTTTATTTCCATCTTAATAGTTTTTTAATCAAGAATAAGAGCAACTTATGCTGTTGTAACCCTCAGATTAAACAATGATAAATGTTGTTCTACAAAAAATAAAATCATAGGGTAAGAAATGCATCGAAAATATTACATTTGGGATTTGTTCCACACCAAAAATGATTTTTAAGTTATAAATGATGTTTTATACAGAAAATTGAGAGTTTATCAACTTCAAAATTGATTCAAAGTTAATCGAAATATTAACCGAGATCAAAGCTCATCAATTTCGCTACAAAACCTTATAAACTATCCATTAATACGCCAAATCATCCTCAATCCAAAAAAACGAAACATTTTTCTTCCCATTTGTAACTAAAATACACTTATAGACTCTATGCTCACTAAAGTAGAATAAATGAATGAAATTATTCAACTTCTCTCACTTTCCTCTTTATGCCCCTCCTGTGATAAATGATTAAAGTTTTTTTTTCCTCCACTTCTATTCTCGTTTTCATTTCCCTACAAACATTTTATTGTAAATGAAAGAGAAAATTTTCTAGCAATGTCATTCATTTGTCACAATTTTTCAGCAGAGAGCTCATTATGAGGATTTCTCCGATTTTTGTTCTTTTATTTCTGGTTTTCATGATGAACATAATATAACCTTGAACTCTTCCATCTCCATCTCGTCATGTTCCATACGATTGCATAATATAGGATAATATGTGTGTGAGAGAATAATCTTAAGACACAGATCTATGAAGCCATAAGCCTTATCCAGCATACGTAATTAAATTTTTATTAAACGTTTTTGTTTACACAAAATGAGATTTTTCTTTTTAATAGGGAATTGTATGTCAGTAATGTCATTCATACCTTAAAGGTTAAAATAACTATTTATATGTCCTTCTTATTCCATGGTTAAGAAGGAATTTTGTTGTTTAAGGGCTCTATTTTTGAGGACAGAAAAGCGGAAACATTTTTGACTGAAATGCTTATTTAAATTGGAAATTTGGAAAATATTTCTTGTGAAGTATGTAATTTCAGACAAAATTTTTAAGTTTTTTTTTTTAATTTATTGTTATGTATTTTTTAGTTAGTTTTATAATTTTAATCCATAATCTGGTCACTTTTTGATGAATTTAAGATCTAAACGGCATGAATGATGAATGTTATAATTTTTTTAAAGTTCTAGAATGCAGAGTTGCAAACAGATATCTGTACACAGATGAAAACCGTACAATTCCTTGATAATTTGTAGGGTTTTGTCAGAATTTGGTAGGTTTTTTTAATGAATTTAAGATCTAAACGGCATGAATGATGAATGTTATATTTTTTTACAAAGTTCTAAAGCTCCATAAATTCAGACATCATTCATAAAAAAATCCCCAAAGCTAGTCTGTGTTTTTCTTTCAAGTTTTTATTTTTCCAGCCACATCCCCCGTCACTATTTCTTCCCTTTGATGTGCAAATGTATATATACACGACATAAGTGCTTGCTTAAAGATTTCAATTTCATTACCGACAACGAGTATCTCTCTCTTCCTAGCTGTGTCGTAAAATGACTTTTAAGAGCTCGACAGAAAAAGCCGTTTTGAAAAATTTAATTCCGCAAAATTAATTCCGACTTGAAAAAAAGTTTGTGTGACTCGTCTTTCGTATCTCATTTGCGTGCATGATATTACAGGATTTTGATGATGGTTAAATTAATTTTTTGCCATCTTCTTCTTTGCAAAGCTCTTTTTCTTCCTCTTTTGAGGATAACGATAAGGCAAAAAAATGCATGAAAAAAATGAAGAAAATTAAGTTTTATGAAATTTTTATTGCCTTTTTTTTTCCTCGTCTGCTTTCCTTTTCTTTTATTCATTTTTCTAGTGCTTATATTTTTAAGCTTGAGCTATAATGAATGTTATAGTTTTCGTGATAATCTCATAAAATATAGTTAAACAGCTTCCATAAAAAATGTCGTGAACTTTTTCTTTCCCTATTGACTTTTTTTTTCGTCGTCGTAAAAATATTGTTAGTGCCTTTGGGGATGTTTTGTGAGATTTCTTTAAGGAAGGATTGAATGGATTTGTTTAAATGAGATTAAGGAATAAGTATGACTTTTTTAATGAATGGAGTATTTAATGAAAATAAAGAAATATTCAGTGAAATTATTGATTTTAACCATTGGGAAGCATGAATTTTTTATCAATTTAATAAACCAAAAAATTAACCAAAAATTCACCACAAGGACCTCATTTTACTTCCCAATATTCATAACAAAAAATTTATAAGCCGAAAATAATTGTCGAATAAACAACATTCATGATTATGAAATTATGATTATCTAAGCTATATTTTCATTTTCATAAGCTTCAATGGGTTTGGTCCGATTGCCCACTGACGATTGCCCACTCATTATTTGCCCACTGACATTAGCCCACTGATTATTTGCCCACTGGTACTTTTGCCCACTAGTATTTTTGCCCATTCATTTTTTTCCCATTGATTACTTGCCCACTGGTACGTTTACCCACTGATACATTTGCCCATCACTCATATCCCCACTCATTATTTTCCCACTCGTAAGTTTGATCTTTGATAATTTTGCAAAAAAAACTTACCTATCACAGGTATAGCTTTTTTGTAAAAAAAGCAGATTTTGAACATTTAACTTTTAAGAAATTTTTGATATCTAGGAAAAATCCGTACAAATTAAGGATATTCAAATTCCAGTATCATTTTACTTAAGTAGCAGAACTTTTAAACTTTTATCACCTCGATGCAATTGTAGATGCAACTTCATCTGAAGTCCTCAAAATTTTGTTAATTTTGATATTTTGCTTTTTACTTTTTATTTGTATATGTAAAAATTAATATAGTTCCAGCTTTAAATATACAAAAGAAAAAAATTAGATGAAACTAGTAAAGTTATATTTGCACAAATCCATAATGTTGATAAATCATAAACGCAAATAATAAAACTTCAATTCACAGTCATAAAAGTTATATGTTTATTATAATTATGTATTGAATATCGAATAAAACACTTCTCTTTCTATGCCCAAATTGTATAAAAGTCAATAGACATATTTCTGCTGCAAATCTGCTCAATCAAGACAATACTAAATCTTTTACAATTTGCACCTTAAAGAAGACTGTATACCCATGCATGATGCATCCAATTAAAATATATTTCAAATTTTCCTATCCTTGTTTGGCCTTTCATGGACACACAAGGATGAAACTTTAGTCAAATTGAGCGTTTATAAGGTTAAAAGTATCTCATATATTTTTAATAATTGAACAAACTGTAAAACTTTAATGAAATTAAAAATTTTAAGTTTAAAATTAGCTGTCATATTTAACATTTTCTTAGCATAGATTATAAATTATAACCTTGAAGCTGCAATAATAAGCATAAAAAATTTTATAACCATCAAAAACTTGAATTAATTCATCTTTACCAATTGTTAAAAAAAGTTTGACGAAAAATAATTCTTTAAAAAATATCAAAGATCAAACGTACGAGTGGGAAAATAATGAGTGGGGATATGAGTGATGGGCAAATGTACCAGTGGGCAAACGTACCAGTGGGCAAGTAATCAATGGAGAAAAAATGAATGGGCAAAAATACTAGTGGGCAAAAGTACCAGTGGGCAAATAATCAGTGGGCTAATGTCAGTGGGCAAACAATGAGTGGGCAATCGTCAGTGGGCAATCGTCATACTCCCGCTTCAATTCGTTACGATTAACCTTTAATGTCGAAGAAATTAGCTGCAATAATTCACATCAAAATTACTCGTGCATCAAAAGTCCTGATAAATTTATTTTATTTTCCTATGAAAAAATCTTTCTAGCATTTTTTTGATTGATTGATTGCGGAATAAAGTTTTATTTTTCTTTGTATATTTCAATCTCCTTCCATCTACATACAGCTTTGAATACCGTAAGCAAATGTATAACCTCAAAATGATTTCCTGACTTAATACAAAAAGAAAGGTGCTTCATCATATAAAAATCATCTTTAATAAATTTCTTTTCCTGCTCTTTTTTTTCTTCTTTGTTTTTACCGCGCTTATTATTGCTTCTTCCTTGTTGCAAGCCAAAACAAACTCGAAAAGAGAGACAAAGGTGATTTTGAAAAATGCGAGAAAAATGAAAATAAATGAATGAATAAGTGAAAAACGAGATGAGAAAAATTAGATTTTTTGTGAGTTATTGAATGTGGGTGTGACATTGGCGCATTTTATAAAGTTCAAAAAATAGGATCGATTCTCTCAAAATGATGTGTAAATTTTTGTAATTTTAGGTTTTGACATCAAAATAAATCCTAAACTAACTTAAATTTAATGAATTTCCAAAAGTCACAAAATTCAATTTTACCAATTTAAAGATTCCCAGCAAGTACAAAATGCTAAATAATCACCCTCAATATCTCCTCAAAACCTCCTCAAAAATATACAAAACAGTCGATTACAATGAGTATTTTCACTCGCATTTGACATGCCTTAAGATAAAAGGGAAAATCATCATCATCATCATCATCGTTGTTGTCGCGATGCGGAAAAGAAAAAAAAACGAAGGAGAAGGCCAAAAGTGAAGTTTGGTTCATCAAATAATTTTACTCTCGAGTTGAGTCGCATTAAATTGTAATTTACTTTATGCAAATAAGTAAAGAACGAAGAAAAAGCGTCAGAAGGAATTTCACTTGTACACCTCCCCTCCTCAAAAAATAGCGAATAGCGCCTGTAAAGAAAATTTCAATGTGTCTCTTTTTCATTGATTTTTGTACGCGTGAAATGCTTGAAATTTTCCCAAAAAAATATATTTTACGACTACAGCATCTTTTGCTACTACGTAAATCAATAATGAATTTTAATGAAGAAAGTTATTCGAGCGAGTAAAGCTGAGCTAGGGTTGTTATCAAATTAAATCGATTTGCACCTCATATTTTAGCGACATTGTGTGTGTATGCGTGTAATATGCCCTGGAATTTTAGAAGGAAGGGATGAGAAATGAACAATGTGGAATGATGAAATGTTACTGATTATATTTTTTTTTCTCATTCAATTTTCCTATGTTACATGACGCTTCCCTTTGATACATCAGCATATACAATTTTTTTATTTGAATGGAAGTTGCCAGGTGTATGAACTTGAGAATATTGAAATTAAATTTGTTTTGAAGTTTCAAATTGGATGCATTTGATGAGGTATAGAGGAGTTGGGGATGATTAAGATAAACAATAGAAAATTGGGTTAAGTTTAAGGTTGTCACTGACTGATCCCTAATTCTTGGAATTTATTGCAAATTTATTGCAATTTTTGAAATGTTTTTATTGAACTTGAATTGATTCAGTCAAAATAATCGATTCCAAAATTGATTTTATTTCCATGAATCCAATCCCTGCACTTGAAAAAAGCTCTTTCTGCTCTACTGAAAATATATTAAATTTCATTGATAACAAAAGATGGAAAACTTTTTACTTTTTTTTTCTCTCAACTCCTCACTCAACTGTGCATGAATTGAGATTGGGTCTAGAATTACACAAACGAGTGAAAGAAGACAAAGTGATTTTGCACAAAAAAAAGAGAATCTTTTTTTGTCATCATGTGTGTATCAGTTATTCTCACATGGCATTCACAGGAATGCATACATGAGCAAGCACAATAAATTCAAGTTACGATATTGATCGTACAAACAATTTAAAAATGAAAATTCTTTATCAGGAGAAAAAAGCTCCACACAGCATTTATAGCTCTTTTGTTGACTGCTGTTTTTGGATGTGAACTGGTGAACTGGTGAAGAAGTTTGTCTCTTGCTGATTGAATAGATTTTAAGTTGATTTCAGATCATTAAATTGTTACCAGTCACTTTTTAACAGTTCACTTGTTAATGATTTTCATTCCAAATTTTTAAAATATTTAAATTCAAACCAAACCTTAATTTTCAACAAAAAATGCGCCTTAAACCCTCACCTTCAAGGACTTTCCAACTTGTCCATTTTCTCATGAAACTAAGCTCATTCCCATACATACTGGTACATCCATAGATTGTACATACATACATTCATAAAAAGCAACAATAAGACTGTCTCAAGCAGTGATGACGTTAAGCACTTGTACACCTCATTTAGCAGCATGTCCATGAAACCTCATCACATTTGCATAACTCGTTTCGGATTTCTTTTTTTTTTTCTTCTCCAATGCTTTGCTTTTTCGCTCATTCTCTCAACCAGTCTCTGCATGCGTCTGTATACAATATTTATATATAATTTTTTTTTTCTACTGCCATCTCACTTTAAAAGACCATGATTTACAGTTTTTTTTTGTGAGATTGGAGAAGGTTCGTTAAGAGCTAAGAGAGTATATAACATATAAAAATAAGCTTCACATTCAGTTGGTTTCGAGAAACTGCACACGAAGCAATTGAGTTGAAAGCAAAAGTGTTTTATTGCGTAATTTTTCATTTTCATTTAAAGTTCAACTTAGAAGGAATAAAAATAAAAAAAACAAGAAGTGAATGATGAAGAGCATTCTAGTAAGTATAGTGTGTGCATTCAACAGGAGTCTAGTCGAATGGAAAATTGAAAGGAATTTTAGTGTAAACATGAAGAGTTTTTGTAGTTTAATTGCATCAATTATATGGATTATGACATTATTATGAGAAAGTCTCACTTACTACTCGACATTATTATTATCATGATTATTTCATGATGATAGCTTGTAAAAGTTGAATGAGTGCAAATTGTTAGAGATTAAATTATAATGAGAATAATAAATAGGTTTTAAAGCTTGGCTTACTCTTGAGTTTAAATTTTGTCTCGATGAGGTAGTGCTGTTTAAGTATCAAAGGATGTTATCATTAAAATCTAATTAGATGAAATGAGGGATTTAATTTAGTGATTAATTATGTTGATACTGTGAATTAGATGAGAGATTTAGATCGAAATTTTATGACTTCCTTAATTTTATATGGTGTATGAGCACGAGTTGGTATGGTAGAATTTTGTAAGAATTTATAAGGATTCTGGCTTTTGAATACTAAAATTTTATAATAATTCAATTAAATCTTCAATATTTCATCATTTTGATCTCAAAACGCCATCGCTTTTGTTTCAAAATTTTACAACAAAAATTTTTATTTAATTTGCAAATAAACGTAATTTTCAGCAATATTTTACATAACTCATAAAATATTTAGTGCAAGCTTATTAATTGTCGATCATTTCACATCGATTCAAGGTTTAACAGCTGAAATTTTCTCTGTCAAATCAACGGTCAATAATGCACCCCTGACCTTCAAAAATGTTCCGGTTCTTCTCGTTAAACCTCCATACATTCCCAAACTTCATCAATACATTCAATATTTAATTAAATCCCCTTAATAACCTGCCAAAATCCATCAAAAGGAAGCTCAACAAACTACTTACAACACTTTGATGTAGTTTCATTCAAAAAATTTTAATTGAATCATGAAAGCAATTTTCTGTTAATCGATTTGAGATAAAATCCATTAAATTGATTCTATTAAGCATAAAGCGTTCATTCATACGTGCTTCATTCAGCATTATTTTGAACTTTAATGCTTTTGACATTTGCAAAATTTCCTCATATTAAAATTATTTTTATGGATTTATAAACAATTCTGTGAATTTCGTGTATGTATGTAAAATGAGATTTTAAGGTATTTTAATGGAAAATTTGTAAGAATAATTTTTTGGATGTTCTGAATAGAATTTCAATGTAAGGTTTTTAAGCAAATGGTAGCCAACAATTTTTGTAAAATGGCCTATAGGTTGGTCATCACTTTTAAAGACCACTCTCAAGTAATCATGATTTTGATTCATTTTAAGCCTAGATTCCAGCTTAAATACCTGAATTGGAACCTCTAAGGCATTATATTCTCCATTGACATCCCATCCTCCGTACAAATTACAACAATTAATGAGAAAAATATTAAATTACAAATTCGCATCAACCGAGACTAAACAAAACAGAAAAAAAAATTATTTAAATACCTGAACAAAATTCTTCTAAAGATGAATCACACAAAAATCAAGGCTGAATATCATCATCATCATCATCATTTTACATTAAAATCGTATTTGATTTTTTTTTAAATTCCCCGAACGCCTTGCAAAAAACAACACAAAAATTCTTTTTCTTAAGAAATGAGGCACACAGCAGAATAACATTTCACTTTTATTTGGTAAAGATCAGCTTATCGGATATATTTTTTATAAGCTTCTCGACTGTTCTTAGTATCAATTTTTTAAGGCAGCATGACTCATTCAAAACAATTTTATGTCTCACATTTTGCTTTGATTTTGAGATTCGTCATGTCCCAAAGCCCATGCATAGCTTATGTAATAATTTCACTTTTCAATTCAATATTTATATACATACCAATAAATGTAATTAAGGTGAACATACATAGGCGTTATTGGTGTTGAAAGGTTCAATAGCCGTTAAGCACGATAGTGAATATTTTATTTGTTTCATGGACTGACTTGATTTGTGGATTAACATGGAAGTTTCATTGAATTTTATCAAGCACATAAATGTTGTTTTTTTAGTTGCTGGTTGATTCTTCTTTTTATTCTTGTTGCTTGCCTGCTTAAATGACGGAAGCTTTGGTTATGTTTCACACGATTTCGTGCAAATAGGCAGTAATTATGTTTGGATTGAGTGAATGGGTTTGGGTAATTTTAATGAAATCATTTTGAGGATTGTCGAGATAGAAATGGATTTAAATGGAATGGAATGGAAATTTTTGGAAGTGACTTCATGTTCACATACCACTCTTGAATTATTTTATAATTTTCCAAATTTTCTGTTGCTTAACTTAGAGTATTCAAATTAAAGAAAACTACTCATTATAATTAGTTTCAATATTTATTTTCCCAATCCCAATTCCCCCACCTTACAAGCCATTTAAGATAATGAAGTGCTTTAAACTTCTTCGTTCAATGATGCACTGAGTGTTTAATTTATTGTACAGAATCTGAATTAAAATTAAATCTAATGCAATCTTAATCTTTAGGAGTTAAAACTTTTCTCATAAATTTTTTCAAGTGATTTACTTAAGCTGCTATCAGGGCTGCTATGCAAATGTTTCTGATATTGATTAATTCCCTATAGTTTTCTGGGTTACTTAAGATAAGTTTTAGATGCATTTAAAGTTGATTTAAGGGAGAATTTATCACTGAAAACTAGGACATCTGGGAAAATTTTGGTATCAAATTAAAAATAAATCAAAACCTAATAATTTAATTTTCTCAAAGCTTCACGTATTTGCTTAATATCAAAAAACATTGAATCTCAATTCATCATTCAATTACATCAATAAGCCCATCTAAAAGCAATCAAATCCTTTCAAATTCCCTCCAAACCTCACTTCTTCGTACACCAAAAAAAACGACATCAATTGAATAAGCTATTATCCATCCCACACACACATTACCTTTAAATAACAATTCATTACCATAAAAGCTTTTTCCCTGTAAATCCACATCTTTCTCTTTTTATTATTTCACTTACAGATTTTCATTACAATAATTGGCTTAACACTTGCCGACGTATCACATATTGTTGACACAACAACGGAATATAACATCCCAAATCCATATAGTTTTCAATATGAAGCGGGACGTTATCCAGGACACGTAGACAGTAAATATTTAATTTTATTAAACAGCATAGGAGGAAATAAAGATTCTGTGCAATATGACACAATTTTCTACAATGGAATTTTTTTTTTTTTTTTTTACTTCTTAATAGGAACTCATGCAGAAGTTGGAGATGGTACAGGTGTTGTACGTGGAGCTTTTTCTTATGTTGATCCACGCCAACAAGTTCGAACTGTTGAATATGTTGCTGATGAGCAAGGTGAGGATGGGTGGGTTTTCGGGTTAATTGGGATGCAAAAATTTTACAAAACTGGCACAGATTTTGCTTGAAATAAGTCTCCCCGAAAGGTACAGATCGAATAATCTAAATGAAATCCAGCACCAAGCCGGAGTGAGGCCAGCACCACTCCGGCATAAATTGTATGCAAGCTTGGTGCTGGCCTCACTTTAGCTTTGTGCCAGATTCCATCTTGATTATCCGATCCGTTCCTTTCGGGCTCGACTCTATCCTTAAGGATTTTGTACCATAATGTGAACTTCCTTAATACAAGCAGTTTAGAACCAAATATCTCATGTTTTAGCAACTGTCATTCATTAATTCTTTGCCATTCTCATCAAATTTTAATTTCAAATTCCAGGATTCCATCCACAACTCTCACACCCAGTTCAAGACACAAAAGCTGTTCAATTAGCAACTCAACGTCATTTTGACTTGTACAACAAGATTGCTGCAAGAAATTCTGATCCAAATTACACTGCTGATAGAGGACATCCAAAAGAAACCGCCGCTGTTGGTAAGTCTTCCTCCTCATTTCAATTATTGATTCCTCAATAATATGTTTAAGTATACAAAAAAATATATAACTTTATTTTCATTGAATTATTTAGCATTCGCAAAGCAGAAGCATTTTGACTTGTTCGAAAAGATTGCTGCTGAACATGCTAGAATCGGTGAAGAACAATTGGCACAACGATTGGCATTCGAGGCCACATCAATTCGTAATGAGGAAGAGCAATATCAATAAATAAACGCACTGAAGGAAAACGAAAAAAAATATAAATAAAAATAAAATAAAGTTTTAACGATGTTATGAACATTATTTTTGTATCTTTGCTCGCCTGCTGATTCTGTTATTTGTTCTATGGATGAATATTGATTTCACACGAAGTGTAAATAAAAATGAAAGTTGGTTTATAAATTTTTAAGTTAATGCGTATTAATTGTTTTTTGGAATGAAATAAATTTATTGGAATTCAATTCCTTCTATGATGTTTTTCAATGATTGTCTTCCTTTTTGTAGAAGCTCAACACAAAGCATCTAAAAATAAAAATTGAACACCTTACTTGTCAAATTAACTCCCACAAAAAAAAATTGATAACTTTATTCAAGACATCAATGATGATAAAAATTTACATAAATCATCAAAAGACATCCAGGTGAGAAAGCTGTCAAAATCATCCAACACATATACCAGCACCATTAGAATTTTTTCTTTACATTTTACTTCTTCCAAATTTCAATTTAATTCCGATAGAGAGCTTTTCAAATTTGCGATTATATCATGAATGGCATTCGCATTTGAGCGAATTTTTCTCAGTTCCATGGATAAATGTAAAAGCTTCTCATCATCCTCGCCTGCAGTCGTAAGAAAAGAAAAAGAAAATAAAAAATAAAAATGTGAAAAGAAATTTATATTTTTTTGAATGGAGGGGGTTGTTTGTAAATGATGTTACTTTGAATGTTTAATATTTTGAGTACCTAAAACTGACGGCTAGTGTCAGAAAAATTCAAATGTAGATTGTAATTTTCCATCAAGTACAATCACTTCTAAAAGTCACACATCACTTCCAAACATCCCCCACACTAATGTTAGAAACGATTTTGAGTAGAAAAGAAAAAAAAATTCATACTTGATTGACATTCAATGGGCATTAGAAAGCTTGCGAATTGAGATTGAGGACGCTGATATTTTGGTATAACAGGAACTGTTGGAAATATTCGTGGTATTTTATCGCTCTTGTTTTTTGCTTCACTGGAAATTTTCCTTTCATCACACGATTCTTTATTATTCTTCATACTTTTCATGGCTTGGCTACAAAAAAATTTAAAGCTGAATTTTTATTTTTACTGTCGACGAACAAAAAAAATATAACTAAAAATAAATTCTCAAATTTCAATGCTCACTTGATCACATTTTGCTCTATTTAATTCACAATTTTCTTCATCTCATGTGCATTTAAAGTAATGTAATCCTTTAACAACATAAATCCTTCAGGAAACGAGCAATGAAGGAAAGAAAATAGGTGAAATTTATTTGTATAGGAAATTTGATTTTTTTCATTCTCTCTTATCATCTTCACATTTTCTTCTTTTATTCACGCTATGATGATGCTAGGCAGATGAAATGAAATTGGGTAAGGATGATCTGAGATGATGTGAGAGTGTTGAGGGATTGGTGCGCTTTTTTTGAAAAATGATGGTGTTGAAATTTTTTTGAGCCTTTTTTGAAGTTTACTAAAGGGATTCTTTAATGGATTTCAAAGAAAAATAATGAGGAAAAATTGAAATTTTGTCTTCACTCATGACCGTTCACTTAAAACATCCATCAAAAACTTGGATTTTTAGATCCACACACCAGTAATCAATATATTTGTCTGATTAATTGCTCGACAAAATTACCAATACGGTCACCTTACTACAGTCAAATAATAACCACATTTGTAGTAAATTGATGATAAATTGCTGAATTAACCAAAATATTCACTGCAACATATGATTCCACGTACATCGCTCCATATTTTGATATTAAAAATTATAAAAACTTCCATTTTGCACATGATTTTTAATCCCTAAATCCAGCCAACCACCTCTAAAACTACAAAAATCAAGAACCAAGAAAATGTGAAGCAAAAAATAATAAATTTTTGTCAGAAAAGATAGAAAATCTGATAACAAAAAGTGTTTATTTCAACAGGCCTTTTGGGCATTTTTCTTATGTGAATAGAAAGCAATAAGAGAAGAATAAGATGTGAATGAAAATACAATAATATGTACAATACATATAAATATAGAATTCGAATGAAAATGTACTCGAGAGTAGAGAAGAAAATTGAAGAGCTTTTATCAAATTTTGCATGTGCTTAAGTGTCTCTCGATAGTCTTATATGCCATTCATACACAATTTCCAAGTAGGAGGTGAAGGAATAAAATGAGATGTTAAATGGTTTATCTGACTGAAATCAGTGCCATTCTGATTCTCGTTACATGAAAGCTCTTGAGCTTTTCATCACTCTTATGGATTTTACTATTATTTCCACATATATGTGTAATAATATTTATCTGTTCCTATTTTTGTTAGCTATGAATATATCACATACTCTATATAAGCATTTGAATTAATTTTGTTACTCTATTTTACTTCCTTGGTGCTATGGCTCCTTACAAAATTTTATGGCAGGTATTTTATGTAAATTTATACAGAATAAATTTAATTTTGCTTAATGATAAAATAGACATTATTAGGATTATATTCAGCTTTTATTAAAGACTCTTTCCTTTAATTACAGAGAAATAATGGCCTCATTTCAATTTACTGCTTAGGCAATGGATGGAAACTTTTGAATTTAACAAAAAAAAAAATATTTCCTAACTAAGTCAAATAATTGTTCTAAATTCAATTTTCATAGGGATTTGAACCCTTAAGATTTCTTAAAATCCTAGTCTCTTCTACTGATAAGAAATTTCTATGTAAAATATTGTGAAAAAACACTTTCATATTTTACTAAGTTTTATGAATCAATTAATTATTACTTAAAAAACAGTTATCTTCCTTGAAAGCAACCTTTAAAAATGCAACAAAAAAATACACTTTCTAATAACTTCCTTAAAATTTATATAGAGTTAAAAGCTCTCACTCAAAATATATAAAAAGTAAAATATTTAAACAACTTCACAGCATAAACTTTATATTTATTCTTTAAAAAAATAGATTAACATATAAATGATTCTAATTTTCTTCTCTCTTTTTTTTATCAGGCGGTAACAAAGAAGGAGACGAGCACAAAAAAGAATTTTTAATTCAAACCAATTTCATGTGACACAACATAGCACAAAACTTTATCTCTCTTTCTATCTCTATCCATCTCAGCGCTCTCATTCACTTTCTCATGTCAACATTTCAAAATTAAAAAACTTTTTTTTCTACAGACTCCCTTTTTGGATATGAGAATTGAAAGAAGATTGTTTGGTAGGGATTTTGGAGGAATTGTGGAGGTTTGAGCGCATTTAATGTAGGTATTACTGGTTCTTGGTTTTTGAGAGTTTTTTGGTACCAAGATTTGATTTTAGAGGATTTCTAAATCCACTCAGAAAGTCATAACTGTCTCAAAATACTCATAACATCCAAAACTCATCACCAAACATGCCCAAACAAGAACCCAAAAAAATTTTTTTTTTCATCCATGGCACAAACAAAGTCAATGATGTTAAAATCATCTTATTCTATATCCCCCTTCTGCTCTCAAAAGATGAACTTGGAAATAAAATCAATTTACTTTGATTGGAAGTGAAAGAAAAAAGTTTATGAAAAGTATTCAAAGTTTTCTTCTTTTTTTACTCATTCCACTTCCGATTTTCTTCAATATTGTTATTGAAAATCGAACAAATGTAATTTGAATATTTTTTCGTGGTGTCATAAAAAATATGTTTAATAAATGTACCGAGCAACAAAAATCTTATGTTGACGTGATGACGATCTGTTGTCATGTGGCAAATGACAACATCAAGTTGCTTTGACGGCGCCTTGGTACACAACCTTGCAAGTGTATTTATAACACTATAGAGGCAACATCAAATCGCCATCACATCAACAAAAGATCTTTGTTGCTCGGGTGTAGAATAAGAAGTAAAGTAAATAAATTTTGAGGTTAAGTGTTGTTTAGAAATTACAATCAGACTCAAAAATAAATCATTTTAACTTGCAAATACAATTTATGTTCCATCTAGCCTTGAGCTTAAAAATATACATCTCGAGTCTGTTCCTAGATGCTGAATAAATATCCTTTTAGTTGCATTAACAGCAACAAATTACTTCTGCTTTAGGGTTTCTGATTGCGGTTTTCGCAAAACCGCATAACCGCACTTTTTGGCCTAAAAATGCGGTTTTTAAAAAACCGCGGTTTTGGGTGAAAAACCGCGGTTTTAGAACTTTCTATATTAAAAATTTAGAAAACTTACAAGAAATTTTTTTGTGAAAGTAAATTTTTTACTTTATTGTTATTTTTTGTTTTTTTTTCAAACCCAAAACTAACGAAAAATCATATAAGTAAAAAAAAAATATTGAAATTTGTACGAACAAGATCATCAAAAAATTTTTGTACAATTTTCAATATGAAATAAATAATTGGCTTATCCACATGATATGGTCTTATGACTTTGATCGGAGATTGTAGTTTACGATTATTGAAACTCTTGCCTGAACAAATCACTGCATTTCTAGAAATGTCCATCTCATTTCAAACATTGAAATTTGGACACTTTTTCCATAGTACGCATTGAAGAATTTCAATTGTTTTTGTGTAAAAAAATTAAATAAATTTAATTTATAGGAATAATAAGCAGCTCAAGATATTGCAGAACTTCTTCAAATAAAAGAACTGCAAAAAATTTAATTTTTCTTTTTAAGTTTTGGGTGCAAAAGTCGTGAGAATATTTGTTTGTACAAATTTCAATATTTTTTGTACAAATTTCAGTATTTAAATGTCAAGACGTTTTTTAGTGATTCTGCAAAAATAACTGTTTTCAAGATTGAATAAAAAAATATACCTAGAAACCAAATAAAGTTTTGGGAAAAATTTGGGAAATCAACGTTGCTTCCAATGAAAGCTACAGCCCATTAAAAAAAAAATTGTTCGCTTTGAACAAATCTCAATATTTTTTACCCTAAATTAGATCAAAAAATTAAAATTAAAATTTTTTATGTCAATCGAAATTTTTGGTTAGTTTTTTTTAAGACGAAACTCATCAAAATTTAAAGATTTTTGTATTAAAATTCGAATTTTGATTTTTTTATTTACATTTTTATAAAAACCGCAAAAACCGCGAAAACCGCGGTTTTTAAAATTATTGAAAACCGCAGAACCGCGGTTCTCTAAAAACGCGGTTTTTCAGAAACCCTACTTCTGCTTAATGTCCACACATACATAAAAATAACATAAATGGTCTTAGTTTAATTTACACAAGAATCATTTTCATCCATGTTCCTATTCATGTATCTGTTTGTCCATTTTTCTTAGTTAGAATGAATTTAGACTTTTTTGAAGGGTATTTGAGACTTTTCTTTTATATGAACTTATATGGATTTGAATTAATGATTTTAAAATTTTTGATTTTTTTTTTTCTTTTAATACGAAAAAAAATCATGTGGTTTTTGCTTCATTAATGATTAAAAAATGAAACAAAAAAAAATAATCTACTTAAACGTTTGTCACTCCTTTATCTAAAAAAACAATAACAAGATTTGACAAATAAATACTTCATATATTTATTAGGACTTGAACCCTTGCAGTATTATTCAATTTTTAACTTTTCAAATTTTTGTAATAAACTCTCTTAAAGCTACATCGAAAATTGTACTAATACTAACCATTCATTCCTTCTTTACTCTATCATCCAGCCACATCAACAAATAATGAACTTTTCCAGCAACTCATCACAGAAGATTCAGCATCCTTAAATTAATAGAATAATTAATTATTCACACACAAAAAAAAAGAGCTAAGAAAAATTGCTATTAACATACATTAAGCTCTTCTATTAAGGCTTTACATCCACAGATACCAACAATTCTAATAAAATGAGATGGAAGCACGATGCCTTGATAAAAATTTATTTTTATTGCCTTTTTATATGCGAAGATTCTTTTTTTCACTTCAGCATACCTATTATGCTTAATATTTGTTAATATTGGCCATAGCTTTAAATTCTTCGTCTTTTATATCCCTAGACTTACCTCCTCCTTCATCTCCTTTATGCCATAAAACTTTTTCCCTATTCAATGAATTCGAAAAGTTTATTTAAAGGCAAACAAACAGCATACACACAAAGAAGTTGCCCATAAGTGACTTGAATGGATGTTTATTGAAAAGTTATCAAATTGAAAATTTACATTTTCTGAATTAATAATCATCGTCAGCCATTCATTGACTCCATTCATCCATTCATAGATAAATTTTCTAAATAGCGTAAATAAAATAAATAAAAAAAACTTTTCCTTTAGTCAATAATTTTAGTTTAAATATTCAGGACATAGAAATTAGAAATTATGCTTCATTCCACAATGTACATAAAATTTGCACAATCAATATGGCTAAAAACTATTGACTTGCTTGATGCAATTTCTGAAATTTAATTATTATCATTTCATATGGCATAACTGGATTGTGAATTGTTTACAATTTTAAAGTATGTGTGTTTTTAGAAGGGGAAAGGGATAGATGGCATGGGGATGGTAATTTTATCTTTAAAAAAATGGAAATGAAAAAAAAAATGTTTTTCAAAAAAGATTTGTTTACGAGAAACAGTAAAAATTGAAACAAAAAAGTGAATGAACAAAACTAGTACGACTCTGCCTTCGACATAATTTTATTATGATAAAAATTCTGAGATTCGAACCCATGATGCAATGATAATTTTTTGTATATTGCATATTCTCTACATCTTTCAGTATACGCAGCCTTAAATAAAACACCATTAAATCACCATATCTTGAATATCAACACAAAAGCATTAAACTAGTTTGATTTTCTGGTAAGTTTGGTTGGAAAATTTCTAAATGCATCCAATTTTATGCCTCTTCGATATTTAATCAAACATCAAACTGTAAAAATATTTCAATCTATTCACCAGATATAATGTGAACAAATTTTCACAAAAAACATTTTCATACACGAGAGAAAATTAATGGTTTGGGGTATGTACTTAGTGGGAGGGGGTTAAAATATGTCGAAATAAAGGGAAAACTTGTGTTTACAATTCACAAATAAATAAACAATTGTGCATTGGATAACAGTTTGCAATCATTGAATTTTCGGTATTTTATAGTTTGTCCAATAAAGTGATATAAATTTTGCGATTAGAAAATGGAATTTTGTGATAATTTTCAGCTTTGGTAAAATTCCCGAAAGGTTTATCAAATCAACATTTATTTATTTGTTCTGCATTATTGTCGGTTGAAACAGTCTATGACTGAGCTATATGCTATATGTTGTGGATGTAAAGTAACATAGATATAGCATATGAAAAATCCATAAACCATAAAACATTTTCCACCGGAAAAGTTCCGTTTTTTTGCTGCTGCTGCTTTCCACTTAAAGTCTCATGAGCTCATGCCGTAATGGCAACATATCAAGTCAAGCTTTCTTTCTTGCCATATTTTTAGCATGATTTGATTTTGTTTGAGGTTGAGAATGTTTGAATGTCTGGTGGTCTTTTGATTAGCTTATTCTTTCAATTTGTTAGCATGTCTATTGGTTCTTCAGTCTGTCATACTAAGTCATTCATTTATCATCTCCGCTGCTAATGCCAAGCTTCCAAAAAGCGCTCAAAATTCACATCCAATTGATCCTCCATACCAGCTGCTTTCTGCTGCCGCTGTAAAGTTTAATGATTTGTATAATACATGGAAAATAGAGAGAGCGAGTAAAAAAAGCTAAAACGGAAAATATTTTGGAAAATTGCGTAATAAATTTTGATGCTCGGTTAAATCCAAAACATTCATATTTTTTTCTCTCTCTCTCTCATTCAGCAAATTGACGACGGGAATGAGAAGAAATGACTGAAAAAATGCTATTTGAAAAGTATTTTGCCGCCTCCTTCGCGAATGTTAATCGCTGAATCAAATCACAATTCATTAATTTTGAATTTTACAACATTTTTACTCTTCGTTCGCTCGCTTCGAATTTTTTTTTTGTGTGTTCGTAATTTTTGGATCTTTATAATGCCGACATATATGTTCGCGAATGTTTGTTACATAAAATTTATTCATTCATCAATTTTATTGATTTTGTGATTTGATGCGATTTTACGGATGTTTGCAATTTTCTGGGACATGAATTTTAAGAAATTGCTGTTCTTTGATTGCTTTTGACTGAGTGGAATTTTTTCGAGGATGGTTATTAGTCACATTACATTCAAACAAACCCAAAAAAAGATTCAATTTTTTTTAATCCTTTCTCACAATCCTTTTATCCCAATGACCCAACCGCAATTTTATTCAGGTGCCAAAAAGACATAACTTTCCAAAACAATTGTACACATGACAATAATTTAAAAAACCAATTTTCAATCCCGAAACCAAAATTTACAGTTTTTCTTTAACAAACTTTTCTTTGCAAGAAATTTATGGCTGTTCAATATCCAACCTACAATTCTTGGTGCTTTAAATATTAATGAAAAAAGTATTTTTCGAACCCGGAAAAGAAAAAAAAAACTTTTTTAACCCCTTTTTTCCTCCACACCCACAAAAAAAAAGAAATGGGAAACTTTGTTATTTCTCTTGATTACTTTAAAATTTATAAAGGTTGAAAAAGCCACCGAGAGAGACCAGAAAGAAGTATGAAATCAAGTAGCGGGTGCTGTCTGAATAAACAACACAAATCCTTTCTTAATAACCATTCAAAGATAGTCAATAAATATTTTTTGGCATTCAGTTAACGCTTGCTTAACAATTCTAATGAATAATAAAAGCATACCTGTGAAGACCTTCCTATTTGGGGGGATTGTACGTAAGTTATGTCTTACGGTGAATTAGGAATTGAACTTTGAATGTTTTGAAACATTTTGCATTTGATTAAGGATACTAAAATATCCTGGAACCCAATTAAAGCTCATATCACTTGATCCTCCCTACCAAAACATCCTATCCATCACAATTGCACAACCCCTTATTACTTCACAGCTTATTCACCATCAGAGAAAAAAGAAATTTGTGAACCTGTACAGGAAAGAAATTCAGACACGTTCGCGTTCATAAAAAAAAATTGTTCATGATGAAAAAAAAACTTGTTCATAAAAAATAAAAGTTAAAAACTTTTCAAGTTGTTTGAACATTTGAGTATTTATTGGGGAGGTAAATTTATGTGTATTTTTTTTATACTGTGGTACTTCATTTACGCATTTAGAATTTTTAAATAGTCAGCTTTGGATAGATGCTGGTAAAAATTACCTTTCTCTTTCACTTCAATTCCTTCTTCTCTAGTGTTCGATGTGCAGGAATATTTAGAATAAAATAATTTTATAGGTTTATGGTTGAAAATAGGAAGCGCTTTTTATGATGTGATGATGTTCCGGATGTTGTTGAAGAGAAGTAAAATTTTATAACATATCAATCATAAAGTTTATGAGAGATTTAAAATTGAACAATCAGCAGTGCATCTAAAAATAAATTTATTGCTATTTTAGAAGCTACTTTTGCATTCTAAAACAATTTAAGTTCAAATCCCGTCAAAATCTGAATCTCCAATTTCTAAAAACTCAGCATTTTCAGTAGACAATCTGACACCACACATCCCCATAAACATTCTAAAATATTTTCTCAAAACACCATTAAAAATTGAACAACTTGAAAAATCGATGTTAAAATTTCCCTTATCACTTCAACTTCAACATTTCAGACACTCAACTCTAACATCGACTCCATCAATTCTAATATTCACCAAACAAACATATCGTTCTGTCTTAATTTTCCTTCTTGTTCACATATCATGTAAAGAGTCTCATGGCATGAGAAGGATCATTACAACTTGATAATGTTCACATATACATTTGTTACTGTAAGTCATGGTATGTAATGCAACGGAACAACGAACACAAGAGAGAGAGAAAGAAAAATTATTTATCACTAATTGTTTCAGATTGCATTAAATTAAGTGCATAATAACATTTTGACAAGGTTAATATAAATAAAAGTGCCTCATATCGTTAGTGGCATTAGGAATGCTATAAAATAATATTCTAATGGGAGGTGCATTAGGGGATGATATCATTAAAAATAAGCTACACTTCCAAATCAAATTACAGTCTTTGGGAAAAATTCATAAATCTTTCTATGAGCTAGAAATTTTTAAAATAGAAATATTGATGACATCACTTACAAACATCCCCCAAAAGAGAAACTGCATATATGGAAAAAATTATAATAAAAATATTTTTTATATGTCATGCACTTTGGTTTCAATAAAAAAAAAATCATTTTGCTTAAACTCGCATTAAGGAGTTAATACACCTGAATCATGCAATGCTAAATAAGCAACCTGTTTCCTGCCTCTCATCATATTCATAATTCATGCTAATAGGAACATATTTAGACTATTTTTTTGTGAATGACAAAACAAATTATTGTGCAGTTTTGCTTAAATACATACATTTTTTTGACTAAATATCTCATGATCAACCCCAACCGCATTATCGTCGTGACTTTGAGAAAAAAATTCAAATAAAAAAAAATATTCAAATTTCAAAGGCACAAAAAAGAAGTTATTAGCTCATTCATGTATACGACAAAACATATCCACAATAATCGTCATAAACTTTTTGTCGAAATGCCATTTGAATTACAATCAGGTACACAATTGCCATGTGAGAAGAAAGAAAGAACGACTTAGTCATATTCACTAAAAATATAGGGAAGTTGGCAATAAAATATTATTTAATGACTTTGAATGAAATTTTTTTTCCTCTTACCCCACCAATTTTTACTTGTTTCCACTGTTACTGTTTTGTTAGTTTATGTGTGGCATGACGCATAAGTTTCCCTCATTCTCAGTGAAAATTTCTGTGCGTGTTTTTTCAAATTTTTTTATTTTTATTATTTCATTTTTTTGCGTTCTGCTTATTATTGCTCTCTTTGTTTTTTAAGCTATTATAAAAAAATCATAACATTATTACCTTCAATGGTGTGGCAGTTGTAAAACGTGTTTTGAGGTGTTTATGGGTGGCTTATGGAAGCGCATTTGCACGTATTGTGCTTTATTAAGAAATATCATGTGAAAATTTTGGAATAAAAATGAATGATCAATCTATTCATAATCAATGAAATGGATAGCATGCTTGATAGAAAATAGAAGACGATAAAATGAAGCATGTGTGATCTCAGATAATGTAATTTAGCTTTGGATAAATATAAGCTTTTGTGTATCAATATTTGGACACACTCCTATCGAAAGCTTATCGTATCGAAAGCAATACATCATGATTTGATTTTTATTTTACTTGCCATTGATTCTCATGTTATTCAATACATTAGCAAGCAGAATTTCCTTTTCTGATATTTTATTCAGAGAATCGAACCTTCTACACCCATAAAATTTTTTAAAATTTCCAAATTCTCAAAACAAATTATTATCCTTCCATCACAAAAACCGTCAATTAAAATTACTAACATATCAATTTGACCTAACTTAACTATCTGACTTGCATGCTTAAATCACATTTAAATAAGGTGCGTCACTTCCATCCACACATGACTTTCAATATATTATTAATTCACCCTCTGTCCAATTAAATTGCATTGTCTACTCTTAAGGTCATTTACAATGAAGGTCAATGTTGCTAATCTAGCATTTACAATTGCAGCAATTAAGTTACACGTGTCACCAATAAATTGACTCAGCTGCTCCTATAAATTCATCTTATTATGTGGAAAAAAAGAAAATCAGACAGACCAAACAAAGTGTCGACGATAATTCACATCCCACGAGTAAAATCCATACAAAAAACTTTCACGACACAATATAAGAAAACGGACCAAAAGTAAATGCCCGAAAATGTTTACTGATAAATTCATTATATTGTGTCGTGTTTTGACATTTCAGTTAGGTGATTTTCAGTATGATTAGTTTCCGTGATGGAAGATTTATGTGCAGTCGAGTCATAAACGAGAAATAAGTAATCTTGAAATGAGTAATTAACATTTAAAAAATATAAAATCTAATTCGTAAAAGCACACAGGAATGGCATTAAGACGAATTTTGAAATTCGTTTACATGACCATTAAGCTGTGCAGGAATGTGAAATAGAAATAATAAAACAGTGAATGAAAGTGCCTAAAGGAAGTAAGTAAATATGCTCTCAGGATTTTTTTGCAAAATACAAAATTTTCGTAAACTCAACACAACACTCAAATGTGAAACTTTATTTTTTGCACGAAATGAAAATGAGACGCAGAGTTGAGGGTTGGTGATGGATTTGAACAGGATTTCATAATTTTAGGTTGGGATTTTCATCCAAAATCCATGTTCGAATCCTACTAAAATATTTTAGAAGTTAAATTTTCTCTAGTCAACCAAACATCAATATATATGATGAAATAAAAGAATATTTGGGTTCAAATCTCAAAATCTATTAAAATATTTCTGGAAAAATCTGAAATAATATTAAACTAGTAGGTAAGTTATGCCTAATTTCTGAATTAGATTAGCAGTAAAATTGCATCAACTAACACCTCCAACTCTGAGAAAAAATTTCTATATTTGAAATAAGGAACGAAAAAAAAGAAATGGAAATGCGAAAATCAACAAGGATCTGCAGAGTATGAAAAAAAAGAAAACTACAATATAATAGAAAATTCATGGACTTATGTATTTTCTGTTCCTATGTATATTTATTTTACTTTACAGCTTAAACACAAGAAGCATATTGTAGATTGAATGTGGATGGACGCATGTAAAGGGAGAAGAATTCATTTCTGCAAAAGAAAGCAAAACTTTTATTTTTTGCTATTTGGGGAAATGCCTGAGAAAATGAATAAACATTGACATAGCAGTAAAATCCGCACCAAAACTTTTATTTGCTGGTAAATTCATTCTCACTAAAGGAATAACTTTCCTTTCTTTATATTCAACATTGAATGAAATGCGGCGGTAATATACAAGTAAGTATTAATCCTCGACTACTTCCAATGTTTTATTTTTTTTTTTTCATTCGCAATTTCATTCTTCAGCTATTTTACGAATGAAGAAAGTTCGATGGAAAAAAGAATGAAATTGTTAAAGTTTATATTTTTTATGGATTAGAGCGCATTTTTATAGCTTTTAAAATAACAGACTATACTATATGAAAAAAAAAAATTAAATATTTTAGTATTTACATTTGACATCTGTTTTGTCTGTCGTAGCTTTATGACAACGACGACGATGATGATGTTGGAAGTCAAATTGTATAAACTTTTTTTTTTGTATTTATTTAATGTCATGTTGATGTGTTTTAAAATATTTTATTGACATGAAACTTTTGATTTATGTTTGAATTTTATTTTATTAAATAAAGTCTGACAAAACTGCATAAAATTCATTCAACATGTTCATTCTAAAGCTATAGCAAATAAAATATTTTTCAATTACAAACTTAAATAAATTTTTCAGAGAAAAATGAAAAATCCAAAGGAATTAACCAATGCTCACTGCTGCGTGAAAATACCGAGTTAGTGGATTAAAATAAGTTGTGTAAATTAAATAATTAAAAACTTTATTCCTGCTCAAACCTTATTCTATGCACTAAATGGCAATAAAAAAAATATTTTCTAAAAGTACAACCATAAACAAACTTCATCTCGTAGAAATGTTTTTGCTATTTTTAAGCTTGAGCAGCCATGAAACTAAAATAAATAAATAATGGAATACAACAATATGATGTTCATTTGTATAATGGGAACCATCCAAAATAAAGTAATTTCCATTTTATTCAAATAAAAAAAATTTTTTTTTTGACTGAAAAGTCTTGTGGAAGAAATGAGATGAAAATTTCCTTTTTTGGCCACAGCATTAATACAATTAAGGAAATTAAAATGGTTAAAATGATTTTATAATTCCATTGGACATCAACATTTATTCATGACTGGTCAGCAAATACACAAACATTATGCTGTTTAGCATAATAAAAATTTCTGCAAAATTAAACTAAATAATTTATCATTCTTCAGGGAAATGGATATTATTTAATAGTGACCACAGTTGATGGCAATACATCATAAAGTTGTGTTAACACTTTCATGAATATTAATTATTGTGTATGTCTATAGACAGGGTTGATGGCAGGATGTTTAATTATGGTAATTGAGTTTTTTTAGCTTCTACATCTTAGTGTGATAGAAATTTGACCATTTTTGAAGTTGACCTCAAGGATCCAACCCTGCATCTAATGTCTATATAACCAAAGGAAAATTACTAACACAGAAAAAAATAACAATTTTTGTGTGTGAATAAATTTTCTATGCCAACACACAGGAAGGAGGAAATTATATGCGATTTTCGGTTTTTGTTCATGACGAAAAATAGCAAAAAAAAATAGTTTATTTTAGCTTCAGTAATAAATGTGAAGGACAGAAAGGGGAATTTTGGTTTAGATGAATATTAAATCATTTTTCAGATGAGCTACGGATATAAATGATTGTCACCAGGGAACAATAATGTTGACGATTGAGTTTATGAACTTTTGTGTACTTGTGATGCAGGAATTTTTAATGTATTTTGTTCGGTATGATGTAGAGTTTGAAAAATTAGGTAGTGTAAATTTTAGATGAACTTGAGATTTTTTTGATGTGAAAAATTCTTTATGGATTGATGCTTCGGTGGATTTTTTTCTCAGTTGGTTATTTTAGTTTTTTGCTTGAGGAATTTTAGTTTTTAGTGCATAAAGAATTCTTTGGCTTAGAAAATCTGAGGAAATCAATATAAATACGTTGCGATGGTGGTTCTGCATTTTTGACAATGTCTTATAGGAATTGATAGGAATCGATCTCATGATTCATCTTTTAATGCAGCATATTACACAATTTTGGTTCATTGCAATTGACTGCCACAACATTTTCTTTATTCTACCTATCATTGCATAAACAAAACCAATATCACCTTAAGCATCAAATTCAAGCTTGTTTGTTCTAAATATGCCAAATATAAACATATCAAAATGTAAAGACAGACTCTGTAGAAATTTTTCTAGAACGCAAAATGATTCCAAGGCAGCACAACACACTGCCTAACTCCACAAAGCCCAAAAAACCAAATCATATCCAAATTGTTTATCATGAGTTTGTAAATTTTTCATTTGAAGCAATTCAACTGCAAAGCCTTCACATTTCAGCTTTTCCACAACATCATTCAATTCTAATTCGTAAACTCATCTTCAATTTCCTCTTTTTTGAAGGATTCAAAAATGCTAACCCGAGCGGCACACAAGCGTCATATGACGATCATATGATTGTCATATGACGGTCGTCATCGTCATAATGACGTCATGAATGACGATCATATGATCGTCAAATGATGATAAGACGTCATCGCGACGTCGTCTCGATTCGATTTATGACCTCATATGACAATCATTTGACGAAAAATTCGTCACTCGATGATCAAATGACAAACGTCGATTGACGGTCATATGATGATCAAATGACAAAATGGCGATGGTGGGATGACGAGCATAACCGTGATATATATGCTGAATATGGACTGAAAAATCAAAAATCAATGAATAGAAGAAATTTCCAATTTGTGGTAGATCCAAAAATTTTATTTTTTATTTTATATCTTTTAAAAACTCCAATTGCATTTTATATATTTTTTTAGAAAAAACTTGTTCGTCCGAAAAGCTTGAATTTTACGAGTACCAAAGTTTTGATTGAACTTGAATTGAACTTGGTTTTTCTGGTCAAAATCAGGCAAGTTTTCTATAATCTTCTTATTTTTACGTTGAATTTTCAACTCCTTCATCTTCTGAAAATTTAATTTTCTTCACAAGTGGTGATAAGCTTCATCGATTGCTTGATAAATTTTCAAAAAACAATCACTGAAAGAAAAAAGATTTTGTAACTCCAAAAAACAATTAAGAAATAAATAAAAATAATAATACTCAACTTTCATTTGATCCTACGGGCTCCTGAATCGAAGTTTTATTTCTATTTCCAAGTTCTTCGCTCTTTCTACGCAGCTTTGATTTTTCACGTCTGAGCTCTTCGACAAATAATTTTTAACTAAAAGTTTAGTAAAACATTTTTCAATGCTCACTTTGTTTTCTTTTATTTCACTTTAAATTTCCGATTTCAAATTTTAAAGGAAGGAATTAAAAATTTTAAGTTTTTTTTTATCATAAAAACAGCAGACATGAATTAGGAGCTCAAAAAATTATTTTAAAAATATTTTCAAAAAATCACCGTCATTCATGATTTTCATATGATCGTCATATGAACGTCAAGAATTTTTTGAGAAAAGAAATCGTCATTCAACCATCATCGTCATGACGATGACGTTCATATGACGATCATTTGATCGTCATCGTCATTGTGTGCCGCTCGGGTAACAAGAAGATATACAAAAAAATTTTTTTTAATTTTTGATGTTCAACAAATTTTCCATCTTGATGAGTTTATGATAAAGCAAGCATAAGCTTTAAAAGCATCAGCAGATAAATTTAATGCATTGCATGCCATGCCTCGAGTATGAGAAAATATTAATTATCAAAACACACAATCATGCGGGTTTAATAATCAAATAGAACATCATTTCATATGCAATAATCCTGCATTGTTTGGTTAGATACAAATGCATACATATCTACATTTATATTCCAACAGAAAACATGTTGTCGAGACTTGATGCACATCACATGCAATGGCTTTAGGTTTTTCGGTAAAAAACTCGAGTTTAATTTATTTTTCCCCTTTTTTTTCTTTCCCTTTTGTATACAAATAATACACATTCATACGAACACAGGGTATTCATAGGACAGAGTTGGGGAAGAGGGGATGTAGATATCGACTGTTGGTATCTGATATTTTAACTGAAAGTTTTTGGTTACACATTTTCTTTGAGAATTCTGATTTAATCAAAGGATTCGAACCTTGGATATTTAATGTTGCACTTTATTGCACTGGCTAGATGCTTTTACGTTAAATTCTAGTCAGAAACTTTTAAAAATTTATCTAACCAAAAACACTCCTCCCAAAAAATTGAAACAAGAATTTTTATTTTGACTAATCAGACTCCCAACCCCGTCCATGTTCATAAATACATTCTGCTTCTATATCAAAAGGAAATAGGAAGAAAAGAACTCAAAAAATAACAGCAACATAACCAGAAAGAAAAGGAAAATTCCAACAATATCATGAAATTGTTTTAATATTAAATGAATAAATGAAACTATTTTATAACCTTTTAGATCTCTCATGCAGCGGAATTCTCTTTTCTTGATGCTTCGAACAGAAAATCCTTCCATAATACAGAAATATTTCAAAACTATATATATAGGAAGGAATTTGCATGTATGATAATTTTCAACATTTTACTATAAAAGCAGCATCAGCAGCAGCAAGCAAGCAGCATCAGAATAAATTCTAGTTGGGTTAAAAATGAAAAATTATAATCGATATACATAAAACTGATTGCAATGCAACAACATGCATATATTCATAGCTCATATCATATCTCTTTTTAGTAGATGATGAGAAAATTGCAAATGGATTTAGACAGCAACATGAATGAAATTATTTTAGACATGATGATTGTATGTGCAGCAGAAACACAATGTTGTTGTCATAACATGTTATTAATTAACCTTCATTAAAGTTTAACAAATTCAACAATGAGCTACATTTTGTATGGAAGTTCTTTTGTTTTCTATCAATGGGTCGTGTCATGTGGTTCAGGCTGGAAAAGTTGAAAGTTATAATTACAGCTCATCAACGGCATTATTGCTATTAATAATTCAATATAAAAGGGATGTAGGACAATAGTTTTAGAGGAGTAAAATATTATAATTATATTAATACAACCCAATACAACAGTATCGAATATTGATGGGTTTAGCTTGGTATTGAAAGCAAATCTAGTTTTTTGATGTATTCCAGAATTCCTCAAACTGAGACTTCTGACAACCTAGAGTCATGTGAAATATGTATTTGACAATGGATGTTATTGAATTTTTAAAAGTTTTTTCGACACAAAAAAATTTAGGCATTTTGTTGCAATCATCAATCCAGGCGCATAGCCAGAAATTTTTTCTAAGGGTCCAAAAATTTTTTTAGGATGAAAGAAAAATTTTTAAAGGGTCCAAATACTTTTTTCCTTAAAAACCCTAACAAAATGAAGAAATTTTTCCTCGAAGGTGGGGCGGGGGATGTCTAGACCCCCTTGGCTACGCCCCTAAATCAATCAAAAAGTAAATTTAAAAATATTTATTTCCCTACGAAAATTTTAGCCAGATTTTTGCCAGACATGTTCTGTCTGTCAGATTAATGGAAGAATATGCCAGACTTTTGAAAGATTTTTTTTCTTGCGTTTTTCGTGCAAAAATCGTGCAACAACTTTTTACATAGCCACACGAAAATACAAGAATTTCGGAAGAAAAACGCAAGGAAAAAATCTGTCGAAAATCGGGCAAAATTCTTGCAGATAATTGCAAGATTTTTTCTGGCAAAAGTCTTACATGGAAATTTGTCCGATTTTCGCAAGAATTCATCCGACAATGCCAACTTAATTTTTCAAAAAAAAATCTTGCACTTTCTTGCAAAAGTCGTTCAAATATCTTTCCAAAAAACCAAGCTTATAAATTAATGGTCGTGAAAAATAATTTGCTCTAAACATTAAAAATTTTGATCTATTCAACTAATACAAACGAATGGACACATTTTTATAGAGCAGCAATATAATATGAGAAAGAATATTTAGGTAGCATTTAAAATTTGTTACAAACAAATATTCAAGCAAATGAAACAGCAGATAAGATTATTATTATTTTTATTTTTTATTATGGTCCATATTATTAACTAAAGGACCTTTACTTTTCCTTTTTTTCCTCTTGCGAACAGCAGATAATAGTGTTCTTTTAATTTTTTAAGACGGAACAAAAGTTTAATTAGGCACTTTTTAGAAAAAAAGAAAAAAAAACCTTTAAAAAAACAAAAATAATTTTATTGCCAGTCTTTTTCAAATTTTCTAAAATTATAATCGTTCATAAGTTGCAACGATTTTTAATAATTTATGAGAAATTGCAATTTTTTTCTCAAAACATAACAAAAATTAAAACAAATTCTTTTTTATAATTTATAAAAAACCTATTTTTAAATTGTTTTGTTATAAAAATTTTAAAAGTATGTTAAAATGATTTGAATTTTTTTTTATTTTAAAAATTAATTAAAAAGTTTAAGCATTATTTGTTTTATTTTAAAATTATAAAATTAATGAAAATGTTAAAATATTCAATTCTGAGTTATTTGCAACTTAAATATGTCTTTTCGCCACTCTGAAAATATATCATTTCAGACAACAGTGGCGCAGCGGACAACTCAGAGGTACAAGGAAAACATAACTTAGCGGGCAACGGTTTGAATCCCAAGACAAAATCTGGCAGAAATCTGGCGAAAATCGGATGGATAAAAAAATAACAGTGCTTGTGAAGTATAAAAAAAAATGGGAAAATAATTTTTTTAAAAATTCGACAAAAAAAGTCTGGCAAAAATCGTATGCAAGTCTGGCAAAATTCCATGCAAGTCTGGCAAAATTCCATGCAAGTCTGGCAAAAATCGTACACAAGTGAAACTTGTGAACGATTTCTCTGGCAAAAATCGTCCAAAAATCGGCCCGACAAAATTTGTCTGGCACTGTCTTTGTTGATTCGGGCATTTTCGTGCAGTTAAGGAATTTGCTATATGGAGAATCTGGCAAAAGTCGTTCATTTGTCCGAGTCTGGCAAAAGTCGTATGACCAATGTCTGGCGAAATCGGACAAAAATCTGGCTAAAATTTTCGTAGGGTTAGACCCTTCTGACTATGTATCTGAATCCACATAATTTCACCTTAGAAATTAACAATTTTCCAAAACATAAATTATTCATGTCAAAAAAATTACAAAGCATCTAGTTGATCGAATTAAAGCACAAATTACTCAACCTATTAATAAAGTATAAACTTCAATAAAAATATAATTTTGTATAAATTATTTATTTAAAATCATTGATTGATCAATTTACAAGAAAATTTCTTTAATAAATTTTTATTATCGCCTCAAACGCTTTATTCCTCTTCATCCACCCTTTCGATTATATTTATTAAGGTGGAAATGAGAAAAAAAAGTTTTTTCAAATTATTTTTTTTCACTTACCACGAAATTTCATCTCAAAAAAGTAACAAAATTTTTTGTTTTTTTTTTTTTTAATTTCTCATTCCCCACAATCATCACCCATCCTCCCCTCACATTCCTTCCCGTTTTCTGACATACAAATCAAACCATAAAGAAAAAGTTTTTTTTTCAAACAATTTTTGTAACCGAGTTTTTGGGTTTTTCAAATTTATTCAAACTTTTTGCTGCTCTTCATCTTATTCCTTTCCTCTTTGGATGAGATGAGAAAAAAAAATAAAAATTATTCCATATTCTATAGAGCTGCTATAGTGCCTTAGGCAAGACTAATGTTTCTCATTTTCTAAAGCAATTATGTATTAATCTTTTTGGATAGACGCCAATGAGCAAGAACGAGAGGCGACAATCTGATAACAGCGATGAAAATATGAAAAGAAAATTCTCTCTCATGCTATTGTAATTGAGATAATTGCTTTTAATTTCCTGGATTTAATGGTTAATTAATGTTCTATAATGAAATAGTTTTGGAATGACACTTAGTTCTCGTTTTGATATTATCGTGGATGAGTCTTTAGTGTACTTGGATGAGTGAGTTTTTATTGATATCGATGCCTGTTGAATCGGATTTTTCGTATATTTGGAGGTTAAGTTGAATGTTTAGTATGAATTCAGTAGAAAAATGTTTGATTTCGAAGATAAAGGAGTTCTATAGCTGTAAAATTAAAAATTTACAAAAATCACATTCTTAAAAAATCCAATGGCAATTTTGCAGCAATAAAAATGAAAACTCAAAAAATTCAAGAACAATATTAAAAATTTTCATAAACCCTTTGATCTTCAAAAAAAAAATCAGAGATTCAAAAATTAATTCAACATTGACACATGACAAATGTGTCCTTTCACACACAGTGCTTATTTATTAGTCATTGTCACTGGAAATTGATTTAAATGCTCATGCGCAGGAATTTTAGAACACAAAAATCATCTGGATGAATGAAGTAGTAGAATATTCACAACTTCCAGTAATGTTGATGTTTATTTCCAACAAATTTTACATCAACACGACGTATTTTTCGAGTACAGCAGTGCTGTATGAATGAAAAGTTGTAAGGCAGCAGAGAGGAATCTATTCGCATTTAATATAAAACAATTACAGATTCTCATATCAGATGGCACACAAAAAAAAAGGAGAAAAGACTTTTTTCTTAATCCGAATGGATTTTTTTTTTGTGCTGTGTGCTGTTCTTCATCTCTTCATTTGTGATATCAGACATTTGTACTTTCAACATATGGTTTGTGCTCTGATGTACGATTGCTCATTGCTACATTCTGAAGCTTCTGTTGTTATCCACGAAATTGAAATGGCTTAATTAATTGTGTCTGCAACATTTGGTCCAGACGATTGATTTATTTTCGTGTGAACACAAACTAACTGAACAATTTTTTTTTCATTTCATTTCTTTAAAATCCACTGATGCTCGTTATTCCAACTCGCAAGCATCCATCCACACACACGTATTGAATGATGCTTGCACAATTTTTTTATAATTTTTTTTCCTCCTTCTGTGCTGTTCAATTCTTTGAATTTCATTTCACGTATTGAGCTGTGCAAATGCTATTGATCAATAATTTTCCCATGGGGAGATATCGAGCCATTGAACCGTGATTAAATTCATACCCAAAAGCTACGACGAGAATTGAACTGAAATTTTTCTGAAAAATAGGAATTCTTTTGGTAAATGAGATGATTTTGACGCATTTAGGCCCGATTTGGGATACAGCTTTGTATTCTATGTGACTGAATAATTGTTTAATATGTAGTTCCTTTGAGTATGTGGAAGTGGGATTTCAATGAATTTTGGGGATGTCTTTTGTGTTTGATTAAAAGTAATTTGATTGAGAAATGCTTATTTTGGTTCGAATGAGTAGTCAAGAATTTTATGAATGCAAAGAAAAATAGTAAAAATAAACCTTGACCAAAATATTCCCAGCAAAGCATCCTTAACCCAAAAAAAAAAATCATGCAATTTCAGGAAAAAATCATTTCAAAATTCAAAGTGAGAAATAAATAAAAAAAATCATTCCAAAATAATTTTCCTGCCTCCCAACCACATATCAATACATCGATATAACTGATGAGATCAAAGCCTAAAGCTTTACGATTTCAATTTTCAACTTCTTCATTCTCACAGCCTCAGTACATGGATATGGTACCTTACATATCTTCAATCTACAAATAAATTCATATTCATATTGAAATCCTTACCTTTATTCCTTATCGGAATCCATCTTCACCATAAAGTCATGCAAAAAAAATGAGGAAGGTAAAAAAAAAAAAAATAAATTTATTTCAGTGAAAATGTTTTGAAAATATCGAAAAAGAATTTATATCGACGTGATCTTCATATTCCTTTTTTTTATTCGAATCGACTCTCGAAGTGCTTTAATGATTTATGATATAGCCAAAAACATTATAGGCTTACCACAAAAAAGAAATGTGAGTAAGGGAGCAATGAAAAAAGTTTTTTTTTTGGTGTGGATTTTGCCACCGAAACAATTTACAAAAAAGTTATATTATTATTTTATTTTTTTTTTCGTTACCTCAAGCGGTGTGAAAAACAATATCAATAAAAATTTCCATTGAAAAGGTACGACGTGGATGATGCTCAATGTTTGTTTCTTTGAGATTTGGATGGAGTCGATGTGGTAACAGGTGAACATTATTGCCCAAGAAAAGAGAAAGTTTTGTGCTTTAGATTTGTGTTTTTTCTCTTTTTTTTGAAAGAAATATTTTTGAGTTTTCGTTCCCTTGTATTTTAGCATAATTTTTTAGAACGATAAGAGTAAAAGTGAGATTTTGTCACAAAGACTAAATAATGATGTCAAATAAAGTATTTAGTATTTAGTTTACTTTGCCATGTAGTATACTCCATTTAGTATACTTTGCCATGTAGTATACTCCATTTAGTATACTTTGCCATGTAGTATACTCCATTTACTATACTTTGCCATACTAATATAGTAAATGGAGTATACTACATGGCAAAGTATACTAAATGGAGTATACTACATGGCAAAGTATACTAAATGGAGTATACAAAATAACTAATTTTTGTAAAGTATGCGAAATTAAGCATAGTACAGGACATAAGATAAGTACACTTTAATATTTAGTAAATGAAATATAGTATACACAATTAAGTATACTAAAATAAAAAGTATGCGAAATAAAGTATATACAGCAATTATGTAGAACATGAACATAAAAAAAATCAAATTATATTCAAAATACATAGTCCAATGTCTCCTTTATTGAACAACCGACATCTCCCTTCAAAACAGCGCCTCAATCACTCATCTCACCTTCCTTACATCCAATTTATCGAAGTGGGCATAAGGAAAAGACATAAAATATAAAATAAACTTTATGGTTGAGTGGCGTATTCATGTATGTATTTATGCAAGTTTCTCTTCTTCATGTCTCTTCTGTTTCTTTCTTGAATGTGTATTTTTGTACACTTTGCGTGCATCTTAAAGCCATTTGTCTATTTTACGTCAAAATAAGCATTCTGTTGCTTCCATCATACATACATATTTAGGGTATGGCACAAAATGAATCAATTTGAAATTCACCCTCTTTTGATGTGCAACACAGACTGCTTATGCCTTCATTAATAGTCAGCATCCTATTTATACAATTTAAATTTCAGTTCTGTTTCGACATTTATGAAATTTCCTGAAAAATTTTTATTACCACTTATTGTTCTTTAGTGCATGAGTCACCATGTTTTTATAATGGCCAATATTTGTTAGATGAGAGAATGTCTCTATCGTGTCACAGAATATAAAATTCATTTTAAAATATTTTCATCTTCCTGCTCTTCATCCATGTCATTTTATTATTCACAATAGTTTCTTTTATTACATCAATTGTGACTTTTTTATTCTTTCGTATTTTCTTTTTTCCTCATTTATTTGTTAAATAAATATTTTGCTGAAGCATCTTTATCTTGCCGTAGATTACTTTATATTTTTTGCCTTTCTTTATACTTTTTTTCGCATTTCAAACTTTATGCCATCCTCAACATATTTCTCATTTCCATTTCTGAGTTGATTCTTCCCATCAGCTTCTTAAGAAATGTGAAAAAATTTCAATACACAGAAGGGGTGTTGCTAGCGCAGTTTTTCAAGGACATGGGGATTTATGATTTAATGTTGTTTGATTGCATCTGTTGATATGAAGAGGGGAATGTTGATTAGGTTTTACTAAAAGTACAGTCTGTGCAGTTTATTTATAGAAATGATTTGATTTATTTAATGCCAAACTGATTTATCAAATTAAGGTTGGTTCCTGGTCAAGTGAACTAATTACTTGAGTTAAAATTTCGCCACAAAATTTGTCAAAGTAAGGTTCGAATCCTTGAATATTGAACACTAAAAATATAATAAACCAATTCTTGGTGCAAGCTTCTTTTTTGCAAGTTCCAAACCCTTTATAGAATTTTTGTGTGACTCTTACTCATGATGACGCTAATTTTTTTTTTAACTTATTATTTCAAGTATTGTTCTCATTTTTTATTTAAAATAATAGAAAATTCTTTCACGAAAACTTATTATCAAGTCCAGACATAATCCAAAATAAAACTCAATATGACTTTAAAATTTTCCAACCACCAAGCTAGACAGACTGTCAGACAAACAAAGAAGCCAACATCAACCTCAGACCAACAAAATGTGGTCAAAAAATAGATGATGATGATGAAAAAACTAAAATTGCATTTTGCATTTCTTTTAACTTGGCATTTTCATGCTTATAAGTTCTTTTCATTCATTCCTTCTTCTTGATCCTCATCTTTATTTTTGTATTAAAAAAAAACTAACTGAAATGAAAAACTAATGAAGTTTTGCTTCATTTTAATCCACAAGTAAAATTGCAAGTGGAAACCAAAAACAAATAAACAAAATAAAGCAACATTCACACAAAGTTTTATTTTATTTTATACTTTTTTTACAAAACAAAAATGGAACTAAAAATTCATTTTCACTGTGTACGTCTGAAACTGTAATCTGAAAAATAAAAAAAAAAATAGTTAAATCAAAATGTCAACAGACAGATACGGGGAGTAAGCTTGAATGGTGAGGAGGGGAAGAAGAAGAATGGAAGCTTGGAAAGTACTTGTGAAGTTATTGAGGGTTAGAACGCTTTTAGACTTTTATTCTCAGCTGTTTAAAACAATTTGATTTTTAACGGACATTTTAAATTTGAAAATTTTTCAGTGATAAAAAATTTAAATTTTCCTAAAATTAAGAAGCGGAATTTTTTACAATCTTTTCAAAAAATTATACAATCATTCAATCAGAGCACGATGGCCAGTCTTCCGTCCAAACAAAATGATATTCAGCAACTCATTCCATAATCCACCAAAAACTGAGTTTTAAAAAAGCACTTTATGTAAAAAGTTTGTTTTACAGTCAAAAACAAAACTCACAGAGAGAAAGCAAGCAAGTATAAAGACAGAGACATGCAGGAGATATGTCGTAGAATGGGAAATAAAGCAAGAATTCACTAAAATAGAAATGATATTTGAAATTCAAATCTCGATTTAAAATAAAGTGTTTCTAGTGCAAGTTTTAAAACATTAGAGAAGCATCAACATTAGCTTCATACGTGCATGCTGCAGAATGTGAGCTCATGTACTATTATGAATGGGAGACAAAGATGGAGATAATTCTGAGAATGCAAAACACATCCACACATTTTACCTTATTCGAAATGATACGAAAATTCCTTTAGTAAAACAAATAATCAGTTTAAGTTCCACAACAGTTCCTGTTTGGGTTGAAAATGTGCTTTTTTTGCTAATTCTCAAGAGCTTTTCTCTCGTTCTGTTGATTAAGGAAATTCCAAGAAGTTTTGGATTTTATATTATGTGTGGTATATGTATGAGAAGAAGCCTTTTTGTTCCTTAATTGAAAATTTGAATTTAATTTCGATTAGATTTTCGGTTAGTATGGAAAATGCCATTCTTAATTAAATTAATTTTGAAAGTTTTTTCATTGATTGAGGCTTTGAAAAGTTTCTCTTGGGTTAAAATATTGTAAAATTTGAAAAAGGATTTTCCATTTGAAGTCTTCAATTATGAATGTGATTAGTTACCAATTTTTCAAGTATGTCAATGATGAAGTGAGTTGGATCGAATTTGATGAATGGAAAAGCTAGATTTTAAGATACTTTTGTGGTTATTGGTTGACATTTTGAGAAAAGTTTAACCTCCAAATGATGCTCCAGTTCACAATTCCTGTCAAACTCTCAGTCCTCCTTTTAGTAGAAATTTCTTCATTTTGCTTCATTTCTCTAAATCAGTAGTGGCCAACCTTTAGTTCCGCGGCACACCTTGTGAGTAAGTCGTGACTAAAACCAACTGCAGAACAACACTCGTAGTACTTTTCGAAAAAAAAGCCGGCACACTGGTTGGCCATTACTGCTCTAAATTATACGATAAATTTTGAGTTTTATTATTTTATGCTAACTTCCAGCTCCGCCTCTTACTTAGCAAAACAGCAAAATTTATCAAAAAAAAATCTTTTCTATTTATTGAAATTTATTTAATTAGTTACGAATCCTTCAAAATTTCATACTACATAAATCCTTGAAAATTCCTTCATTCATAAAATCCTCGAAGCTTTCAAAATCTCATACTAAATTCCTACACACACACATCATAATAACTCCACTTCTGGTAAATTTATGTATATTCAGCAATGCATTATTATTTTCAGCATCATAATTCCATTTGTTTTCTTGAAAAACTCACCTCCCAACCACAATCCACTTCATATGTTAATGTTAACACAACTTAATATAACTTGACATTTGCAAAAATTTTCTTTATTTTTCCATTTTTTAGCGCATTTTTGAAAACTTGTTTTCAAAAAGGAAGCTTAATCATGCACTTTGATCGGTCGTTCGGTCGTTCGGTCGTTCGGTCGTTCGGTCGTTCGGTCGTTCGGTCGTTCGGTCGTTCGGGTCCCAATTATCTCTTGATCTAGACTTCGTAGCAAGCTCGGAATTGTTTTAATAGCTTCATTGAATGTTTTTATTCCCGCCGTTTGCATTGAAAAGTCAAAAAACGCTCATTAAATAGCTTAATTCATCGATTTTATATTTCAAAAAAATTATGTAAACAATGCAGGGCAAAGCTATGCTGATGATAAGTTTGAATTTTTTCTAACCGTTAAAAAATTTGAAATTTTTTTGACCGTTATTTCGGATTAAATTTTTTTCTTTTATACACCTTAATTAATTAACATTTAATTTTTTCATGCAAAACAAATATAAGTGCGTTTAGAAATTTGAAAAATAATGGATGCGTTCAGAAATTTAAATTTTTCGCTAACGTAAAATTTTGAATTTCAAAAAACCGGTAAATCGTAAAGCTATTATTTGCATTGAACATTATAAAAATCAATTTTAAAGGAATTTTGATCTTTAGTTTTAAACTTATTATTGAAATGCATTATGATTAAAGAAACAGCAATAGAGTTTTAAAACTCGACATTCTTTTCTATTTAATCAATTGCTAATCGCTGCGTCAAAAATGCGCTGAAGTCCCTCGATATGAACGAGGACTTTTGTAATTTTTTTTCTAATGCATTTAAAAATATCAGTTCTCTTGCTCACATTCTCATACACACGCCACTCAACAGAATCCACAAATCGTAAAATAATGACGCTTTTTCCAGGAGATGAAGTATGCTGAACCTCATCTAAAATACATATACATCAGCAGCAACATATTTTCTATCTTTGAAAAATCTCTTTTGCATTTGATTCAGGGTTGTTGGATTGGTGGATTTTTGGAGGTTTGGATTTAGTGATGCAAATAATGAGGGTATGCAGTTAAATATGTATTCAAAGGAGGTTAATATATTTTAATGAGGGGACATGCTTCATTCATTAATACAACACTGCCATTTCCTATGACAGCATAAAAATTTCCCAACAAATGAGCTTCCTTTCGTCATAATTCTCAATACTATTTTTTTCCTCTCTCACATCAATTTTCACATGCATCAGCATCAGCAGCAAAGCTCGAAAATAAGATGTGAAATGCTAAGAGAATGCAATAATTCCTCAATATTTCATGAGTTTATCATTTCTCCTTTCATTCTCGTGTATGCAAAAAAGGAAAAGAAAAACCATCGTGCATGTTTCAGAAATGCATTAGTGATTTTTTTGCATATTTTGCATAGCATCGCACACATTTAAAGAGGTGGAAATGGCAAATGGAAATCAGAAGGATGAGAAAGGAAAAATTTTGCTGAAGAGGAGCAAAAAAAATTTCCACACAATAAATCACATTAAAAATGAGAAAGAAAATCCTATAAGAATATATTTTTCTGTGTTTTTTGCAAGAGATAACAATTTTTTTCTGTTCCTCTTGAGAATTCAGAATTATTAATTTTCATAAAGAAGGAATCCAAGATGAGGTAGAAAAAAAAAATATTTTTGCGCGATTTCTGAATGGGAAAAACTTTATGAATTTAATATTAAAGATGCCTAGGTAAATGGATATTTATGGTTATGTGTGTCATTATCTTTTGATTCAGTGGCAAATGAACCGTTTATAATGATTTTAGAGATCGCTGAATCAGTTTTATGCGTTCTGCTTGACAGTTCTTTGCTTAAGATCTTTCTTTATGATTTGGGAAGGTGGGCTTGAGTTTGGTAGTTTTTTGGTTTAGATGATTTATTCTATGTGAATTTTGAGGTGATTTCATAAATTTTTGGGGGTGTTTAACTTTATTAATTAAAAGTTGAACTAAGATTAAGAGCAAAAATGTCGCATCTTTGTTAAATATTTGGTATATGAATTTTTAGAATTTGAATTTTACTGCAACCCCTTACCCAATTTTCATGCATTCATAATAAAATTGGTTTCACGTAAAAATTTTCAATTATTAATTTTTCAAAATTTTTACTTCTTTACAATCTAATTGCTCAAAAATGTGAGAAAAGAATAATCTTCATTAGCTCAAAATTAAATTCTACACAAAATTTACTGAAAAAAATCCGCAATCCACATATTAAAAAATTCCACTCAATAAACCATGCTAAAAGGTTCTATGTATATCCGTTATAATAATAAAAAATTACAAAAGTCCTCGTGTTTTATATCGAGGGACTTCAGCGCATTTTTGACGCAGCGATTAGCAATTGATTAAATAAAAAAGAATATCGAGTTTTAAAACTCTATTGCTGTTTCTTTAGTCATAATTCATTTCAATAATAAGTTTAAAACTAAAGATCAAAATTCCTTTAAAATTGATTTTTATAATGTTCAATGTAAAAAATAGCTTTACGATTTAACGGTTTTTTGAAATTCAAAATTTTCTGTTAGCGAAAAATTTAAATTTCTGAACACATCCATTATTTTTCAAATTTCTAAACGCACTTATATTTGTTTTGTATGAAAAAATTAAATGTTAATTAATTAAGGTGTATAAAAGAAAAAAATTTAATCTGAAATAACGGTCAAAAAAATTTCAAATTTTTTAACGGTTAGAAAAAATTCAAACTTATCATCAGCATAGCTTTGCCCTGCATTGTTTACATATTTTTTTTGAAATAAAAAATCTATGAATTAAGCTATTTAATGAGTGTTTTTTGACTTTTCAATATAAACGGCGGGAATAAAAACATTCAATGAAGCTATTAAAACAATTCCGAGCTTGCTACGAAGTCTAGATCAAGAGATAATTCGGACCCGAACGACCGAACGACCGAACGACCGAACGACCGATCAAAGTGCATGATTGAGCTTCCTTTTTGAAAACAAGTTTTCAAAAATGCGCTAAAAATTGCGATAAAAATAAGAAGAATGCTTATTATAAACTGTGTGAGAAATGCCGCTTCATTTGAAATGCTGTTCGCTTAAAACCACACAATTAATAATGGATAAAAAAAAATATGTTTGAAAAAATTCAAGCAATTTATAAAAATACTTCATATATTCTACGATATATATACATATTTATTTTTCATGTGGTAATGGCGTATATGGCAGCAGATCAATTTTCATTATTCCTGTAAATAAGCAAGGCATTCAGGCAAGAAGGTAGAAAGCGATGCAATGAAAATTAATAAAAGCATCAAAAACCACTGAACAGTAAATAATTTAATGAAATTAAAAAAGAAGCAGTAGGAAAAAAAATCTCATAAATGCTAGGCTTATGAAGGTTCTCTATGGTAACACACGAGTACAAAAGCATCAGTGAAAGAGAAAAAAAAATCATACCTAACCGTATGCTTGTTTCCATTGCTGCTTATTTGCTTTTCATTCAATTTTTAAGAGCACATAATAGATATTAAGAACTTCCCTTCATCTCTGTTGCTGTTGCTGCCTCCACGTCGTTGCTGTTGGAAGAAATTATTCTTACAAAAAAAAAGGTATTTCACAACACAGCTAGGAATTCCAGTTGAACGATTTCAATTTATCTCCGATGGAAAATTACATAATTTCTATTCAAGAGAAAATCAAATTTTTTTTTCTTCTACTTCTTACTCATTCCATCCACTTACTCGAAGGATATGAAAAAAAATATATAAAAAAGAAAATAAAATATTTCTTACGCTTGAACAAGAAGCACATTAATATCGATGATGAATATCAAGATGGAAATCTTTACCGTACAATTTCATCCACCACCTCCTTGTATTGCTTTCAATATACAACCATCTAATATTCAGCATTTCAATTTCCTCAACATCTCACAGTGTACATCGTATTTATATACATATATTTTGACATAAGTATCCAATTTTACACTTCTTGCTGACTGCTAGTTCCGAGCTGTAAAGAAATTTTATTTGGAAAAAGGTTGAATGAAATTTTTAGGTTAAGGATGCTTACATATTTTTAGATGTATAATAAAAGGCCATTCAATTATGGAATTTAAAATTTTGAAAAATTTTGCAATTATTTTTAAAGCATCTTGGGACCAAGTCAGGGGTTAGCCAAGGTAGGGTTCAAGGTGGTCCGGATCCCCCTTCGAGGAAAATTGATTTCAATATGTTAGGGCTTTTCGAGAAAAAAAGGATTCGAATACCCCCCTTAAAATTATTTCGTCCACAAAAAAATTTTTGGACCCTCCTAGAATAAACTTCTAAAACAAGACCAAAAATTTTTTTAAGGCTTGAGTAGGAGCGTAGCCAGGAATTTTTTTGAGGGGGGTCCAAAAATTTTTTTGTTTGGAAAAAATAATTTTTTTTCGCTACTTTTCAACGTTTTTTGGTTCGGATCTGAAAAATTCAATAATATCTAGTATAAACCTCGTGAAAATAGGGGGGGGGGGTTGACCCCCAAACCCTCACCCCCCCCCCTGGCTACGCCCCTGGGCTTGAGGCATTAAGGTAGTCCTCAATGTAAAAATATTTCAATCCATATTTCCTTAAAAATTAATTCCTTCATCCCAAATTAAACCAACTCACAAAACGCAACCATAAACTCCTCGGGCACATCGTCATAGTCGCTTCGTGACTTCAAGAAGGAAATTCCAATTTTTTTATTTCTCGTTTATTTTCATATTTTTCTTCTTGTTCCCTTTTTTTTTGGTGTGCAAGTAAAGATGACTTAATTCATCAAAATAAAAAAAAAAAGTTATTACGATCGATGATGCTTGAAATGAGCTTACAAGCGTCAGAGAAGCGGTAGCTTATATTTCACCGCATGAAATGTTGAAAATTTATGGATTTTTCATTCGCCTTGTTAGATTTACATCCAACATACTTATAAACTTGATGTGAGACTGAGTAAATTTTTTATATTTCATTTTTTTGTGCTGTTAAAACGAGAGGAAATAGAAAAAAAAATATAACTGAAAAAAAATGAGCGAGGGATTGGAGCAGAAATAGAAATATAATGGATATAGGATGTTGAACATATTTTACATTCATGCAGAACTCAATTTGTATCTAACAATACATCATACAAATTAACAATTTTTCTTCCCTGCTATGATGCATAACAATGATATTCAGACTGTGTTTCCTATGCGCTACATTGACTATCGTTATATTTACCCTAATTTTTACATGTTTTTATTCGTTCGTTTTGCAACATCAACAATACACCACCAAAATAAAAATGATACACTAAATGATGCCTTTACTGTAAAACTGAAACACAAGATCTGTAAGAGAGAGAAAAAAAAAAGTTTAATTTCTTGCTTGGTTGAATTTTGGTAAGTAAAGCAACAATTTGCATAAATTTTAGAAGCCAAATTACATTGTCCTAAACGTCATATAATTTATTTAAATTAACTTTTAACTTTTACCACCACTTGTGTATTTAACTTTATCTCTCTCACTCACTCTCTCATTCTTTTTGAGATATAGCCACTGTACATTGAAGGAATGAAGAAAATGGAAAAAAAAGTAAGAAAAGTGGAAGAAAAGATTTTTTTTAGGTAAACTCAGGGTTGATGGAAGAGATTTTTATCTCCGGAAATTTTGGCTTACGTAAATTATGACTTAAAAATGAATAAATTGATGTTGATGATGGTGGTGGTCGTGTTTGTTGTTGTTTTAGCTGTTGATGTTTTTCTCTGATTTTGAAATTCAAATTTGAAGGCTTGAAGTTAAAGTGAAGTGCTATAAATTTTTGCATGTGGAGTATTTTGCAGTGTTTTGCTTATAAAAGTTTGAGATTAATGTTTAAACCATTTTTTCAAAACCAAATATTTTTCATTAACAAAGTTTTCATTTCAAGGCACACTTTTGAAATTTTTTAAAACATAAATTTAAGTTTGTCAATTTTCCTCGTATCAATTAAATGATTTTATTTTAATTAAGCTTTATTATTAAACATTTTGAAAATTTGAGAAAATTTTTCAAATTTTCATTAATATTAAATTTTTATTCTTAGTATTCAAGTACGGAGTCAAAAATAGAAACTTGGGCATAAAAATATTACAAAAAGAATCTATTTAATAATTCATTTTTATGAATAGTTCAGGGTTCATCCTTTAGGGGCCGTTCACAAAGTACGTTACGCAAATAATGACTTTTTAGACCCCCCTCCCCCCCTCGTTATGCTTTTTGTATAAAAATTCCTTTGTTTTGTTTAATCTGTTACAAAATCTTAGACCCCCCTCCCCCCTAAAAAGCGAACGTACTAAGTGAACGGCCCCTTATTGTAAATACGTTCATTTTTATTAAATTGGGTTATAAATTCACTTGAAACTTTTAATTTAATTAAAGCTCATATACTAAAGATGCAAATGCACAATTATAAATTAAAAATTATCAAAAGGTAATTTTTTCAGGTATAAAATTCTAACACAAAAATATCACTCCCCTGAAACAATTAATTAGCAAAAGATACATGTTACAGCAATTTCACTCCTCAATCTAAAAGATGAAAAATTGGGGTTGCTCTCCCTTGAGTAACAATTCTATCCATAAAATTCCACAACATCACCTTTAGCATTAGCATTAATTACACTGTGTCAACCCTTTCCTTTCACTCTTATACAATACAATAAGAACTAATTACTATCCTAATTTCATCCACAAACCAACTCTGAGTAAAATTATAATTTTCATCTTGGATTCCCAACAGATACATGACAACACACTTTTTCAGTTCCTTCTGAATATTCCTCTCCTTCCTCTCTATTCTTGACTAACTTTCTTTACACCCAAACAATTTAAATAATCGTTCGATGCGGATCGTAAAAGATGGAAAATTCCTATGACATCCATGAGAAGAATCTTTCTTTCTTGTTCCTTACTTTCAAAATTTGTTAGTACCCAACATCAATGTGGGGTCGTCACTTGGGGGGAAAAAGAAGAAGATAGCAGGTAAAAAAGAGAAGTTTTCTCTCGTTGACGGTAAAATATGAAAATTTTTTTGTGAGTACGAAAAAAAAACCTTTTTGAACTTAATTGCCTAGAAATAATTTCTATCGCATGTTTCAAAGCTGCTGTACAGCATCGACAGTAGCAAAATGGAATAAGAATTCGACGACACATTAGTTGAAAAAGTATCAGTCGCTGGAGCTTTGATAAAAAATTTATTTCAACTACGAGAAGTCGTGTACTTGTGTTGTCCATAATTTATTAAGGATGGATTTTAGAGTTAGATAATAAATTAGGTGTACGATAATTTGTGAATATTAAATTTTGTGAATATGAAACAAAAAAAAATAAAATAAATTTCATTCAGATTTATCCTAAATTTCCAAGCCTCAAAATCTTGGAACGTAACAAGGACTCGAACCCATAATATTTTGTTCATTTGTCAAACATCCATCAATTTAATATAACAATCCAATTTTTTACCACAATATTACTTCAACTAAAACCTCATATAAATTTAAGTAACCAGCATGTCCATAATCCATAACTTTGACACTTCCCTTAAATGACCCCCAGCGCATCAGCTTCATCCAATTCGTTTCTTTATGCTTGAAGCAATATTCAATTTAAATTATTGCTCAGCAATTCACTACGTGACGAAAAAGTTAATTTCTTTTAATGCTCAAACAAAAAAAAATCCAAGACTTTGTACCTTAAAAAAATAAATTAAATAAAATATTTTTCAACAATTTCAAATCAATTGACAGAAAGGTGTGATACGAGCGATTTAGTTCCATTTAGTTACTTCCTCGTATCTCATCTCCTCGTCCAATTCAGTCTTTTAATCAAAGGTAAAAGTAAAGTTGCACATTAAAAGTTTCTCGTTCAGTGACGACAACATACGACAACATGAGAATGAGAGAAAGTTAAAGGTAACTTTTTCTTTACCTTTTATTTTTGGGGAGGATGGGGAAGAGGCGAAAATAAAACTTTTTCATTAAAGTGAGTTTAATTTTAAAGTGCATTACTTTTGGATGAAGTAGGTGTTGGTGTTTATGTTGTGACTGGATTGGATGCTGGTTTTTAGGGATGCAAAGTCAAGTTTTTATTTCTAAAATGCTCAAAAATATCAGATTTTTAACTATATTTTGTACTATACTCTTTATTCTTCTGGAAAATCAGTTGTATAAACCAAGATTCGAACCTTATCAGCTTCATTTAGTGCGCTACTTATCCTTACATTTCTAAACCCTCTCAATCCAAAACTACCTCTACTAACAAAAGAATAGAAAAAAAGTATAAAGTAATGATGTCATAGAATTTTCTATTTTAAAGTAATGAATGAATGTTCCTGAAATTTATAGTCAAGAAAAGCAATTTAAAGGGCAGAAAAGAAAAGTTTTTTTATTTCTAAAAAAAAAAAAATATTTTTCATCTCCTTTTTCATCCACTTGCCATAAAATGCAAGACAACGACAAACTTTTGAAGCAATTATTCTCAAAAAAAAAAAAATAAAATAAGTCGAGAAGTAAGTAAAAAGGAGGAGGAATTGTTGAAAGACACTTGTGTCACAGTTCCTTTTTGTGATCCAATTTCCATCAAAAAGTGCTCTTATTATTATTTTTTTCAGTATAATGGCATAAAGAGCTTTATGGAAATAAATTTAATTTTAGTCCTTAAAATGCACACATACACACCCACAGACATTTGTTTTTAATATAGGAGTAATGACTTTCCCCGCAATCCACAATCAAAAAAGAAAAAAAAAACTTTTCATTTCCCTCCCAAAACTGTCAAAATTTTATATGAATATAAACGTTTTTGATGTTTCGAATCATTATGAAGTTTATTGAGTTGGAATTCAAACATGAAAAATAAATTGGAAAATTATTTTTTTATACAAAAAACTAAAAGAGAAGAAAATGTTTTTCTTTTTTTCATTGCTGGTTGTAGCTGCTGCAGTTTACTCAATTCAACATAAAAATTTCATGCAACTTGCATACTTTTTTTGCATGATATAAATACTGTGTATTGAGTGGAGTAAGTATGGTGGTAATTAAAATTTTTGGTCGGATTAGGTGCATTTTATTAAATAATAACTAGAGACAGATAAATTTCGCATCTATTTTTTGGAATTTTCGCATCTTATGCCACAAAAAGCCAAATTTCACAACTATTTCTTAAATGTGAAATTTATCTGTCTCTAATAATAACTATTTTGATTTTTTTATTTTTTTTTTTTAAATTTCTTTCAAAATTTTGTAAAATTTTTTACAAACTTGTTAATTTTTTTTTTTTTCTAATATTAACTAAAATTTTTAAATTTTATTAAAATTTGCTAAAATTTTATAATTTATTAAAATTTGCTAAAATTTTTAAATTTTTATTAAAATTTATTGAAATTTTTTAAAAATTTATTAAATTTTTTCAATAACTTATAAAATTTTTTTTGAATATTAACTAAAATTTTTAAAAAAATTTTAAATTTTATTAAATTTTTCTAAAAGTTTTAATTTAAATTTTAATTTTTCATTAAATTTACTAAAAATTTTTTAATTTTTATTTAACTTTTTGTGGCATTTTTTAAAATTTTTGCATACATTACGTATATTTTTACATTTGAAATCCATTAACCCATCCCAAAACATTTATTTTCTGCAGTACAAGAACACAATGTAGAATGCAAAACCAACAAGGAAAAACATCAATTAACCAAATAACAGAACTAATTGAACACAAACGCCATTCATCAAATTAATTGATCCCCAATTTAACCAAAAGTATCATAAACGAGACAAAGCGAAAATGTATCAAAAACCTCTTAATATGAAAACTCTTTCCAAAAAAAATCCGCTTATAATATTGAATAAGTTTTTCATTTCAAGGGATGTTAATATAATGGACGATTGAAAACTTAAAAGTTTCAAGTACTTTTTTGCATTAATGGTTGTTTGTATTATGCCATAAAAAATTATAAATGTTGAAACTTTTTTTTTTTTTGTTACGAGCGAGTACACAATTTCAACCATCGGAATGCAATGTCAAAGAATTTCATGAGTGCATTTGAAAACTTTCCACAACCCCAATTTTTATAGTCTTGTGGATAAATTCCAACTTCAATTATTTTGCGTTTACCCGTTGCAAAAAAAAATGTCAAAACTATTTTTTCATCGAAAAAAAAAACATAATATAAAATGTGAACTATAGAACATTTAACATTATTTGCTTTTCCACTTATTATATTTATTTAATAGCTTCAAAATTTTTCGAATAAAACTCTTCTTTTGTACATTTTTATTTCACTTTTTTTACCGTTCATTGATTGCATTTGCTCAATAAAAATGTTTCGTGTTTCCTTCATTTAGCTTTTATGAAAAGGGAAAAAAAAGTTTTTTTTTCATATATTTTTATTTACCTTCCTTTCATGTTCTATAATATTTATAATCCAAAATGATGATGGAAAACTATTTTGCGAATTATATTCTTTTCCCCTTTCATTTCTTTATTTTGCAATGCAATTTTTTAAAGTAGAAGTTGGAAGGGAAGCAGAAAAAAAATGAAAAATGAATTTGCAAAGAAAAAGAAAAGTTTTCTATTAAGTTATGCAAAAAAGCGCAAGAAAAAGGATAATTTCTTTATGTCTGCTTCTTATACGCAGAAAATACCTTTGGGATATTCCGATCTGCAAACAGTCATAAGTCGTGTAATAATCTTTAGGTAAACATTTACGACTGAAGGTGGATTTTTGAGTAATTATGCTGAAAATTTATTGTTTCAATTTTATTTTTTTTTTTTTTGTGTGTGGGTTTGTGGATTATATCCTACACATTTTTTGATTGAGATTTTCTTTGAATGAATAATTTTTTTCATTGATGATTTTAAAAACAAAATTTTATTTTGAGAATACTTGACGTCTTGACAAACTAAGGATGTTTAGTAACAAAAAAATATTTTTCTGAATAGTTAATCTTAAAAATACTAATTATTTAACTATAGGAATCGAACCTGTACTTCAACTAGTATAATTTATAAAATTATGTTTTAAATCTTGCATCCTCAGGTTTTTAGTCACTTTTATACTTACATTGGCTGTTTGTTGAATACTCCATTTATTTTTATTTTTGAACTTCACTAGAAGATAAACTAGATTTCATCAAAAATAAAATTTCTTAAGATTTTTTGTTATAACATGCTCAAAAAGATAATTTTTAAGTTTCTCAATAATTCTCAAAACAAATCAAATCAAATCGAAAGAAGAAACCATCGAACCATATTAAAACTTAAGTTCAAGTCCTTGACAATTTTAATTCAAACAACAAAATTCTAAACTTGATTTGTGTATCATCCTTTGTCATTCAACTTCAAAATGCTCTGTTTTCTTATTCTTCCGATAAGACTGAATGTAATTTTGATGAACAAGTCTTTCAACTCATTCAAAAAAAAAAACAAAAACTACTATAGAAACTGACTACAATACAAATTCTAATTCAACTAAAACTTAATCTCAAGAATATAGAAGGAGGAAAACTTTTGAAACATTTTCAACCAAAAATAATTTTCAAAACTTTCCAAAAGTTCATTCGATTATTACAATTTTTTGGTATACCGCTCGGGTGATCCCCCCCATATACACTTCTTCTTATTCCATGCCTTTCATAATTCTGAATAAATATAATATTGCATTTAATTATATCTATCCGCAAAAATCATATCTTCTTCTTTTCACGACGGAAAGTTTTATACATTCAGTAGAATATTATTTTATTCATAATATAACTCTTTTCTTTAAAATATTTATAAAATAAATGGCATGAGACTTTCTTCTTTTTTTTTGAGCATTTTCATCCATCCAGCAAGTAAAAGACAGAAAGAAATGAGAGTAATATGATTTTCTATCTTACTAACTTTTCAAGAATATTTTCCATTTCATATTTTATTATGTGAAATTTTTATTTCCCAGATAGCAGACAAATCTGTTTCTGGATTAAATTTGTGGCATAAATCTTAGGATTCGAACATATTTTTCAATTTTGCCACGAATTAAGTGCTTCAAAAATTCATAATATCCAAAATCCAAACAGTGAGATTTATTTCATCTTTTAATACCCCCCGAACCACCTGTAAGGACATTTCAGCTCTTGTCTCAAAAGCAAATAATTTGCTTGCCGAAAAAAAAAAAGACAAACAAAAGAACTGATGGGATTTACTTCATGTTGAGCTTCATTCAACTTTGATCCCTTTTTCTGACGTAATTTAAATATTTACAAAGGATCTTGTATAGATTCTTAATTCTGATTCAACAACGGCTTAAAACTTTAAATACATATCACATTTCAAGATTCAATCTCAATGATAAAATCCTTAGAAATTTTCCAACAAGTTTAACGCCTTGAATATGTAAATTATTGATTATCTTTGAAAATTAATCGACAGTATCAATTTTAGTTTGAATTTTCAACTTCATTGACTTCATTATTAAAAGCATCATTCTCATTTACATCTCACTGGGTTCCCGCCTCTGACTTCAGCTTCTTATATTAAAATATTTTCATATGTACGTGTCTATACATTTACTCGACAGTCAAGATTTCTTCTGCTTGTATTTTCTTTTTTCAAAGAGCTTAATTAAAATCTTATCATAATAAACGACAACTTACAAAGGAGCAACAACTTTGCTTTATATTTTCTCATATGTACATGTAATGAATTTCTTTTTTTTCAGCTTTTTGTGAAATTTACGACAAAGTTTGGGGTGAATTTTGTTAAGTTTTCATAACGCGCACTGTAAAAAAAAATTAATAAATGGCAAAAAAGTTGTTAAATTTAAAATTTTTGCAATAAAAGCATAAATACAAAAGTTGGATAATAACGATATTAATATGAGCCAATTTTAAAGGACCAGGGGCGTAGCCAGTTTTTTGAGAGGGGGTTTTCGCTACTTTTCAACGTTTTTTGGTTCGGATCTGAAAAATTCAATAATATCTAGTGTAAACCTCGCGAAAATAGGGGGGGGGGGGTGGGTTTGACCACCAAAACCCCCCCTGGCTACGCCCCTGTAAAGGACTTGAACCTTTTATTTAGCTAAATTATAAACTTAAATGATAAATTATGATAAACTTTGCAATTATTCCAATTTTGCTTGGTAGTTACTGACTTAAAGAAAATGCTATGTATTTTAAGAACAAAAACTCTTCCCAGACACATCAACGACAAAAGCTCAACTTCCTTAAAATTCTACATCACTTAAAAATAAAGAAATAGCAGAAAAAATAATAATTTTGTTCTTAGTATAAAAAGAGAAAATTGTCTCATACTTTTAATATTGTATGCATAGAGATATTCTACATTAAATAAATATGTATATCCATCCATATACATTCACTCATATTAACTGCTGAAAATAAAGTAAATTTTTGTCGTCGTCTATCAGTACTTTCATTTCCATCTCTTCTTTCATTTCTAATGTTGGTAAATGTTATCGAAAAGCACACAACAAACATTACTGAATTAAGTCTGCGTGATTTTCAAGAGCCTGTCTTATGTCTTTCCTGTTCCTTTTTCATTTTTCTTTCAGATTTTTATTTTTTTCCAATGAAATGAATATTAAGTAAACGTAAATATTTGTGTACGTAATTGTATATCAGCTGCTATGTCACGCTAAGAGATGGATTTTTCATGCTCACACGAATGTTAACTAAAGAAAAAGGAAAAGGAAGAAGAAGAGAAAAAAAAATGGAAAGTAAAGACTAGAAAAAAGAACTGGGAACTAAATGAAATGTAAATAAATAACAAGGATGAAATGAAGTGCATTTTATCATCATCATCTATAAGACTGAAATGAAGCGATGAGAAAATGACATAGACTGAAAGATATTGAAAATGGATCATGATTGAATATCTGCGTGTTTTAACTTGCAAGGTAGGGATCATTTGTTGGGAAAATGATTTTTGGCGGTAATGAAAATTTTTGATTCCTATTAATAAGGCTAATGGGGGATGTAGGTATGTAGGAATTAGTTGGTTCCTTTTTGTGGTAACGGAAATCAGAAACTCTAGAAAAATGCTGTTGTTTGCAATTTTTTGAAGGGACAAGAGTCTCTAGCTTGGAATAAAGTCAATTCTAATAAGTTTATGTATCCCAATTCAACATGTTGTCACGAAAACCTTCAGATAAATTAAAAATAAGTCATGAAATTTATTTTGGTCAAGAAACGAGAAAGTTACTAATTGAAAAGCTTTTTGTTGAGTTGATGACATTTATTGCAATCTACAGCAAAATTATGAACGACCAAAACATCCAATATTAGATTTTCTTTTAGAATTTGATTCCAAAATCACACATTTAATAAAAAACAGCCAATATTTCTTTCTTTCAATCCTAAAATCCTCAATAATCTCCAAAAAACCACAAACACCAAAGTAATCACCCCTTGAACCCACAAATCAATTTAATATATTGATGGCAGGTGAAAGTCTAAGTAGAAATTAAATTTGTAAAGCAAAGCAGATTTTTTATTACAATGTGTATAACATCAAAATGCTTTTATGATGATGACGATAGTAATGATTGTGATAGAAGACTTTTTTATGAACTAACAAAACGATTTATTTATCCGCAGTAGATAAAGATGAAGATAAAGACAAAGACAAAGAGAGAGAAAGAAGAATGAGTGGGGTTGGAAAGTTATCACATCACAATAAAGAATGCTTAAATGAAATTAGCCAAAGACATTGTTAAACGACATAGAAGAAGCCCCCACAAACATAATCCATAAATGACAAACCAATGAGAAAAATAAACTAAAAATGTCATTAACATGGCATTTTCTTGAGATTATCATGCTGTATTAATAATCAATATAAATCTTGTCGCTTTTTATTGTTTTTCTTCCTTCTCTCCTTTTTTTGCTGTTGGTTCTTAACACAAATTCGCATCTCACTCTATCTGGCTGACTTGACTTTTTCCCCCATTCTCATTATTCGGATGAAAATAAGCTCAATAAAATATATTGAGTAGCATATTTGTGTCATTGGCAATAATTCAAGCGTTTTTTTATTATTTTATTGGCTGAGAAGTTGCCAGAGATATATTATTTATGATTGAATTATCAAGATATATTTTTCCAACTATATCCGAACATCTTCCCATACGTACAGACTTCCATAAATAATCTATCAACTATATAATTTTTATAAAGTATAACCGTTATTAAAAGTCAATTGATGCTTCAATTGATCATGAAAAAATCAAACTAATGGGAATTTTTCTCTCTCTTTTCATCCTTTAAATTTTATCCATGTTCGACGATTAATTTTCACAGATTTTTATATTTTTTCTCTCTGTCTACATTTTCATTTATTGCTTTCTGCAATAATCTATCCATAGAGAATTTTTTTGCTTTTTGCAATTCTCCTCTTTTTATCTTTGTGAAATGTTCCGTGAGTTTTTATAGATCAAGTATTGGAATGTTTTATCTATCTGCTTAAAATTATTGGATGTGTGACTAGATTGGTGGGATGTAGAAGCGCATAATTTAGTTTATTAAATTTTTAAAATCTGATGTGCGCAATTCATGTTCGACAGACTTATCGAAAGTCTAGGGGTATTCAAATATGTATGTTCGGAAATTGAAAATTCAAAAAAATACGTTAAGCTTTTTGTTGAATTTGATAACTTTTTTAGATTTTTATCGCTTACTTGATATCATTGCAGCTCTAAATCATGGATTCAATCATTTACTTTGATAAATTCCATACGATAATGCTTTAATTTGAATTTTAATTTTTTCGAATTTTCGAACAAGGGGTATTTAACTTCAAAATTTTGCATGACAGACAGACAAAAATGTCATTTTTGCACTTTTATTTGGAAACTGTAACGGACACAATGTTTGAATTGCACACATCAGTTTAAAATATTTTTTGGATGAATCAGTTGAGGTTAATTTTATTTGTGATATTTTTAGTGGATCGTACAATAAAATTAGCATTTGCTTCCCCTAGTGGCGTAGTCAAGATCCCATCCCCACACCTCTTTTAGGAAAATATCTTCTTAAATCTTTCTACCTAAATTTTTCTTTCGATATAAAAAAATTCAAGCCCCCTCCATCCCCCTCCTTCTACGCCTTAAAGGGGGTCTTTAACAAAAAAATTCGAATATTAACGGTCATTTTTTGAAAAAGAACAAAAAAAATACCAAGAAATTTTGTCATTAAATTCTCAGTTCCACTGAACCTCACATTCATTCTTTTTCTTCCACATTTGTAACCATGTCCCCATAAAAAATAAGAATAACCTTGTAAACAACAAATAGACTCAATAAATTCACACAAAATCACATGAAAAAGATTTATTTTTCCATTTGACAAATATTCAGGCAAGACAAACAAAGTGCGTACGCAAGCATCCCAACTCTCATCCATATCAACATCAAACATTGAGAATTGATAAAACACACTTAAAAAAGAAATCCAATGAGTCTCCTTTTTATGTTTATTGAAATTTTTTTTTAAATCATCCATGGCCAAAACATATCCAAAGTAAGAAAATGAGGCAATGAATCACCAATTGCTGCTTTTATGTGACAAAGTTTTAACATGCTTATTTTTTTCTGGATCATTACTCGGGGATAGTTTTAATAGCTATAATATAATATGTATTTTTGGCTTATGCCTTAAAAAACAAAATTGAATGTAAAGTAATAAAGACTTGACCCCTCTTCACTTCTAAAATGCCAAATAAACAAATAAGGAAAGAATGGAACAGAAAATTTCATTTCAATTCAATTCAATAACAAAAAAATAATGTATCGAATAGAAAGGCACAAACAAGAGAGAAAAAAGAAATGAAATAAAATAAAATTATCATTTCTATTTTTATTTCCTTGATTTCACTTTTTTTCTATGTGTATTTATGTTATTTGTATTTTTTTCCATCAAAACTATCGTATATGATGAAGGAATCGAAAAGAAGGGTCGTCTAAATATTGATTCTTAATATTATGCCCATTTGTTCTTCGCCTTCCGCTTTTCCCAATCTATTGTAAGTTTCTCTCTCTTTTTTATTGAATTAGGGTGATTTCTTCGTCCAGTATGACAAATTGAAGAAATTCTGAATTATTGATGGTGATGACTTACTTTTTTTATTCGGTATGGTTTGATTTGTAGATGCAATAGTAATTTCTTGCGTCATTTGTTAAGTTTTGTATGATTTAACTTTATTTATAATAATTTTGGGCATTAATTCTGTAAAATATATTAAGGAAGTCTAGAAATCAATATTGGTATCAAATTACTAAATCAAATGCTTAGCTATATGAATTATTTTTTGAATTTAGAATTATGAGCCTAGTTCTCAATTTCTTTGGAAAAAAAATTAACATCCAGTCAAGATTCTGTTAAGAAAGTGAATGATCTAAAAATAAATAAATTTTGAGTTACTAAGTAAATAATTCAAATTTAATTTAATAGCAAAAAATTATTAAAATTTAAAAAATAAATTTTTGAACTCAAAGATTTTTCTAAACGCACTCACAAAAAAAAACAGAAAATTTAAAAATTAAGTGACAGTAAAAGCGTTTAATGTTCTAATAGAGTTGTCAAATCCAAGTCCGAAAACGTCAATTCCATGTAACCTCAATTCCATGAAAAAAGCTCTTAGAAATATTGTATAGGACCAGACACTTCTAATGAATGGATTGACACCCCTATTCCCAATATTAGATCAAAAAATATCACAAGCCCCCTAAAATATCAAAATAGTTATCAACAACAATCGAACAAACAAACAAACGAACACCAAAAACTATACAACTATAATGAAAATAAAAATAAATTCTAGTATATTAGTAATATTGAGGGTACTCGGAATTTTCCTTTCCAATTTCTTTTCCTTTCTTTCGACTCTATGGATATCAATTCGATGGATATTAATTCCTTGTACCAATGCCTTGATGTACATTTAATCATTGTTTACTGACTTATAATTCTCCCCCTTTTCATTTCCGTATATCATTGCATGTTCATTCATAATTAACGTTGTGCCTTTTTGACAATTATGGAATCTCCCATGAAAAATGAACATTTCAAAATGGAATCTCATAAGCATTTATTTCGCTCAAATTGCTTTTTCGTGTTGCTTGTGCTGGCTTGTTGATGATAGCAGACAGCATAAGTAAACAAATGAAAATTTAATCAAAAAAATAAAATTTTCATTTCGTGCAAAAATGACAAATAAAATTAAATAATAATTTTTTTTTTGTCATTTTTATGCTCTGGGAATGTTTAAATCATTAATTGTCAACGAATGATATTTAAATTTGAAATAAAATTTTTTGTTTGTGCCTTTCTTTTATTTTTATCTGTGTTTGTTTAGTGCTGCTGTGATAATAATTTTTTTTTTATTATTATTTCTTCTTTAATAATGTTTTTACTCGGCGTGGGAAAATTAGGAAGAGTTGCAAACTTGGATTTTTAGTTGTTCGTTAAAGTGCTGTTGTATCCTAACATAAAATGTGTTAGGATTCGAACTCATAACCTGAAAAAATTTTCAATCAGTTACTTTTCAAATTTGTAGCAAGCCATATATGAAAATTTCTGAACAAAATTTATCAAATTTAAGAGCATCTTAGTGGCGTAGTCAAGAAGGTTAGGGGGTTGATTTTCGTTTTTTACGAAACACCCAAGCAAATTAAAGTAGTTTACCAGTAAGTGAGGGGGGAGGAGTGATGAAAATTCATTCACCCATTCACCCCCACCCCCTGACAATGGCTACTGGAGCAGCTAAATATCATTGACCAAAAATTACTATCCCCAACCACCTCTCCTCCATAGCTCAAGACCAAGTCACACCACCACCATCATAATCTAATCATTAATCTCAAAATCTTCTCCAATAAATAATAGATCAAAAAAGTTAAACTTATCCCATCCCTAGCTAGAATAACGTGTTACTTCTACTCTTCATTTATTGACGGTGATGCTGAATAGGATAACTGGCAGCAAGAGAAATTGCGATAAAATTTTATAATTAAATTTATTGTTGAATGTCGAAAAATATATAATATTATGATGATGTTGTCTTCTTCTTCATCATCATGTTTAGTCTTTTTTTTTGTGTGTGTACAATAATTTGAATGAAATGAAATAAAAGACAAGAAAATGAGAAATTAAATGGAAAAAAAAGAATGAAATGAAAATAAGTAATGAAGGAAGAAATATGCAATTTATTATAACAAGAATGAGAATGGTGGGGACTTTGTGATAGGAAATGAAGGGAAATTAGAGAGGAGCAAGCTTCTCTTCATCATCATCATCTTATGATGACAATAATAAAATAATAATAATTGTAAGATGCCAAGGAAAAAAAAATTACTGACGCTAGCAAGCTACTAATGCCTTTTATCGTCATAAATTTTGACGCCATACAGACAAATTTTTATTGCTGGAAGCATTAAAATAAATTTATCATTTTTTATATTGGCATAAAAATTATTGCGATATGTTCAAAGGGGTCGCAATGTTAAAAATTCGCCAACTTAAATGAAAATTTGACTGGCAACAAAAATTTTTGATTTTAAAAAAATTTTGTATGAAAAGTGAGAAAGTGAGCCATGATGAGAGAAAAATCAAAAAATTTGTAATAATTTTTTGTTCCTTTTATCTACAATATTAAGCTTTTAAACGACAGTTGGAATAAACCTGATCACAGAAATGGCTTTATTTCCAAAAAATATTGTTTAAAACCTTTGAAAAATCAAATTTAATTTTAACTCATGGCACACTTTCTAACTTTCCATACAAAATTTTTTTACAATGAAAAATTTTTGTTGCCAGTCAAATTTTAATCCAAGTTGGCGAATTTTTAACATTGCGTCCCCTTTGGATATGTTTTCCATTGTTTGTTGAAAAACGATTTTTTTGTAGATTTTTAATTTAAAATTCGAATGTATGTAAGATTTGGACTTGAAAGGATAAGAATTTGGGATAAAGGACGAATCCTTTAGTCAAATTTTATTGAAATTTTCGAATTTTTAATAGGATTCGAACTTTTACAAACTCGAACTTTTTTATTACTCATTAAACCTAACAGATCCACTTCCAAATGACTCGATGACCCAATCAAAATTAAGTTTGACGGAATCTGATCTCAAAAATCATTTTTAATTCTTATGCAAGAATTTCAAATTAAAGTTCATTCCTTTTAAATTCTCATTAAATCTTCAAAAATTCCCTCAATTATCCTGAATCATTTCAGTAACATAATAATAGTCAGCATTAACTACAACCCCCATAATCCTCATATCCTCCCTTTAAACAATAATAATAATTTTATAATTATATATTTTTTTCATCGTTATAATTTGCAGTTAAGTGGGCACTAACATAACGCTTCAGCAATGTTAAGTGAAACGCATAATTGAGTTATGTTTTAATTTTCATCCATTGCATCCAATATCGTGTGCCATAGAGGCTGAAAATGACAACTGAAAATTGGTATTTTGCACAATTTTTATACTCTTTGCAGTCTTTGTTTTTTGTTGCTATTGTTCTTCCCGCTCATTTTCAACAACAAATTGGTGCAGTCAGCGAAAGCAACAAACGAACGTGAAATAATGAACCCTTAATAAACGGGAGAAAATAATAGTAAAAAAAAGAGGAATTTATTGCAGGCAACACTTCAAGGGTAAAAATTGAACAGAAATTGCACAATTTCCATCACATGCACGTCTCTCAAAAAATAAAAACTTTTTTATGTATAAAAATATGAAATTTTATATGTGCACACATAAAGATTATTTGAAGCAAATTATTAATGGTTTATCGTGTTGTTTGTACGCGCCACTTACTGAACAATAATTTCTTTCCTCTTTCACCCTTAATCAGATTATTTTCATTATTATTACTTTCTGATAATTTTACTTTGATTAATTACATTGACTTTCCTTTTCTATTCTGTGGAAGCGATATAATATTTCAAAAAGGCATGCCATGCTACACACATCAATTTCCGAATGAAATGATTTCATTTTCTGTTGCTTGCTCATATTATGGAACTTTTTTATGTACTCTGACTCACTTTCAATAGAATAGGAAAAAAAATTTCATTCCATTCATCCATCGCTTAAATAAAAAAAGACATACATGAGTAGGAATTTTGGTCAATTTAGGAAGAGAAATGAAGCGCATTTTATTAAATTTCTTATTTTTAGGCTATAAAAATGAATAATTAAAAATCCTGACTGATTCCATATTAATTTTATTTAGCAGTGAAAATTATTTTTAGTACAGGGAGTCCTCGATTTAAATAGCTGTTTTGTTCTGAAATTTTTCTATTTAAATCGAAACGTATGAAAAATGATCGTTAAAAATGAAATTTTGAATTTTTATGTGGAAAAATTTTAATTATTCAAATCGAATCAATTCAAATCAAATCTGTTCAAATCGAGGACCCCATGTAGTGAAAAAATTTAAAAGAAAAACTGAAAATATAACTGATCCACATTGTGAAACTTTCAAAAATTTTCATGAAGAAAATAGGAAAATTTTTACAATTTTCGGACTTATTGTATGGGGTCGTTCACTTATGATGTCCAATATTTAGATAAGGAGGGGGTTTAAGTCTATGTGACAGTTTTAAACAATAGAAATTTTTGTTTGAAGATTTTGTGACAGAGTGGGGAAGTGGGTCTAAAAATCAAAGTTTTTGATGGACGTAATAAGTGAACGCCTCTACTCAAAAAATTTCAATTCAATAGAATTTTTTGAGTGCTTGAGTCTTGATGGCTAGATATCATCAAATTTTTACAAAAAAAGCAGGACATTTCATGGTTAGCGTGTTATAACAGCAAAAATTGGAATAAAAAAACAGGACACCATACATTTTTCAGAAAAAATTAAATTTTTGACAGGACACTAATTGAAAAAACAGGATTGTCCTGTGAAAAAACCAGCAGATGGTCGCTTGCTACACTTTTCTTTGGCGTCCTAGCCCTTGACCCCAACCTTAAGATATTTTGTGTCAATTGACAAACCGACTGACAAAGATTCACTGAATAAACTCTTTATCATAAAAAATCACCCAAAAAAAAAATCCAGCAAAGAAAAGGCACAAGAGCACGAAAGAAAAAATAACAGAAAAGGCAGATGAAGAACATGGAAAAGGGGAAATGAAAGTATATCGACAAGTGAAATCATGCAATCACAGATTCCTTATGAAAAGTGGCATTCACAATTCTACATGGATTGTACAGGCAGCAAGAAGGGAGAGTGAGTGGAAAGATATCTACATTTTCTGCTTTTCCACTTCATTTCACTTTCAACAGAGAACGTGCTCTTTGTGAATGTAATTTTTTTTTCTTTTTCTATGCTGTATATGTATGGATTGTATATATCTACATATAATGTCGATTGCAGACTCATGATTGCAATAATATTTTAATGGATATTTCAATTTCATGACATTTATATGTATTAACAACCATATCATAATGTTGAATTGAATGACATGACATGACGGTATAATTTCTTCTATGTTTTATTTTTTTGTGTATTTTTTTTATTAATTTAAACTTAAAACGAGTGAAAATTGTGCATAAGTTGAGAGTCATTGTACTTAACTTAAAAGAGATTTGCTGCAGGGATATTTAAATAGACATGAAAAAGTACGTAATTTTGTATCAATAATAGATGAAAAGAATATTTTTTTTAAAAACATTAAATTAAAGTATAAAGAGATGTTTAAATTTGTATGCGGTTACGACGATGATTGCGAAAATTTTACAAGATTTATTTTAATATTTTACGTAAACACATGTTAGGATATACATTATGAATTCCCTTTGACGATAATATCGTTTTACATCAAAAAATTTTATTTTATTTTACTTTATTTTTCAGGGTGATTCCTCCTCTTCCTTTTTTTTACTTTTGACTGAGCATAAATAAATTTTATGTACGTTGATTTGATGTTTTTTGGATTGATGGTGCGTAGAGTGAAATTCAACTTCAACTTTCATGCCTTGAGCCATTAGATTTCTTTCTTTTTTCCTCTTCTTTTTCTCGCTTTTTATGCATTTTGATGGAATGGAAAATGAAATAAAATAAAGTAAGATCTAAAAATTTTTGGAAGTTGAAAATGAGGGGGTTGGATTTTGAAAATAGAGCGCATTTGAGAGATTTTTACATTCATAATGACTTTAGTTAAATTTTGACCGAAGAATGTAAAATCACATTGATGCAAATTCTATGAATTGTTAAATTCAGTTTAAATACGCAAATTTTTTATGAAAAGGATTTGAACCTAGCAGTTGGTAATCAAGCTTAAATTCAAAAAATTAACCTCAAAAAAGACATATTCTCAGCAGTGGTGTAGGCAGAAATTTTGAGAGGGGTAAAAATTTAATTTTTTGTATGAAAAATTTGGGTGGGTTGATTTTTTGCCTAGCAAATTAAAGAATTCATCTATTCACCTACCCCCCTCATTGCTACGTCATGGACTCTCAGTTAATCTCAAATACAACAGATCCCATCTTCTTCAAAAAATTATGTATTTATTGAAATTCTAATCTCTATAGCAACATAAATTCAAGTTGCATACAAAACCTGCATCATTCCATTAATAGCCATACATACCTCAAATAAAAAGCAACTCAAGCTATCAGTAACAGAATTAATAATTTTCGACTCTATCAAAAAACCTTTCGTACAAAATAATAATACCGAAGACAAAAAGTTCAACAGATAAAACAAGAGTTCAGATAAAAGGTCATAATATTGACAATAACACCCACCCCTAAAAATTTTCATGCTAAATATTTCCATCATGGAGTGGGAAATGAAATGAAATAAAAATCTCTCTTTTTTCGCAATATGGGAATATGTTTTGTACCGCGGCAATATCGTGAAAATAATATCATATTTTTGTCGAAAGAAATGAAAATAAAAAAAATTTGTTTTACCTCACAAAAAAAAAATTCCTTTTGTTCTTATATGACACTCGTCGTAAAAAAAAAAAATTTCTACTTTTTTTATGTGTGTATAATAATATCACATGTGAAATGTGCGTTGTGTGCTGTTCCTCTCTCGCGATGTTAACGAGAGCTATGGGGTAGGATGTATGGGGAGGATGATGGTTCGATGGAGAAAAGGAAATAAAAACGAAAAGAAAACAAAAGAAGTGATTCTCTGCTCAACAACGCAAAAAAAATATATATACATACATATAAATATGATTTTAAACATTGTTATCAGCATACACGTTGAAAAGAGCATAATTTCTGTCAGCAGACATAAAAATTCCGAAATTGCGTTCATATATTCTTGTTCGTTCTCACATGAGCGCCATATACATATGCATACATGTATTTTGCAAAATTATTTTTTATCATAACAAAATTGTTGGGGATTAGGTGAGGCCTGAATCATATTTTTCCACCAACATTTTTATGAAGGAGATGAGAGTAATAAAGATAAGGCGAGGATGCGATCGGAAGGTGCATTTTTGGGCTTTTTGGTGAAGGTAATCAAGTTAGATTCACAAAACATATCAGCTGATAGGAATTGAACTCAAACTATGAGAAAAAAAACTCGAATTCCGTAATTTTTGTGATACTAATTTTTACGAGTGCGTTCAGAAAAAAATAATTCAGAAATTTGGGTTTAAGGCTTTTAAACTATCCTTTATTATTAAATTAATTTAATTTGCTCAAAATATCAGCAAAACTCTATCCATCAAATTCTAATGATTAAAAAATATTTAAAATTCAGCCTGACAGACCAAAAAGTATGCAAAAATCCTCACCCAACCTACACGTTGTTTGCAAAATCATGCCTGAAAAATAATGTTTAGGAGAAATGGCAGATATGGAAAAATACACAATTTAGAAAATTTTCGCCTTCCAACTCAACACATTCTGACAATGGCAGGCAATATGCCTTGTCTGTGAAATTAAATTTTTTTTTTATATATTTTATTTTATTTTTCCTTCTTCATTTTCAATTTTATTTCATTTTTCGGTAAATGAGAAAATCTTTGATCCGACATAAACAGTTAATGTTGAGCAATGTTATGTTGACGTTCATTATCTTCTTTGCTGTATCTCAAAATATGATGACGATGACGACCTGCTTTTGTGTGTTGTGAGTTGTGAGTTCAGTGATGGTGATGGGGGAGAGGCAGAGGTTAAAATGTGAATATAACAATCCTTTGAAGACTATTTTTTTTTGTATTTTGCCTTCCAGCAAGGATGCTATTAATTTCAGAGAAATATACACTAACAATATAAATTCATTCTCCTTTTTTCCGAGAGACACACACAACAACGGACTTAATTGCTGTCATCATTTGCTATTTGCCTTTTTGTCATACTCTCAACTCTATTTCATCCTCACTCTTGTTGTTTCTCTGTTTATGCCTTTTATATTTTTTTTGGAAAAAAAAAAAACATTTTAATGCATTTTCCTATATAAACATAAATTTTCATTATTTTTCCTGCCTCTCACTTATTTTTGTGTTATAATTATCCTTTTTTTTCTTTTTTTATTTGGTTTTTTTTCACAAAGCATAAAATAAAATGATTATGAAAAATTGAAATGTTAATCGTGCAGATTATATCTATTGCCTAGGAGATTCCTACTTTTTCAATTAAAAATTCAATAATTTTTCATCAACAGGAAACATTTGCATTTTTCATTTATATTCAATTGTCATGGTAGACTTTTTTGTTGTGTTTTTAAATTAAATTACTGAAGTGATGATAATTTAAGGTGGGGGAGAATTTGTCCTTTAACTCTTTTCTTCTAGGATACATGTGTGGGATTAAAAAAGAGGGTCCTTGATTTAAATAATTTGTTTTGGGTCTGAAAGTTTTGTGTTTAAAAAGAAAAACTTTACCAAAATGTGTGCAAAGGGGTCGTTCATAAATGACGTCCGAAATTAACCGTCATTTTTCAAAAAATAACAATAGAATTCAAAGAAATTCTATTGTTTTCGACCTCAACCCCCCCCCCCATTCTTGGACGTCATTTATGAACGACCCCAAAGAGGTCCTTATTTTTCGAAATTCAAACTTAATAGTTTTTATTTTTTCCATTAAAAAATTTGAAATTGAAAATTAAACATTAAGTTTAAGTTTTATGCAATTAATCAGTTGATATTTGACTTATAGACCAATAAATCATAATATTGGATTTAAATAAAAGTTTATCATAAAATTTCAAAAAATCCTATAAAATATTGAACAACGCAAACTTTCTACACAAATGCCAAAAAATCTTTTTTTTTTCAAAAAAAAAAACAATACAAGGGGTCCTCGATTTGAAAAGTTGATTTGTTCCCAAATTTTTTTATTTAAATCGAATTTATTCAAATCAAAACGTATGAAAAATGACCGTTAAAAATGAAAATTTGAATTTTTGTAGTGGAAAATTTTGATTATTCAATTCGAATCTGTTCAAATCGAGGACCCCCTTAAAAACTAATTTCAAGATATTCCTTAATTTCAAGAATTTCATGCACAATATCTCATTTTGATGAATATTCCTGCCTCTAACGATGAATCATCCTCATACAAAGTACATCAAATGAATCCCTAACCACATTTATGTGAAACTACAAACATATAAGATTTTAATGACAACCATCAAAACAGTCAGACAGTAGTAATGATTTTTTTGTGAATTATTTGAACTTAATGTTCAAACATGAATTTTCGATAATTTTATGTTTTTGTGTTTTATTATCTTGAAGGCATAAAATGGAAATTTTTCGTCTTGATTGTTGTATGAAAAATGGCTCTTGATGTCTATGACTAAGAGGCTAATCCCTAACAGACAAAGAGTATGCTCAGAGCATGCTTTCTAAGTCTTATTTTTTTTAAAAGAGCTCACTCAATTAGCGTACTCTTTCATATAAACAAAAGGACCTCTACGGTACCTCAGAAAGAACATCTCGAGAGCTCGCTTTTTTTGCTTGCAAGTTTTTCATGCAAGTGAATCTTGAGAGTATGTTTAGAGTAAGCTCTACTGAGCACAGTTTATTTTTACAAAAATTAAAAAAAAATTCATGCTCAGAAGAGCATACTCTTGAGCACGCTCTTAAGATATTTATATTTTCTTGTTTATGTGATTTTGAAGATTTGAACCTTAAACCGAGGGTGTCTTAATGAAATTCCTATCATCTCTTTGCTGTCCTATTGCCTTTCGAAATTGATATATTCAGTTCAACAAAAAACAAATTTTTAAACTTTCCATACAGAAAATTTTAGCTCTTGTAATAGTAATTTCTGCAAACGCTTGTGAAGTATAAAACAAGTAAAAATTTAGCGTGCTCTTAAGAGTTCATTATAGAGCATGTTTTTTGCGTACTCTCTTGAGCATACTCTTAAGAGTATGAAAAAGAGTACGTTAAAAAAAACTTGCATGCAAGTATTGCTTCATAAGAGTTTGGTTTGAGTACGCTTTAGAGCCCGCTCAATAGCGGGATCTTGGGAGTTGATTAAAAAACCGTTCTCTCGACCATGCTCTCTAGACAAGAGCATGCTCTTTGTCTGTTAGGGTAATATCATCTTTAATTCTAAAATACGCTTTTACACTTTATCAATATGGTCACTTTTAAAATTAATTTTTTTCACATGCTGTAATGCAAAAATATGTTAATCCAATACAAACATCAACGAAAAATTTAATTAAATCTCTCATATATTTCATACATTTCAATTTAATCTTAAATAGGCAAAAAATTCGAAAATTGAAAAAAAATCACAGCACACGGTCGAATAAATTTTCATTTCATCTGAAGCCTCCAATTACCATTTAACAGCACATTTCTTTTGTTTCATTTCTAATTGAATATTTTTTGACGTTGTTTTTGTCATTTTGTGTTGTTTTATTTTTCCTGTCATTTAAATATCACGAAATGATTATGGCGAGATTTTTTTTGTGTTTTTATTTTTTTTTTTTTTTTCAGGTTGGGGAGAAAAATTTCTCTGCCTCAAATAATAAAAAAATAAAACTTACAAGAGACACAGGCAGGCATTACTCCCCGTGCATAAAGCCAAAATGAAGTTTTATGACTTTGCTGATTACGACTTTTTTCCCGTAAAATTTTTTTACAACCTCTGCAAACGTGGATGGAACGAGATTTTTTTCATCTCCCCCCTTTTTTTCGAAAAATAATATCCAAAAAAAAAATCTTCATTTCGCTTTCATTTTGCTGTTCATGTAAATGTGAATAGATGTTGGGGTTGTGCATAAATTAGGTCATCAATTAGCTATTATTTTTTCAAGATATAACTGATTCCTAGTTATAAGCTACAACCCTGAATAATTCAATGCCAAAATCCACATTTCTCTGAATGACGTCACTTACAATCATCCCCATATAGGTTTTAAAAAGGTAAACTTTATGATGTTGTTTAGTGACATTGCTTTTATGCTGAGGTTTTAAAAAAATTTTGTTTCACTTCTCCTATCCCTCTCACTTACTTTCAGTTTTTTTTTTATCCACATAAAAAGCATTTTTTTGTCACGAGGGTCGTTTAAGCATGACATGTTGTTTTTTCTGCATTTATTTTTTTAAAAATTTTTTTCTCCTTTAGTCGTTCATTCTTTTCACATTCAATTTCACTTTAGCCTCATCTAGTAATTTTTTATGATTAAACTAGGAAGTAACTAGGAAGTGCAAGCAATTGAATTGCTTTTGACGCATTTAATATTGAATGGAACTTCCTTGTCTTGAGTTGAAGGAGGAGATAATTGAATTATGAAAATACTAATTGACGTAATTAGGGATGAGTTTTCTGTAGAAATTCTATTTTGTTGGTGTGAAAATGACAGCTGAGAGTGGTCAAAGACTTTTTTGAAGATGGAAATTGGAATTGTGCAAGATGAAGTTTCAAATTATATCATTTGATTTTAGAGTGATTGCATTGTTTGTGAAAATTATGCAAAGATAGGCTCAAATTAAGATTTGAGTGAGTTTTAAGTAATTTTAGAATTCTAACCTCAAAAACCAATTTTTCACTAAATTTACATATCAATACACATCAGTTACATATCAGTTACACCTCATTTACACATCATTTACATATCATTTACATATCAGTTACACATCATTTACATATCATTTACATATCAGTTACACATCATTTACACATCAGTTACACATCATTTACATACCAGTTACACATCATTTACATATCAAAATTCTAAACTACATCAACATAAAAAGCATTGTCCATCAATTTCTTCACAATTCAAAAGCCAAGACAGAGTTACATCAATCCTCAACATTTGTTCTCAAAACTAGTCTCAAAGTACACATCATCTAGCTTATACCGAAACTCATAAGTTTTAATCCCGTGAGCAAAATTCTATTCATTTTCCTGTTCCATCCTCTCCCCTTTTTAGCGCATTTTCCTCTTGGGAAAAGGACGCTATTATCCGCACTTTGTCCGTCTGTCTGTCTGTCTGTCTGTCTGTCCGTCCGTCTGTGGAGCTATCTCCTCCTAGGGTTTAAGCTTTTTTGATACGGTTTTTGGCTTAAAATGTGTGTAGTATGTCTGGCTAGAGCTGGCGAAAAAATCAGCACGAATGGTCACTTCCTCTGCTGGAACCAGCGTAAAAAGTACCAAAAATGCCATTTCTTTGTATGTGTTAGTGTGGTCGAATGCACTAAAATGTTGAATTTTCAAAATCTTAGCTGTCCTCGGTTCAAATCCCAACGATGACAATATTCTTTTTTTGCTTTTTTTGATACTTTTTTGATTTCTAATGACATCTAATATTGAATTATGTCATAATTTTCCATTTCCACAATTTTCCCGAGTTTTTCCGAGGATTTTTGTTAAAATTTACAATATTTTCATACAATTTTCATAGATTATTACTTTTTTCTTATTTTTTTGATATTTTAATTGTTTAATTTTCTATTTTCATGGATTTTTCATAGTTTTCCCGGAAAATTTTGTGAAAATTATAAAAACTTACATTTACATAAAGAAAAACTCATCAATATAAATAATCAAATTGTCATTTTGATATTTCAAGTAAATGAACAGCAGTGGCGTAAGTGGTAGAGCGCACGACTAATACCGTGGAGGTCATAGGTTCGATCCTAGTTCCCGGCAAGTTATTTTTTTACTTTTTTGATTTCTTATGACATTTAATATTTATTTATGTCATAATTTTCCATTTTCACGAATTTTCCAAGTTTTTCCGAAAATTTTTTTAAAAATTTGAGACCAAATACTTTTTGCTTTTTTTTTAGTTCTATGTTGCATAATGTTTTTCATCGATTTTTGTTTTAGTCAATTTTAAATTTTGGGTAAATAAGGAATGGTTATAGTAAAATATCTGGCTTTGTATTTTTGGGTTTTTAATTCTTTGTGTATTTACTGATCGCGGAAAATGCGCTTTCGTCGGTCACGAGTGACCACCGTTATACTAGTTTATCATAATCCACATTTTACAATGCATAACCGTTATAGATAGTGAAGATGATGCTACACAGAAAAAAAATATGATAAAGATTCTCAATCTATAAAGTATGTAATTGCACTTTTAAAGTCATACAAATTTTTTACTAATAATACTACAAAGTGCTTACTTTTTCATTTCTCATGGGGGAAAGTCGTCGTCTTAAGTAAATGCAGATGGAGGGAGGTATAGTATATGGTATCAGAAGATATAGAATAGAAAAAGAGAAAAAGAGAGAGTCATAAAAACTTAAATTCAATTTCCTTGTTCCTTCAATGAGAAACTTTTCTTTTTATGAATATCTCTCGAATGCATAGTAATTTCCTTCCTTCACTTAATCCTCTGTCTAGGGATAAAGATAAAAGTATTTTATACATCGAGAGTGGTGACATTTTTTTGTTCCTTCTTTGGGGTTGATTGGTAATGATGTTGACCAGGAAAATTGGTTTAAGATGATCTAGCTTAATTATTTAGGACTTAAAAGCAAGAATGTCTTAGTGTAGGAACTAAAACCTAGTTTGAGTACGGTATATGCCAATCCCCGTTTGTATAAGCATAGTTTCATGTTTATCCTTTTCTCAACTGGACAACACTAACAAACAACTCCACATCTTCATGTTCCTTTTTTCTAGCCGATAAAAATGTAAAATACTCTTGCTTATCGTTTCGTTTCCATTTCCCGAAAAAACAAAAAACTTTTGCCATATTTCAACTCTTCTATTCATTAAATTCTTCAATCCCTTCACCCCAACTCTCCCTCTACTAAGCTTAAACTTCTTTTGCTACCGAATTATAAAAAAATGTATTATCTTCAAAAAAATAAAATAAAATCTATTAGAGTAAAATTTCCATTAAATTTAATGAACTGCAAAATGCACGTCCTTTATTTAATTTTTTTTTTTTTTCTTTTCTTTTTGTTCTTACTATTCATTAGATTTCTTTTCATGATCACCAGCATCAACAGCAGTAGCATAAGGACAAGAAATGAGAAAAGATTGTGAATTAATCGTTGTTTAAGGATTAAAAGATGAACAATTTTAAAGCGCTTTAATATGAGAATATATCAACCGTTGTTTAAAATTTGAATTGTATTTGCAACTAGAATTATAGCTAGTTGTTTTCCCCTTCTATGTATAGTAGTTTGCCCCTTCATAAAAATATTTATTATTTATTTGGTTTTAAACCAGTTTTCATTGCTTTTTAATAATCTAAACCTAAATATTCTGTAAGTTTCAACCAAAATTGAACAAACTGCGAGAAAAACAACCAAACATTCCATCTATATCACTCAAAGTGACTTCATTCATCCCCAAAACTCATTTTATCTGCATTAAACAAAGATTTAAAAGCGCGAAGAATAAAAAAAGCGAGATTAAAAACGAAACTCGTGGTACATTAACTCCAGAAATCCATTCCAATTCATTGAATCTATTCAGCATAACGACACGACCTTGTGTTAAATGCCGAGGAGAGAATCCCAAAAACAACATTTTCCAAGTAATTAAATTTTCGTTTAGAAACAAAAGGAAGAAAGCAGCAGAGAAAAAAAAATCAGACCCAACAAATGGACAGTAATAATGTGCCGTTTTAAGTGTGTGTGGAGTGTGGAACCCCAACAATTCAATACATTAACATTTAACGGACTTGGATGTTCCTATATATATCTACAACAAGACCACAATTGCATGTTATGGTTTTGCAACAGACAATTATTTATAAACATTTACAGCATGAAGGAAAATGAGAGGGGACAGGACCAGAAGATTTAATGGTCTTTGATAATGTGACTTTAGCCTCGATGCTGATTAAGCAAAGAATTTCATCAACAATGCCGTTGAAAAGAATTATTGTCCTCGACCTTTTTTCCACTCCATCTTTCTCATTATTATCTATCCAGCATTTGCTTCATCTTTCCATACTTTCTTCTATTTTCTTGTTCTTGTTGTTGTTTTTGTTTCTGTTTGTCTTTTGGAAATAGAAAAGAATAAGAAAAAAAAACTTTAATGAGGAAGTATATTGAGACAAAGGGAAATTAAGTAAATAGGTTTATAGTTTGCTTAACTACAACAAAAACTTTTCTTTTTAATTGACCAAGATGGAATTTCTATGAGAATTCAGTTCTTAAAATGATGCCGAGCTGTAGATGATTTGAAAATGGGGAGCTTGATAAAATTAACAAAATTAGTAGTACTAAGTAAATTTTTGAGGTTAAATTAGTGATTTTGCCAGGGTAGCTGAATGGTTTATTGATTTAAAAGGTATTTATTGCAATACTAACACAACGATCATGGGTTCGAAACCAGCAAAATCAAATATTACGCTCGGTCCTTTTTTGATTTATTTAAACTGAAAATCAACCTAATAACCTTTAAATCTTAGGCTACAGACCACTATAAACTGTTGATCGAATGCATAACTATCTTATTTAACCCCACTTTTTAGATCAATACCATTTCATATATTTTCTTCCATATCCTGTCCGTTCCTTATTACTATAATCATCCCTTAACATCCCCCCAAAAAAATACTCCATCAACCTAATCTAAATTTATGTGTCACTCGGTCACATAACTCCTATCCATCTAAGCATATAAAGAGTATGAGTATGTGTATCTTGATAAAAAGATGCCAATCATCCTTTTTTTTAAAAAAAATTGATTTCATGAAACGCCACAAGAATTTTTAATCAGACATGCCTTTATGCCATATCACTAAAAATCTCTATGGAATTTAGTTCACATTAGGACGAGTGAGTGAGTGAGTGAAGTGGAGAGAATTTTAAAATGGCTTTTAAGTGATCTTATCAATTATTATCTATCGAGTACATGTCATGTCATCAACAATGGCATATATATATATGCTCATAACATGGATTATACACACAACAATTTCATTCAATATGATGTTGATGATAATTCGATTATTGAGGAATAAAAAAAAAGTTTATTGTTGAAATTGTCAGGAAATTATGAAATTTTTATTATGCTCTCTCGAAATCTCATTCATTCTTCATCATTTTATATTGACGTTAACTTTTAGCATCGCAATAGATTTTTAAATTGATTTTAATTATTCTCTCGTGTTCGTTCATAAATAATTTTGTTGTTAATTGAATTTTTTTGCTTAGTTGGATGATGCACGACAATTTTCTGCAATTTTTGCTTCATTTTCAATGAATTATAGATTTAGTATAAAATTGTCATTTTGTGAATCGTGCATTTCTGATCGATTTGAAGTTTACTGATTTGTAACGGTTTTTGAAATTTCAAAAAAAAAATTCATTTTGAAAAATTTCAAAATTCTGAGTAGATCTAAGTTAAAAATGGTTTTAAATACTTTTAAGTAATTAAAAAATGATAAAAAGAACAAAATAATTTGAAGCTACATTCCACAACTTTACTTCCATTACTCAATACCAAACCCAAAAACATGAAACTCAATTCTATCGACAAAATATCGTCAACAGACCAAAAATTCAATCGCATTAAGCAGTTCCAATCATAATAATGCATAAAGACATAAAATAACAAAGTAAATTGATTGAATCGATTATGACACGAACCTCTTCAATGTCGATAGGTTTAATTAATTTTAATTTTTTCCCCGCTGCTCATTTATCTGCCGTGCATGTACATAGTATGTATAAAAAGAATTAAATTTCCCTGCGGTTTTTCTGGCATTTTCATGATGACGATGATGAAAAAAAATAGTTAAAAAATAAAAGAAATAATCGAAATATGATTGTGAATGACAATTGAATACAGAAATTTAATCCACACATTTTTTTGCTGTTGTCTTTAGCCTGAAACCACAACTTTTGCAAATTAAAATTAATTAATTACTGCATTGATTCAATGATGTCTGATATGCATTTCCGATAATTATCAGCATTATTTTTTTAAATCAATTAATCTTTACATTCATTTCAATTGTTTATTCTTTATTAATGAGCTCATAAACCAACAAGTCAGACAATTTTAAAGAGCGTGTAAATGGTAGATAAGCGGACTGTTTATTTTAGAGCTAATATTTATTGTTTTGTGCATTTAATTATGCGGATAAAGGTCCTGCCTATCTGATTATCTGTTGCAATTTTTTAACAGTCAAAATTAATTTGAAAGTTTAAAAGATATTTGAATTTCAAAAAACCGTTAAAAATCTTTTCAAATTCTACGCTTAATAAATTTTGAATCCTAGAATAAATTTGAAATTATTTTGACCGTTTAACAATTTTATTTGAATTTTGAAAACATTTGCAGGCACTTGGTCTATCAGCTCGCATCAAGTAGTTATCAATAAAGTCATCCTTAATGTGATAATGAAACTTATGATTTCGTATATAATCTGCAATATACTTTCTATGCTCATCTTTATCATGTCTTCTTGTGTAACTTTTGTATGCCTCTGTGGCATGTTCTAAAGATTCAACGGCATTTGGAAAGCATCTCAGGTCGCAGTATCTACCTGAGTATAGAATTTTCCATTTATAGTCTTGCAGCACAAAATCCTTATTGAAGCAATGATTCTTTCTAATGGCATTCGAATGACTCTCTTTGACATTGCTGTATATCCTCAAAAGCTCATTATAGTCTTCACACTTATTGTTCTTAAGATTCTCGATCAATTTAAGGATGTTCCTATGATCAGCAGACACTTTGAAGATTAAAATACCTTCCATTACTTTGACTGTCATATACTCATAAATATTTGAGGCATTAGGTACTAATCTACTTTCTTTGTTGATTTTTGATTTATTCTCATCCTTTTTGCCTACAGCTTCTTTAAAGTTTGGAAAATTCCAATAAATTTTTATAGCATTTTCATATGAATTTCCACCTTCTATAGTCAATCCATGAATTATCATAAAATTCTTGCTTATCTTTACAATTTTGATGACGTCGTCGATCACATGGTGATGCAACATTTCAACTAAGATTTCCTTTATATGAGTATTTCGAGACATTAGATCAATTTTCTTCAGTTTAACTAAATAGTTCTTAATGAGGTACATCTTGATAGCTTTCTTCGAACTTTTTTGTGAAGTGACTTGAACTGAAATTATAAAGTAAAATAAACAACAGTTAAGTTTGAGTTTCAAAATTCTTGAAATATTTTTTTTTTTTATTTTCAAAATAAAGTCATTTCTGCAAGTTCTGAATCACTAGCATTTAGTTTTAAATACAATTTTCCTTTTTACGTAGGCAAATGCTTGTCATAAAAGACTCCGTTTTTAAACTCATGAGGAAATAGCCGATATCTGTCTGATTGTACATCCAATCCATTCTTGAGCTCTTCATTAGTCATTCCATGATTTTGGAATAACTTAATGATTCTAAGTAAATTTTCCGATTCAAATCCATTATGATAACAATAACCAGAAGTACAGTTTGTACTCAAAAATATCCATTTTCCGTTATGCCATAAAATATTCTTCATTGTACATGCATTATTATTCCAGAAGTGCCAATCTCTTTGTTTGACGTCTTTATATAAGCTAATAAGCTCAACAAACATGGCATTTCGTCTGCTTGGAGAGCTTTTAATCATCTGTTCGATAGTCTTGCAATTCTTAAATTCTTTTATAAATGCAACATTGTCCAATTTATACAGGATGATATTTTCTCTTAAATAGTCGTCATCTGTCTGAATCCATTTAGGGTACTGATCTTTAATGACTGGTTTCTTTTCATTATGAATATTCCGACTGTATGCATACAATTCATCACTATTTCCACAGGAATCGCAGTAAACTTTAATAATGACATTGTTGAGACCTCCAATTGCCTTGATATTTACTTTTCCTTGAAGAGTTACAGACCTTTTGCTTATCTTAACTAATTTTGTGATGTCATTGATTGTATGATTAATCACCAACTTTAATAAAGATTCTTTGGATTGTTTGGAAATAGGAAGTGATTGAACTTTGCTTATTAAACTTGACATTCTATTGTCAGCTGCTTTTGGCTTCTTGTAATAACTTTTAGCTGCTTTTCCTCTACTCTTGTAATTATTGACGTGAAAATCGTCGAGAAATTCTTCAGAATTGTCAATAAATTCTCCCATTGTTTTTTCGGACGTAAGTTTCAAGTAACTTGCTAGTGATGAGTCTTTAATAATGCTAATAAGGTGCGCGCATTTCGTTTAACCGCACTTAGATTTTATCAAAATTCTTCTTAATAAGCATGTCGAGAATTTTAGTTAAGTTTTGTTTTAATAGTTAATATAATGTAGTTTTAAAATAAGTCAAAACATAATAGTTTAACTCTTTATGTATTTAATTATTTTAATTTTTTAAAAAATTACAACAACAACATGCGCATTTCGTTTAACCGCACTTTAGAAACTTACAATTTTTGTGCTGTATATAATATTTTCTGAACTTAATTGATTTTATTATTAATTTAGAACCAAAAATGAAGCATTATTGAAAGTTTTGGAATTTTTCATAAAGCTTTTCCACAGTATTTAGCATTTTTAATTTCCCATGCTTCGTAAACATAAAGCTACTAAATTTTGCTACTATTTTGTTCAAAATAAATACTTTTTAGGTTGTTTTGAATTAAAAATTGTCTGTTTTAATAGATATCTAACAGAAATCTGGAATTTAAATTGAGTTTGTTATTAAATTTTGAGTTAAATATGATTTTGGTGAAAAATTTTCAACGCTTTGTCATAGTTATCAACAAATTTTAACAAAACTGTTGATATCATACTAAATTTGTATGCTTTTTAATGTTTATCATCTACTTCTTGATAGAAAACACTAAAATGTATAGCTCCAAGTCCAATGGAACTTGAATATTTTAAGCAAAATGTTTGGTTGTGGTAAAAATTTTCATACAAGAAAAATCAAATTTCTAAAAAACTTATTTTAGAGTTAATTATTCATTTCTTTTAATGAATTTTAATAAAGTTTATAAAATGAACACCATTTAAACTTAAATTGACTAAAATTTCAGTCCAAAATAAGTTTTTTTAGAAATTTGATTTTTTTGTATGAAAATTTTTACCACAACCAAACATTTTGCTTAAAATATTCAAGTTCCATTGGACTTGGAGCTATACATTTTAGTGTTTTCTATCAAGAAGTAGATGATAAACATTAAAAAGCATACAAATTTAGTATGATATCAACAGTTTTGTTAAAATTTGTTGATAACTATGACAAAGCGTTGAAAATTTTTCACCAAAATCATATTTAACTCAAAATTTAATAACAAACTCAATTTAAATTCCAGATTTCTGTTAGATATCTATTAAAACAGACAATTTTTAATTCAAAACAACCTAAAAAGTATTTATTTTGAACAAAATAGTAGCAAAATTTAGTAGCTTTATGTTTACGAAGCATGGGAAATTAAAAATGCTAAATACTGTGGAAAAGCTTTATGAAAAATTCCAAAACTTTCAATAATGCTTCATTTTTGGTTCTAAATTAATAATAAAATCAATTAAGTTCAGAAAATATTATATACAGCACAAAAATTGTAAGTTTCTAAAGTGCGGTTAAACGAAATGCGCATGTTGTTGTTGTAATTTTTTAAAAAATTAAAATAATTAAATACATAAAGAGTTAAACTATTATGTTTTAACTTATTTTAAAACTACATTATATTAACTATTAAAACAAAACTTAACTAAAATTCTCGACATGCTTATTAAGAAGAATTTTGATAAAATCTAAGTGCGGTTAAACGAAATGCGCGCACCTTATTAACTTAACTAACCTTAACTTAAGTTTAATCTAATATCACAAAGTTTAAGTAAGTTAATTAAATGTTTATTCGACTAGGTACGAATGTATACTATGAAAAATGTTTTTGGACTGTGAGTTTATATTTGGAAATGAATTTCACAATGTTATGAATTTTCTATGAATTACGAGATTCGTTGAAAAGAGAAACAAGAATTTCATAATATTTTATTTTGGTACACTTATTAGAATGAACTGTAGGATATTTCATATATCAAATTAAAGGATTATATCCTTATTTTAATTTAAAATTAACAAATTATTGAATTTAATTTTGCAATGTTTTGGTAACTTTATATCGAGACTCTAACTATTCTATAGCTTTTGCGAAATTAAGACCAATTTTGAAAATTTTAATTTAGCATAGAATTAAGACTAATGTAAATTGTTCATATTTTGTTAATATAAACGTTTAAAAATAGATTAATAGTATTAACCGTTTTAATTCCTACATTATACCATAAAAATCACATCCAACATCAAAAGTCAAACTGAATCTGTTAAATTCAAAAATCATGCTTTTGTTGTAATCCATCGCTCTACCGCGACTCTAACGTACGAAGATAATGTATATCATTAATTGTAAATAGTTAAAAAGTAGTTTTTATACGTACATGCATAAATTTACAGCACAAAACGACTCTCGTGGAACTTTAAATCAATAAAATGAATCTAAATAAAGTATTCAGCAATAGAATCATCAAGTTATGTCCATTTTCGATCAGCAATTCAAGTGTAAGACGTTCATCTTCCAAATCACTGAAATTTGCGTCAATTACAGAAGAAAATCATTCCATAGAAACAACGCAAAATAAAATTGTAAGTTACAACTTGAAGCTTCTTATCTAAATTTGATGAATTGACAATTTTCAAAAAAAAATATAATTGCAGAAGCAACAAGTATCGCCACTTACTGACTCTTTTGGTAGATTTCATTCCTACTTACGGATTTCTTTAACTGAAAAATGTAACTTGCGATGTCAATACTGTATGCCAGCTGAAGGTGTTTCACTTTCTCCAAAGTCTCACTTGCTGACGACAGAAGAGATAATTCTGATTTCGAGGCTGTTTGTCAGTCAAGGTGTCAGGAAGATACGATTGACTGGAGGGGAACCGACGATACGTAAAGATTTAGTTGACATAATTTCTCAACTTAAACAAATTCCAAAATTGGAAAATGTCAGCATAACAACGAATGGATTAGTATTGACTAGAAATTTAGTAAGTTATCAACGTGCTGGTCTTGATTCCTTAAATATCTCTCTTGATACATTACAACCAAAGAAGTATGAAGAAATTACGAGAAGGAAAGGCTTTGAGCGCGTAATTGCTGGAATCGATTTAGCTATCCAGCTTGGCTATAAGCCAAAAGTTAATTGTGTAGCTATGAGGAATTTTAATGAAGATGAAATCTGTGATTTTGTTGAATGGACAAAAGACCGTGATGTTGATATTAGATTTATTGAGTATATGCCATTTTCAGGCAATCGTTGGCATACTGAAAAGCTTCTTTCATTCCAAGACATGCTTAGTTCCATCAAAGAAAAGTATCCAAACCTAGAAACTCTTTCAAATGGTCCAAATGACACATCAAAAGCATTTAAAGTGCCAAATTATAAAGGACAAGTTGGTTTCATCACATCCATGACAGAACACTTTTGCGGTACCTGTAATCGTTTAAGAATCACAGCTGACGGTAATTTAAAAGTTTGTCTTTTTGGAAATAAAGAAATTTCACTTCGTGATGCAATTCGTAATGGTTGCTCTGAAGATGATCTTATAGCTTTAATTGGTGCCTCAGTTTTACGTAAAAAGAAGCAACATGCTGGTAAGTTCGATGATCTTATAAGATGTATTAAATTTTGATTAATATTTGTTCGAACGATGTCTAGGCATGTTGAATCTTTCTCATATGGAAAATCGACCAATGATTCTCATAGGAGGCTAGTAGTTCTGTTTAGGTGACACATACTTAGTGTATTTATGGTTCAGACTCTAACTTTTTATTCCTTTAACTTTTTTTTTGTAGATCAAAACTTCCTCAAACCATCAAGAATCGCAAATAAATTACAAATGAGAGCATTTTCAACGAAGTTAACACATGTCGATGAACAAGGCAAGGCAGCAATGGTCAATGTAATCAACAAATCACATACAAAAAGAAAAGCAACAGCATGTGGGCATGTTAATGTCGGACATGAAATAACAAGTCTTATTAGATCCAATTTGATGAAGAAAGGCGATGTCCTGTCGATTGCACAAATTGCAGGCATTATGGGTGCTAAAAATACACCAAATTTGATTCCTTTAACCCATCACATCCCCCTATCGTCAGTCAAAGTTGATTTAAAGCTAAATGAAGATGAAAATCGAGTTGAAATTTATGCAACAATTGAATGCTTTTGGAATACTGGATGTGAAATTGAAGCCTTAACTGCTGTGTCTATTTCCGCCTTGACCGTTTACGACATGTGTAAAGCTGTATCACATAATATAACAATAACTAATATAAGATTAATTGAAAAGTCAGGAGGTAAAAGTGACTTTAAATGTCCAAATTAAATTGTTCTTTTTTTTTAAGACAAGAAAAAAATTGCAAAAAAATTTATTTAATTTTTAAAAATTGTGAATGGGATTTTAAAATAAAAATTTCATGTTAACAAAATGTTATTATTGTGTATTAATGATTTAAGGGAGGAAAAGGGGAAAATAAATGAATAATTTATTATTTATCAATACCTTAACTTGGTATATGATTAATGCCAGAAAAGAAGATGAAAATTATTGCATTAAGAGACAAGTACGTTACTTTTACCAGCACTGGATGTTTCATTCTTTGCTTCATTCTTCGATGCTGGTTCCGATGATTGATCTCTCACTTGAATATTATGCTCTTCCTTAAACTTATTAATCTCAATTCCCTTTTTGGTCAATTGTTCCTTGCCATTCTCAATAAGTTTCTCTAATTGATCTTTGTTCTGTATTAAATTTGGAAGGGTTTCCTTTACAGTTTGTTCACATAGCACACCGCCCATCAGACGAAAACATTTTCTATTTTCATCTACTGTCTTCAAAGTGTCTATAACCGTCCTAAAAAGAATATTTATTAAAGTAATTAGAGAAAGGGATTAAGAAGAGTGTAATGCAAATTATATATTTTTGGCAAGCTCATTAGTTGGTCAATGATCATTTCTCATAAAAAAACAAGATGAGGACAGAGAGAAATGAGGAAGTTAAGCTAGGGAAATAATAATTTTTTTTTAAAAGTTGAGGTTAAAAATAGAAATGAAATTTTCATTAAACTTGAACTTAATTTATAACATATGAATACATTGTCACATTACTTACTTATGTTCCTTGAGATCTAGCTCTAATGTCGATAAATTATTAACAAGATTTCGCTGTTCATTCCTTAAATGTTGAAATTGAGTGAAAATTTCTTCTTGGGCATTTTTTTGGTTGCTTTTCGTGCTTGCCATCTTTGTCTACACTATTTATGTATGACTCTATACTTTATTTAACAGTTGGTGCCTTTTGAATATTTAATTCTTATCGTTTTCACGGAGAAAAATTGAATTTATTACACAGATTTTTTAGAGCTCGAAAACAATAACAATTCGAGGTATTTGAATTTCAAAAAATCGTTATGGATTTTAAAAAAAAAAAATCACAAATCTCTAGATAACTTAGGATATTCGTTTGACATCAGATTATAAGTAAAGTGACTTGAATACAGTTATTAAAAATCGATTAGAAGCAGGAAAATTTAATATTTTAATTTTCAGTTTTGATTTCCGAGAATTTTGAATTTTGAAAAACCGTTAGTTTTATTAAAGCGGCGCTTTAGTTTGAGATTTAAATTTTCTGCAACTGATTTTTATTGATTTCATAAAATTATGACTTTTAAGCTGCAATTCTCATGTTTATTCGTTAAAATCATGTTTATTTTTGTCTTGTAGTGTTAAATAATTAATTAACAATTTTCTACCTGCAGAAAAAACCATAAAAACCTTAAACTTTTGAAACTTACCTGTTGATACATGTTTATCCAGCTAATCATTCAATTAGAAACTCTCATACAGCACAGACCATAAGTTCAGCATGCAAACTTACGAATTTATATTAGAAAATCGTATTAGCTTCCATGAATTCCTCGTAAAAGAAGAACTAACTGATGTGACTTTGGTCTGTGAAAAAAGATTAATTAAATGTCACAAGCTTCTTTTGGCAGCATCCAGTCACTACTTCCTTGTAAGTAAAGTTTTTCTATGATAAAATGCTCATAATAACTCATCAATTCTAAATTTTTAGGAACTATTTTCGATGCTCGGTGAAGTAAATCCAACAATAGTACTCAAAGACATCACACTAGCTCAACTCAAGAAAATTTTGGAATACATCTACAGTGGAAAATTAAGTGTTCCTGAAAATGAATTAAATGACTTTAAACATGCAGCTGAATACTTTCAAATGAATGTTAAACTTGCTATTGAGCCGTCAGTTAATCTAAATGACCAAAGTATCGCTGAATTTATGAGTCAAGAGACGACAGTTGGAAATCTGACTTTGGACTCATTTAGACTTCAAGATTCTGATGATCTTGACAGTACATTGCATGGACCTGATTCAAAAAGAATTAAGCTAACTGATACTTTTGGAATTTATCAAGAACTTCCTGGAAGTTCCTCAGAACTTAATGATTCAGCTACAAGGAAAAGAAATTATTTTGAATTTTCACAACAGCAAAAGAAGAAAGTCGCATTTGAAACTCAAAGCTTTTTGAACAGCAAGGAACAACTAAAGCCAAAACGAGCATGCTTCAATTAAGAAATAATAACAAAAATTTTATATCCTGCGAAAAAAAGTCAATCAAATAATTCATTTAATTAAATTTTTCATCTTTATTATCATTCATCAAAAATTACAGCAACAAATTTTTATTTTTTTTTTTTTATTTCCCAATTAATTTTTTTTTATGGCGTTCTCATATCAATTATATCCATTATAAACTTTTTTAATTCATTAAATCAAAAATAAAATAAAGAAAAAAATTTTCCATTTTAACCGATTTTTCAATCAGTTTTGTGTACGACTAAAGTTAATTTCGTTTTAATATTTCGTCAGGTACAAAAAATTTTTTTTATCGCGAATAATTTTTATTATTTTTTTATTTTTTTCAGAATATAGCTAAAATTATTTTTAGAAATTTTTTAAAAATAGATTTTTTTGAGTGGTATGTTGTTAGGTTTTGGATTAATTTTTGTAAAGTTTAATTTGTAAATTTGAGCAAAATTAAATTCGAAAACAAATTTGGGAAATTGTTTTATGAAAATTTTGAATTTTAATATTTTATATGAAATTTTAAGAAACTTATAAATTTAAACAATTTAACTCAATTTTACTTTTTTTTCTTAATTTCTCAAAATTTTAATGAAATTTTTTAATTCAAAAATCAAAATTTGAATGAAAATAAATTAAATCTTCAAATTCTAACTAAAAATCATCCCTAGTCACCATACCACTCCACAATAAGCACAACAATCATAAATTTTAAATTTTTAAGAAAATTCATTGAAAAATCGTTAAAAATGGACAAAAATTTTAAATAACATTTAATTTTACTTTCCTTTTTTGGTCAAATAATTCAAAATTTAAATATTTTTCATTTGAAAGTCTGTACTTTAATATTCTATTACAGAAAAATGTTTTCATTATCGAAAAATATTTTTTTATGTTTTAATTTCTCTTCATTTGTCAAAAATATATTTATTTATTTTTTTTTTTTATCATCTTTTTTGTCATTTAGATAAAATTTTTCCTGCATTTTGTGTGTAGTTTTATTTATTTATTTTTATTTCATTTAGTTCATCATCATTATTCTTAATTATGTTTTTTATCTGCTTCTATAAATGTGTGTTTGTTTGTGTGTAGGGTTTTAAGCAAAAATTGAGTGTAAGCATTTCCGCTGAAAAATTCTTCTGTTTCATTTATTTTGACTTTTTTAAAGTCATGAAAAAAGTAGAAAAATGAGTAAAAATTCCCTTTATCCAAAATAATTTTTTATACCACTTTTAATGCATTCACATATAAAGTTTCTTTGGGGTGTGTTGGAGTTGGATTTTAATTTGTGGAATTTTCAAAATTTTGAAAAAAAAAATCAAGTTTTTGATGGATGTCATAAGTGAACAGCCCGATATAGGCATTTTGACAAATTCTTAATACTCAAGTCCAACATAGGAGCAGACTAGCTTTTTGCGTTTTTTTTTCAGAAATTTTGAATTTTTCTGAACATTTTCGAGTGTGTTCAGAAAAAAGTTTTCTTTTTGTTCGAAAATTCGAAAATTTAAAATTAATCAATATTGAGTTATTTAAAATGTTTCAACAATCGTAAGTGATTCTAAATGATCAAGTTTTAATCAATTAATCAAAATACTTTTAATAAATTACTAAATATTGCAGGATTAAGTAAAAATTTGAAATCAAAAATTTCATAAAAAAATGTAAGCAAACAATTTTCGAACAGAAATTTTCACGCGTTCGAAAAAAGAGTTCCAAAATATCGAAAATAAAACACTGTTGTCCTCTATTGGACTCAACTTTTCCAAAATTCTAAAAAAAATAATCAAAATTTTTGAAAAAATTTGAAAAATTATTTTAAAGTTTCAAAATTATTTATGGATAAAATTTATTAAATTTAAAATCTAACCTCAAAAAAATTTTTTTTGCTAAATTTTCCAATTTAAAACTAATTTTAATCCAATTTTAAACTAAATTCAGTATTTTTTCAAAAATTTCGTAAATTCCACATTCAATCCAACCCCAATTTCCAATCCCCCAATTTAATTGTTACACAAATAAATTTCCATTTTTAACCATGAAAATTAGACAAATGGTGGTAGAAAGAAATTGATTCTTTTTTTTTTTGATACCTCATCAACCTCATCTTACAAATTACATCAAAGAAATTTTTTTTAATTTACACTTAAAACAACGTTTTTCTTATTTTCTTCCTTTTTTCATCATCTTCGTCCTTATTTCTTATACATAAGAAATTGTACATCAAAAAATTGTATGCACCAAGAATTTGCATACATAAAATTTTACAACAACAAAAAAATTGTTTTAGCTTCCGCGCAAGCTCGGAAGCTGTGTTGGTACACTTTGAAAATTTTGTCCCCTTCATACTGCTTACCTATCTGGTTGAGAGGTAATGGTTCATATCTCAAAATTTAGGTATTTTAGTCTAGTGCGGGGGAAATTTTGTCGCTTGACCCAAAAATTTAATCTATGACCGTGGTGCCACCTACAAGTTTTCCATACAAAACCCATAGAAAACTCATTTTTGCTATAACTTTTTTTAACAGCACTAAAACGGAAAAATTCTGGTACCTAAAATGTTTTAAATATTTTTTAGAATTTTTTGGCACAAAAACCCAAATTTTATAACCTGACCCTGACCCAGCAGAATATGTAAGAGGTTTTTCAAAGAGGGATTAACTTTGTGGTTGGTCTGGTGGTCATGGGTGGAGGAGATTTGGGATGAAATATTTTTTAAGAAATAGCCCTTAAAATTACCTTTCCAACGATACCAAACATGACCCAATTTGGTTAAACTGAGGGTCAGGAAAATTAGTTGAAAGTTTTAATCCATCGGATTTATTTTAATCCTTCCCTATTAGTTACACTTCGCAAAATAATGTCCCCATCATGCCGCTCACAGGTCAACATTAAATGTAATAAATTATATATCGTTGGAAAGCTACTAAGGTCTAGTGTGGGGAAAATTTTGTCGCTTGGCATAAAACTCCTTCATTGTCGAGAAATAGCATAAAATGTGTTTAATCCAACTGGCTTAAATTTAAATCCATCGGATTTAACCCAAAACCCCCTCATTCTAAATTTTTTCAAAACTTTTTTTTATGAATGACACATCAAATTAAAGGTAAAAAATAGTAGAATTTTATAAAATAAAAGGTTTTCTAAAAAAATTTAAATTTTAGGAGAATTGAGCCTTCTAAGAGTTAATCCCAACTCAATTTTAATCCATGTGTGAGGATTAAAATTTCGAAATTTCACCAATTTTACTTTTTTCACTCGAAATTTTTACAAAATGATTAGAATTGAGTAAAAACAGCTAAATAAAGCTGAAATTGAAGAAAAAAATTATTTTGAGCTCTGATTGGTAGTGGTTGGATTTAATCAAGATTTTAATAAATCAGCTTATTTAAATTTAATCCAAATCGATTGATTTGAGATTTTTTGTTCATTCTTGATCATTTTTGACATATTCTGACTTATTTTAACGTTTTTGGACATTTCTTGATAAATCGAGCTGGATTTAGTGGTTTAAGCGTTCACATTAAATTTAATCCGAGTATTTGGTTTAAAAAATTTAAAATGAAATGAAAGTCTCAGATTTATCTAAATTCAATCAAATTTTCATTAAAATGGTTTAAAATCTGTAAAATTAGCAAAAAATAAGAATATAAGAAAAAATTAAATCTGCGACCCGATGGAGTCTAGTTTTCAAACTTATGCAAAGCGAAGCTTTGCTGACTTGATGGAATCCTAATCTTCAATCTTATGCAAAGCGAAGCTTTGCTGACCCGATCGAATCCTAATCTTCAATCTTATGCAAAGCGAAGCTTTGCTGACCCGATCGAATCCTAATCTTCAATCTTATGCAAAGCGAAGCTTTGCTGACCCGATCGAATCCTAATCTTCAATTTTATGCAAAGCGAAGCTTTGCTATTGATCGAATCCTAATCTTCAAACTTATGCAAAGCGAAGCTTTTTTGCTGACCCGATCGAATCCTAATCTTCAAACTTATGCAAAGCGAAGCTTTGCTGGACCCGATCGAATCCTAATCTTCAAACTTATGCAAAGCGAAGCTTTACTGGATAATGGAATCTAATCTTCAAACTTATGCAAAGCGAAGCTTTGCTATTGTCGAATCCTAATCTTCAATCTTATGCAAAGCGAAGCTTTACTTTGACCCGATGGAATCCTAATCTTCAAACTTATGCAAAGCGAAGCTTTGCTGACCCGATCGAATCTAATCTTCAATTTTATGCAAAGCGAAGCTTTTGCTGACCCAATGGAATCTAATCTTCAAACTTATGCAAAGCGAAGCTTTGCTATTGTCGGAATCTAATCTTCAAACTTATGCAAAGCGAAGCTTTGCTATTGTGGAATCCTAATCTTCAAACTTATGCAAAGCGAAGCTTTGCTGATCCGATCGAGCCTTAATCTTCAAACTTATGCAAAGCGAAGCTTTGCTGACCCGATGGAGTCCTAATCTTCAAACTAATGCAAAGCGAAGCTTTGCTGATCCGATGGAATCCTAATCTTCAATCTTATGCAAAGCGAAGCTTTGCTGACCCGATCGAATCCTAATCTTCAATTTTATGCAAAGCGAAGCTTTGCTGACCCGATGGAATCCTAATCTTCAAACTTATGCAAAGCGAAGCTTTGCTGACCCGATCGAACCCTAATTTTCAAACTTATGCAAAGCGAAGCTTTGCTGACCCGATGGAATCCTAATCTTCAAACTTATGCAAAGCGAAGCTTTGCTGATCCGATCGAGCCTTAATCTTCAAACTTATGCAAAGCGAAGCTTTGCTGACCCGATGGAGTCCTAATCTTCAAACTAATGCAAAGCGAAGCTTTGCTGACCCGATGGAGTCCTAATCTTCAAACTAATGCAAAGCGAAGCTTTGCTGACTCGATGGAGTCTAGTTTTCAAACTTATGCAAAGCGAAGCTTTGCTGACTCGATGGAATCCTAATCTTCAATCTTATGCAAAGCGAAGCTTTGCTGACCCGATCGAATCCTAATCTTCAATCTTATGCAAAGCGAAGCTTTGCTGACCCGATCGAATCCTAATCTTCAATCTTATGCAAAGCGAAGCTTTGCTGACCCGATCGAATCCTAATCTTCAATCTTATGCAAAGCGAAGCTTTGCTGACCCAATCGAATCTAATCTTCAAACTTATGCAAAGCGAAGCTTTGCTGATTGATCGAATCTAATCTTCAAACTTATGCAAAGCGAAGCTTTACTGACCTGATCGAATCCTAATCTTCAAACTTATGCAAAGCGAAGCTTTACTGACCCGATGGAATCCTAATCTTCAAACTTATGCAAAGCGAAGCTTTATGCTATTTGATGGAATCCTAATCTTCAAACTTATGCAAAGCGAAGCTTTGCTGACCCGATCGAATCCTAATCTTCAATCTTATGCAAAGCGAAGCTTTACTATTGGAATCCTAATCTTCAAACTTATGCAAAGCGAAGCTGCTAATTGATCGAATCCTAATCTTCAATTTTATGCAAAGCGAAGCTTTGCTATTGATGGAATCCTAATCTTCAAACTTATGCAAAGCGAAGCTTTACTGACCCGATGGAATCTAATCTTCAAACTTATGCAAAGCGAAGCTTTGCTGACCCGATGGAATCCTAATCTTCAAACTTATGCAATGGCTTTGCTGATCAAATCGAGCCTTAATCTTCAAACTTATGCAAAGCGAAGCTTTACTATTGTCGTCCTAATCTTCAAACTAATGCAAAGCGAAAGCTTTGCTGATCCGATGGAATCCTAATCTTCAATCTTATGCAAAGCGAAGCTGCTGAATTGTCGAATCCTAATCTTCAATTTTATGCAAAGCGAAGCTTTACTGACCCGATGGAATCCTAATCTTCAAACTTATGCAAAGCGAAGCTTTGCTATTGTCGAACCTAATTTTCAAACTTATGCAAAGCGAAGCTTTTACTGACCCGATGGAATCTAATCTTCAAACTTATGCAAAGCGAAGCTTTGCTGATCCGATCGAGCCTTAATCTTCAAACTTATGCAAAGCGAAGCTTTGCTGACCCGATGGAGTCCTAATCTTCAAACTAATGCAAAGCGAAGCTTTGCTGACCCGATGGAGTCCTAATCTTCAAACTAATGCAAAGCGAAGCTTTGCTGACTCGATGGAGTCTAGTTTTCAAACTTATGCAAAGCGAAGCTTTGCTGACTCGATGGAGTCCTTATCTTCAAACTTATGCAAAGCGAAGCTTTGCTGACCCGATAGTCGAACGCGGAAGCTATTGACTTTCTACGTAAGTCGTGTTTTTTATCAATTTTTTTTAAATTTAATTTTAATTTTTTTTTTTCAAAAAAAAACAATAGTTTTTATCATTAACAAATTGTCGACAAAAATCACAATTAATATCCTGTGACTTTTGTTACCAAAGGTTCATGTTTATGACGGGACAAAAATATACATTCAATGTGTATATTCGCCCTCATTTAAAGGATGTATGTTAACAGGAAGTGTCAAAAAATTGATGTGTTGTGACATCTCTTCCAATAAAAAAATACTTTCAAGCAATTTATCTAATATACTTTACGACATTAAGTCCTTGTCATGCAACACCAAAAATAAGTTGCCACTAATTTGAGGAGGAGTCCAAATTAAGTTCAATATTTTCTTTTAATTTTTCATTTTTTTAAATTCATTTATCTAAATTTTGCCAAATACAAAAGATTTTAAAAAGAGAAATTAAATTTTGAAAATATTTTATAAAGTATATTAGGGCACTGACTTAAAAATTTTATGGACGTTCACTTACATGGTTTGAGATGATTTGAGACTTTTTAAGCCACTAGATTTTGTTGAACTTGTTTCATTGCTTCCCTCATTCGACTGCCTCTCGTGATACTCTTGAAAGCATGGTACAATACATAAATTCGTTTGACATTCTGGACAATGGTATCTGTGGATGGAATGAATGATATAAAATATTCATTTTTATTATATGCGCTGGTCGTTTAGCTACTGAATGTCATGAACATGCAATCTTCATATTCATCACATGCCATTCAATTACTTACTTCGTTTTACGTCGTAAAATTCTACCATGTGCATCGATTGTATTCCAACAAAAATTACAACCTAAAGCTGGTCCTAGATGATGGAAAAATGAGAATTTTAATAAATTAAATTGATGTTGAAGTTTCATTTTAATTATTTTTTGAGTGAAATTAACTAAGGAAGGTTCAATACAAAAATAACGGACGATAGTTTTTCAAAAATTAAAAAAGATGGTGAGTGAAGAAAACTATTTTGAGTTCAAAAAATTGCAAATTTGAAAATTAATTATTTTTTGGATATTTAAGGCAGACTACCGACATTTCAAAAATCCCCGTTAAAACCAAAATTCAAAATTTTTCAAAAAAATTCCAGTCGTTAAAATTTTTTAATTAAATTTGTTAATATGCCTTAAATCAAACTAGAAACCATCCAGTTTAGCTTACAGACACTTCATTTAGTGTTATTAATCATTTTTTATCTGTTCAAATGAGTTAAAGTATTATTTTTGATTAAATTAAAATTTTTAAACAATAACAAATAAAACATGAATGTATTAGTGAACCAAATTTTTTGAAATATATGCTCTAATTTCTCTTTGACTATTAAATTATATAATGTGTAATGCAAAGAGAATCATTTAATAACCATCAAAGTTTAGTTTAAAGCATAAAACTTTAAGCTAAACTCACATTAAAGAGTCAAATTTCGATTATTAAAATTTCTTTTGTTTTGGAATTTCGAAGAATTCGAATCAAATGTCGAAGAAATCGAACTTAATGTCGAAGAAATTCGAAATGAAATGTCGGTAGTCTGATTTAAGGCAGCAAATCAATAATAAATGCTAGCATCTCTGAACAAATACGTTACGTGCGAAATTTGAATTTGTTCTAAAATAAAACGCATTAGTACGCCTTATTTTAGTACAAGTTGTCCGTTAAATTTTTAAGAAACAAATCAAGATTTATATGCTTTCTACTTGTTTTAATTAGTTTAAATTGTTTTTATATCAAATTTTATGGCTGAAATTATGGAAAAATCATTATTAAAATAAATAAAAGCGTAGGAAAAGTACTTAATTTTGCAAAAAAGAATTTTTTCTTGGTCGGATTATATGTAAAAAAAGGTTTGAATTTCCGATTTTTTTCAAAAATTGAGGGCCTTTTAACTAAAAAATTAACGGACAAAACAGCTGTTCAGAGATGCTAGAATAAATGATTGAAATTGACCCAATTATTTCTTATAAATCATTTTAGTTCATTAAATTTTTCAAACTAATCAAGGTAAGTCAAAATATTGATGATTATCCTTTCAATAAAAAATTTAAACAAAAAATTTCCAAAATATAATATTGCTGTCATAAATGGCAGAATGCATGCTTCTATCGCAATAAGAGGCTAATAATATAAAATCTCAAGATGTAGAATATAATGGCAGAATAAATCTTCGAAAAATAACATCAACTGAAAGAGCAAACTTACCAGCTCGTAATGTTGGACAATGACTGGATCTCGTTGTCGTTTCAAATGATAATTCACTTCGTGTCGATGCCTGTAAAGTGAGTCAAAAAAAAATACATCCAATAACCATCACCTCAAAGATAAATGTACCTAAAAACCTTACCAGTGGCGACGAGACACTCCTCTGAAGCTCTTCAGACTTGACACGAATTGATGGCAACTGAAGATGATGATGTGATGATGATTTCTGATATAAATTATGCTGTGACGGTATATGTTGTGATTGTACTACAGTTGTCGTATGATCACTCGATACGTCAGGAATGATCACTACTGTGGGACTATTTGACATATTTGATGACGTTTGAGCTTTTTCATTGCCAGTACTAGTACTAAAGTCCATATCAGTGACTGTATAATGAGGCAATGTTTGACTTCTAACAGGTGCTGATTTATGATGATGCATTTGAATTAATTGTCCACCACTTGTACCAACGTCATGTCCTCCATGCGATGTCACTGTACTCACAATTTGTGATGTTTGATGAGAAATTGTCTGAATCGGATGAGAGAGCTGACGAGTGAGCGTATATGATGTACTTGGCGATGACGATTGACTTGGCAGCAATGGATGTGAATGTTGTTTTATCAAATATGACGTGTGTGTTGGAACTGATAGAAGATTTCCCGAAACAGAACTCGACGATGATGATGTCGTTATGAGACCAGATGAAGTTGCTGGTGATGGCTCTGAAGCATGACGCTCCATTCTTGCACCTGATGATGGCACTGACAGTAAATATTCTTGATATATTCCAGCTTCTGGTGTCTCTAAATCACCCGTCTGATCTCCATCCTTCTTAATTCTTTGTTGACGAATTAATAAGCGTCCTCGTTTACTTGCCGCACTCAAACTACTAATCGTATTATTATTATTGTTGTTGCTATTATTTGCACCTACATTTGTTGATGTCGCCGTTATTATCGCTGGTGACGAGAGACTTAATGAAATTGGCGACGATGGTGATGATATAGATGAACACGATGTAAAGAGCAATTCTGATTGTTGAGCTGTGATGGAATAAATTAGGAATTTGTATGTTAATGCTGCTTAAGGGGATTATTGTTGAGGATGGAAATTTTTAGGTGTGATTTTGGCCGAGGATTTAAAAATTTCAGTTCTAATTATACTGAGCATGCAAATGAACCCAAAAAAGACTGTAAAAATTAATTTTTTTTTTCATATTTTTATTTATTTCCTTAAAATGGGCTTCGACTTCTATTTTTCATCATTTTTCTTTTAAATTTTTCCAATTTTCTTTTTTTTTCATTTTCATTAAAATTACTTTTTACAAGTTTTTCTCTTTTACTTTAATTTTTAGTGTCTCAAGTGTATGTGATTTATTTCACTTTTTCTTTCACGTGTATGTATGTGTGTATGTGAGTTGTTGTGAGTAGATGAAGATCATCTTAATTTATTTTTATTTAGCAATAAAATTTTTGGGTTATTGATCATAAATATCCATAAAAAACGAGTCTATGTCTGGTTGTCGTTTGTTTGTTTGTTAATAAAGAGAAAAATAATAATAATGATGAAAGAAATTTAATATAAATCGATAACAATTACATTTTGATTACCTCCTGTTATGTATTTTTTTTAATTGAAATTCTGGGCTGTATATGACTAAAAAGTGGAGTTGGTTTGGTTTTGTGATGAAAAAATTAATAATTTGGGGTAGTCATGCGAAATTAAGGTATATAATTGTATCTAACCTGAACCTAGTCATTGTATAGATTTAATAAAACTCTATTGACTGAGAGTCAAATCATAATTTAAAAGTAGAACAATCCATACGTCCCACCCACTTTCAAGTCACATGCAACTCAGAATCATCTCATGAAACAAACTATTTTAATTAATCCTTGCAATGAATAATAATATTGAGGTATATAGGAAAGAGTAGTTAAATTAACAATATTATAATATGTGATTTTTAAGGAAAGAGAATGGTGCACTCATGATCTGAGGCATCCATAACGGTCAATAAATAAAGAAATTTGTATTTTTTTAATTCTTTTAGTAAATTCAATTTGAATATTTTTCTTTCGTTTTCAATTAGAATTAATAATAATATTAATAATGAAAGTAGCTTATTTGCTCTATAATTCAGGCTGTTGTATCAAACAAGTGCAATAGTCGATTCTTGGTTGGTACTTCAAAATGTATATAGAAAAAAATTGACGATGTACAAAGTTGTGTGTTTTGTGATAAAATCTTAGGTAGTTCTGCCCCTTTTATGTCATAAAATGTAAGGGTTCTTTACAAATGTGAGTTTTTTGACTTGAAAACTTTTTCTTTTTTTATTTAACAAAAAATTCCTATTTTCCTTAGGACGATACAGAACTAAAGATGACAGGATGTTACTGACATTTTCTTTTCTATATCGTCCGGATCTTAACTTTATTACTGGGTAATTTCATTTCATTTTTTTTCCTTTAAGTTAAAATATCACCAAAATATTATTATTTTTTTTATCAACTAGAACATTTAAGAGAAAGAAATTAATAGTAAAGAATAAAAGAAGATAGTAGGAAGAGGAAGTAAACAGAGAGAGATATAAAGACGTAAAAAATAACGAGGAGAATTAAAAAAGCTCCAAAAAGGGATTATGTCTCATATACATCAGTGAAGTAATGTGATGAATGATTTGATGACGCTTTTTCAATTTAAATGCCTAAAAATTGATTCTATCATGCCTTTCTTCTGATTTAATTTGTGTCGTTAAGTAAGGGATTTAAAACTTTTTTTTATCGAAATCATGATTAAGGATTTGATGTGGAAAAAAGTTTGAAAATAGAATTAATTTAATTTATTTTTTAAAATTTTGCAAAAATATTGATATTCATAAATTCTCTGAGCTTTTAAGAAAACTCACACTTTGATTTTTGGGTAGAGTTAGTTAAAAATTATGTTTCAAGATTGCTTGAGAATTTTCAATTAAATTGAAATTTTTTTGTCAAAAGAATTGACGATTTGAACAGTTGTTTTGTTCCAAAAATTTTCTATTCTAATCAAATTTATCATAAATTTATTATATTTTTCTATTCAAATTTATTCAAATCGAAACGTTTGAAAAATGACCGTTAAAAATGAAAATTTAAATTTTTCAAAGGGAAATTTTTGATTTTTCCAATCAAATAATTTAAATCGAGTCTGTTCAAATCGAGGACCCCTGTATGTGGGACTAGGGGTTGACACGATCTCATCCGGATGAAATATTCTATTGTTCCGGATGAAAAAGGATGAAATAAGCTGAAAAATCCTTTGGTTCTGGATGAAGGTTTAAACCCCTATCTCAAAATTAAGTTAAATTTTGGTTCGCTTAATTCCTCTCCGAAAAATCCAGCACTTAAAAAATTTTAAATCCCCAACTTAAACTACTATTTTCTACACTTTTTCATCATTATTTTCATCGTTCGCTCGATTCTTCTTTCTATCGCCGTATGATCATCGACCGACAAAAACGAAAGGAAATTTATGATTTATTAATGTTTATTAAAAATCTACCAACATTTAGTTAAGTTTTTTTTTTCATTTTTTTTTCTACACTTATTTTTATCTCATTTTTTTCCTCAGTTTGTTCACTTTGAATGCTTTCTTTCATATTTATAATTGTATTTATATATGGCTTGTATATCAATTTTCTATTACATATCATATGTACAAATGAAAAAGAACTATCATAAAAAGAAGCACATGATCGCACAAGAAAAAGCTTTTTGTATGATTTTTTTTTCTCTCTCTCTTTTTTGTGTGTTTGTGTGTTTACATTTAACAAATTATAATAATAAAAAAAAAAATATTTTTTAGCGGGTTTTTAAGTCAGTTTCTTTTATCTATTTACACATAATCATTTTGTTTTTATGATTTTTTTTTCTTTTATTATTGGCTTAAGTATTAAGAAATATGTATTGATTCTCATCAATCATGATACGCATTTCTTCTTTTTTTTTCAATATGTGTGTCTGTGTTTTTGTTTTTAACATAAAAAATCTCCATTTTATTGATTCCAACATCCTTCACAAAAAATTATTGTTCTGTTAATCTCCAAATGATAAGAAGAAAAGAACTTAAAATTCAACAATTTTTTTTATGATTTTATTTTTTTTTTTGGCAGTCGAGATGGGTCAATATTTTTGGTGAATTTAAGTGGAAGATTTTCCTGTAAGTATATCCAATTTTTTTTGGCGCCAAAAATTATTTTGTGTAGTTTTTTAAAAAAATTTGGTTCAATTTTGTCTAACTTAATTTAAACTTTAGTTTTCTTCAACAAAAATTATTTTTTTAGCTAATATTAAAGAATTTATACCAAAAACGCACCTAGTAATTTTTTAAGGGATCATTTTTAAGTTAAAAATTTTCTCATTCAGATTTATCAATCTTTTTATATCAACGTTTCTAACTGATTAGCTTCTACACATTTAATATCAATCAAAATTCACATATTCCATCAACTCCCAAAAAAATTGACCCACCCATCCCACTAGTCTCGAATCAATCTGTCCTATATGTGTCAATCATCTCAATTATCATATTATTTAATAATTATAATAATTTTTACTTTGTAATAATCATAATAATAGTAATAATAATAATTAAAAAAATTTCTTGTAATTTTTTTTCATTAATAACCCATTAACATTTGAACTTAAAAATCATGGCGATAAAAAAAACAGCATTTAATTTTCAATTATAATCAACATCGTCTAAATGGAATTGAAATTAATGCTCTGCATATTCACGGAGCTAGGATTAATGTTTACAGCAGTCGTTCCATCAGCATATCGCTGGCGTGACATTTGATGTAAGCCAGCTGCTGAAAAGTCAACATGTCGAGTATCTAGAAATCCCATAACACCCATTGCTGGATGATGTGGTGGACACATAATTGGTGTATTTGATGCTTCTGATGATGATGGTCCTGCCATTGGTTGTTGTATGTTTGATTCATAATTCTCCATTGTATTCTCTTCAGCACTTGGCGTTGACGCTGATGGTGGCGGACTCATGTTGGGCTCTGTTTTTATTCTGCTTTTGATACTTGGTCGACTAATTGGGTACCCTCGTTTCTTAAACTCTAACCATAATGTTCGATTGTTGACGCCATAAAGTCTCGCAGCCTGTTTATTATATTTTTTTTTTATTAAATTTTTTTATTCATTTTTGTGAACGATTATCAACAAAAGAAATATTAATTTCGCATTTTGAATGCGAAAAATAACAGAAATACAAAATTGATACGAGAGCATTTTAAGTGTAAACATTCTATGACATTTTGAAGAGGATTTGAATATCCAATAAATACGTGAGAGTTCATTTAGTTCAGTTTGATAAATTATTCTGAATTTTTGTCACTTCGTTAAAATCTTGAATAAATTAAACAACAGGAATATTGGAAAACTAGAAATTTAGATGTTTGATTTATCAAGTGTTGAAGTTATTTATGAGCATTTTTTGAATATGTTAAAGGGCTAAGATGTGTCAGTTGGTTTTCAGATTTATATCTTAATTTTTGAAGTTTTTAATTGGATTTTTATGAAATTAGAGGATTTTAAGTTCATTGAGTTCTGAATTGGAAAAAACTAGGTTGAAATCATTTTTGTTACCCCAATAACCAGAAATTTTAAAAGCTATTTTAAAGCAAGCTTAAAGCTAACTTTTTTAAGAAAGGGTAACTAAAAGTTAGCTGAGAACTAGCTTTTAACTAACTTTGAAATTTTCTGGTTATTGGGGTTAGCTATGCATGTATTCTTAGAATCTGATTTTTTTAAAAGTATATGATGTAATTAGCTTAAATGATATCTAGAAAAGATGAACATGACGCAGGTAAAATAAATTAGAAACTCGAAAAAAACATGATCAAAGTTTCAAAAAAATGATGAAGAAATTTCCATCACTAGAATAAGAGCTTGGAAGAAGTAATTGAAAGAACAACAGCTTTAAAAATAAAAAAAGTGATGAACTTTACAATAATATTGCGATTCAATATGTGAATTGGTACTAGACCTCTAATCCTGAACTATTCACATCTTCCGAACAATATGATTCAATTTTCAAGTATTAATTCTAACAAGTGCTGTTCAAAAAACCAAAAATAAATCCGCATCTTTGTGAGCAACCTTGAAAGATACATCCAATATGACGAAAATAACCGTAAACAAAGAAATTATCGAACGCACAGCAAAGACAAATAAAAACAATAGTCAATGGATTGGAATGTCAGAAAATTGAATCATCATCATCATTCAGTTCCAAAAAAGAACTTGTTCACATCTCGTGTGTCAGTGAGAAAATCAATAGAAACATATGTAAGCTCTCAAACAAAAAAATAATAATCATGAGGAACGTCATCGTTCAAACAATAATAAATGTGTGTCGATTGATGTATCTACTTTCCTTGCAAAATCCAATTCCTCCAAATCGTACAGCATCAAGTGCCCTCAAAAAGTTCTCCTCGCCTTGCGGATTAACTGATCGTTTTCTTTTCGGTGGTGCTGCTGCATTAATTGATCCCGACGATGAATTTGCATTTACACTGTTGTTATTACTCGCACTAGTACTCGCATCATTTGTTGAGTTTTGTATATTCACAGGCGATTGTATGGGCGTGCTTTGTTGGCTGTAGACAGATTGCACTAATGGACTGTTTGGTGTAGATATGCTCGGTGGATAATTGTTGACAATATTATTTGGATTTACAGCAATTATTTGTGGTGAATATGTCGTCTGATATTGTAACTGTACTGGTGTTGAATTCTGTGATTGAATAGTTGCATTATTATTAGAATTTGAATTATTGCTGCCATGACTCGAACTATGATTTGATCCAAGTGACATATTATCATTTCCATGACCAACACTTTGAGCACCTGTTTGTGCTGTTGCAATGTTTCCTTCATGGTGATGATGATGATGGTGATGTGCGGCACTATGTTGAACAGTGCTTGTTGGTAATGCAGCAGCAGATGTTGTCAGAGCAAAGCGTGAATAATTTGTATCGATTACAGCCCATTGCCCACCTGAGAGGATAGAGAGAATAATAAAAAATGAGAAAGAATATTTTTTGGAGGCTTTTTTTCAATTTTTTTTTCGCATTACGCTAATTTTTTTTATACAAAAATATAGAAACTTCTTATCAAGTTTTGTTTCATATGTTTGGCATAATTAAATTAAATACAAAAGAATAACAAAAAAAAATTTTTTGACTTGCAAAAAACGATAAAAAAAAATTAATAATGACTACTCAAATCTCTATTATTATTCATTATATTTTTTTACATAAAAAAAAAACAGATCTAAGTAAGGTTCAAAAAAATGTAAGTTGTCATGATGCAGTGAATAAATGATGCATTGAACACCCTAAGATAAGGAACGATCACATGGATTATTATTAAAATATATGAGAAAAGGTAAAGGACCACATGTGTATTATAAAGGATAGTTCAAACCGCATCGATTCCTTTCAGTAGCTTCACATTGGACAAAAAAAACTTATATTTTTATATACAGCCATCAAAAATAAATAATTGATTCAATGGAAGTAAATAATAATTTATAAAGTTCGTGACAAAAGGTTCTTCGTTATCATAATCGCGAGTGGACATTTGGGAGAAAATTTAACTAAAATATAATAAAAAAATTTTGGGCTCATTCATATGTCTTTTATGGCTCTTTTTTTTTTTGGTTTATAGCAACACACAAAAAAATTTCTCTCTCATTTTTTAAATTCTCAATATTTTTCTTTCTTTTCTTTTTTTGGGCAATTCTAATCACACTTTTCTTTTGTTTATTCTTCGAGTCGATTGACAAAATAAAAACATATTTCAATTCCTTACAGATAACAAGCACATTTTTTTCATGGATGATATAAAAGTAATACAAATAATTTTTTTCTTTTTTATTTTATGTCTGAGAGATCTGAGTTCTTTTTCATTTCGCTCTGATTTGGGCTTGCAGTTGCACATTCTTCACTGCATTAACGCTTATTATTACTTAATTTTTTTTAATACTTAAATTCTAATGAATCTCTATACAGTCTCAAATTTGGGTTCATTTTTTAAATATATTACTTTATGTCAATTTAATGAAATAACTATATACTATGTAGCAAGCAAAAGAAAAGCAATAATATATTTATGTAAGAATGAAGGACACACAAAAGTGACTACTCACCGCTATGTTGTTGAGTAGGTGGACAACTAACAGGAGTTGTAGATGTTCCTGTTGAAATATCTAATGGCATTGACTGATTCACACAACTTAAGTCCTCAGTTTTCTGGACAGACACAAAAAAAAATATTACAAATACTCATTAAAATGCTCATCCGTAATTTTTACAGGACTTGCTCACCATTTCAGTTATGTGTTGTGACTCATCAATGTGCTCATGCGGATCTTGCTGATGCTGCATTTGATTTTCAGGACTAGAATTAATTTTCAAACCTCGCACATTTGCAATGGCTCCTGTTTGCGATACGGCTGAAAATGTTGACAATGGGACATCAACTGATTGCTGTTGGGAATATTTCTGCATCATCCTACCATCCATTGTTGTTTGCTGTTGATGCTGTATCTGTTGCTGATGATCATCTTGAATTCTCTCAATTGACGCTGAAATATTTATCGATCCTGAGCCTGTCGATGTTTTGCGTAACCGTTTCCTTCGTGTTGCTGGTGACATGTTTGATGGTGAGGGTGTACGTCGAATCGTATGATATTGCTGCTGTTGAGCCTGTTGTTGAGATTCTGTACTCCCCCACATTGATTCTACGCCGCTAATTGATTGATTTCCATCGGTATGGTCACTTGACTTACTATCTGATTTTGTCACAGATGCTGCATCTGGCATCTCAGCTAGTCCTTTGATTTTAAGCATTTCAGCTGTTTTTAGTATTTGTGGTAATTGCTCTGTTGATACATTCACTTCACCATAATACATAAAATCCACCATTGTTTTAAGATCGTTGTACTGAACATCCTTTAGAATTACAATTGGATGTTTACAAGGATTCGTTGTAAATAATGACTGTATATGAATAAATAATGGATATGATTAGAATCTTGAATTTGCCGCGTAGCAGAAAAATGTGAAAAAAATAGATGTAATAAATAAAACAAACCTGAAAATAAGAACTACATGCTGATAAGACAACTTTGTGCGCCTGTAATTGGCGACCTTCCGCTGCTAATGTTACATCTACTAACGTTTCATTCAACAATAGCGACGAAAATACACTAATGAAGTTCGGCTGATGGTTGTTCCACCTAGAACATCAACGAATAATAAAACATTTTTAATAAATTATTAATTTTTATAATCCAATTTACTAAATTAATCTCTCTCTCTCTCGAATGTTATACCTTAAACAATATTGCTGTACAGTAGTCATTGCCGAGTCTTCATTAAAAATAATTAATAAATAAAAACTATTGAGCCTAAAATTTTGTCTTCTCTCTTCTCGTCTGGATGTTGTTGCTGTCGTCAAAAAAGCAAGCTACAATAAACCAATAGAAAATTGTCGATGAGTAAACACTGTCTTTTCTCTCATACACATTTCATACACATAGTTTTTTTTTTCGAAAAAAAAATATTCATTCTATTCTAATCCCATAACCGTTGATGACGCAATTGTCCGCCAAAAAATTTCATACCGATTACCCAGATAGAATTCCAAAGGTGTATATGAGATAATTACATATTAGCTTTTACACTTAACATAATAATTTAATTTGTAAGCAATTTTCATCATTAATCCATGACTAAAGTAACAACTTATGATTCTGTCTCACAAATATTAAAAATATTTCGTTCAAAGTGCCATTTTTCATACTGGGCAATTCCATCACGCACCAATACAATAAGAAAATGTCCAACATACATTATATCGCAATACACTGATAATTTTTTTTTTTTCTTCTACATGGCACAGCATAAAAAAACTGATTAAAACCTCTTAATTGTCTCCAATTTATGCTTCTATATGATTCACAATGATTTCAAACAATTAATCATGACAAATTTGTTTTGTAATCACTCTTTGATCATGATTTAATCAATTCTAAATGAGAATTAAAAATGCCAAAATAACAAAAATTTCCTTATTCAATTTTCGTCGCTTGTTCGATACATTATCCATTAACTTTATGCTTTTAACGAACTATTAACTTTATATTATCAAATTATCATTACCTAAAGACTAAAATGTTAAAACTATCTCCAATTTTAAAAATGTTGTAGTATTATATTTTAAAATATTCAATGGCTGAAAATTTCTTGTAAAAACCCTTGTAAAATTCACAATTTTTTAAAGTTTTATGTACTGTGATTTAAAATTCCAAAATATTTTGTTTTTCTCTCTTTTTTCACTTTATTAAGATGTTATTAATATTCCATTCACTTGCAATCACATTCTTAAGGCGAGATTGTCCCGATATATTGACTTTATCTACTATATTTAATGTTTTTCCTTGTAAACATTTCTGTAACTTTTTCAACCAATAATATTTTAATGATGTTTTCTTATGATTGTTACAATTGACATTAAATACTTTTTGCGTCAATAATTGACAAATGCAATATTTTAATCATCCATCAACTTAGTTTCTCTAATAAACTTTAAAATCACAAATCAATTTAATTTAATTAATCAGTAACGAAACCATGCAAAAGTATACTTAGATCCACAAAACAAAGAATGCGCGGAAAAGTTTTTTGAATTTAATTTGACCGTTACAAAAATTTTATGAAGATGAATCATGTTAATGAGTGCATGGAAGACTTAATTTGATGATTTACAGTCTAGTCTCGATTGAATATGCCAATTGACTTTATTTCATGAAATTACTTCATCAAAATTAATTATTTTAGATCAAAACTATCTAATTTTCTTAAAAATACCGAAACTTATGCAATATTCCGAAAATAAATTATATAGCACTGCCATAAACTCTAATATTTAACATACAAGCATTCCAAAAGTCTTGTGACAAGCAAGTCAACCTCGTCACATGTCTAAGAATAAAATTAATCAACTTTTAGACAATCCTAGTTAAAATTCAGCAATCAAGCAGCATTTTCAACAAGCTGATTAATTATTCAGTAGCTTAAATTTAGAACATTGCTACAAGTAAAAAATCTATACTAACCATACAACTGGTTTATTTTATAGCATTACCTAAATAAATTGTCATGTTCTGTTAGAATGTAAAGCATCTACGTCACGATGAATGATACAATTTTGTTAGTCATTTAGACATGTGTGTTTATCCTTTTTTATAGATGACGTAGATAGCTTTGTATTGTGTGGTTCAATGTCTTGTAAATTTTGTGCGATGCTCAATCACTCGTTCTAATGCAATTTGGTAATTTATTTATCAACTTAGAAGACTTAAGAATGAATTTATTGTGGCAGGTTTTATTGCATCTTTTGCTTGAATTTGATTACAAAATCATAGGATTCGAACAACTATCTCAGGCATCAAAGCAATTTACCTGCCAAAAATGTAGTAGGGTAAAAAATATTGAAATTTGTACAATATTGAAATTTGTATGAACAAAATCACAAAAAAATTTTTGTACAATTTTCGAACATGAATAAATTGGCTAAGAAGACATTTTGGTCCACATATTAAGGTCTTATGACTTTGCTCGGAGATTGAAGTTTACGATTAACTAAACTTTTGCCGGTACAAATCACTGCTTATACGAAAAAAATCCACTTCATTCCAAATATTGAAATTTGTATACAACAAATATTGAAATTTGTACAAAATTTCAATAGTAGGCGGTGAAGAATTTCAATTGTTTTTGTGTAAACAAATTAATTAAATTAAATTTAAAGGACTAATAAGCAGCTCAAGATGATGTAGAACTTACTCAAATAAAAATACTTCAAGAAATTTAATTTTTCCCAAGTTTTGGGTGCAAAAATCGAGAGAATGTGGTATACAAATTTCAATATTTGTTTGTACAAATTTCAATATTTTTTGTACAAATTTCAATATTTAAATGTCAAGACGTTTTTTAGTGCTTTATGCTGCAAAAATAGCTGTTTTCAAGATAGAATTACAAAATATGGAAATCAAATAAAGTCCTAGGAAAAATTTGGGAATTCAACATTGCTTCCAATGAAAGTTACAGGCCATTGAAAAAAATTTGTTCGTTTTGTACAAATTTCAATATTTTTTACCCTATTTTAGTAAAAATAAGTATGAAACAAAGTAGATATATAAAAGTCTAATAATAAAATAATTTTGCCACAAACAAGAAGATGATAAATGCATTAGTAAATCCAAAAAGGATAAACAAAAAAAAAATCATATTTTTAGACACATCCATTGAGAAAATATAAACTTACATCTGACCTTTTCTTATCTTATTTTCTTCGAGGCTAAATCTTGGACAAAAATATGATTTATTGGAGTTAATAAAGACCTAATAAACAACCAATAAAACTTACTTACAGCCACTATCATTTAAAAGGAAATTATTTTTCTCACAAAATGACAAATTTCAAAGCAATCTAAGAATTTTTTTATACCCACACAAAAAAGTTATTTCCAAACATAACTCATAAGCATGCAGCCCTTAAATAATCTAAAATTTAATGCCTTTCATTTCATGAGAGAGAACATAAAAAGAGTCGAGCAAAAGAGAATTTTCCATTCCACAATATGATCCAAGAAAATCATTTCAAATGAGCACATGACAAATGATTTCTTCATGTCTTTTTAACGGTAATTTTATGCGACACAATTTTGACATTACGATGTGATACATTTGCTATGAGAAAAAAAAAATAAAAGGGATTGAGCTTTTCCTTTTCCTATATTTTTTTCATTCGCATTGTGGACGACACAGTGGTTGCAATCTACCCTAGAGAGCTGTTACAATTTGCCTAATTTTCGTTCTGCCAAAAAAATAATTCATGCAGATTTTTTTTCGTTTTGATTTACATCACAAAAAAGTTGTCATGTCATGAAGACAGAAAAAAATATTACATGAACTCAGCATGTAAACATTGGTCTGAGCTTCATACAGACCAGTCCAAAACCATTAAGAAATTTATGGTAAATGTAAGAAAATTCGATTATTGAAAAAATTTATTGATAAATGATGGGTTTGAGGATAGATTTGATTTAATTTTAATTTTTTGGGGGGATAGGGTGGTAGGTGTTAAAAAATTAATACATTGAAATAAAAATTTTGAGGAACCTAGCTTTCAAACGACTCCCCTAAAAAATTTAAAGGAAAAATAAATTTCACACTAATCGAATTTAATCTCTAACAGATTATCGAAAACTTTCCTTTCCATAATAATCATAACGATTGAATAGAAATAAACATAAACATATTTACAGAGAGTCTCCCACAGTTAGCGCAGTATCAAAAGCATAAAATTCTCAGAGATTCTATGCTGCTTATTCTCTCAATTTTTCAGTTTTTATCGTTAACACAAAAAATATTTTTTTTTATTCATTCTGTCGAGGAAGAAATTCATCTCGTAAATTTTCAGAATGCTTTCGCCGGTTGAAACAGTCAGACGGAATAGTTAGTTGGATAGTGGATGTAAAGTGTTTCTCATATCTGTGCTGTGTTGTGTATTGTGTTTCATAAATTAAATTAAATTTTTAATGTAAGTGTGCTTGGGATGTGGAAGGAATGATGACGAATTAAAAAATAATGAGACACATTTGAGACAATTGAAATTGATAGTTTGATTGAAGGATTAATATAGAAGCGCGGCAGCAGCTTGCAGAACCGTTGTACAAATTTTTTTTATCATACATTTTTATTGCATTTGTGCATACTATAGAAATTAAAAAAACATAAATTTCAAATCGATATGAAACAGAAACAATTTATGAAATGGAGTAAAAAAACTGAACAGACGAGGAGATATGAAAATGCATAAGTGAAAAACTATAAAATTTATGTTCGTTGCCGTCTTTTTTTTGCAATTGGCATAAAAAGCCATAATTTAATTATGTATATTTTTTTAAAGTGATTTCGTTATCAGTGCTGCTGTTTTTCTAAACTTTGCTTGACAACGAACGAACAAAAAAAATTCTTTTAGTGGCTAGAGAACACATACACATAGTATCAAGCGGAAGCACCGAGATAAAATTAACATACACTTGCTTTGATTCATCTAGAAACTAAGAGCTGAATCAAAAATTATCTAGAAAGGAATGTTTTGGGAAATGAGAGAATTTTTTTTGATATATTTTTTAATTAGACACTGACATGATTCTCTTTTTTCATGTAGGTGGCACTTTTTGTGGGTCTGTCTTTTGTGTTGTGATGAAGCTTTATGACTGATGTTATTTTTTTCGGATGATCGTCCTTTGACTTTATGACTTTTTTGTGTATGTGCCTTTTTATTGTATTTTTGGTGTGATTTAAACTTTTTTGGTACAGTTAGATGAAAGTAGAAGAATTAAAATATCTAGAAGGTTGCTATGGGAGAAATCAGACAAAATCAAAATTGAAGTTAGGATCTTTTCAAGGGGAGGTAAATTTTTTCCTTTAAAATCACAACTTTTTAAATTTTTTAAAGATTCATCCAAGAGTTTGCATCATTGTAAAATGGTCAACTTCGTTGAAAATATGATTGAAAGTAAAAAACTTTGGATGAAAAGTTAGAAAGTGAATTTTTCGAATTCAGTTAAGTTTTCATCAAAGTTGACCATTTTACAATCTTGGAATCCATATTATAATTGGATGATAGGAAGAGAAAATCCGGTTATTTGATACCAAATATTAGATATTCAAAACTTTTTAAAAATTCTAAGCATGCTATCCTTGAAAATTCATAATTCACCTCCCATGGCTTCTAGCTGCCAAAAATAATTCATTTTAAAAATTCAACCACATAATTTCTAATAAAATCAAGCGACACATGTCCATCATTCAACCCTGAAACATATTTTTAATACAACAAATGGACTTGATCTGTCAAGGATGAATCAATCTCGAGAGAATAAAATTTTACACTTTAAAGACACAGCAAAATGAATGATCCATTCTCAACAAACAACATGCACAATAACTCATAATTAAAAAATGAGTCGCATTTCCATTATTTTTTTTCATCTGTCCGTTCCATAATTTGCGGGTGCCTTTGCGTTTTCATCTTATGCCATAACATAAACTGTGGTATCAAAAAACAATTGCAATAACTTTTTTTTTGTGTTTATGTTCCTTATACAAAAGTGATAATTTCTATTAATTTATTATTCGGTACTCGTACAAAAAGCTCAGTAAACGTACATAAATTGGCCATAAATTTTAAACCGAAAACGATTTTTATGTTCATGTCCTTAAAAATTTATAAGTTATTCTTTTCTATTCCCGATTCCTATAAATATTGTTTTCTTTCTTCCTTGTCTTGCGGGAATAAATGGAAAGAAAATGAACAAGAAAAAATAAACGAAAATCTTGAGTATTTTCAGGACTCATGCACAGCAGTGAAAATATGTGTTTTAATCACGTCAATCAATCATGATTCTTACTCAAAACTGCTGCTTCTAAAATATCTTGTGAAGTCACATCAGGAAAGAGATTTTTGGAAGTGGTTTTGAACATAAATTTGCGAGAGAAGTCACGAAGATCTTGTGGATGTTGTGCATGTTGAAAATTTATAATTTGAAATTTTTTTAACATTTGTATTAAATTGATCATTAGCAACGAATTAAACTCAAATTTAAAAATTTTAGTTTGCACAAATCTCAAAATTTTCAAAACCTAACCTAAAAATTCCAAAATTCACAAAATTCTCATCTACGTGACTTCCAACAAGTCGCATCCCAAAAAAGTTACCATTTTAAAAATAAAATTCTTTAAAGCGATTAATTTGAAGCTAAAACATCAAAGATAAATTTCGTTTTTGGTTTTAATTAAATTGCTCAATTTAAGAAAACATCTGGTGTCGTGCGGTAAAAGTTCTGTTGGGAAAGATTTGTAGATGCTATTCAGTTGACAACTGTCTGAATATTCAGACAATGTTATTCTTTTTTTATGCAGAAACGCATGGAAGCATTTTTAAACAGATTAAGGATGGACTTTTATGCGATTATTTTAAGTTTGGCATTCGTTCTTTTACTTGGTTTTTGGATCAAATTTGATTTTAAAGAATCGTTTGTCTTTCATTCATTTTGTTGCATCAAAAAATCAGTATATTTGCAGAAATGAATCTCTAAGGATGATTCAACATAATAAAATTGCATCACGTAAGCAATCTGTTATTTTTAAAGAAATTGATATGAATTTTTTACACTCGTTTTTCATATAAAATTATATTTGTCTAAGAAAAATGTTGAAAATTTATGGAAATATTATTAAATAAATATATAAATGATAAATCAAATTTATGTGAGATTTTCAAACATTTCCGTTACAAAATAAAATTTAAAATTTTGTTTGAAAAAAGAGCTACTCACTGCACAAAGTGTGATTTTTTGCACAACCTGAAAACTCCATATTGAGTTCTACTAAAAAAGTTAACTCTTCAATTCTATTAAATTAAAATTAGTCAATACTCATGCACTTTCAAAAATTACTCTACATTAATTTATTTCCAATTAACGTAAATTCATCAAAAGCATTTCATTGACCCTTTCACCCCCTTATATAATTTCCTAGATTTTTTTAAAACATGAGATCAGAATTAATAACCAGAAACTCAACTTCATGCCAAAATCATGCCATAGTAAAAGTTTCGCTAACAGAATTAAAAGTTTCCTTCATAAAATTCTATAAAAAGTAAGAGACTAGTTAAATGAATTTATAGCTTACTTTCCTGACATACATCAAAAAGAGAGACTACAGATGCTTGGAATCGCTCATGAAAAACTGATTTAATAAATTGAATTTCCACTGGGTCGATGTTGTGTTGTGTAGAGATTTTTTTTCTCTCTGTTATAATCTTACAATCTGCCAATACTTCTTGTTCTTCCTCCCTTTCCTCACACCCCCTTTACACGATGGAGATTGACATAAAAAATATATAATACATAAAAAAAGAAATTTGATTTATGTGAATTGATAGCATTTTCATGAATCATTTAATGTCAAGCCGCCCGCACATATGAAATACAAATCAATTGAGTGGCAATAAATTTAGTTTTTTTAAAAAAATAATTCATCCTGATTCTGTGATGTGTTTGTGCCAAATTGAAAGTAGAAAATTACTAAATGATGAGAATTTGACATTTGAGTAAGCAAATTCATATATGAATATCCGAATGTGTATTTAATGCAAAAACTTTTTTTGTCTACATGCCCTCATAAATATACATTAAATTGATCGAATTTTTTTTCTGCAGAAGCGAAAGACAAACTCTTGCAATTTTTATAAAACTTCGTGGTATTAAATAAAAAAAAGATATTTTTATGAACGCAATAAAAATTAAATGCTTTATGTTTCTGTGTATGTTGAAGCCACTAAAAATGAAATTTATGATATTGTACATGCATTTTCAAGTGATACGAATTGTTTTGTGTCAAAAATCTAGATGAAAAGTTTTCATTGATTTGTTGATGCTCATTTTTTGTGCGAGAAAAAAGTTGTTCTAAAGCTACTGAAAATTTGTGAAAATCAGGATATTTGTCAGAGATTTTTTATAGTAAAGAGGATAGGGTGAGAAATTTAGGCTTGATAATTTTTGGATTTATAGATTATTTTAGTTTTCTTCGATATTTTAAACCTGTATTAGGGAACCGATCATTTCTAAAATTTTATTTCCTAAATAATTTTCACTGAATTTTGAATTAAATCTAAAAGGAAGTAAATTTATTTTTTTCTGCAAGCTGCTGTGTCACAAATCTAAATTATCATCCGCAATTAAAATTTACACATTGATTATTTTACTGAATTTAAATTTCATCGCAGTAATCTTTCTACAAAATTTTAAATTTAACAAAAATTAAATCTGATCGCTTCTAGTAAAATCTAGAAAACCAATTATCAGTGGATTACAATTGTATTAATTTCACTTTATCAAGCTTATCAATTTAAAAATCAGCAAGTTCTCAATAACTTCATTGCTACATTTAATTCACAAAAAATTGCATATTTTTGAAACCGCATTTTCATAAAAAAATATTTTTATTTCATTTTTAATTTTTTAAATAAAGATAAAAATGCCACAGCAATGAACATGCAAAATATCAACACTAAAATCTGGAACACATAAAAAAGTATCCAGTTAGTGAAAAAATGAACAACTCATTTAAGCAAACATAATTAATTAAATCAAACTGTGAATTAAATAAGTGGAACGACAAATAGACTTGCTTCAGCTGGAAAAAAGCACATAATTTGTCTTCATATAATTTTATTTTTCGCGTGAAAAATTATACAGTGTCTGTGAGTGTGTGAGGTGGGGTAGGCAGACACAAAATGAATGAAATAAATAAGAGGTTGTATCCAGTGCTAATTGCATTACTTACAATTACTGTGCTGAATAATAATAATAATGTAAAAGCAATTGGTTGCCCCGAGAAGTGTACGTGTCAACAGAGTATCGTGAAATGCATTCGTCAACAATTAAAATCTATCCCTGAAGTGCCGGCACAAACGACTATACTGTAAGTACTTTTATGACATTTTTTTTTATAAAGTCTCGTGCTTTTGGTTTTACTTTGACTGTCTAGGGATTTTGTTTTTCTTGTGAGAAATGAATATCTACATAAGATGCAGGTTCGTAGTTAGAAATTTTTCTAGGAGAGTCCAAAAATTTTTTTGTATTGAAGGAGGGTTCGAATGCATTTTTCTTCAAAAACCTTAGCAAAATGAAGAAATTTTTCCTCAAAGGGAGGGTCTGAACCCCCTTTGGACCCTCTCCTGACTACACACCTAATGGGATGTTACAGATTCAGTGGTAAAATGTCAAAACAGATTGTCAACTTTACACTCAGGGAAAAAAAACTAAAATTCCAATTTTAGATTTTAATATACTGAAATCTAACAGAAAATATTATAATCTAATATAAAAATTTTAAAATAAAATATTTTCTGTTGAATTTAAAAATAAAGTTTTAAAAATTTAAAATTGCGATTTTAGAAATCTATAATCCGAAGTTTTAGATTTACATTTTAAAATTTAATATTTGATTTTAAAATAAAATTTTAGATCTGAAAATTTTTTGTATTCTAAAAGAAAAATTTTAGAATTTAATATAAAACTTTTTGATTTTTGAAAACAAAACTTCGCAGAAATGACTCAAGCAAAACAATAATTCGCAGAAATCACTATATTAAGTATATAAAAAGTTTCTATACAAACTTAAGATATTAATAAAAATGTCTTCAATAAGTTTTAGTGGTGATGAATTGCTTTCTTTCATCATGTAACTAATACTTTCAGTTTTTCTTAATCATTTCTTCTTAAAATTAACTATTCAATAAGAAAATTTAAAATTAAATTTAAGAATTCTAAAATATTTCCTTTAGATTCTAAAATTTTTATTTTTGTTTTAAAAATTTAAAATAAATATTTTAGAATTTTAAATAAAATTTTTTGAATTTTTCAAAGTTAAAATTTAAAATAAAATTTTAGATTTTAAAATTTTCTTTTAGAAAATTTAAAAGTTTAACTTTTAAAAAACTAAAATTTTCTTTGGGGTTCTATATCTAACATTTTCTGTTAGATTTTTCCATACAAATCTAAAATTGAATTTTAGTTTTTTTTCCTGAGTGTAGTTTTAAAGGTTATATAAACTGGTAAAATTTAAGGCTTATGTCGCCATTTTGACAATTTCTTGGGCATTAAAATAATTTTGACCAATTTTGGCTTAAAGTTCGAACCCTACCATTAAAAATCTGTTTTATCATCAAAATAATCTCTAAGAAATAAATTCCTAAAAATCAAATCATCCTTAAAAAATACATAATTAATTACCATCCAATTACTTCCACATCAAAATCAGACATCAGATTCCAAAAATTATGCCAAATCATTAAACAAATCAGACTCAAAAAAATCCGTCCATCACAAAAAAGTCTTTCCTTAACATTTCTCACTTCTAATGACAACTCATACTTGTTTACATTGTTTCATTAATTCCCCTCTATCCATCTGCCTACCATCGTCATTGTCGCTGTTGATGATGAATCTTCACTCGCAGTCGTTTCCTTTTTCAGTATTTCAGTATTTACAAAAGAAATAGAATTGAATACAAATGAAAAAGGAAATATATTTTTGAATGAGTGAAAAGCTTTTTTCCATTCAAGTCATAGGAGAGAATGATGATGCTTTAATTTTCCGTAAATCCTGCCTACTTGAGAAACAGGAAGAAGAAGAGCACTAAAGGAATTTATCGTCATACTTTTTTTATGTGAGGACGTAAAAGTTTTGATTTTTTTCTTCTTCCTCTTTCCTCGTGTTTAAAAAAATGCTCTACTGAATAATCTGCTCTAGTCGTCGTGAGGTCATAGAAAATTCTCTCAGAATAAAGTTTTTCTGTCGAGGACCTACTTATGAGGATGTTTGGCATAAGGTAAATTATTTGAAATTTTAAGAGTATGCAAGGTGGGGGGTTGTATGGAAGTTTGGATCATATTTAATGCCTCATTCTGATTTTCTATAAAACAATCCCTAAATATTTTTTTAAAGTGCTTAAATGAAAAATTAATGACCAAAAGTAGATCATAGAAAGTAAATGAATTTTTAATAGACCTGATTTATAAATAAACCCTCAAGAAAAATTTTATTCCTTATTTATAAATTACCCTCGTTCCTTCAAAGTACTCGTTTTGATCATTAAATGGATATCGATGTTGTGTACTGCTCCCTGCTTCAGGATATAAAAAAAATACATTTTAATGCATCTTCGTGCATCTTTTATAGAAATAAAAGGAAAAACATTCATTATACTTTTAGCTTTTAAACATCTTTATTCCCTATGTGCCGTGTACTTTGAATAGCTCTATCTTGTATCGCTAAACTTATTTAAGTATGAACTAAATTTTTTTTGTGTGGCTTTATGTGCATGAAAGGAAATGCTATCTTCTTTTCGGTTCTATGGGATGTGAGCTATTAAAGCATAAAAACATACATTCATCCATTCTCGTCAGCAAAGTTGGTCATTTGAAATGAAAAATAAGAAAAAAATAAATTTCAACTTTTTTTTGTGCTCGTCTAAATCATAAAAATTTTCAAAAAAAAACAGCATTTGGACATTGCTTGGGATGGATGTTCATGTTGGCAAAATATGTTTCTTCTTATGTGATGGATGTGAAGAAGACTAGTAAAGTTATTTTGATGGTATGCAGCTTTTGGATCAGTTTTTCACTCTCTAAATTTTAGATCTTGAATCAAATTTTAAAAGTTTGAGTTCGATTCTCAAAAATTATCTGCAGGATATTCAATTCAGTACTTATATACATAAGAAGACCAGAACTGGAGTTTTTCAAGGGGGTTGCGATACCTAAAATTTAGCCGACTATGATCAAAATTCAACATTTTAATTTAACATTTAAAAAAATGGGGTCATGTTTAACGTAAATGATGTTCAACTTCACAATGAGAAGGAATGCTTAAGAATTACACACACACTTCACTTTAAAGCTTCTTAAACTCAAAACATAAAAACTCCAATACAATTCAAAACTTTTCAAGAATTTTTATCTTTAAAACAAAAGAAAATCTCGAGGAAGGAAATTTTTGAAAAACCACTTAAAGTTTATGACATTTGCTGAGTTAAGCATACCCTAACAGACAAAAGAGTGTAATCAACGTAAGCAACATGAGTGTACTCACTCCATATAAAAAATGATGACGGTACGGTACCTATGTGAGTATACTCAGCGACGCACTGCACGCAACAGTTGCGCAACATGAGTATAGTGACTATACTCAAAAGTATAATCATTCTGAATACATTCAACTGAGTGTGCTCGTAAATAAAATCAACCGAACGCATGAAAATAATTTTTTTTCTGTATTCCATGAGCATATTCATGATTACAATCATGCAAGCATAATCGATTACATATAGTAAAGAATACGATCTAAAGAACATACATATTTTTTGGGTTTCTATATTCGAGTGAGTTTAGTGGTGAGTATATTCAGTGGAATATACTCTTGCAAATATTGTCATCCCAATAATCATTTGAATGCATTAATTTTCCTTTTTTTTGCTTTAATATTGAGTATATTCATTAATATGATCTCGCGATCACTACAGCTAAATTTTACCTGAAAACTTAAAATGTTTCGATTCGAATAAAAAGAGGTAAATGATTTTTCTTAGAAAAAGTTTTATTATAAATTCTTTTTAAGTTTTATTAAAAGGCGTTAGAATACAAAAATTATATAAATAACAGAAAAAATGTCTAGAAAGTTAATTTTTTACAGTTTTAGTTTTAGTTTCTCACAATAGCTTAATTTGAGAAATAATAATAATAATAAAAAGTAGGGTTTAAATTTAGCTATTTTTTAAATTTTGGTTGTTTTTACGCTCCTCTAAGATGTTCATATCCACAGGATCCTCGGATTCACCATTCATTAACCTATATAAATTAAGAACACAATTTTAGAAAACTCAATTTTCTAACACCGTAAATCTTATTTTAACCTACAATGTCTATGGAAAAAAATGACGCAGTCAAGAGCCTAAACTGCAGATTTTAAAATTATATTCAAATTTTTAGTTGATGACTCGTTGGATGAATATTGCATTCAGAAGCTGAAAATAAAAAAAAATAAAGATAATCATGAAGATTAGCGAATTACTTTTCGAACACTTAATACACTATGTTTAAAAAATTTAATTTTTGTTCTTATACTTACCTTAGTTTTATCCAATCGATAATCATGTTGCTTGCTAATAATAATAATAATGTATTTAGGGTTCCAAAATAGTCCAAAACAGCTGACTACACATATTGAAGTCCGGTGAAAGGTCCAACGAGTGATGTTAGCTGATTCGACAAGCTGGAGGCACTGCGATCCCTATCGAAGACGGGTCCTATTGTACCATTCCCTGTAAATAAATCTAAGAAGAATCAAGTAACTCTGAGAAACCAGAGTTTTTTAAGAAATTCAATAATGTCGTATACTTAGTCTTTTTGATTTTCGTAGCATCTACCAGCTCAGAGCCCAAAAATTTCTTCCTGTGCTCTACCAGTGCTATGTTGCTTGCTAATCGAATGAAAACGCCTGCTTCTACATTGTTTAGTTAACTTCAAGTATTATCTGAAAAAATCGATAAAGAAACACATTTTTTGAAGATATAATTTTTTTCATACTTTTACTTATTTGGTCCTAATTTTTAACTGGTAATAAAATCCAATTTTATATGCATTCCTGATCGGGTCTACGGCTGTTTACTAGAAAAGAAAAAAATTCATCTAATTTTGGAAACAATTATTTAATCAATATCAAGGTTTTTAATATACCTGCAGTTGCTGTAGTTTATGTTTCTTCGATCTATCTTTATTTATCTACCTAATTGAAAATTAAAATCGAGTGTGCAAAAATTTGGACATTGAAAAATTTTAATGTCCAAAAAATTAACACGTCTTTACTCTATGACGATCTGATAAAAAATGAAGAATATTTGAGAAAAAAAGTTGAGTGTCCAAAATTTGGACACTGAGTGTCCAAATTTGGACATTGAAAAATTTTAATGTCCAAAAAATTAACACGTCTTTACTCTATGACGGTCTGATAAAAAATGAAGAATATTTGAGAAAAAAAGTTGAGTGTCCAAAATTTGGACACTGAGTGTCCAAATTTGGACATTGAAAAATTTTAATGTCCAAAAAAATAACACGTCTTTACTCTATGACGGTCTGATAAAAAATGAAGAATATTTGAGAAAAAAAGTTGAGTGTCCAAAATTTGGACACTGAGTGTCCAAATTTGGACATTGAAAAATTTTAATGTCCAAAAAAATAACACGTCTTTACTCTATGACGGTCTGATAACAAATGAAGAATATTTGAGAAAAAAAGTTGAGTGTCCAAAATTTGGACACTGAGTGTCCAAATTTGGACATTGAAAAATTTTAATGTCCAAAAAAATAACACGTCTTTACTCTATGACGGTCTGATAACAAATGAAGAATATTTGAGAAAAAAAGTTGAGTGTCCAAAATTTGGACACTGAGTGTCCAAATTTGGACATTGAAAAATTTTAATGTCCAAAAAATTAACACGTCTTTACTCTATGACGGTCTGATAAAAAATGAAGAATATTTGAGAAAAAAAAGTTGAGTGTCCAAAATTTGGACACTGAGTGTCCAAATTTGGACATTGAAAAATTTTAATGTCCAAAAAATTAACACGTCTTTACTCTATGACGGTCTGATAAAAAATGAAGAATATTTGAGAAAAAAAGTTGAGTGTCCAAAATTTGGACACTGAGTGTCCAAATTTGGACATTGAAAAATTTTAATGTCCAAAAAAATAACACGTCTTTACTCTATGACGGTCTGATAACAAATGAAGAATATTTGAGAAAAAAAGTTGAGTGTCCAAAATTTGGACACTGAGTGTCCAAATTTGGACATTGAAAAATTTTAATGTCCAAAAAAATAACACGTCTTGGTCGGACACTGAGTGTCCAAATTTGGACATTGAAAAATTTTAATGTCCAAAAAATTAACACGTCTTTACTCTATGACGATCTGATAAAAAATGAAGAATATTTGAGAAAAAAAGTTGAGTGTCCAAAATTTGGACACTGAGTGTCCAAAATTTGGACACTGAGTGTCCAAATTTGGACATTGAAAAATTTTAATGTCCAAAAAATTAACACGTCTTTACTCTATGACGATCTGATAAAAAATGAAGAATATTTGAGAAAAAATGTTGAGTGTCCAAAATTTGGAGACTGAGTGTCAAATTCGGACATTGAAAAATTTTAATGTCCAAAAAATTAACACGTCTTTACTCTATGACGATCTGATAAAAAATGAAGAATATTTGAGAAAAAAAGTTGAGTGTCCAAAATTTGGACACTGAGTGTCCAAATTTGGACATTGAAAAATTTTAATGTCCAAAAAATTAACACGTCTTTACTCTATGACGATCTGATAAAAAATGAAGAATATTTGAGAAAAAAAGTTGAGTGTCCAAAATTTGGACACTGAGTGTCCAAATTTGGACATTGAAAAATTTTAATGTCCAAAAAATTAACACGTCTTTACTCTATGACGGTCTGATAAAAAATGAAGAATATTTGAGAAAAAAAAGTTGAGTGTCCAAAATTTGGACACTGAGTGTCCAAATTTGGACATTGAAAAATTTTAATGTCCAAAAAATTAACACGTCTTTACTCTATGACGGTCTGATAAAAAATGAAGAATATTTGAGAAAAAAAAGTTGAGTGTCCAAAATTTGGACACTGAGTGTCCAAATTTGGACATTGAAAAATTTTAATGTCCAAAAAAATAACACGTCTTTACTCTATGACGGTCTGATAAAAAATGAAGAATATTTGAGACATAAAAGGTGAGTGTCCCAAATTTGGACACTGAGTGTCCAAATTTGGACATTGAAAAATTTTAATGTCCAAATAATTAACACGGCTTTACTCTATGACGGTCTGATAAAAAATGAAGAATATTTGAGAAAAAAAAGTTGAGTGTCCAAAATTTGGACACTGAGTGTCCAAATTTGGACATTGAAAAATTTTAATGTCCAAAAAAATAACACATCTTTACTCTATGACGATCTGATAAAAAATGAAGAATATTTGAGAAAAAAAAAGTTGAATGTCCAAAATTTGGACACTGAGTGTCCAAATTTGGACATAGAAAAAATTTAAATGATTTTTTTTTTAAAAAAAAAATCGAGTGTCAAAATTTGGACATAGAAAAAATTTGAATGTCCAAAAAACACATGTTTTTACTTACGACGGTCTGAAATTAAATGAAGAAAATTTATAAGGGAGAAGTCCAGTGTACAAAACCTTAGACATTAGGAAAAGGGTAATGTCTTTGACGGTTTATTACAATAAAAATGAAGAAAACACGAGGAAAAAAAAATTAAAGCATCCAAGCACTGCATAGTTCTAAATTCAGTTAAATATTTTTCAAATATTTTTATCATTAACTAGGATAAAAATATTGAAAAATATTGGAAAAAATTGACAAAGAAGACTTTTTTGTCTACACGCTAAGGTCTTTGATTTTGCTCGGAAAGTGTAATTTACAATAAAGCTTCAAGTAAAAAATGCTGAATTTTAAAAAAAATTGTATGTTTTGCAAAGAAGAATTTTGAATCTTTACACTAATTTTCATGAAAATGACAAATAAATAAAACTTATTTGTTTTTAATGTTTAAATTTGTACAATCCAGTTAACTATTATTTTGTTTTTTCATTTTTCAAGACATCAAATCTTCAAATTTAAAAAAAAAATCTAGAAAAAAATCGAGTGTACAAAAATTTGGACATTGAGTGTCCAAATTTGGACACTGAAATTTGGTAAATTATTATAAGAACAATGATTGGAAATTTAGTTGCTTCCAAGTTATTTAATAAACACTCTGATGAAAATCGTCTGACGCTATAAATTTTTTGAATCTAAAAAAATTCCATGAAAGTTTAAATAAAAAGTAAATAATAAATAAATAGATAAAGAATTCAGAATTGACCTTAAATTAAAAAATTTCGAAATACCTATAGATTTTTTTTCTGAATTTTTTTTCAATTTTTCATTCCAAGACCAACTAAATATTTTAAATTACATTTAGTACCTAAAACTTTTTATATTTCGAAAAATTTGATCAATTTTAATCGAAACAACCATTTTTGAAATAAGTTTTTCAACATTGATGCTCTTTAAAAGAATAAAAAAACTCGAGTGTCAAAAATTTTGACATTCACTGTAGAAATTTGGACACTAATAATTCAGTGAATTTTAAAAGAATATTCAACGAAAAACCAATATTTCATTTGAAAAAAGAATTAAATTTTCCATATTTACTTACCAATTTCGCCTATTTCTTCGATCTATTTCGTTTGATGAAATGTAATTTCATAACGCTCACTGATTTTCACTTAATAATTTTTCAAATTTTATATTTTCAAACGTGATTTGTTGATTATGTTCATAAAAATGTTCAGTAGATATATTCATTCTTGCAGACTGTAAGATTATTTTCACTGATAGCGTTCAGGAAGTGCAATCAATTGCTTATAATTAAGAGAGTATATTCACTGAGCACAGTTAAAGAATGTAAGCAATTGATGTCTTCAATGATTTCATTCCGAATATACTCATATTTATATTCTCATACTGTATTCAACTGATTTCATCAATTGATTTTACTCAGAATATAATCTTGAGTATAGTAAATGATTATACTTATATGATTTTACAAAACAAAAAATTCAGTGTGACATGTGAGTGTACTAATGATCACAATCTTGAGTGTGATCACAGATTATAATCATATGAATACTACCAAAATGTCACACAACATTAGTATGATTATACTCAGATTATACTCATGAGTATATTTTGTGATTGTGCTCATATGATTATACAGAAATTTTGTGTCGTGTGACATGAGAATATAATCGTGACTATAATTTTGAATATACTCACAGATTATATCACAATGACAATAATCACATGAATATATTCAGTGAGTGTACTCTTTTTATGGTGAGTATATGTGAGTACAGAAAATGATTATACTCATCGATGAGTATAATCGGTTGATTACACTCGTTTGTCTGTTAGGGATATGTACTTGCATATGAACGAAAGCTCTTCATATTCCATGTATTGTTGCTGATTACACACTTTTGAATATAACATATAAAAAATGAAGGAAAATAACGAAGACATTCTCAAGTATTTCTAAGTAAAACAAAAGACTTTGAAAATCCTCAAATTTTAAATTCTTTTATTTTTTATTTTCATTTCAGAGATCTTCGTTTCAATCATCTAAAAGAAGTGCCGTCAAATACATTCAAAGATATGAAGCAACTAAATTCCATTTTCTTAAATGAAAATCAGATTACAACAATTCACTCGGAAGCTTTTAGTAATCTACCAGCATTGAGATATCTGTACCTTCATCAAAATCACATAAGGAATATTGCAGCGAATGCATTTGTCAATCTAGTGAGATTGGAAAGACTGTAAGTTATACTCATGGAATAAAAAAAAAAGAAAAGAGAATGAAATATATCTACATTATTTGATTGCGGTGAACATGAATTGTTGATGCTTCACTTAAAAATCTGCTTAGGGAACTAACGAAGAGATTCAATTTTCAAGATAGGTAGAATCAAGCTTTTGTTGTAGGGAGGGATGGTGGGTGCATATTGTGGTTTTTGCGTTTTTTTCATTCACTATAATCCTTAGTCTCTATCTCACTTCTATTCCTTTCACGTATCAGTATAAACATCCTCACACATACACACATACGTATCTCATCATCATCATCGTACATGATGATTTAAATTAAATTATGATCTTTTGGCTTTTTCGCATCGTTTCATTTTTTAATCAATTTTCCTCAACTTTTGCTTGATTTTAGTATTTCTGCTCCTAATTCATTTCCTTGATACGGTAATGCCACAAGTTGTGGATTTTAAACTTTTTATTTTTTCATCTCTCGTTTGCTCCTAATGCTGCTCCTGTTAGGCTAGGATGAACATTTTTGAGAAGTGAATAAATATTTGGGCAAACAGCTGTTACAAATTTCGTGTGGCTGAAGTACCACGGCATGTCATGTCCAAATGTTCTGAAACTTTGCCAGAATTAAGTCCATATTACGTCCAATTGCGTCTAGCAAAAATTTAATTTCGTCCTACTTCCTGTATCTGGATATGGCAAGTCAAAGTTTTGGGCACTTTTGCCTTCGTACTTCAGGATTTAAAACGACATGATTTCTTAAAACTAACTTTATGTGACATATTATATATTAAAATTGATCTACTAATTACGTCCAATTGTGTCCTGCAAAAATTTTTTGGAACCGATGTCCCTAACGAAAGTTATGGCTACTCAAAGTTTTGCTTGTGGACCAAAAAATTTTCTACCTTGAAACTGATGATTTGGTCAAGTTATATATCAAATCACATCTCCTTTTTCTCAGGAACTCAAATATAAAAGAATTATTTATGACTATGCTGACATTTCAGACTTATGACAGTTCAATTTTTGTTGTCGTACCTGAATATGAAAAAGTTTCATATTTTTTTTAGTGTCAAGTTATATGTCTAAACATATCTACTTTTCTCAAGGATTATAAATATGGAATCATTTTTTGAATTTGACCATCCACGACTGACTTATGTCACTTTAAAGCTATGGATCATTATGCAACCATCTTGGAAAATTCACTTATCTAAATGATGATTTTTATTTTTTTTAAGCATCACGATTTTAATAGACTTTTTTGAAAATAATATTAAGCGTTAAATAACGAAGGCAAATAAATAATTAGTTTATTAATTTTTGATCAGAAAAATTTGTGAAAATCATCAGTTTCTAGGTAGAAAATTTTTTGGTCCACAAGCAAAACTTTGAGTAGCCATAACTTTCGTTAGGGACATCGGTTCCAAAAAATTTTTGCAGGACGCAATTGGACGTAATTAGTAGATCAATTTTAATATATAATATGTCACATAAAGTTAGTTTTAAGAAATCATGCCGTTTAAAATCCTGAAGTACGAAGGCAAAAGTGCCCAAAACTTTGACTTGCCGTATCCAGATACAGGAAGTAGGACGAAATTAAATTTTTGCTGGACGCAATTGGACGTAATATGGACTTAATTCTGGCAATGTTTCAGAACATTTGGACATAACATGCCGTGGTACTTCAGCCACACCAAATTTCTGACTTTTCAAATGCACAAGAATTTCAATTAGAATTAACAAACTATGAAAGAGATTGAGGGTATTTATTGGGAAATTTATGGACTGAAAACTTGTTCAATGGAAGGAAGTGATTTTGTTGGAACAATAGATATGAATGGATGATGTCTATTGTGATGAATGGGCAATTGGATTAATCGGTTGAGATCAACATTGAGTTGTGAGTGATTTTTGGTAATAAATTTAGATGGATTTGAGCTTTTAGATCGTGAATTGTTAGACTAGAGCAATTTAGCTGCAAATTTGTTCACAAAATTCATTGAATAGGCAGGGATTAAAAAGGACTTTTAAAAATGAATTTAATGTATGATTAGACTTTGGGTTTGCTATTCGAAATTAAGAATTCTTGTATGTAAAGCTTACACTTAAAAATTTAATTGACAATACTGGACAATACTAGCTTTTTGAAAACCAAAAAATAAGGTTCATTATGTCCGAAGGACATTTAAAAATGTACCAAAAATATTAATGATATAGCATCACAAACACACTTACATAATGTTCAACTAAGCGTAACTTGGAATTGAACTCAAGACCTTTGACTTAAATCAAAGAACTTTAGCTCTACTCTCTATGCTACTAAGAGACCGTTCACTTATTACGTAACAAAATAACGGTAATTTTTCAAAAATATCAATGGAATTCTCGAAAATTCTATTTTTCTAGTCCCTGATTCCCCCTAAGTTAATGGCCCATAAAGCTGTTTTATTACTTTACAAAATTCAAGAAAAAACTTTTTTTTATAAAGGGGCCGTTCACTTATTACGTAACGCTCTGAGGGGGGGGGGTCGAGAGTTTGTTACGGTCTATTGTTCTCGCGCCTGATTCTTTTGTTAAAAACGTTACGGAGGGGGGGGGGGGTTAAAAACCCGAATTTTTGCGTTACGTAATAAGTGAATGACCCCAAAACAAAAATCACCAAAATGTTTCAAATAACTCGAAATATTATGAGTTTTTCCAAAAAACTAAAATCTTTTTTTTTTTAAATCCACCAGTTTCAATATTTACTTACACACAGAAAAAGCTATTCTTTTAATTCCATTGTTGACAAAAAAATATCCCGTAAAGTGGTGAAACTTTCAATGAATATTTTATACGAAAGAAATAAATTGGATATGAAAATTTTTCTGGTGTAAAAAACTTTTCATTCTGTTATTTTTTTAGTTCTACAGAAAAAAAAGAATATTTTTGTTCCATTTTTAGCGCATTTTTGAAAACTTGTTTTCAAAAAGGAAGCTCAATCATGCACTTTGATCGGTCGTTCGGTCGTTCGGTCGTTCGGTCGTTCGTTCGTTCGGTCGTTCGGTCGTTCGGGTCCCAATTATCTCTTGATCCAGACTTCGTAGCAAGCTCGGAATTGTTTTAATAGCTTCATTGAATGTTTTTATTCCCGCCGTTTATATTGAAAAGTCAAAAAACACTCATTAAATAGCTTAATTCATCGATTTTATATTTCAAAAAAATATGTAAACAATGCAGGGCAAAGCTATGCTGATGAGAAGTTTGAATTTTTTCTAACCGTTAAAAAATTTGAAATTTTTTTGACCGTTATTTCGGATTAAATTTTTTTCTTTAATACACCTTAATTAATTAACATTTAATTTTTTCATACAAAACAAATATAAGTGCGTTTAGAAATTTGAAAAATAATGGATGTGTTCAGAAATTTAAATTTTTCGCTAATGGAAAATTTTGAATTTCAAAAAACCGGTAAATCGTAAAGCTATTATTTGCATTGAACATTATAAAAATCAATTTTAAAGGAATTTTGATCTTTAGTTTTAAACTTATTATTGAAATGCATTATGATTAAAGAAACAGCAATAAAGTTTTAAAACTCGACATTCTTTTCTATTTAATCAATTGCTAATCGCTGCGTCAAAAATGCGCTGAAGTCCCTCGATATAAACGAGGACTTTTGTAATTTTTTTATTGTTTCACATTTCTCTCAATAAACAATAAATAGCAAAAACAGCACAATGCCATGACATAAGAGTTCATTTCTGCAAAAATTGCAATTTTTTTCATCTCTTCCAAAAAAATATGAAGTTATACAAGAGGTAAAAAGTTGCTTATGAATTCCCTCAAATGTTCAATTTTTATTTCATAAAAGTTATGAGAAAATTATGGCTGCACTGAATAAATTGGAAGAAGAAGAAGAAGTAGAAACCGCTCAAGAGCGCAGTCATAAGGAAGTTTATTTCCTTTTTTTATTCACTGTATTATTTCGAAATCTTCAACTCTTTTCCGTAAATATGCTTATTGATTTACGATTTAAAGTAATTTCTCCTTCCTTTTATAATCTATTATATCAATTTACTTGTTGATTTTATAAAGGAAGTATTGATGCTTAGTGATTTACAATGAATGAATTCGGTTGAGGAAAAAAAAATTTTTTGTGAATTATTGATGATGCTTTGTTAGGATAAGATTGGGGTGGATAAAAAATTTTTTTAGATAGTTTTGGAATTTTTAAACTGCCCAACATTTTGTATCAGATTGTCAGATTTTTTTAAAAAAAATTATATGTAGCATGTAAATGAGCATAAAATGAAATCCAGAAAAAAAACGTTAAATTTAATTTTTCGAAAGGCATACATTGGCTAATCGAGATGAAATCCGGCACCAAACTGGAGTGAGGCCAGCATCAAGCTGGCATACAATTTAAGCCGGAGTGATGCTGGTCTCACTCCGACTTGGTGTCGGATTTCATCTCGATTATCCGTCTTGTGCCTTTCGGGCTTGATCTTCGGTTCGTGTTTTGGGTGCAGTTTTCAGGTCTTTAGAACCCACTTTAAACTGTAGTTCTACTGGATGTGGTACAATAGATTCAGTCCTTACATGAATCGCAGTACCTCCAGCTCAAAAGTCTGGGTCCTTACCCCCGAATTATTTTTTAACTTGATCTTAAAAATTTAACAATTTATTAAAAACGCCAAACCCTGATAATCTCAAACTAATCTAAAAGAACAGCCTTATTATTCATTCTCCTTGATTAATTCAAAAACATTTCTTATTCAAACTTGTATCGTGATTGTGATGAATTTTAAAGAAGCTCAAGTATCATTTATTTTTTTAGAAAAAATGAACAAGTTTTCAGAAAATAAGCATTAAAAATGCCAAGTTTTGTTTATATTTCAAAAGAAAAACAGTCTGAAAAGTACTTTAAAAAGGATGCGACATTAAACAGACAAAGTTTCAATTTGGCTTGAAGAAAAGTTTTTTTTTCAAAAACTTCTTTTCTAAAAGAGAAAATATTTTATAAATATGATGAAAATAGCAACAAAATATTTATGTAGTTTGAGCTGCTCATAATTTGAATAAAGAATATTGCAATATTAAATTAATGTGCAAATAGGAAGATCCAATCAATAAACATGAGCAATATTTCAATAAAAGTATTTTTTTTCCAAATTGTTTTACCACAAAAATATAAATAAAAGTTTTTATGTTTTCGTCGTTATTAATTTTTTTTTTCGTCTTCCTCTTAAAAATTCCTTTGGGGATATAAAAGAAAAGTTCTATCGGTCAATATTTGTCAGAATTCTTGTACAGCATGAGATGTACGGAAATAATAACAACAAGTCTGGAAAGATATTTTAACAAGGAATGAAATAAAAAAAAACTTTTCTGCAAATTCAACTCGAGTGAAAAGGAGCAAATTATGTTCATCCGTGCATGCTAATGTGTGTGAGTGTACATGCTCTAAAAAAGAGAAATTTTTTTTCTTCTTCCACAATTACTTTCGAGAGGTTTTTTAACAGACCAGCAATTTTGTTAAATTGCATTTGACATAAAAACGACGATGACTAAATTTGCACTAAGCTCTCCAATCAGACCTCATTAGCATTAATCTATCTCAATCGAATTCGAACTTTTTTTTTGTGCACAGTGAGGAATATATTGAAGGGGAGGAATTTGTTGACTTGTTTGAAACTGACTTGTAGTTTTATGGGAAAAGTCTTTTTTGTTTTCAAATATGAAAATTTAGGTCGATTTGCATGAAGAATTTGCATAGTTTCTCTAATGGATTTATCTGTTAGTGATGTCTGTTTTAGATATCTGAATTTAATTAGACCGAATAATATTAATGACTAGAAAAATCAAAATTTATGTAGAAAAATTTGCCATAGTATGATTAAAATTAATTAGTTAAATGATCGTTGATCAATCAAACAGCAGATCTAAATTTCTTACTTTTATGAAGACTTGGTTCAATTCCCAGAAGAATTCAAATTTCTTTCAATAATTATTTAGGGTATAACTTGTGGGATTCGAACAACAGATTTATTTAACTCTGATGCAATTATTGTAAACTTCAGTCTTTGTCTGCAATTAAGAATTCAGACGTTCAAATGTTTAAGTCCTCCTGCAATAAAAAAAATCTTCAAAGCAAAAGGCTGAGTCAATAACTTAATTAATTTACTACAGAAAAATTTCGAATGTTTTTGACAATCACAGAAAAAAACAATTGTTGAAATTCCATAAAAGAACTAAAATTCTATCTACCTTTACCAAATTTTCCATTTAACCAATTCTCCTTCAAACAAATCACAATATGCTACACACAACAATAACAGCAACAATATTCACAAAATTCTAATCAAACTCAACACAATTTACATTTTAAAACTCTTGGAAAAACCAAAACTACATGAATTTTTAGTGCACTCGTACCACCTGTGAACGTCAACAATTTGCATGTTTAACCAATAAGTCTGCAGTACAAGTAGTCCAATGGTGAATATAAAGTCTCAGTCTCATAAAAAAGGAGCATTTTAAAGAGAGATCCAGCATAAAATCTGACTATATTCATTCAATTTAAATTAAGTTAGAAATAATTTCCATTCCTCCTTTTTTTGTCTTTCAAAATTGAAAATTAGAGTAAATTAGTAGAGGAACTGAACTTTTTCTTCTTCCAACAATGAGCATCTAGAAACTATTTCAACTCATTCTTATACATAACCTTTTTTTACTATCCATAGACATTTATATGGAAATAAAATTCAACAACTCCCATTTGGCGTTTTCGACAATATGAATTCACTAAAAATGCTACGTCTAGATAGCAATTTATTAGAATGTGACTGCTCCGTGATGTGGCTCGTGAAGCATTTACAGCAAGCAGGGAATCAACTCAGTGTATATGCAAGTTGTAAATCACCAAAAGTAATGGAGGGAAAAAATCTACTCGAAATGAATGAAGATGAATTGCATTGCAGTTAGTTCCTATAAATAATTTATAAAATAAAAAAAATAATAAAAATTAATTTAATTACTTTTCTTGTATGTATGTTCATATACGCAGAGAAGCCAGAGATATTGCAAGACCCAAGTGATGTTGAAGTTGTATTTGGCTCAAATGCAGTATTTAAATGCAGTGCCGACGGTGATCCCACACCATATATTAAATGGATGTTAAATTCAAATGAAATTAATTCCGAAAATGATACAAGAGTTCGAATTTCTCCAGACGGAACGCTTCAAATTGATAAAATTGATGAAAGGGATCAAGGTGTGTTAATGGAAAAATCAATATAGATTTACATTATTTTTTGGTTATATAAGCTTAGTTTCCCCTTAACTTCGACATATTATATTTATACATTCATTCATATTATGAAGGTGCTGTATGCATGCATGCCACACAATATCCTGCATATTGTTATTTCTGTTGTACCTCATTCACATTTCTAAAAACAAAATTTCCATCTCCGTTCTCAGCATGAAATTGTTTTTAATCTACTATCATATAAGTCTGTATATTTATATATATGTGTGTATTTTGGTATATCATAAAATCCATTCTATTCTATGCAGGAATCTACACATGTATGGCAAAAAATTCAATCGGTGAATCAATCTCAAGGGAAGCTCGCATGACTATTCGAACAAGTTCAAATACAAATGAGGAACGAGTAGACGAATCAAGTCGACCACAATTTGTGCAAATACCCTCTGGTCATGTCTACAGTAACGATGAAGCCGATTTTATAGTGATGCACTGCATTGCTTCCGGTGTTCCCCAGCCACATATTTCATGGAGCTTTAATAATCAACCTCTACATGAGAGTGAGCATGTTCACATTTATGACAATGGTACATTAGTGATTTCACATCCAGCTGAAGAACATGAAGGAAATTATAAATGTGAGGCGACAAATGAGTTTGGAACCATATCAACTGTTGCAAATTACAAAATTAATGGTAAGAAAAAAATATTTTTTTTATTTAAATTCTCTTTTTTTTTTGTCTCATGCTGACAAATGTGATGAAAAATGCCTTTTTTTATTCGTTGAGATATGGCAGAAGATTCATTCCTTCTGGTACAGTTCACAAAATAAGAGGAACAGAAACTTTTTTTATTTGCTTTTCATCTTTAGAAGTTTTTTAAACTTTTTTTTTCTTGTTGTTGTTCTTTCTCTTCCTTTTTTCTCATTTTTATTGCTTCCATAACCCTCCCAAAAAAAATTAAAAACCAACATAATAAATAAAGGAACCGAAACTACTCAAAAGAGTAAAGTTGATGGAAAAGGTAATTTTTGGATGAGCTGTAATTATTGAGTGTGAAAAAGCAAATTTACCTGTGAATTTTAAACTTTATGGGGAAAGGTTGAATAATCGAAGGGAAATTCTTGTTAATGGATTAAATTGATGTAGTTTTGAGAACTTAAGTGCACTAACGAGACAATGCATATATGAGAGATGAGAACAATAAATGCGGATTATTTTTTGGTTGTATGTTAGAAAGGTGAGGGGATGTATGAAAAGTTTATGAATGGAGATTTTGAGGTTTTAAAGTTAAAGTTTCGGAATTAACAGTTCAGTGCGGTTAAATGGCAGAATCAGAAACTCAAAAAATTTTTGAAATGCTGTCTGCTGTTTTTAAAATTTACTTTGGGTAATTTTAAATTTTAAGAGTTTTCTGATTGTATGCATCACAAAACATCAGTACCGCCCCAAAGCTTATTATTTTTGTACAATTTCCCAGAAAAGTCAAGCTACCTTGAATTACCATAATTCTCACAAAACACATAAAGCTTAATATAATTCAAATAAAATTACGTGATTGTAAATTCATCATCATTAGTATTTACACTTATCTTGTACACATGTTCAACATTCAAATAAAATGAGTTTTTTTGCTTCTGCTTCACAAATTTTGTAATCTTTGTTCCATTTCCATTCAATAAAAAAATGTGAGCATGCAAACGAAAATTTAAATTTCATTGCATTAATTAGTCTAAACCAAAAAGCTCTTATTTGCATTAACCTGAATGTAACAATTTGCCAGCTATTAAACTATTCTTGTATAAATATTCATGCTCAATAATTTTCGTGTTAAATCCTTTAAAATTCACTCAAAAGTGAATTCCATACAATTTTATAGGGTAATGAAAAATTCAAAATGTTTAGTTGTAGTACAAAACGAAATACTATAAACGACAAAAATGTGTATGCGGTAAACAGCTGTTCACATACTTGTGTGCTTTAATATGATTCATAAGTGAGTCGAGTGGAAGGAAAATAAAAGGAGAGAAAGTATAGAGATTCTTTCCACACAAAAAACGTTTACTTACTGTACACATAACTGCAATCTAATTAGTATAGTTTTGCAATACGTACACCGTAACTTTGCCTGCATTCTATCCTATTATGCTATGTGTATTTTATGTTGAAACATAAGGAAATAATTAAACTATAGTTAGATAGTTTATTCATGAATAGAAAAGGGCGAGAATATAAAGCAATATTTGTCGTTAAGGGAAAAGTTTTCTCGAAAGAATTTTCCTTACTAGGGTATGAGGTAGACTCTTTTGTTATATGTAACATTATTGCTCTATTCGCTATGATATGCTAATAAAAATTTCAAGACATATGGATGTAATCAACAAATCCATTGTTCTATAAATAGTTATATAGAATCTCATTAATTATAAAATTTAAAGTTAACAAATTAACCGAAAAAAAAAATATTTTTCCCACAAATCCATAGTCAAATGTGTCACATGAGATGTAAATTACGAGCTTTATATAATAATTTATGTTCAATACAACACACAATACACTACAGCAGCTTGTAACTGATCTTAATAATTAATTTGCATGTGAATTAAAATTATTATGTAAGCTAGTCTCAAGTGAGAGCTTTCAATGTTTATTTTTTTTACTATCCCTAGTAACCAAAATCGACCTAATGTATTCCATTCATGTTCCTAAGGAAGGTCAATGTAATACATATGGAATACTTTGGTTATATGGGATGAAGCTCATAATCAGTTGTTAATTTTTCCAGACTGACTGGAGCATATCATTTTGGAATAAATTAGATGTTGTTATGCTAATGAAATCGATATTCCTTGTTCGTATGTTGTTGTTATAGAAATTGGCTTAATGAATTTAATATTTTGGAATTATTGTTTTTGGTGAGGATTGATAACTTATGATAAATTTTGAGAATTATCTAATAATTAGATTTTGGTTAATGATTTTATATGTTTGAGGTGTTGGAGATGAATGGAATTGAATGAATTGATTTTTAGACGAATTTGCCATAGTAAGGATAGAGATTGTTTTGTTAATTGATTGAACATGAAACAGATAGAAAAAAATTAAGAACTCCATACATTCAAAGTAATCGAAAGTTCAATTCCCACCAAAACAATTTTAATTGCAAATTCAAATCCAACATTAAGACTTTAGCTTCTTCAAATTGTCAATAATATCTGATGAAATTTGATAGAAATTCCATAGAAAATCTATAATTTAAACAAATCATTCAAAATGCGCTTTTAACCCTCTTTTTTTACCACAATATTCAAACTTTTGATTAATTTTAAAAACTGTGAAAGCTTTATAGCATGATTCATTTATTTAGCTTCTTTCATTCAAACTAGCACACACACTCACACACCTAATTTTCAGTTTTTACTCATAATCGCATAAAGAATGAGTTGAGAATGAGTCATAAAAAATTAATGGTTAGAGCATTTTGTTAGCTACTATTCAGTAGGTAGTTAGATACGGTGGCATGGTTGAAAAAACACAATGAAATGTTTAACACGGAACTCTGAGTTGCATGAAAAACACAGAGAGAGAAAAAAAAAGCTTAGGGGATATTAAAAAAGTTTTCACCTTAAAAAAGAATTTTTGTGCTGTTGTTGATGTTTTTCATTTCCTCGTTCGAAAACATTCACAGACACACATACTGGCATGTTGTTGTTTTTTTATATCAACGAATGACGAAAAATTAAAAAATTAACAAAAACATGGGTTGAGAGGAAAGATGAATAAAATTTAAGCTTTTTTTATAAATTTATGTCACCGTACAGCCGAGGATGTAACATAAAAAAATTTATATTTAAAAGCATCACCAACTACACAAGACTTTGTTTTTCTGATAAAGAGCTTGTGCTACATGCAAATTTTTAAGCTACTGATTGCATAATATAAAGCTTTATATGAAATAGCTGGTTGTAGTAAAAGTTTAAATTATTTTTAATAGAGAAGCATGAAGCATAGCAACAGAAGCTAACTCTACAAACAACACTATTGTGTATTGCAAAAAAAATTTAACTTAAAATGCACATACTTCGTGGCAATGTTTCAATATTATTTATTCAACAGTTTGTTTAGTTTTAATTCTCAATGCGATTCTTGTTGCCTTTTCTTGTATTTTCATTACAAAAAGGAAACAAGGAAAAAAAATTAAATTTAATCTTGACTCGACAATGAATGAATGGATACATGGTTGGTTGGTTGTTTGAACGGATGGATGAATGAAAATTGAAAGCAGTGTTGCTGAGTAACTGCAAATATTTATGGCTAATCAGGATGGTAAAAGTTTAGTACCTTGATTTGAAAGTTGGAAAGATTTGATGATGACACATAAAGTTAAGACTTTATGCATATTAATTCAGGTTGCATTTGAAGATTATATGAGTCAGGATATTAATTCAGATTCTATTTACACAAAAATTATATAGGGTTTTAGAACTGGTCAATAAATTTTTTTAACTTTTTTGTAATTTTTGATCAGTTCAATACCTTGGAAAATAACCAAACAATACAAAATTAGTTTCTTATGAAATGATTATTCCTCAAAAACAGAACTAGGCAGATAGAGTTATTAAAACTATAAAAATCTAAAAATTTTCAAATCTCAGTAACTTTCATTAAAATCTTGGTAAAATCTGAAAAAAAAAAACAACTCTGAACCCTCCCAAAATATAGCAGCTGAAGAAAAAAAGTCAAAATGAAATGAAAATAAAAAGAAGAAATTCGAAAACATTTTCTGAGAAATTGTGAGAAAGGGCTCAGATTGAATTCGATGAAAGCTTCTAGAGATTCTTCATTTAACAGTTAACAGTAGATTATTTCCGATGAAATTATTTTCATGTGTATTAGAATGATGCATTAGGGTACAGATCAGTAGTTTTGAGATACACAAATATTTAACATTACTCATTTTACCTTCTTGGAATTTTCTTATCCTTTATGATGCATCAAAAGGTACCATTCAAATAAGTGTTGAAAATGGTTCACTTAAAGCTCTTAAATCTTTAATAAATTATCCAAAAAAAATTGTATCGATCAACTCCTGTCTGACTATCGAACAGTTTCACATGATAAATCCATTATCGATTAATCAAATTGCTGATTTATTCATAGCTCAGATTTAATTAAATTAATGAAGCGTAACATGCCATTTCCTCTTCCAATCGAGACACAATTTCATTAATTGTTAATGATTTTCGTCTGAATCGAGATTCTATGTTAAGAATCTCTAGCCTGCAACCACAAAAAGCAGTATCATATGAGATGAAATTAATTCTCTCTTCCTCCTTAATCAAAATAAATTAGACTTTCTCAATCACTGTCATAATTATTCTCCATCTTACAGTACCCACAATAACAACATCTCCCGAGGATAAACGAGAGAAAACCGGAACCAATGTGGTTTTGTTTTGCAATGCTGATGGCATACCGGAACCAAATATTTTCTGGTCAAAGGATGATCATCCACTAAAATCTACAAGCCGCATTTATCTCTCTACGGACAATAAAACTTTGAACATTGACCACATTAAGGAATCTGATGCAGGACATTATATGTGCGTTGCTGAGAATATTCTTGGTTCGGATGAGGCGTCTGCAAATGTTGAAGTTATAAATCCTAATGGACCACCTGTTTTGGTATATGAGCCATACGATATTGAAGCTTATCCAGGAACGACAATTGAATTGCCATGTGGAGCTGAAGGAGACCCCGTACCGCCAGTAAGTCTGAGCAATTTAATCAATTAACATGAAATTGGAAGTGAAAACCTTTTTTTTTATCTCTTGCATCCTTTCTATGCCACTTTTATTTTCATTTTCAGTCAAAATGGAAGAAAGACGGTCGAACACTGACACCGTCATTAAAGTACAGCTTCTCGTCAGCTGGTAGCATTTTCATCTCTAATGTAAATGATTTTGACTCAGGACGATATGAATGTACCGTGACGAATGATTTTGGACGTGTGACAGCTTCGTGTTTCGTAACTGTTAGGTATGTTAGTTAGCAATTTTTTTCTACGGTGAGGATTTTCTACTTGAGAAGTTTATGTTACTACCTCATATATGACTCTAATGCCGTAAGCTATGAAAAAGGGATTAGCGGTAGATTGAATCACAATAAAAGCATGTTTTGAGATTCACTTTGTGAGCTTCAAGTCATTTTTCATAAAGTTCCTCCTTTTTTTGGTCTTCTTAACATTTGACCTTATCATGAATTCATATTTTATTTCTCATTCCTAATGCCTTCACTTTTTGGTATGTTGTTAATGTATTAATGTATTTAGAATGTAAAGGAGGCAAACTCCTACTTTGGAAAAAAAACAACCTTTTTGTCGATAATTCTATATAAGATGGACATTGTCGGTGTTCATATATGTTGTAGAGTACATAACAAGGAATGAAATCTTTCGTATTAATAGAATGCTATAGAATGAAAATATTCATTTCATATGGTGTTGGATTAAAAAGGAACGGCAGTAAAAAAAATAAACTACATGGACTAGTGACTCGCCTGTTTTTAATTTTACTTTCTCCTTTATTTCCTTTATTCGAGGAATGAATAAAAAAAATCAATTTTGGTGCATTTTATTGAGGGAAAATTCCATACAAATAAAGTGCTTATGTCTACTCGTTCGTCTGGAATGTTGATGAACAGAAAAACATGATAGGCTAGATAAAAAAAACATGAAAAATGATGGGTATATTGGTCTGATTATATCCCCTTTGGGGATGGAAAGTTTTTCATATCTAACCTTGGTTTGCTGTGTGTTTTTTTATGTATTTATGGACAAAGAAGGAGAAGCTGCTTTAATTTTAGTCAGAGTCAGATGAATATTTATTTATCCCCGAGCTGCACAAACCAAAATAATGTTTTATTACGTCAAGTTTATTTCTATTAATTGTAACGGAAATTTTAAATTTGAATTTTTAAAAGAGTTCAGATTTTGAACATTGAACTGAAACAAAACGAACAGAAAATTAATTACTAAACGAAAAGTAATCGAATTGAGATTACAATTCAGTAAAATTTAGAATTGAAAGCTTAAAGATCAAGGATGGAAACATTTGCATCATAAGGAACTATAAATCATAGTTTAATTTTGGACGAAATCTCTTAAAAAGAGAGCTCTTTATAAGGAAAATTCATCGTATCTATATCCTTCGGGTTAGCATTCAACAAACAGCTTTTAAGATTCAATTTCCCACACTCTTCACCCCCATCCCATCACTTATCCCTATTCTGTCTATTTGCTCGAGATTCTTCTCTATTCAACTATTCAATGGACCATATTTTCAAATATGTACGAAAAAAAATTTCGTACTGCAATGGACATCGATGATTTATTGTTAATAATAAACAATTTTTCTTCTTTTTCCTGCCTTTTTTATCGTTTCTTATCTCCCTTCTTCTTCATTCTGTACATACAATAAACATTGTGGTTGTACTTAAAAAATATACAAGGAGGAAAGAAGAATTGGCACTTGGCGATAAATTTGTTCGTGTCGCACTCTCAGAAGCAAGGAATGAGGTTGATGCCGCTATCAATCAAACGGTTGCATCACTTTTCAAAGATACACCAGCGCCAAAGCAGCAAAGTGATTTATTTAAACTCGTTAGATTTCCCACAGGTAAGGAATATCATCTACAGTACTTGAAGTACTCAAAAAAAAAGAAATTTAATTTTTTCACATTTTTCTCTCCCTCCATATTATTATTATCGTTCTACATTATCAACATTTTGTTGCTACTCGTGTTATCATCGACGATAAAAAAATATAATATAGGACCCGCTCGAGAACTTGCAAGAGCATCTGAAATTTATGAACGTACTCTCGTAAATATACGTCGTCATGTGAATGCCGGAAAGAATCTTACAGCAAATGCTACAGACATTTTCAACTATGATGATTTGCTATCGACAGAATATTTGGATTTATTGGCACAATTATCAGATTGCACGGCACATCGTGTCACACCAAATTGCACCGACATTTGTTATCATAATAAATATAGGACTATTGACGGCACATGCAATAATTTTGAAAATTCATTATGGGGAACATCGTTGAGTGCATTTAGACGTTTATTACCTGCGAGATATGAAAATGGCCTTAATGCACCCGTTGGATCAACAAATGTTATGTACAATGGATTTAAATTGCCAAGTGCACGTCTCGTATCGACCACATTAATCTCAACAGATGTAGTTGAACAGGATATGGAAATTACTCATATGGTAATGCAATGGGGACAATTTCTCGATCATGATTTAGACCATTCGTTGCCATCTGTCAGTTTAGAGAGTTGGGATGGAGTTGATTGTAAAAAGACATGCGATTTTGCTCCACCTTGTTTCCCAATGGAAGTTCCACCAAATGACCCAAGAGTTACTAACCGTCGATGTATAGATTTTGTTAGATCCAGTGCAGCTTGTGGCTCAGGAATGACGTCAGTATTTTTTGGTAAACTCCAACCACGCGAACAGATTAATCAATTAACAGCTTTCATCGATGCGTCACAAGTTTATGGATATTCACAACAATTCTCACGAGACTTACGTAATATCTCATTAGAAGGTGAAGATAATGGATATTTACGTGAAGGTGTTCACTTCCCAAATCAAAAATCAATGTTGCCATTTGCATCGCCCACAGATGGTATTGATTGTCGAAGAAGTTTGGAGGAAAGTTCAGTAAATTGTTTCACAGCTGGCGATGTTCGTGTGAACGAGCAAGTCGGATTACTTTCAATGCACACGATATGGATGCGAGAACATAATCGAATTGTAAAATATTTCAATGAAATAAATCCACATTGGACGGGTGAGCAGACTTATCAGGAAGCTAGAAAAATTGTTGGTGCGATGATGCAGCACATTACATTAGAATGGCTGGGACATGTTATTGGAAGTGATGGAAAGAAACTCCTTGGAGAATATAAAGGCTACGATTCAAACATAAATCCATCAATTTCAAATGAATTTGCTACGGCAGCATTTCGTTTTGGACATTCACTAATTAATCCAATTCTACAGCGATTAGATTCTAATTTTGAGCCAATCGAACAAGGACATTTACCATTGAGAAATGCATTTTTTGCTCCATGGAGAATTGTGTATGAAGGTGGTGTAGATCCACTTATGCGTGGTCTATTTACAATGCCTGCCAAAATAAAGAAGCCAGAACAGTCACTCAATTCAGATTTAACTGAGCACTTATTTACAGTTGCTCATGCAGTTTCACTTGATTTAGCAGCAATGAATATACAACGTGGACGAGATCATGCCCTACAAAGTTATATGGAATATAGAAAATTGTGCAATTTGACAACGTCAACAACATTCGAGGGATTAACTGACATCACTGATGAACATGTAAGAGAAAAACTAAAGCAGCTTTACGGACATCCTGATTCAATTGACTTATGGGTTGGTGGTATATTAGAAGATGTAATGCCTGGTGCTCGTGTTGGTCCACTATTCCGATGCATCATTGCTGATCAGTTTAAGAGATTACGAGATGGTGACCGATTTTGGTATGAAAATCCATCAGTCTTTAAGCCAGAACAATTGGCACAAATTAAACAAACATCGTTAGCACGAGTCTTGTGTGATAATGGTGACAATATAACACGAATTACACGAGATGTTTTCACTTTACCATCCCATCAAGGCGGTTATGTGGATTGCAAGGATATTCCAATGATTTCATTACGTGTATGGACAGATTGCAATGACTGTAGTCATCGTGCCGCATATAATCTCGACATTACACAATTACCCAGACGTAATCGATTCAGACGTGACTTGAAAATGGTCGATAATAAAAAAAATGATAAAAATTTTGAACTAAATTCAATTGAATACAATAACATTCAACATCATCATGACGACGAAGATGTCCATTTTGTTACCATCGATAATGACTATTTTGACATGAATGAAGAGCGCATTGAGGGACTCGAAAATCTTATTGAATCATTCCAAAAAACACTCAAGAAGATGCGACGTGAAATTCGTGGATTGAAGCAAACCAATAATGAACTTATTCAACATCTAAATATGACCCAGCAACAACAACAGCATGACCAGCCACATAGAAAGAAATATAACGATGATGATGATGATTTCATTAGTAATAGCAACAACAATAAAGATAATCGAAATAATAATAATAATAATTTGAAATCATCGAAGCATCATCTTCAATGTGTAGATAAAAAAGGAATAAATCGATTAAATAATGAGATTTGGATGGAGGATGACTGTACAAGTTGTTTATGTCAGCATCATCAAATAACATGTACCATTGAAAAATGCCCTGATATTACGCTCAAATGCGAAAATGGTTTGATATTTGGTAAAAGGATTGGAAAGTGCTGTCCCGCATGTATTGAGCAAAAAAATGAACAAATTTCGATTGACGAGACCACAATCATGAGTAACGTGACAAATTCTCGTTAATTACACGATAAATATTGACACATCAAATTTAATTTTACATCATTATTGTTATCATAAGTTGACATTAATTGAACGAATTACGATACATTGTTGGATATTTAATTAATGAGTTATGGTAATGATAATGATGGCATTAAAATGAGAAATTACAATAATTCATATAAAAAAATCTTCTTGCAATATAAATAATAAAAGGATAAATACTTAATAATATTAATTATATTTTCAACATTTTAATGATAAATATAATAATAAAATAAGAGTTGAATGGAAAATAGAAATTGAAATACAAGAATTTAACAATTCATAAGTCATGAATTTTTTTGTCACAATTTTATGATTTTTTATTATCAATAATGTCAATCAATTTATTACTTATCAATGAAACTTTTTGAAATTTATTAGCAAGAATAGCGACTCAAAATGACAACAAATTTTTCTTTTGTATAGTTTTAAAACAATGGAACATAAAAGTTAAATAAAATTTGAAAATCTTTTGATCAAACATTTAAAATTGAGTTTTGAGGCTGATTTGTGGTTGTTCACTTGATAATTTAGGAATATTTCTGGGGACTTATGGGGTATGGTATAAATATAGTTGTTTAATAATAGTTAAAAGTGAACAACCCACAATCAGTTTTCATAATTTTTAATATACTTTTTTAATCAAAAAATGCTCTAGTCTTAACTAATTTCTCGATCGGATCTTAAAATGGCATCTAATAGGGATCATTCGTAAAATTCGTAACGCTTATTGATGGGAAGGGGTCTTAGATTTTGTTACGATCCATATAAAATTTTTGTGGAAAATGGAAATTTTTTAGCTTTATGAATTTTACGAACGACCCTTTATCTGCAGTTATAAGAATTAAACTTACTTCTTCACAATATAAATAATCAAGTATAATCATTCTGTTGTCCAAAATTATCGTTTCAACCATAATATCAGTTGACATGCTCTCACATTTACACAAATTTCTATAAGCTCCATAAATTTGCCAAAACATACAACTTCTAAATCACTGCTCCAAAAATTTAAGCTTCCGCGTAAAATTCATTATTTCGAACTGTTATTAAATACTTAATGATGTATTTTACGATACGTTCCAAATTTTAAATATATCCAAAGCTTTTTTTCCCTCCATAATTACGAATATTGATTTTTAGTCTCACGATATACAAATAATAGTAATGAGACAGGCAATGCCATGTCATTTGAATATTCCGCTCTGCAAAAGCGAATGATTGTATTTATTCCACAAAATGATAATAATACCAACGAAATTTAATTGAAAATTGATACAAGATGCTTAGCATGTACTTTAAATTATTGTTATTGTTGTCATTATTCGTACATATATGTACATGCAGCCCCTATAAATATCTCTCATTCTCTTTTTTTCTCATCTTCTAAAATTATTATTTTTGCATATACGACAGACTTTAAATGAGAACAAGAGCTACTACACACATACACGTGACATACAATATCATCATTATTATAAAGGTTGTTTATATCATTGAACATAATGAATATTATTTTTGCTATGTTTGACTTTCTTCTTTATATTCATCATCAAAACATGTGTTTACATTGAAAAAAATTTGTCATAACAAATAATGGAGCTGGAAGGTCTTTTCGACATTTTTAATTAATTTTAAAATTTAATACACAAGAACTTGTCGAGAATATTTGATGAAGAATAGAAAGTCTTACATCAAGAAATTACAGAGTGGGTTGTTGGTTGGTGTTTTAATGATTTTTTTTTGTGTTTGAAGGCATAAAAAAGGTAAGCACACAGGTAAAATCATGCATTAAGTCAAATAACTCTGCAAAAAAAATTTATTGCTCTTTAAAATTGTAATTTTCAGATTTAAATTCCAAAAAACTTTAAAGTTCTAGTCCAAAAAAGAATATTCCAATGACAATAATCAACTCTGCCTCAATTTCTCTCATATTCAAAGGAAACTAAAAAAAGATACATTCAATTAAGCACAAGCTAAAATAAGAAGAAATTTCCCTTTTTAAAAGGAGATCAAAATAAGAGCATCAATGGAAGGGATCAAAATATAGAGAGATAAAGTAGTGAAAAGGCAAATGAAAGAAGGGATTTTAATAGTTTTTTTTTCTTCTTTATGTTTTTATGAGAACAGCAAACACATCATATTCATTATGGTAAATCTCATATGTTTCATAATATTATTTTTTACATCTTCCTCAGAAAAAGGATTGCATTGAAATCAAAATAAGAAGCATAAAAGTTTATAGTGTAAATATGATTTATTTTATCCCTTGATGCATGAATGGAAAGTAATTCTATTGAAAACTTGTAAATCATTGAAATCTTTTTAGTAAACCCGAATAGACAAAGAGTACGCTCAGAGTACGCTCAACTTTTGGCTGAGTATACTCACTTGAGCATGCTCATTCATACAAAATTTGATCGCACTACTTTACGCATTTGAGCACGTCATTTGAGCATACTCTGAGCATACTCATTGAGTGTACTCAGAGCATACTAATTGCATACAATTGAACATGCTCATAAGTATACTCATGAGTGTACTCATTAAGCATGCTCATAAGTACACTCTGAGTATACTCAAATAATCGTTCAAAATTTTAAAAAATAAATATTTTTTTATACTTTTTCACATTTTTGGAATATTTTTTATTAATCTGTAGCATTTGTACTGTTTTAGGATAAATTTTATTTATTAGTAAATCTGAAATGAAACTTAGAAAATTTTTGATTTTACCTGGATTCGAACCCATGACCGCTCTGTTGCTGTTGAGACCTTCACCTTAACCGTTGCGCCACTGCTACTTTTTACCTATATAATAATTTTTGGCAAAAGGCATATATAAATTATTATATATGTAAAATACTCTAAAACAGGTCTCATTATGTCTTATAAGACTTTTAACATGTTTAAAAGTCATAATTCCCAAAAAAATATTTATAATAATTGAATCTTTCACTTGTGAAGTATATAAAAATATCACAAAATTTTTGAGCATACTCATGAGCATACTCAAAAACTTAGAGAAAATTTTAAAAATCAAAGATTTTTTAAGGATTCTAGTGAGCATGCTCAGAGTATACTCAAGAGTATACTCAAAATAAGCACGTAATAGTCTAATGAGAGATTTTTTTTGAGTGTACTCAGCACGTACTCAAGAGTATACTCAAGATGAGCATATTCGATTTTCTAAAATTTAGCATGCTCATGAGCATACTCAAAAACTTAGAGAAAATTTTAAAAATCAAAGAATTTTTAAGAATTCTAGTAAGCATGCTCAGAGTATACTCAAGAGTATACTCAAAATGAGCACGTAATAGTCTAATGAGAGAATTTTTTTTGAGTGTACTCAGCACGTACTCAAGTGTATACTCAAGATGAGCATACTCGATTTTCTACAATTTAGCATGCTCATGAGTATACTCAATCGAACGTGCTCAATTAATTTTTGAAACAATTTATTGAGCACATTCAGAGTATACTCATGAGCATGCTCAAGTGAGTGTACTCAGCTGAGTACGTGAAGTCATATTTTTGAGTATGTTCATAAGTATACTCAGTTGAACATGCTCATCAATAAATTTTTATTTTTTTATGAGTATATTCAGAGTATACTTATGAGTATGCTCAAGTGAGTGTACTCAGCTGAGCACGTAAAACAGTGTTTTTGAGCATACTCAGTAACGTGCTCAAAAAACTGAGCATGCTCAATGTTTATTCGGGAAAATTTAATTATAGAGGAGCTAGTGAAAAATGCAGTAAATTGTAAAATATTAAGAAAAATTTCATTCAATTCAATTTGATAATGAAAAACTTTGAAAAATTTAATATAAAAAATATTTATGAACTAGGGTTGTACCTATGAACTAGGTCAAGAATGACAATTATTTTTTCCATTTTTTATATTATCAAATATTTAATCGGAAGAATATTGTCTTGGAAGAATTAACTTGAAAAAATAGGTACAATTTTTAATGAATTTAAAACAAAAATTTTGTTACTAGCGAACGGTATCTTAATAAATCATATCCTCGAGCCGCCGGGCATCAATAATTAGGAAGGAATACTCATATCTCTATTTTAAATCATGATTAACATTAAAAATAGTTGTTAGCTTAATAGTTACTCTACTAAATCTGACTTTTATATTTAAAATTTCAAATCTTTACTTAAAAAAATAAACCACCATTTTGTTTAAAGAAAAGTGTTAAAAAAATTGGTATGACGGAAAGAAAAATTAAGATTTTTAAATTTATATAAAATAAAATAAAGAATGAATAAATAGATTAAAAAATATTGAATAACAACGAAATCAACTTTAATTCCTGTTTACTGTATGAGCTGTTATTGGCTTTTATCCTGCATAAATATTCAAGTTTCCAATTAAAAATTTATCTAAATCCGAATGATCAACACTTGTTCAACATGATTGAGTGAAATGTGAATAAAAGTTATCAGTTTGTGGTGGTTATTGTAAAAATTTCATTAGTTTGGCAGAGGTTAGTATTAAAAAAAATATTCAAGCTTATTTTAGGTCTGTGATGTTTAAGTTTTAATGAATTTTGAAAATTTAGGACAAAAATAGTTCAAGTCTCGAGAATTCGATCTCCAAAAGTTTAAAGGAACATTTTTAGATCAGGACAAGAATTTCGATTTTAAGTTTAGTATCAAGGCTCCAAAAAATTCAAATTCATCAATCCAAGTTCAAAAAATTAAAATTAATTTATCCACATTAAAAAAATAATCAAATCCACAACTTTCTATCAAATTAAGCATTAAAAGCTGCAATCAATTCAACTCAATCAACTCAGTCTCATATCTCATATAGCATAATAAAGTCATCCATAAGCTCTCTACTTGACATAAATCTATATGCGTCTCAATATTATTCACAGTGTAATTTGTAGCGAAAAATCCAGTTGTGCTTTCATACTATCTCCATAACCATAATTCCATCCATAAAAATAAATATATATTCACATCAGAACATTAAATTCTCAATAAAAAAAAAATAAAATAAAATATTTTACTTATGCACAGCGACACAAATATGACCGCAAAAATTTCGTTCACACAGTACAGTATGAGATATATATCTGTACAATAAATCAAATAAATTCGCCATACTATATTAAAAATTTAATAACTACAGGCATGTCAATCATTTTTAAATTAAATTTCGTTCTCTCAATTTTTTTTTGTGCCCGTGCCAGATGATTCAATTTTCCAACGTTGAGACAAAATAAAAATTGATAATCCAGCAGACGAATTGTATTTATATATTTTTATCTCATCGTGAATTGGCTCCATGAGAATAAAGAAGCTTTAAATGAACAAAAGTCGTGAATTTTTTTTAAAAAAATATATATAAAAAGTCTATTTCGCGTCTGGTTCATTTAAAGCATGACTTTAGACACAGTACTGAATGAGAAAAGTGAAATCAGATAAATCTGACAGTCTTTTCAGGATGCTTTCTTTATTCTTCTCTTTTCACTGTGTTGATGAAAATGAATTCATTCATCTTCGTATGCTTACTTTTAAGCATAATCTGTATAAAACGGCACAATTATTCATTTTCAAATAAGCACGAAATTGCCGAAAAAATATATTTTTTTAATGTTTATTCTTTTTTTTTTTTTGTTGCAAACTGTCGTCGTTGTCACAACTGATGTTAACAAAAAAAGAGGTGAATATGAATCGTGTCTGGATGTATGAAAAATTATGAATGGGGTGTTTCGGTCTTTGTGAAGGTATGGCGCATTTGAAATTTAATAATTTTTAACTCTCAAGATTTTTATGTTCTTTAAAAGGTCTGTTAAAGTATTTTTTAATTTCTAATTCATTAAACCTGAAAACATCAAATCAATTTCAGACTCTTTATTTTTATTAAAATTTGCAATCATCAAAAGTGAACGAACCCCAAAATATGACAATCTACATTCCACACTAATGAGTCATTTTATCATACAAATTTATGCTGAAAATATAACATTTTTCGGAACGACAGGCTCATGTATGCGAATATGTGTGAATAGTTTTTGATGTATACAGGTGTCGAGTGAATTTGCATCAACAAAGTAGATTTTAAATAAAATATTTAGTTGAGAATAAAAAGAAGTACAAATGTGGTCACACATGAATATTTAAAGTGCATCTTTGTGGTTAAGAATGTAATATGCTTAGCAGATAAGGGGTCGTTCACAAATGACGTCCAAAAGGAGGGGAGGGGGGATTGAGGTCGAGAATGAATTGTTCTTTTTTGAAAAATGACCGTTTATGAACGACCCCTAAGTCTTTGTCCAATTCTATCTCAAATAAATTTATTTTAAGCGAAATTCTATCGACTGTAAATTGTGTTAAGAATGTAAACGACAGTCAGTTACACAAAAACCACACCACCACCCACTTAAATTCCGCTAAACAGGAAAGAAAAGGAAGCATAACATAAAACTGAGTGGGAGCAAAGCTTTCATCTCACTCACTTAATCTGCAGATTTAAAGTCGTCAATGTGATGTTGAAAGAAAGAAAAGAGCGCAAAAATTGTTATTCACAGGAAAAAAAGAAGCAAGATGTGAGAGAAGAGAAAATACAAGCCACAGAGTAGCAGCAACATCATCATTAAAATAAGGCAGAAAAAGGAACAAGCAATAGATATGAAAAGCACATAAAAGCGTGGACGAGCCAGAGAATGAAAATCTTGATGTGATGAAAAAGGCAATAATTCATTTAGACAATTTTTATCGTTCATTCAAACAAGAACAAGAAGGAATGAGACGAAATGAGATTTAATCTATTAAATTATGCTTTTAAACAATGCATATAAATTTCAATTTTAAGTTTTCATGCTTCGTCTCCTTCTTCTCATCCTCAAGAATCACTCTCATCCTCCACGACTTACTTATTATTTCATGCTCACTGCTATGACGATGATGATGCTAGTTTTGCTTTACTTCAATCCATAAACGAAAAAAAAGAAAAGCATTGAAAATGCTCTCAAAAACGTGACAGACATTGCATGATGGAGAATTGCTTAAATAGATTTTTTTACTTCTTCTTCTGCTGACTATTTTTGAGACTGTATCAGTGGTGTAGCCCAGGCGTGGGGACTAACTACTTTTTCTACTTTTTCAATACTTCATACTATTATTAAACTTCTTTTTACTCCTTTTTACTCCTTATTTCTACTTTTTTAGCTTTTTGCTACGCTCTTGCTACTTTTTCTACTGTTTGCTACTCTTTGCTACTCTTTGCTACTGTTTACTACTTTTTGCTACTGTTTACTATTGTTTACTACTCTTTGCTACTGTTTACTATTGTTTACTACTGTTTGCTATTTTTTACTACTCTTTGCTACTGTTTACTATTGTTTACTACTGTTTACAACTGTTTTCTACTCTTTTCTTTCACTTTTAAAATTAACTTATTTCTTTGATTTTATGATGAGACCAAAACAAAATTTGTGAAAAAAATCTTTTAAAAGTTAAATGTAAACATTTTATGGTGAATAACAATGAATTGCTTAATTTTGGTTAATTTTGATAAAATAATCAATTTAAATTTATTTATTTGAGTATTTTTGTAATTTGCTTTATTTTTCGTGCTGAATGTTACGATGTATTTCATGTTTGATATCGTTGGAAAGCTCATTACAGAAGCTCTTCATCACTACTAAAAGTTTTTTTTTTTTTTTTATTTTGAACTTATTCGCACCAATTGGTGTAGCGCTTGATTGAGTACGATAAATAGGCAAAAATCGTACCATAATTTTTCCCAGTAGCTATAAAGTATGTTTGTTAATCGTCTGCAAGAAGATATTACGTTTTTTAAATAGTGCAGAACTTGAAAAAAGTTAATTTGTCCACCATGCTGATTATCGACTTGGTCTTTTATAAAGTTACTCGTGCTACTGCCTTACATAACCTAATATTTTTCCATTTTGTTTTCGGATTATTATTTGTTGTCGTACTACAGTGATATAATACACTTGGCAGTTGCTTAGTCTGGTCATCAATATGCTTTGTTAATTATGACCTATAGTGATCGAGCCCAAAATTAAAAATTCAAAAATATGATTTCGAAAATGAAGCCTAAAAATAAAATAAATTATGTTTTTGTTTTGTGTTGATTTATCGTAATTGTAACTGTAGAATCCCAAAAAATTAGAATAAATTTTTTTGGTACCTCAGAATAGCCTCATGGAATTTACCCTGGTAGTCTCAATCAAGTGTACAATTTTTACCTGTGAAACTTTTTTGAGAATTTTTCGACTGACAATTGATTATTAAGCACTTTTGTGCTGGAATAAGTAGTTTTACTGTCATTTAAATACAGAAAATTTGAAATTCTAAATTAAATTATTTGAACAATGCAATGTCAATTTGACATTGTCAAATGTGCCATTCAATAATCAAAAGGGTAAAGTTTCCCAATGAAAGTGGTGAAAATCTACAAAATCAATTTATTTCAACATAAATGTGCTTAATAATCAATTATCAGTCAAAAAAAGTCTCAAAAAAGTTTCTCGGGTAAAAATTGTACACTTGATTGAGACTACCAGGGTAGATTCCATGAAGCTATTCTGAGGTACCAAAAAAATTTATTCTAATTTTTTGGGATTCTACAGTTACAATTACGATAAATCAACACAAAAAACCCAAAAACATAATTTATTTTTATTTTTAGGCTTCATTTTTCGAAATCATATTTTTAAGATTTTTAATTTTGGGCTCGATCACTATAGGTCATAATTAACAAGCATATTGATGACCAAGACTAAGCTTAACTGCCAAGTATTGTATATCACTGTAAAGGTACGACAACAAGCTATAATAATCCGAAAACAAAATTGAAAATATTAAGTTATGTAAGAGCAGTAGCTTTTTGAGTGAAGGCTTAAAAGACCAAGTCGATAATCAGCATGGGGTGGACAAAATTAACTTTTTTCAAAAATTTCTTCAAAAATCTTTCTTTTTTGCCAAAATATACAATATTAAGCATAACAAACAAAACTTAAGACTATTTTATTAAAAACTTGATTTTTTAAGTAAATTTTTTGAGATTTTGAAATTTTACCCATATGTGTATTTTCACAAAACGCCTCAAAATTCGAGAAAACAAGCCATTTTTAAATTAAAATTTTGTGTATGTCATTTGCACAAAATTTATATTTTTTTATTGTGATGATAGCTAAGTATCAACTGAAACTCGCCACTTAAATCAATTTGAATTAATCAATTGGTATCGAGATACTGGGGGACCTCGATTTGAGTAATTGTTTGGTTCCGGAAAAAATCTACTCAAATCGAATTTACTCAAATCGAAATGTATGGAAAATGACCGTTAAAAAAAGAAAATTTGAATTTTTGTATGGGAGCATTTTAGTTACTCAAATCGAAATTACTCAAATCGAAGTTACTCAAATCGAGGTCCCCCAGTATAGATTTTTGAAGTTTTGTAAATTTCACAAAAAAAAAGAAAATATAAATTTATACTTTGACTCTTTGTTTCATTTCTCATGTGCATTATCACCATAAATATAATGTTTTATACTGTTTTAAAGCTTAAAACAGAAGATAGCAATATTTGTAACAAGTTTTTGAAATAAATCTATTCCGTTCCTTACGAAATACCTCAAACTTTTGTAAAAAATGGGATTTTCAAAAAAAAAATTTTGCGAAAATTTTTTGGACAAAATTTTTTGTATGTATTTTATCATAAATTACTACAAAAAATTTGAGTCATTTTGGAAAGAACAGCATAAGTCTAAAAATTTTTTTTTCTACATACTAGTGACTAGTCATTCACTGTTTTAAGCTTTTCAACGATACCATCATCATTAAATATGGTGAAGTTATACTCGAGAAATAAAGTTAAAAGTAAAAATACATGATTTTTTACTTTTCTTTATATGAAAAAAACGTTCAAACTTCAAAAATTCATATATCAACTGTAATTTGTTAAAATTAATTGATTTAAAAAGCATTTGTTAATTTATTATAAGTAGTTTTTGATTCATTAAATACATATAAATTCTGTCCATAGAATTTTTAAAATAAAATTATTTTAAAATCCCATTTTTTGTAAAAGTTTAGATACTGACAAATTGAACGGAATAACTTTATATCAAAAATTTTTTGCAGATACAGCTAGCTACTATATTAAGCTTGATTATGAGTTTTATAACATTGTATTTTTGGTTATTTTATGCAACAAATATGTGAAACAGTCAGGGTATATAGTATTCTCTACTTTTTCTACTTTTTGCTACTTTTTTACTACTTTTACTGCTTTTTTGCTAGTTTTACTACTTTTTTACTACTTTTACTACTTTTTACTACTTTTTGCTACTTTTTTTTGTTTTTTACTGCTTTTTACTACTTTTTGCTACTTTTTTCTGTTTTTTCTAGCTTTTTACTACTTTTTAATTTTTTTAACTTCAAAATTCTACTTTTTGATACTTTTTACTGCACTTTTCTGCTCAATTTTTGGAGTCCCCATGCCTGGGGTGTAGCCGGGAATTTTGATGAGGGGGTGAAAATTCAATTTTTTGTATGAAAAATTTAGGAGGGGGTTAGTTTTCGTTTTTTTCACAAAAACCGTAGCAAATTAAAGAAATTTGTAAAAGAGACGAATGAAAATTCACCCAATCACCTCCCCTGGCTGCGTCTCTGAACTGTATACTGCAAAAATAATTCTTGAATTATTCCTCGTCATCGATTGTTTTTCTTTCATTAAATCAATCCGGAAGGATGCTATTGTCTGAGGGATAATTTTATCTAAGATTATTTTCATGTCTTGAGATATTTTGAGTGCTGGAGGATTTCATTGTTTGAAGGATTTAAAAAAAAATCTGAATTGATTTTGATTGAAGGATGATTTGAGATTCGTGAGAATATATTTGTTGAATTTTATACTGCTTAAATTGAGGAGCTTAGATTTTTATTTTTTTGTAAAATTCTAGGAATTTTTTGGATGAAGATTTGTTTAATTGGAATTTTCATCCTTAAAACACAAAAGTCTGTATAATTCCAAGCATAAGACTCATTTGTTCTAAAAAAATATCATCAACCAGACACTGTGTCCAACTGACCTTATTTTCAAAGCTCCTTAAAGTAATTCGCCAATAATTCTCAATCAAATTGTCCTTAAAAATAATTTCACAAACTTTTCTTCGCGCCATTTCCAACAATTCTCATAAAAAATATGAACAACTTTTGGCAATGAAATTCAACTTTTTCTTCCATAGAAATCCATTCTGAAGGTTTCTTTTTTAAGCTTTGTGATGAAGGTAATAAAAGAAAATGAAGAAAAAATTCTGAGAACTTCAAAATGTTTTTTTTTTCGTTCGCATCTCATTTGACATTTTGATCACACCAGAAATTGATTTGTTGTAAGACGACTCCTTCAAGTCTGCTTGTTATGGAGATTAGCATCATATTTTTATTGTCCTTCTTTTTTAAATCGTTTTTGGGCTGCATGTATTTGTTTGTGCTTTTTTATTAAAGCTTTACAACTTTGTTTATTTTTTTAGTTCAATTGGATGAAAAGATTTTGCGATGTAAAATCACAAAACTTGTTATTATAAAAATTTCAGGTGCGCTAAAAATAACAGAATGATTTTTGTTGGATAAGAATTTTTTATCATCACACTAAAAAGGTTTGAAATGTGCGTGGGATTTGCTTGCTGATTTCATAATTATATTTATCCATTAGATTATTTTTAGCTTTGAATTATGTTTTTGATATTTTAATGAGATTTTTATTACTAAGCAAATTTAGTCAGACTTTTTCATTACATTAAGTTTGTAAAGGAATTTTTGTGAATTAAGTCAAATCTCATTTTTAATTTAAATATTTCAATTTTCATAATGTCCAAAAAAAATTTGTGCATCTCTTTGATGTCGAAACAAACCAGACTTCCAAGGAATAAAATTAACATTTTATTTCAATTTTAAATTTGAAGACTTTCCAACCAAATGAAATTTTTAGTTACAGGTTAAATCTATACAATTTTTGGAGACTTAAAAACTTACTTATTCATTTAAATGTAGCTCCTCGAATTATAATTTGTTTTCTTCAAATTATCACCCCACAACTGAGTCAATAAAACAAGCAAGCACAGGCATAATTCCTTCAAAATGTGTACATAATTATTCCTCAGTTTGAACTGATCATTCAAGAGAAGCAGTAAAGATGAAATTGCCATTACTTTTCATTTTCTTAATTTTCATTCTTCAATGTGATTTGATTGTTGGAAAAAAGAAGCAAAAATGCATTGAAGTTTCAACATCCAAGTGTACAAAACCTCATGAAGAATGGCGTGATTGTGGACCAACTTACATGTGCGATAACCAAGTCTGTAGAGGTGCAAGACCTATTTGTACAGAAGAAGATGCAACCATTTGTGTTGCTGGATGTTTCTGTGTCGCTGGCTACAAACGTTTTGGTGGAGATTGCATCAAGCAATGTCCATTATTGCCTTAAATAATGAAACTTTAATCTTTTCTTTAAAAAAAAATATCAATTTTAAACTAAGATACACGTTCTGAATTTAAGCATGACATTTTGATTTTAAAAAGTTTTAAAATAAAGAATCTAATAAAAAAAATTTTTTTGAATTAATCGATCAATTCTTTTTAAATGAATTTTAAAGTTGTTTGTTTATTTTTGTATTCTGTTTTTAACACGAGCATATGCTTACTCCACTTGAGTAAATTGTAGTTTAAGTATTGAAAAAAATTTGTCAAAAACAACTCTATAATTTATCTCATCCTACTTCAGTCTCATTTAATTGTTCAAATCCTTAAGACGTGAAATTTGCAGCAATGAAAATTTTGTTCATTTACTTTTTACTTTTTGTCGTCGTCTATTCTAAAAAATGTTACGTTGTTGATGACAATACACCAAAATGTCCAAAAGGACAAGTATATCAACTTAATGGACCTGGACCATTTTGCTATCCCACGTGCTGGTAATTTTAATTTATTTTTTTCAAAAAATCCATTCATTGTAACTGGAAAATTGATTAACAGTGGACCACGAGGACCACCATGTCGTATGGGTAGTTTTACTTCAGGCTGTTTCTGTGCTGATTCTAATCAAGTCAAAATTTACCCAGTTGCTAATAATAGTTTAGCTGAACCCAACAATCCATGTGTTTCAGATTGTAGTGCTATAAATTGTGCTAAATTAGCATGTACAGCAGAAACTCACCAAGAATGGCGTACATGTGGACCAACTAACATGTGCGATAATCAAGTCTGTAGAGGAATGAGACCAATGTGTACAGAAGAAGATGCTGCTATTTGTGTTGAAGGTTGTTTCTGTGCTCCTGGATATTCAAGATTTGGTGGAGAATGCATCAAGAAATGTCCATTATTGCCTTAAATAATTGTTGACACTAATTTTTATAATTTTGAAAAACAAAAATGAGATTTGAATTCACATTTAAAGTTTTTAATAAAGTTACTGATTAGTAGCCGAATTTTAAAAATTACTTATTCCATCTTTTTTCTGAATTCTTTTATGTACACAAATGTTTAATATAAAACAACTGTGATAAACTGGATGTTATTTTGAATTTTTTAAGTAAATTAAATTTAACTCCTAGTAACTAAATTTATGGAAGCTTCAAAAGGAATTAAAAAATATTATTTAATATCCTCAGAAGTCATCCTTCTGGCTAGATTATGAATATAAAAACCAATATGGGTAAATCCATTTAAGAAAAATGAGTCACAAAAATGTTTGAAATTAATTTTTGCTTTAATCTCTCTATATTAATGGGAGATTTTTAATAATATTGATAGATTTTCACATATTTTATAAGTTTTATTATTAAAAGTAGCAAAATAATTAACCATTGATGAGAATTTAACGAAAAACAAAAAAAATCTGAGTCACAAAAATGTAGAATTGGTATAAAAGTAAGAAAAAATCTTTACAGACAAAATTTTTCGCTAATTTGAAATTCGAAACTTAATCATTGACATATTTTAAGTATTGTGAGTCAAAAAACAGCTCTTTACATGGTAATTTAATGATTAATTTAATGAAATTATGTCAGAAAAAAAAATCTGAGTCACATCAAGCGCTTCAAATAAATTCAAAATCGAGAAAGTCGTTAAATTTGACTACTTTTTCGTCAAATCAAGAGCATTAAGCAAGTGAAAATGCTGTTTTAATGCTCAAATTCATATGTATGATGTTATTCGATGAAAAAAATCTCCCATAGATATAAATTTTGAAAATTTTTTTAAAAAAATTTAACAAGTAGAAGCAGAATTAGAAAGCACTTTTTGCACTTTCTACACTTTGATGGATTTACCCATATGCTCTTTTCTATACCTCTAAATATTTACAAATGAATTTGCATCAGAGTCAGAAATCTCATTACTAAATTAATTTTTCTCATCCTCCAAAAATAACAAAAGAAAAAAAGAAATAACTTCATTGTTCATATTTTAAATAAATGCAAAGGCTAAATCAACATGAGCAGAAATTTTTATTTTTCAGTGTATTTTGCTAGCAAACAGACTCTCGGGAGAAAAAAAATTGAGAACAGAAATTTCTGCTCTTTCGGTTGTGAATTTTTCGCAATTTTCATTGACACAACCTCAAAAAGGAAAAGACAGGAGGAGAGGGAATAAACATAATAGAACCTAACAAAAATTATGTTTATTGAACGAAGAATAATCTCAACAAACGGAATAGAACATGCAAACAGATGTGTCGAGACAAATTGTATGAGAAAAAGAATAAAATTATGTATGCAACTGAAAGGAACTAAAAGCTTTTTATTTTTCTGTATTTTTTGAGTGCGAACAAGGAGAAATGGAACAGAAATTGGCATTTGATGAAAACGATTTTTTTTTACTGCACTCGAGTCGACCACTTCTGTTGATGAGAATTATCAATGCATTTAAGGAACGATTTTGACATTTTTGATTTGGATTTGTGGCTGCGTTTGAGTAAGGAATGTTTCTGGATATTTAGATTGTTGAATAGATGATCTTATGAGTCTGATAGCATCATTTTCAGTTTTAAATTACTAGCTAGACCCTGAGCTAGACTTGACCGCGTATATATAATTCAAATGCACCTGTGAAAAGTTTAATTTATACAAAAACTTTTAAAAAGGAAGATAGTTGTTTCTCAAATTTGGTTCAAACTCTTCCCAACCACCCATTCCAGCATCTTTAAATGACTATCTAACTCGATTCGCTAAGCCTGCCTTTATTCGATTAAAATTTTCAATTTTAACTTTTTTTCTCTCTTCCCTTTCGTGAGTCTGTTCGATAGTCAAAAACAAAACCACTTTGATGTTTTTTATCCTCAATTTAATTAAAAATGCTTTCATCGTAGCTATTATAGCACATACTTAACTGAATGAACGAATCATAATGTCTACTATGTATGTATGTATGCCATGCAATATTTAAAATTATTTTTTTGAAAAAAAAAAATACTGGTATGAATGTAATGTAAGAGGTGATGGTAATGCTTATGATGTTGATTGTAAATGCTCCCTTTTTTGATGATTCTTCGCAGGGGCGTAGCCTGGAATTTTTTTGAAGGGGGGGGGGGGTTGCTACTTTTCGCGTTTTTTTTTTAGTTTTGGTTCGGATGTTAAAAATTCAATAATATCTAGTATAAACTTCGTGAAAATAGAGGGGGGGGGGTTTGACCCCAAACCCCCCCATCCCTGACTACGCCCCTGATTCTTCGGTGTATGAAGCTAGAGTTCACAATTTAACTCAATTATCCATATCAGAAACTCAAACATTTTTTTTTTCATTTGAAAATTTCCATTTCAGACGGTCTTCAAACAATTTGAGAATGGAAGTGATATAATAATCAGGGTAGAGTGGTGGTGGATGATACTTTTAATGATGTATTTAAATTTATCCATCTATAAAAATTCATATTTATTACTTACAGGGACAAGTAATCAAAATTTAAAGTTACTGACTTCTCCATAAAATTTTAATTAAATTCAAACAAGCATTGCAGTTTGTAGATTCAAAGAAAAAATACTGTACATGTTCATTTGATGAATTTTTAGTCAATATATAAAATGAATAGCAAACTGCTTCCAGTCGATTTCATAAATGACTAATGAGATGAGATGAAAATGTCGCTAAACGTTCCATATGTCAATGTTTCTTGCATTTGTCAATCGATAAGCAGCCCGAGGAGTAAATGAAATGCCATGTCAAGCGTAATGCATAATTTTGTTTGGGTCTGGAATGTCAAAAGCAATTGGCAAATCCTTGTCATGAAGACAAAAAAAAAATATATTTTTCATCTTCGTAATGATTGAGATTGGCATTTCCTAAGAATCAAACTTGAATTTCTCATAAGAGAGATACAAAATTTTAATAAACTACATCAGAAGCTACTGACAAACAATATACACAACTATTTCAAATTCATCTACAAACAATATAAATCATTAAAGAGCAAGTATTGACAAACTTTGGTGTCCGCATGCCAACATCATAATTTTTGCATAATTAATTATGATTACACAATTATTTCTATTAAATTATCTCATCCAGTCCAAAATTACGTTTTTCATTTTTTATTCCTGCATACCAATCGAAATTTCCAGATGAGAAAATTAAAATTTTATAAATTAAATTATTTTTTATCAGCTCATTCCATCATTTTTGCTCATATAATTTGTGGATGTGAATATTGTTATTTATAGAGATGTGGGGAATAAAAATATATGTCTATACCTATATGACATGTGTATATGTGTGTCTGTGTAAATAAAAATTAAATAATTTATAATATTAATCAAAGTAGGAATGAATTTTAAATGGTAATTAATATTATTGCAAATTTAATTGAGTTGATGTTATTCTTCCTCGACCAACTTACCACCATAATTGACACAAATTTGTAGGAAAATTCATTGGCTTTGTGGATTTGTGTGCGCTTTTTTTGGTCGGATTGTTTATTTGCAAATCTTTGGCCACAATTCATTATCTTTCAATATCAATGGACAACGTGACTGCATATATTCCAAAAAATTATGAACTGACATGAAAAACAACACAGAATAAATAATATCAGGTATATTGACCCTCGAATTTTCGAATACTCCACTCCTTTTAATTAGCAATTTCGTCAAAATACCTATTATCTCATTCCTCATTTGTCTCGCACGTACATCAATCAAAACCTCATTTATCATTTGTCAAATTTATTAGACAACTTTTTGATGCGTCCATAATTAGAATATTTCAAAATATTATTATTCATAATCATTTTATCTGCTTATTCATTGGTGATGCGTAAATCAAAATTCATCTGACAGTGTATTTGTTTATCTTTTTTAATGCACAAAATTTTTTAATTTATGATCGAGCGAGTGAGTTATCTGATAATTAAAAAATTTCTGTGCTATATTTTTGTGTGATGATTCTAATTTGGGGTTTAGCTTGCAAAATATTCAACTGCCATGAAATTTTCAAAAATAGAAGCTTCTAAAGAAGCTTTATTGAAAAAGCTAGGAAAACTACTAGGTCTAAGGACATTCCTACTGATGCAATAATAAATAAAATAATAAATGAAAAAAAACAACAAGTTTTGATTACTGCCTAAAAATTCACAGCTATTGTATAAATTTATTTAGTTTAGTCAGTAAAATAAAACACTTTTCATCTAAAAATATCAATCGGATTGAAAAAATTGAATTAAAGAACTTCCAGATGTCGAGTCTAGCTCATGGAATTGGAAAGATTGTTGTGATAAAGGATGTGCAATATCTTGGGCAAATTTTGTTGAACCAAGTCCATTCAATGGCAAGTAGTGTGAACATTGGAAGTGAAACATTAGAGGTTGATTTTCATTTATTTTTGAGACTATTCCATATCCAAGAAAATGTTTAGTAGTTGTTGAATATAGGATTATATGAACCAAATTTCCAGATTGTAATAAGCTTCTGATTTTATGGAACTGCCATACTTTTAGGTTAAGATCGTCAATATTAACCACAGTATTTACAACGATGTCTCCCAACAATTTTTGATTATTCATTTTGAGAATGAAGTATTTTAGTCTTTGAGATGCATTGTTCCTTTTATTATTCATATTCCAAGACTGGTTTTGATTTTGGTATGATCTAGAATTGGACGGTTGATTTCTATCATATGAATTGGAGCCGCCACCTCTTTTGCTGTCCATAGCATACTGAGCTTGTTGCCTATACTGTTGTTTATCATCAAAGTATTGATTCTTTTGAGAATTAGACTGCATTGAATTTCCTTGTTGCCAGTTCTGTTGATTGCCATATGATTGATTTCTTTGATAATTTCCTGATCTAGATGAGTTGCCTTTTCTATTGTCATATCCACGACTGTTTTGGTTTCGATTTTGTGCATTAGATACAGCTGCGTTATCAACATTTTCTATGACATTTAAGTTTAAAGATGATGTTTTTGGATCTTCATTGGCAAGAACGTTTGCAACAACATCAACTAAATCATTCTCAATTCGTGAATGCTTGAAGTGTCTTTCAGTCAAAAATCTAGCGATCAAATTATTCATTCTCTGTCTAAATGAAAGAATACAGGATGAATCTCGTTGATTGATGAAAAATTTAAGGAAATTGTCAACTTTGAGTGTCACAAAATCGTCAAAGTTGTCAGTTTCATCTACATCATCATCGTCATCATCCTCCCAATCATCGTCATCATTTTCAACTACATCTCGTTTATCTTCTTTTAATTCCAAACCAGCCATTAAACACATCGGTAAGTTACTAAGTAATGTATTGCATTTCAGCATGCTCACTCTTCCAACACGATTCTTTTCTTCAAAAACTGTCCAATCATAAGGAATATTCTTAATTGTTTGTCTAAATCCTTCTTTTTTGACATACATTATGCTACTCATATGGAACGTTAATTTATTATCGATTTCTGTGTACATTTGTCCTTTTTTCTTTTCAACTCTTGCAATGAAAGGATATAGACCAGCAGCAACAATTGACTTTATTAGTGACCAATTATCAGAATTCTTATTCATGTCATGTGAGTTATCCTTTAATAAGCCACTTGAATATAGATAATTTGATATCTGATTTCGAATCCCACGGACTTGTTCAACATGATAACTGCTAATAAAATGTTCCTCACAAAATTTCTTTTCATTTTGACGTGTGTTTTTCAAATGAAGGAAGTGATTGAATATCTTAATCATTAAAAAGTGATCACTGTACGAATCATAAGCTACAGATCTCTTCCACTTTTCACATTTATAACGATCAGCTGGATTGATAGGCAGGACAAAGACTTGATCACCCATAGTTAAGATACTTGTCAGACTTAGAATAGGATTTACACACTTGAAAATTATGGCATATATCAGCATTTTTCCAAATCTAGCTTCAAGTGGCATTCCAACTAAATGAGAACCAAGATGCGTCAAATTCTCTTCTTTATCCAAAGCACCCATCTTTTGTAAATACTTAACACTCTGTCTTATATTTGCGATTGAAGGAGCTGCAATACATCTTTGTAGAAAATCTTCAATCTTCTTATTGTCTTCAATTAACAACTTGCTTTGAAGACATACTTCAGTCAATGAAGTTCTTAGCAACTCAGGAATAGTGACATCAAGCATAGAATTGAATCGATCACGTGAATAAATTCTATACACAATACCATCTCTCAAACGACCAGCTCTTCCACGTCTTTGATTTGCTGAAGCTTTACTAATCCATTGAACTCGAAGGGAAGATGAATGGGAAATACAGTCATAAGATTTTTGCTTCTCACGGCCACTATCAATGACATAAACGACATCATCGATAGTTATAGAACTTTCAGCAATATTTGTAGATAAAATTATTTTTCTTCTACCATGTGCTGTTGGTCTAAAGACATTCTTTTGATCTTCAGTTTTCATGCTTGAGTGAAGCATAAAAAGTGAGAAATCTTGTGTGATTGTCTCATTGATTAGTCTTGATAATTGAAGAATATCATCAAATCCAGGAAGAAAAATTAATATTGCACCATTTTTATCTGTCGATGTATGAATTTTCTGTACAAGCTGAACTATCAAATTATGATCAATCATTTCTTCTACGACAAAATTATTTTGCTTTGTTTTTAAGACAGAATCTTGATAAATATTTAAAAGTGCTTTATTGTAAACGTCATCATTGGAAAGAGTGTTTGGTTTCGGTCCGTTTTCATTATTTTTGAGAACTTGAAGAATTCTTGATTCACCACCACATATCTTTTCTGCAAAATCTATACAATTCATTTCATATCCAGCAATGTCAACTTTTAGTTTGGGATCTGCATTAATTTTTAATAGTTTTTCAATCATTTCAACCCATTGTCGTCCAATTGCAATCATTAATGCAGTCATTTTTGTTTGACTATGACGATAATTAACTGGAACGCCTTCATTCATTACAAGATAAAGGAATTCGTCGAAATAATTCTCAGGATTATCATGAGTCCCCATATTATTAAGAAGCTCATCAATATATGCTTTTAAATCGTCATCAAAACTGTCTACATCCACATCATCATTTTCATTCATAGACTCATTAATAAAAGCACTTGTCGATGCTTGTATTAATTGCCCTGATTCATACTTTTCATTTAATTCTTGAACTTTTCGATTGTTAAAATTCACAATCTTTAGCACATCTTCCAAATAATATTCTTCCACATTGTACTGTTTCGTGAGAATTGAAATTTCTTCACTTTTTCCAAAATAATTGTGAAATACAGCAGTGTCCATTGTAGCAGACATAACGATTAGTTTCAAATTTGGATTCACATGAAAATGTTCTTTAATAGATGTAAGAAGGAAATCATTTTCTTTAGCTCGTTCATGAGCTTCATCTATAAGGATATGTGTGACATTCTTAAATAACTTTTCAGGCATTCTACCCATCAAATATCGTAAAAATACACCCGGAGTTAAAAATATACAGTTTGTGTTGGCTGAAATTTGTGAATCTAATCTTATCTGATATCCTACACTAGTACCTAATGTGACACCACGTTCATAACAAACTCTTTCAGCACTAGCAATGGCTGAAATTCTTCTTGGTTGAGTACAGAGTATTCTACACGGTTCATTTCTATATGATGCCGTTTCCATGATGTATTGTGGTATTTGTGTGGTTTTTCCAGATCCAGTGCTATAATTTAGACACAAAATTATAGAATTCTAAATAAAAATTAGAGATATGAGACAACGTACCTTCCCTGTATCAAAATTATCCTATTCTTATCAATAGTCTGCATAATTCTATCTTTGTACTCATGAATTGATAAGTTTTTACGTATTTGTAATATCCTGTTATCAGGTTGATTCAGTTTAGGAGGAACAACTGGAGAACAAGTTAAAGCAAAAGGCTGAAAAATATTAATATCCACTTTTGCTGTCATTCCACTTAAAGTTTCAGGTGGCATTTGATGTGTGCTTAAATACTCATTAATCAACGTCTTAACTTCAGGATTTAGTGACATACTAGCACTTTTATGAACAACATTCTCATCCTCGATCAGTTTGAACAATGAAAGTTTTCTTTCAGATCCTGCAAAATTTTCAACGCTTAAAATAAATTGACTGCTCAATGTATCATACTTTTTGATCTTACCAAATCCATGAGACTTTGTTTTCAAGCTGTATTTAGGTGCCAAATTATGAATAAATGCTCTTTCGACATTAGTTAAGATTGATGGGAACTGAAAAGCTGTATCATTTGAATGAACAAACTTTTCAATCATTTTCTCAGCTTTTATGCGAAATTCAGCATCAATAAGGACAGAATCCTTATCTTTCTTTTTTGGACGTTTCACATATGCCATTATAAGTTATTAAATAAGGCTAGAACTATTTTATTTCAAGAAATATTGTAATATGAAAATTTTCTCTTTGTAGTCGGTTTGTAAATAATCTGAGATGACCGAATCTCAGTTGGCGGGAAACTAAAAATTGAATATTTTTTTATTCCTTTAATGTTAATTAATTTACCTGAAAAATAACAATATTCAACAAGTTTATTCATCATATAATTTTTAATAATTCAAAAATCTACCTGAAAATATCAAAAAATAATAAATTAAGTGTCAATTTCAAGAAAAATTCACAACAAAAACAAAAGTCAATAATTAAAGTGCAAAAAAATGTATCGCAGAAGAATTGAAAAGAAGTTCTTAACAGCTTCAACAAGTACAAATACAAGTAGAGCAGTTCCAGTAGTTCCAACACAGCATAAAACACAAAATTTAATAATTGAGAAAGAAAATGATGAAGATGTCATCCAATCGTCACAACAGAATGAAGATGAGAGCCGTACACAGTCAAGATTCAAGTCACAGCGAGCTATTTTGGTTCAAGCTACTCAACAAGAGCTGAGAAAAGGAAAAGGATATTTGGAAGTGACTTTATATAATTGTAGAATGGAATTTACAGAAATGGGTAAGTTATAGCATTAAGTTTATCTAATATTATGAAATTCATTTAATGCCTTAATGTTTTACAGGATGTGAGTTGATTGACGGGAAGGACGATCCATTATCATTCACAAGACGCTTCAGAACATTCATGTCATCCAGAAAAGACTCGACACAAAGTTCAAATGAATATTTGAAGGAATTTAAAAAGGATTTTGTGTTAACTGACGACGTTAAGAAGGAAAAGTGCATCCATTTAATGCGTGGAATATTCATTAAGGATGGGGAACAAAAATATCAAACACAAACAACATTAATCATGTGCTTATTAGCCATTGACTGTTTTAAAAATGAACTTCCAAAAATTCTGATCCAACGACTCAAGGAATATGTCATTGAAAAAGGCGATGATGCTGACAAGATTATAATTGGCTTGGTTCTTATGCAATTTAAATTCTCAGAACAATTTCTTGACGACGAGACCTACGATTACATGTTTGAGGAATTATTTGACATTTTAGGTCATTGTAAGAAATTTGAAAGTCGTGACGTGATTGTACAGCATTTTCGTGAATTAAGCTTACCAAAACAGGAAGAAGCAGCTCGACGACTCTACATTATGTATGACACAAATAAGACAGAATTACTCAAATTTATTGATACATTTTGTGACATGACACTCGATCCTTCCATAGCTGAACAAGTCTTTATTGTGATTCAACAATATATTGAGAAGGAATGTTCAGTTAAACATTATCCAGCAATGTTAAAATATTCACAATTTTATGCATCATCGAATATTGAAATAATCGACATGTTACGCGATAGAATCAAATGGGAAGCATGTACAAAAGATATTATTGATGAGATGTTTAAATTGATTGATAAAAGTATTAAAAGAGATAATTCAAAATTGATTGAAAGTTGGTTGACTGTTATTGGTGAAGTTCGTAATAATGAGGAATTGAGGCTTGTTGATTTTATTATTCTTATTAGCATTGCTGATACTAATGTGGAAGCTCATCAGAGAAGTGTTAAGAAAATTGTAAGTTTTATTTTTTAAATTATTTAAGAATTTTTGAAAATTTACCGGTAAAAAATTATTTGAAAATTTAACGGTCAAAATTTTTTTGAATTTTTTTAAAAATTCTTATTTGAATTTAAATTTTTATTGGCTGTTATTTTTCAAATATTTTCTGAACTCATTTTTCAAATAATTTATGACCGTTAAATCTTTCCAGAGTTGCACAGATGAGAACCGTACAATTCCTTGATAATTTGTAAGGTTTTTCAAATAAAACCTTACAAATTCTGACAAAATCTTAGAATTTATCATGGAATTGTACGGTTCTCATCTGAGCTCATTTTTCAAATAATTTATGACCGTTAAATCTTTCAAATCCTAATTTTATTTCAATATCTCATTCATTTACAGCTCTTGGATCAAATATCAAAAGGAATATTCACAGAAAACTTCTTAAAGAAGTCATTCAAAGTTTTCTCAAAAGTAATCGTCGAAAATTCTCAAACATTATTGGAAATGCTTGATGGCTTACAAAAAACACGTGAAAATCAACAAATGTACAATTTCCTTGCAACATGTTACAAGTTAATCTTCAGATATTCAAATGAAGTTAAACCAATTATAGGATCACTTGTTAATTTCTTATGTGAAAAGAAAGCATCACTTCCATTCTCATCAGCATCAGAATTTAAAGTTACAATCCTTAATATATTTAATGACATTAAAAATGATAAAGTATCATCAGCAGCATCTTTATTAATTAATTATAAGTTATTATTGCGTGTTTTGGATCTTTGGAAGACAGAATTGACATTTAATGAACATCGTCTGTATGTGGAATTTCTATGTTCCTTAGTCTATAAAATTGACTATTCAAAAGCATTTAAAAGTGTCCAATTAACAAGTCTAAATGAAAGTAAAGATGCACTTCGTGATCACTTAAATATGCTGGTCGTTAAGCACATAAATAATCCAGATGAGAGAATTAAGCAACTTGGAATTATTGGTGCTGTTAAAATTGTAAGTGCTTTGGTCGTTGACTCTTTATGTGATTCAGAATTTACGGAAAATCAAACAATTAACATTTGTGACATGCCAAGAGGACCAGTTAAGGATGCAGCAGATCTTGTGGACTTAATGATGTCAGCAGCAAATGATGATCAAGAAATTTTATCAATGCTTTTTGATGAACTTTCATTTGAATTTAAACCAACACAAAATGATTCAATGATTAATCAAATGTTCTTGGGATGGCTTGGGACAATCACATTGACTAAATTAGAGGATTTAGTGACAATTTCAGTCAATTCACAACTTCCAGAATATGATGGAATTAAGTTGGAGAATAAATTTGAAATTATTGATGAACAATATGAAAAATCGGAACTTGCGATTAAGCTTGGCTTATTGGTGTTTGAAAAGTCAAAGGACAGCATCATAATTCCATCATTATTTAAGCTTACACGTTGCATTAATCTACAGAGATTTGGAAATGTTGATTTTATGGCTGGATTAGTGTCAATGCCAATTTCATTGCCTGAAAAATTCGGAACTGATGAAGATTTCTTAGTTGATGATCCAGAATTGGCTAAATTGCAATTAGACTTGTATTTCCACACATGTAATTGGCTGCGTGAAATTATTGGTGGATTTTTACAGTCATCTGATGATATTTTCATTAAACAAGTCATGAAAAAGCGCTTAAAACAATTAATTCGAATTGAAATGCAACTTGATAATTTATTACAAAAAGCACCGTTAAATTATCTCCCGCCATTTTTGAACTTCCTCCAAAATGAACATAAAAAGAAAATTTTTGAAGGATTGTCCAAAACTAAGGAAAAGAAGTCATCAACCAAACCACCACCTGCCAAGAAAAATAAGAAGAAGAATGAGACAATTTTTCAGGACATTGAGGCACAGGAAGTAGCTAAGAATGTCAATTTAATTAAATCAAGTCAATTTTGTCGTGAAATGGACAATGATGTTGCCTTATTGCTTAATGAAAATTTCAAGCTTTCAATGTCCCAAAGTGACGATACCGAGTTCACATTAACTGAATTATTGTACCTACTCGAAGATGTCTATGATAAATTCATGTCAATTTTTAAGGCACAAAAAGTCGATGCAAAAGGATTTTCAGATGAAATGAAAAATATTCGTGACATAAAGGCACACATAATGCCATATTTGGTACGTATATTCCGTAATATTAATAAGGAAATTGAGAATGTGAGCAATAATTCAATGGCAAGTGACGATGATGATGATGATGAAGCTGCATTGTTTACAACTGAAGGAATTTTAATTAAAAAGTCATTCCACATGATTCTCAAGATATTTGATATTCTATTTTCATGCAAGAAGCTCAAATTGGACGATAATTGTGATATCTTAACAGACATGCTTAAACAATTGATTGACAATAGTACAAGCCATTTTCGATCACAAGAGCTATTGTGTGCTGCAATTATTGAACAATATATGGAATATGAAAAGAATGCAAAAGATATTGGCGGTGCTGTTGCTTTAATTGACTTTATGTTAACAATTAATTCATTTAAAAAGGATAAAATGAATTCAGTTAAAATTTGTGAGTTGTCTGAAAGAATGTTAAGGACAAGATGGAAGAATTCGAATCGTCAATTGGAACATGGAAGTTCATTGAATGCATGCATTGAGAAATTATTGAAAATTTATGTCAAAAAGGCAACAAATTTGGATTCAATTGAGAAACTTGTTGGGGATATTGAGGAGATTACAAATAAAAATGAATTGGTCGCAAATAAAGTTTTTCCATGCATTAATAAAGCTAATTTGATCTACATGCTACGAATCTACATCCAAAGATATTCAGAGATTATAAATTCAACAAAAAGTGCCAACATGTCATTTGAATTTTGGAAAACATGCACAAAATTGGAAGAGAAATTTTTATCAATTGTCAAGTGGATAAAGTCAATGGTTGCATTCAATCTGTTCCTTAAAAACTTTATTGTTTATTTAAAGAAGTTAAATTCAGATGGAATGAATATTTTGAATGAAGCAGCACGAAAAGATACTCAACGGTTCGTTCAACTTGTTAAGGATATTCAAAAGATTCGTAGAAATGCTCATGGAGTTGCTTGTGAATTAAAGCATCGAAAGAATAACAGCATTTCAGCAATTTTACCAACAGCACGACAACAATTTGAGACTTTTTATCATGCAGCAGGTAAAATTGCAAAGCAGGCAAACATTACGAATGATCATTTGTCAGTTGGGACATTGAGGAATTTTGATGTTGATGGTGAAGATATTTTCTCACAAAATACGACAGCAGTTAATACACAAAGTGCATCGATGATGGAACAAAGTGATAATGAGGATGAAGAAGAGGAAGTTGCTGAGAAAAGTGATGATGATGATATGACACCGGATTTGGATTTATCGAATATGGAAACAAGTGAAGATAGTGATGATGAGAAAGGAAATAATAAGAATAAGAAGAAGGGAAGGAATAATATGCAAAGTTCAATGCGATCGAGAAGCACAATTTTATAGATTATATTTTTATTTAAGTCCTGGAAATATTGATTTTTTAAGAGACAATTTTGAATAAAACATTTTTTAATATCAAAATTATTGAGATTTTTAACGAATTTTTTGTATTTGAATTTTTTTCATTTTTTCAGCTTTGAAAAATTTTCAAACTTTTTCTTTTTGACCGTTCAGTTTCAAAAAAATGTTAATCCAATAAAAATTTGAATTAATTTTTTAGCTTTGGAAATTTATCAAATATCAAATGACCGTTAAATTTCAAAAAATATTTTTAACTGATAAAAATTTGAAATTCTTAAAAAATTTTAACCGTTATTTTTTGAATTTTTCAGAAATGTTTCCATCAGTTTCCATGGTGAATTTTTAAAGATTTCTTTTCCGTTAAATTAAAATTTAGTTTTAACGGCAAATTTTAAATTTTTCAAATATTTTTTAGTCGTTAAAATTTCAAATTAATTATAAATTATTTAGTTCCAGTCATAATCTGAAATAATTAATCTAACATCCTGAAAATTTAGGAAATAAAACAATCAAACAACAAAAACCAATTTCTATCAATTCAATGAACAATTTTCATTTATTCATTTTTTTATTAATTTTTAAATTTTCACTTTTTTGAAAAATAAATTTGCTATGATCAATGCTGTCCATGGACAAAGAGTGAAATGTATAGATAAATTTATTTATGCTTAGTAATTATTCTTTAGAACATCATCTGCTTATTTATTTTGTGTGAGTTAATTAATATGTATGTAATGTGAAGATTAGGATTTTTTTCTAAAACATAAAAGGCCACAATCTCATGACAGAATTTTATTTTTATTATTTTTTTCATACATTTTTTTTAATTTAATTTTTTGCTAATTTTATACTGTTTAGTAAGTTTATTTTCATCTTAAATTAAATTATTTTTGTATTTCTCACTTTTTTCCGAAGATTTGATTGCAAAGCACTTATGGGAAGCTGATTCATCTTTTTTTTTTTTGTATGATTTAAATTTTTTATCTCTCACATGAATTAAGAACATTAACATAAGCATACATATTTTTTAAATTTATAATTCTAATGAAGCTGCCATTTTATGTTTCTAAACACAAAGTATCAAAAATTTACAGTTTCTTTGTCATTTTTTTATTTAATCTCTGAAAAAACACAAAACTTTTCTTTTTTCATGTGTTAGGGGTGGATTTTGGGGGAATCATAATTTTATGAGGTTATAATTTTTTTGAATCTTGTCAGAACTATTTAAATAGACTATATAATCCTCTTTAACTGCTTTCTCATACTAGATTGACTACACCCCCAAAACTTAACCTCAAAATAATCCACTCATAATTTTTGAACACCATCTAAAAAATTGACGAGAATGTCATAAATATCCAAATTTTTACTACCTATCTATACATTTTCATTTTGAGCCAATCATTCCTTATCTATATGACATTCCAACGTCAATTACAGACTAACTAAACAATCAGAAATGGCTTTTGTTTGAGAAAATGGCGGAAATTTAATAAAAATTGAACTTTTAACTTAGCAATTTAACTTTAGGTTCAAATTTTGAATCTTAAGTTCAAAAATATAATTTTAGGTTCAAAGTTTGAACTCGAATTTAAAAGTTGATCAAAGAGTTCAAAAATTTAATTTTAAGTTCAAAAATTGAGTTTTAAGTTCAAAAATTAAATTTTAAGTTCAAAAATTGAACATTATGTTCAGAAATTGAACATTAAGTTCAAAAATTGAATTTTAAGCTCAAAATTTGAACTTAAATGTTAAATTTAAAGTTCAAAAATTAAAATTGAACATCCCTTCTCCCAAAAAGAAGCCATCAAAACTAGAAACTAAACAAACGTCCAAAAACACATTTCATCAATTCAGAGTACATCACAAGATTTTTATCCTCAAAATTGTCTGTTCTGTTTTCATCATTCAATTTATATTTAATTTAAAAGGCAACTTCAGTGAATATAGGCCGTTGAACTAAACATTTTCTTCTTGTAGTTTACAAAATCAACTATAATTACTAATTCACAAGATACGACATCCACTCGCTATGATTGTAAAACAAAAGATTCATTTACAAATATTTCTCAAATATTAATTTAATTAAGTCATTTAACACAATTAAGTAAAAAATTAATCACGCGCGAAAAAAAAATGTTTTTTTTTTATTTACAAAACATCAACAACCAGTAAGAGATATTTGATTTATTTATGGGGGGAAATAAGGGGCAATGTGTGGAGAATATAAGTTAAATGCCATAATTATTATGAGTTAATTAAAGAACAATTTTCATCTTCTGATTGTTTTTCTGCTTTTTTGTGGGGCTCATTTATTTGTGATGTCTAAACAAAAAGTAATTTTTGACTTTGATTATTTGATTTTCAGAATAGAAAGTTTTTAAAATTTATAACGGTTTGATTAAATTTGAATTTTAAATTCTAAAATTATTATTTCAAGTTCAAAAATTGAACTTCAAGTTCTAAAATTAAACCTCAAGTTCAAAATTTGATCCTAAGGATCAAAATTTAAACTTAATTTTAAGAACTAAATTTTAAGTTTGAAAATTGAATTTTAAAGTTCAAAGTTTGAAAAAACCGTTACAAATTCAATTATTTTTCTATCTCTAATGTTTGTTATAACCTTACAAATAAATAAACCCTCATTATCATATTTCATAGTTCTGACTACAAATTCACTCCTACATTTCTTTTCTTTTAATTTGTAATTTATCACTAATTTATTATTATTATTTTTTTTTTTTTCATTAATTTTATTATTAAGTTAGTTTCTTTAATATATTCTCAATTTATGTAAAATTTAGTTTATTTATCTTTTTATAACTTGATTAACATGGAAATGAATGATCCCGTGGTCGCATATTATCATTTAATTGATGTATTTTCTTGCTCACATTATCGCCTTTAATGGCAATAAATAGTATTAAGATATATAACGATAAAATTGCAAATAACTTAATTTGCATGCTATTAACATTTAAAAGATTTTTTAATGGTCTTGAATAATTTATTGACTCACGAAATATTTCCTTTCTTTTAATCGGTTTTCTCATTTTTCTTTTTTCTTTTGTTTTTAATCTTTTATTATCTGTTTATTATTTATTTATCTTTAAATTTTGCATTATTATCGTTATTGATTTGTGATTTGTTTTGAATTGGCAATATTTGTATGTATCCCCATACATCTGTGATTTTACTGTGTGAAATTTAAATTCAAAATGTTTTGATTTCTGTAGAAAATCATTCAAGGTCATTTTTGTTTATTTTTTTTATTTATTTTTTTTTATTTTAACTTTCTTTCCAAGGCCATATTTTAGGAGTCGTTCATAAGTAACGCCCATCTATAACGTGGATTTTTAAGCCAAAATTTACATTTGTCATGGTCCGTCATGGTATTTTAGAAAGAAATGGTTTCACTGTCTCTACCTCCCTATCCAATAGGTTTGACATAGTCTTTTTACGATCATTTCCTAACATAAGTAAAATTCAAGGTCTTCTAATAATGTACATATATTGGGGCCGTTCACTTAGTACGTTCGTTTTTTAGGAAGAAAAGGGAGGGGGTCTAGTAATTTGTAACAGGTCAAATAAAAGAAAATTTTAATTTTTCCTTAAATCAGACAGGGTTTCAGAAAATCTTTTGAAGTCAATATTTGATTTTGCAAAAAATCTTTGATGATTTCAAATGAAGATTATGTATGTAAGTTATCACTCCAATTAATTAGCCCCCCAAAAAACAAAAAACGAAAAAAAACTCTACAGCACCTGGATGAAAATTCATACAAATATTGTTTTTTCAAAAAATTTGATTCAAATCATATTTATTAATAACTTGGTATCTCATTCACATTAAACAAAGAAAAAAATTAGAGTTAATATATAGATTTTCAAAAAATAGTAGAAACTTTTTTCAACCCATGTGAACTTGGCCACACTTTTCCAGCCACACTCATCGGCCGATATTTATCGGCCGATAATTTTTTTGCTTACGTATTTCGGCCGATACGTATCGGCAGCTTTACGTACAAATTTTCGGCCGATTTTTGTCGGCCGATAATTTCAATACAAGTTTTTCTTTGCATGCAATATTGCGTGCAAGTGATGAAATATCGGCCGATAAAAAATCGGCCGATTTTTCGTGATTCTTGAGATTTGAACTCGCAACTTTTAGTAAAAAAAAATTCCGCCTCACTAACCACTTGAACTATTGACGTGTATGATAATTTTATTTTTCTTTGGCTATATGACATACATAAATTGCAATTTATTTATGCACCTATATAAAAAATTTAGTAATAATTAATTTTTAATATTATTTATTAGATATTATATACTTCACAAGAAAGAAAATTTTTGAAAATATCGGCCGATTTTTTTTTATCGGTCGATATTTTTATTTCTTGAGATTTTGAACTTGAAAAGTCTAAAAAAAATCTTAACCTTTCTCTTCTCGAGTCAATAGCTACATTACTTTGTAAAACGTTTTAAGTGCAAAATTCTTTTTGCTAAATTTTGTTAAATGAATATAATTTGCCAATTTTTAATATTTCACAGTAAAAAAAACTTTTAATTTAAGCCAATTAATCCTTCACATTTTTCATAATATATTACTTATTTTTACTAATATTCAAAAACTCAAATTTCGAAGTTTTGAAAGATTGTAGTTTCCAATATTACCATAATATCAGTGTGCTATTTTCTCTGAAAAGAAAACTTCTACGATATTATTTAATAATTTGTATTCAATAACTAAAGACTTTTGATTGTTAAATAATGTGAAAAACATAGAAATGAAAATGATAATAAATAAAACTCATAGACAAAACAATATTACAAATCCAAATTTAAAAGCTATAAATCTAAACAGGAATATCTTACATCATGAGAAATGATAACTTATATAAAGTTTTTGCAAAATCATTGAAAAATTTAGTAATGTAGCTATTGACTCGAGAAGAGAAAGGTAAAGATTTTTTTTCTTAAACTTTTCAAGTTCAAAATCTCAAGAAATAAAAATATCGGCCGATAAAAAAAAATCGGCCGATATTTTCAAAAATTTTCTTTCTTGTGAAGTATATAATATCTAATAAATAATATTAAAAATTAATTATTACTAAATTTTTTATATAGGTGCATAAATAAATTGCAATTTATGTATGTCATATAGCCAAAGAAAAATAAAATTATCATACACGTTAATAGCTCAAGTGGTTAGTGAGGCGGAATTTTTTTTTACTAAAAGTTGCGAGTTCAAATCTCAAGAATCACGAAAAATCGGCCGATTTTTTATCGGCCGATATTTCATCACTTGCACGCAATATTGCATGCAAAGAAAAACTTGTATTGAAATTATCGGCCGACAAAAATCGGCCGAAAATTTGTACGTAAAGCTGCCGATACGTATCGGCCGAAATACGTAAGCAAAAAAATTATCGGCCGATAAATATCGGCCGATGAATGTGGCTGGAAAAGTGTGGCTAAGTTCACACGGGTCTTTTTTCATATTTTCATATTTTTTTTTATTTGTTTTTTTTCATAATTTTTTTTTCTTAACGATTATTATCGCAATTATTATTTTTTTAAAACTTTTTTTATTAATTTTTTTTCTTCTCTTTTACAAATAATGATGATGAAAAATTTATATTTTTTTTCTTAAATTTTATTTTGATTTACGCACGTTATTATCATTATCATGTGTATTTGATAAATAAATGAATTTCAAGCGTAATTCTTTTTTTATAACTTTTTCATTTTTTTGTTACTGTAAATATAGCAGTATTGTGTTAATTGTTGCTGTTGCTTGTATATAACAAAAAATTAATAATGACATTTCTTTTAGGAAGCCATAAGCTTAGCTTTGGCGCAATCGGGACAGATAATGTCATCTTCTTCGTCTGTAATGAATCCACGTCCTACAAGAGATGTTTTACATGAACCGCAAGTAAAGCAATCATTATGCCAGTGACGATCCTCGAATGAAATGAATTTTGTTCCGCCAATGCCTGAAAGGAATCAGAATTCATTAATTAATTATGAGGATATGGAATTAGTCTAGAAAATTTACCAGTAATAGGCTTGGTGCATGATGTACAGCGCTTAGCAAACAAATCACCAAAGCAATCAGCACAATATGGTTTTTCGTCGCGACTTGTAAAACGTTGTCCAGCCAATGGAGTCTCACAATGAGTACAGACGAAGCATTCTCTATGGAATGGGTCGTTTTTGTAAGTAACGCCGCCAGTTGTAATGACCTGGAAGAATATTTGAGGAAATAGAAATTGTCATTAGGAACGGTCATTGAATTTAGTTGCTGAGAAGAAATTGAATTTGGGAAGTAAAATTGGAAGCTTTTTGAGCAATTGTTTTCCACCAACGGTCAATTGATATTCAAATTATATTGTAAATTGAAATATAGTTGATTTCCCCTTTTTTAAAAGTTAAAAGACCCTTTTTACAAAAATTCAGTCTGTTTTGAACTTTTAAACAATAAACATCATATTTATGTTCAATTAACCTTAAAAATTCATAGACAATCTGAATCCAAAATTACTCTACTTTCCTCCCAACATCTACTTCACCACAGTACTTAGAATATCAAGCAATAAATAACAATAATTGATGAGGACAAATCAACATTACCTTTTTGCATTTTATGCATCGAGTAGCAAACTTGTCTTCATAGCATCCAGCACAATAAATATCTTGTTCGCGAGGAATGAACGATTTCGTTCCAATTGGCGTCTTACAGACGCAACAGCAGAAGCATTTTTCATGCCATTGGCGTGTCTTGTATTCCATTTTTTTCGTGCCTGAAAATATAATAAAAAAGTAAGAAATTTTATTAATAAATTGAATTCACATCCCTGACTGCTTCTTCCCATTCCCATAGATGGAACTAACCCACCGTAAGAAAATTTTTTAAGGTATAGTAAATTTCCAATTTTAATGATTTTGCCCTTCGGAAATGAAACGAAATGCGATGAATTTTAATGCTTTGACGATGCTCAACATAATCACGCAATCCAAAAATAAAGTTCAACCGTTGAGGGAGTATAGGATCTAAATGAAGGCAAGAAGTCATAAAGCGAAAGCTTTTTGAGTTCTTTAAATTTTCCTCTTATTCAAATAAGAATATGTATAAAGTTTTATGGACAATAAATGTGCGAATGTGGTTTGAAATCATTTCAAGAGATTTGCGGGTTCTTGACATACTTCATGACTTTCTTCTTAATGTCATAAATGAAATTCTTTCAAAGACATTTTCTCACATATGTAGATGCTCACATACGCATGCCATACAAGGAAATTAATCAAAAAAAGTTTTTTTTTGTTGACAGAATAGTTTGACAAAAACTTTTTTATGAATGAGAAATTTTTATTGGAAACAATGTTGAATTTATATTAAAAATAATCATGAATGGAACCGCTTTTACAGTAATTTATTGCTGTAGATTTCATTTTATTCAATGGGGTCAATATTCTATCCATTTAGTTGATGATAAAATTGCTTTTATCCGAAATTTATTTTTGATGTGCAATTTTAGACTGTTATGTACTTCCTGAACTTTCAATGCCTATGAATTTTAAATAGCCTTTAAAATTTAAAAATCTATTAACAGAATCTCGCAATCTCCAACCTTATCTGTTAAATAACTTAAAACCTCACACAAAAATCCATTAAAAATCAGCCATAAAAATTTAGATTTTCTCACAAAAACCATGAAGCTGTCAGCTTACGCGTTTCAATAACAATTATAAATTTAAGTTAAAAGATAAGCTTGTGCTGTGAATGAGTTTGACTATACAAATTCATTAGAGATTACAAATTAAAAATAATCAAATATGGAAAATTACTTAAGTAAATGATGTTTACAAGATTATTGCTAATATTTGCGAATGGCTTTGAATGGTTTAATGCATTTGCAATTGAAGTTGCTCGTGCTAACTCATTAGTGATTAGGAAGTGTTTTCGGTTGTGTCATCAATAGAGTAAGGATGGGATTTGAAGATATTTGGAGCAGGCTTTTACAATTTATTTCTCTTGCTTCCAGATTAGTTTATTCCGGAAAATTCCATAGAAAAGTCCCTGACAGCAAAAATTGTCACCTGATTCCTACATTCTCATATCTTATGACTCACAACCCTGTAAATTTCCAAAATACCACAATCATTTTTAAAACTGATCGGTTAAACAAAATTCCACTACAATGTAATCGATATTCAGCACTATTGATAAGCAGCATATGAAGTATGTAATTATTCATGAGTATGCAGATATGAAGGTATAGATTAATAATAAAGTATCATATTTAATTCATTCACAATTTATATTATTTTATCGCACAAAATACTTCGAATTTCAATTAAGGCATTTATTCTCCATACTCAATTACAGTCAATAATATTTCCTCAAAAAATTGCCACTTCCATATGTCGACCTTCTCTTCCAACATGCTTACTTTAAAAATTTCATTTCATATTATCGTTCATGTCTGAATACAAATGTAGAATATTTCTGCAGTGAAAAAAAGCGCGAAAATCCAATATTTGTCGTCGTTGTTGTTCTGTCGATAATTTAAAGGCAGCACGATAAAAAGCTTCTTTTCATTTCCCCTCATTCATTTCCAATTTTCATCGCGCTTTGTATTTTGTTAGTTGAAAAGAAAATTCCTTTTATTGCCTTCTTGCCGTTCCACTATACTATCAAAAACTCATTTACTTTCCGTTTTGGAAGTCATCGTCGACGAAAAGAAAAGCCACAAAGACTTGGAAGTAAATTCTCGACCTTGACATTGATGGGCTTTTTTTTTTGTTTATTTCCATTTTTATTTGATTGTCATGAATATAAAGGCAAAAACTGAATTGATATTTTAGTCAAATTCTTTTGTAAAGGAAATGTCAACACTTGATAGTTTTGTGTATAAAATTTAAGTTGATTCTCTTTAGGTATCATGTGAAAGTTATGGAAAAATCTGATTTTATAGGCAATTTCACTTGATATCTTATTACTATTTTGAGTCATAAAATGATATGATATTGCTGACATTCGAAAGAATAAAGGACAAAATTGGAGATTGGAATTTCTTTTTAAATTGAAGAACTTTTTTTGGTTACAAAAATGAGAAGGAAATGTGCTACTAATGTTAATATAGTTAATGTCTGTTGATTGTTGAAGATTTCTTGAGTTATGAGTAAGGATTTTTAATCATAAAACAAGCGTTGTACAGCTTAATAGTTGTAATTTTGATGTTTATTGTTTAAAAATTCAAAACAGACTGAATATTTGTTTTGAAGGGGCTAACAACTAAAAAAGGAGAAATCAACTAATTTAAATTTAGCAAAATTCAAATTTCAAATTACCGTTAATTTATTTTCAATTTGAATCTTTAATGCATAAAATATGAATCATAATATCCTGCAATTTGAAAAAACTTTTAAGACATTATACATAGAAGCTATCAACTTCCATGAAATAACTACGTCATTCTTCCACCCAGAACATCCACATAACAATCAAACTTGTTGTTTTCCTAATAAAATGAACAAAATTATTAAGATCCAAAAACGAAAACAATCAAAATATTGAGATCAGCAAGAAACTATTTCAATTCCTCATAACCCAAAAAATCAACAGAAAAAATATTTTTTTTTGTACTCAACAATTTCTTTGTTTTTTATTCTTCGTTCTCATAATAAATTGAATGCTTAAAAACCGGCACAGCAATCTCAACATGCTTTGGCAATAAAAAGCACGCATAAAAGACGTATGTGGGTGGACAATCGAGCGATTAACAGAAAATTTTTAAAAGTGAGTATTTTTTTGGATGTGACTTTTGTGATGATTTCACATACATAATTCTTTGGTGGTTGCTGCTAACTTGATTCTTTTAGATGAAAATAAATGTTTTGCACACGCAACGAAAGGTGAAGAAAAAAAAGATTTTTTTTTACATTTTTGTGCACGGAACTACAGTGGAGAGGAATTTTATTCAATTTTCTTTATTTATAGAGCAGTTGGGAATTGATTCCTCGAATATTTTTCATATTCAATTTGCAGATGATTTCCCATCGGTGCAATTTTGCTTGATTTTCGACTTAAAGACTCTCAAGGTATGATTTTTTTTCTTCAAGCTTTAAATCTGACTTATTTTGTGGCTCTGGATTGTATCAAAATCTTGGATCAAAGGCATAAAAAATAACAATTCAATCTATCTGCGGAAGTGTTTTTATTAGCACAATTTTGAATATTTCTTTACAATCTCAAGTGGCTATTCACTTGACCATCTGCAGCAAGCTATTGATGTCAGTTCCCATTCATATAAAATGACTGAGTCTATATTCAAAGAATTGGAACCCCGCAAGCATCAGAAATCCATAAAATGTGCTTATTATTCGTGTGCATGCAGAATAACTTTAATATTGAGGTAGGTGTATTGGAACTGCGTCAATTGATTTTATTCACGGAAATTCTTCTCATTTTGATGAGCAGGATGTGACACATTTTACACGCGATTAGTATAACTTATTTTCGGTCAAATCGAGTCTCATAAAATGATTGAATTTGTTTCCAATTGAGTGACATTTGTTTTAAATGTCAACGAGCTTAACTTGAAACCCCGACATGAGTCTATTGTTAATTTTTTTTTGTTTCACAACTCCACACTTGACCTTTTCCATTCACATGATATCAGCCTACGGTACATTTATTAATAAATCATCAGCAATATTATTTTTTCCTGTTCTCGACTCCTTCGATGTCTATCTTTATATCTTTATCATTGCTAGCCAATTAAGTGTCAATGAAACTTTTTAATATTTTTTTTTTTCTGCAAGGATTACTTCATGTCATGATTATTATTTTTATCTGATTGTGAAATGGTCCACAAAAGTGCGTGGGTGAAAATTTATTTTGCAACTTCTCTTTTACTACCCTACACCTATGACCGAATGGAGATTAAAATTAACTTTCAATGTATGTACTTATTAATCAATAAATCAAATGTGTCAAAATCGCTTAATAAGTGCTTACTAGTCAATTATTGCTGTATGACTTTTTTTCATGAATTTTATTATGGTAGTTTGATTGGATTATTGCTGATTATTGCGAAATGTAAGGAAAGTGAAGTTTTAGGAATGATTTATAGATTTTTGCATTTTCTACTAATTTTTTTTTAAAATTAAACTAAAAAAAATTAACCGAAATTTTAAATTCAAATAATATTTATTTACAACATAGTTGTATGCCCCTTCATATACTGTTTTTCAACCTTGACAATGAAAAACTCTCACAAAAGTAAGATCATCAGAGTGAAAGCTGCACAGATGGTCAACTTTCAAGACAATATGTTGCTAAGCTATTTAAAAACTTTCAGAAACTACACAAAACTTGATGTCATAAATCTAAAATTCCTCAAAAACTTCAACAACAAAACATCTTTTTACAAATATCAATTCCAATAAAATTAATCGACATAATCAAGCTCTTAATTCCACCTTAATTGATGAAAATAGTGTGATTATTAAGATATAACTGCCACTATTAATCACTATTATGACTCTATAGAATAATAACAAATAATAAGAAATTAAATCTACAACATAAATCCATTCAAATTGCAAGTAACAAGTATCAAGTTACAAAGCGAAGACATAAAATATTTAATTACAGATGAAAAATAATGATAAATGTCTTGAAAGCTGATCTCTCATGTGTGGGTATGAGCGACATATAGACAATCAAAACGAACTGCTTGCCTCCGCCATTACAAATGAAAACTGTTTAAGGTATCATAAACAAAACAAAGCAGAGATATATAAATAATAATAATGTGAATATAATACGAAAATGCGATGATCATTCAGAAGTCCAATTCATTTAAAATGATTGTTAATTTGAAATTAATATATTTAAATGAGATTTTAATTAAAATGCTAATTTTGGATTTTGCTGTTGCTAATGTTTTCGTCCCGCGCTAATTTTTTTTTTTTTTGCTCGAGTAATTTTTTTGTGAATGCATAAATAAATGTCTAGGGAGAGATGACTTCTTGCCAATGATGACCTTAAGACTCTCAAAATAAATAAATTTAAATTTTGCCTTAATGTTACAATGCAGATAAAAAAAAAAAGTGGACGAAACAAAAAAAAAAATTTTTGAAATGAAAATGGCACTGGACTGTCTGTGACAATTGCAGAAAGAGATGTAAATAGCATTTATAATTTAGCTGATGCTATAAATGGACTTATTTATCAGCAATATAACAGCATCAGACAGTAATACAGTGAACATCAATTGAATATCAATAGTCCATAAATGGATGCGTCGAATTGCTGTTTTATTTATTTATGTTTTTATCTCAAAATTGCTCACGAAAAAAATTAAATTTTTATTTTTATTTTTTCAACATCTGAATGAAAACAATACGCCGTTGTTTTATGGCTGATATCATTGTAATAAAAAATCGCAAAAGCTTCTTATTAAAAACTTTTTTCCTAGTCAATAAAATAGGAAGTTTGTGGAGTTGGTTGTAAGATGAATGAAGCGATTTTTGTGCTGGAACTAAATGAAATGACATAATGAACTAAATAAGGATTTACTCAGAGTTGTGGTTCGAATCCCATCAAATTTTAAATCAATTTTTCTTAAATCTACAGTCTATATTCCTCAATAATAAAAAACCATCGAAAAATCATCAAACTTAATCAAAATCTGACTCTGATTCCCAATAACTTTCAAATTAGACAGTTCAACCCTAACAGACAAAGAGCATGCTCTTGTCTAGAGAGCATGGTCGAGAGAACGGTTTTTTAATCAACTCCCAAGATCCCGCTATTGAGCGGGCTCTTTAGCGTACTCAAACCAAACTCTTATGAAGCAATACTTGCATGCAAGTTTTTTTAACGTACTCTTTTTCATACTCTTAAGAGTATGCTCAAGAGAGTACGCAAAAAACATGCTCTTTAATGAACTCTTAAGAGCACGCTAAATTTTTGCTTGTTTTATACTTCACAAGCGTTTGCAGAAATTACTATTACAAGAGCTAAAATTTTCTGTATGGAAAGTTTAAATTTGTTTTTTGTTGAATTGAATATATCAATTTCGAAAGGCAATAGGACAGCAAAGAGATGATAGGAATTTCATTAAAACACCCTCGGTTTAAGGTTCAAATCTTCAAAATCACATAAACAAGAAAATATAAATATCTTAAGAGCGTGCTCAAGAGTATGCTCTTCTGAGCATGAAATTTTTTTTTAATTTTTGTAAAAATAAAGTGTGCTCAGTAGAGCTTACTCTAAGCATGCTCTCAAGATTCACTTGCATGAAAAACTTGCAAGCAAAAAAAAGCGAGCTCTCGAGATGTTCTTTCTGAGGTACCGTAGAGGTCCTTTTGTTTATATGAAAGAGTACGCTAATTGAGTGAGCTCTTTTAAAAAAAATAAGACTTAGAAAGCATGCTCTGAGCATACTCTTTGTCTGTTAGGGCAAGTGACAAAATCGAAATTGATTCTCTATCGCCATTAATTATAATATACAACAAAGTGCTAAAACCCTCTCATAAAATTGAAAGTCATATCGATATTACATCATTGAATCTAGTCTATTATAGCAAAAGATTTATATTCATGACAAAAATATCTTTAGAAGCTTGAAATCATTTTTCATCTCATTCTGCGGTTTCTCTTCTGATTTTTTTTATTTATTTTATTTGTATAAATATTGTGTATTATTTCTTTTTTCAATAATAAAAAAAAACCTTAACAAAATATAAAAATTCAATAAATAAGAAAAGAGAGAATGATGATGTCACCATTCGACCACTTGAATATATCTTATTTCAATTTGTTTACCTCCTTTTCTTGAATTTCTTGGCTTGCAAAAAAAAAATATGCATAAAGTAAATTTAAAAATGTTTACAACTTTCGAGACAAAGTGGACCATTGAAGTGGGCTTTTTGCATGGAGTGTGTGGTAAGCTGTTTGGATTTATTTTAGGTTGAATGGATTATGTGTAAATATTTAAAGAAAAGCATGTTGAAATAGAAGTTCGTGGAATTTTAGATAAATTTAAATGCTACTTGGAATATTGTTGAGTGATATGAACTTAAAATAAATCAAGTTGTAAGGAATTGTTATTGAGTGCCATGAAGTAAGTATTTTAAAAATAGATATTTTTAGATTTTCTAAAACTAATCAAAATAAATCAATACAATACAGTATTCAAAAGTTTTGAAATTCTAAAATTCTTTATTTTGAACCAACAATCCATAGTTCAAATCCATTCGAATCTTAGTTTTCACGACTCTCAGTCTGGATTATCACTTTTTGAGAATGTCACCCGAAATTTACTAAGCCCACCACATCCCATAAATTTAAAAACCAGATGCGCTTCAACACCCGCCAAAAAATTAAATCAAACTTATTTAAAACCAGATTATTCATTGAATGAAATAATTCCACGTGTGTGGATCTATAAACACACAATATTTCTGTGCGATGAAGTAGCATTCAGCGGTTAGAGATTAACAGAATTTGTTTATACAAAAATAACAAAATTGAATTAATTTTTTTACTCATCGACCTTCAGATCTGCATTTTTAAAAAAATATCAAAAATATAAACAATGCAGTAAGCGTATGAATCATACGACGATAATATAAAGTAAAGTATCTTTACACATCATGATGATCAATAAATTTTGTTATTCCGCTCATGTTATTTTTTTTTTGTGTATCGCATGAACAAGAAGAAAATGAGAAAACATTACATACAACACAACACAACATCATCATAATCTCCAATAACAGACAAGTCCTTTTAAGGGGCTTGTCATGTTTGATTTAAGTTAATTCATCAAATAGACAATATTAGACTATTGATTGATTACGCTTAATATGTTTATGGATTCAAATGACTTGGATGAGAGAGACAACAAAATATAAATTTATTGCTAATGTGCTTGTCACAAGTATTGCAATTAACAAGTAAAGTAGGTTTTGAAGAATTTCTTGCTGTTGCTCTCGTACATATCAGGTGTATGGATGTGTGGGAAAATTTTATTCAAGAATTTTTTATTTAAAAGAAGAAAAGTTGTTGAAAGTAGGAATATGATAATTATTTGTTGAATAATCTAGATTTTTTTTATGTAAAACTGCATGTTGGAGTTTTGTTATGAGAGGTGTCGATTAGGAAGTTTAAATTCTTTGAACAAGAACAAGACGATACAAAAAGTTCAAGACGATGACATCAGTGACAAAAACTAATTAGCTGATTTGCATAAATTCTTTCGTTCTTTTTTTCTAATCCTAATAAATATTGTACGACAAGGTTTGGCCATTTCAAACTAGGTAAGTTTTTTCTGATTTTAATAAGGAGCTAACTTCAAGTCATACTAACTTTAAGTTGGAACCAACTTCAAGCCATTTTAGCTTTAAGTTGGAGCCAACTTCAAGTCATACTAACTTTAAGTTGGAGCCAACTTCAAGTCATTTTAGCTTTAAGTTGGAGCCAACTTCAAGTCATACTAACTTTAAGTTGGAGCCAACTTCAAGTTATTTTAGCTTTAAGTTGGAGCCAACTTCAAGTCATACCAACTTTAACTTGGAGTCAATTTTAAGTCATAATAGCTTTACTAAAGCCTCTTTCATTTCAGATATTTTTTTATTTGTTTACATTTAGAACTTTTAACCAGAATTTTTAAGAATAATTTCTAAAACAACTCCAGAATCATGAAACTAAAAGTTTCTAATCACAGATGGCCGTAGAATGATCTACATACAATGTAAAGCTTGATAAAATACCAACAACTCTGAAGACGTAACGGTTTTCCTTATTTTAGTACAAAATTTGAAATAAGGAATTTTTAGTATTCCTTATTTTAGTACATCTTGTCCGTTAAATTTTTAGAGACAAAATCTCTGAAAATTGTGCTTAATTCTGAATTTTTTCAATGTTCAAGATAATTAATGCATAGAAAAACATTATTTTAAGAATACAAGCAAGTATCAGCAGTTAAATATAGCGAAAAAGTGGTTAAATTTTATCCAAATAAAATTTCATTTCTTATAATTGTATTAGTGTGTGAATGTATTTGTAATTTTCTTAGAATTGTGTTTTGAAATTTTTGTTGAATTTTATAATTTTAATGTTTTTAAATGAAAGAATGCTTAAAGATAAATCATAATAATTAACTTTTTCATGTGATAATTCTTTAAAATGAATTTAATTTTATGATTTAATCCAAAAATGTTTCCTTGTGTGTGTAAATTTTTCGAACACACAAATAATTTAAATTCAAAAATTTGAACTAAATAACGGAAATTTTTGCTCTTCAGAGTTGTTGGATAAAATATTCTAACTTGTATAATCAAACTAATCGCTGTTTTCAAGGATATTTTTAAATACACACAAGGCTTGAGTGAAAAAAAATCAATTTTTATCTCCTTAGCATTATCGAAATAAATTTTCGTTCATTAAAACTTTGCCGTAAAAGGCTTCAAATTGCACGACTTTGTTGTTTATTCACAGCAATTATTAGAGCAACATTGTGTGTAATGGGAAATTAATTGTACCTGGTGTAGCTTGACGATAATCGCCAAGAATACAGTCTTCACCACGAGCACATCTGAATCGTCTGTTTTCAGTTTCTCCTACTGAACCAGGAAGGAACATTGATAGAATTGCTACATCTTCATTATTATCTTTAGCACGTTGAATTCTTTCAGCACCGACGGTTTTGGTGCGCAAATGAAGGCGCGATTTTAAATCACCAGCAAGAATATCAGCTGACATATTTACACTGTTTTAATGATCAATTTAATTTGTGTCTACAAACTTCTTTTTTTCTTTTTAACTATTATTTGACGATAAATTTTTTTAGCACTTTTTTTTCATCCACTCAATTCTCGTATATATTTGTTTTGTGAATAAAGAGTCACTTCACACTCATTTGACATTCAAATTAATAAGCAGCTTTAAAAATTTTTAAATCACGCAAAATGAAAATTTTTTACGGTGTCTTTTGAAATGCAATTCACTTTGAAAGTTTATTTTTTATTATGACAATTTAGAGAGTCTAATTTATCAATGAACATAAGGTGCTTTCCAATCAATTCAATGAAATGTTTTTAAAAAGTAAGATGATTTAGAGAAATTCAAAGAAATTCCCACACTCTTGAGAATTCATCCAAAACTAACAATTTTGAGGCACCAAATGTGATACAATTATTGATTTTATTATCGATCAAAGTGAATTGCAATTCTGACATCCATCGATTCACACAAAATTCCTTAGAACTTTATTAAAACAAATTGAAACATACACGAAATTCTGGCAAAATTCTCAATAATTTCACTCGAAATTGCCCAAGAGAATTCATAAATTATTTAATCAAGCCCAACTCTTTCACTGCCTTAAAAACAATAATAAAACCGATTTATTTCAGTTTCGTGCTGCCGCAAGTCAGTAATAATTTTTTTTTCTTTTCTCTCTCGCGCGCGTTGTAACTCGCGGAATGTTTATTTGTTACTGGAAGCAAAAATTTACTATACAATTTTTTATGAAAATTCAAAACGCTCTCAACAAATGTGAGTGAATGGCAATGTCGATATTTTACATTTCCAGGCAGAAAGAAAAGAGCGAGAATTGCGGAGGGGTGACTTTAATTCTAGTTTTTTTTGTGCTGTTGTTCCATTTGTGTATTTAATTCATAAATATACACAGACATTGAAAAATATTAAGTTTAGCAAAGGTAAATATTGTCTGCAGCTTTTTTTGCGCACTTCCATCATCAATAAATTTATTTATTCAATGAACATAGCGCGACAGAAACAATAACGAGGAACCGTAAGAACGTACAAATATGAGAAATGTAAAGTCATCTGGTAATGTCAATTCTAAGTCAATGTTCTATCAGCAGTTTGCGTTTTACAAAGTAATTTCACTTTTAATGGCATTCAAATTAAGGAAAATTATATGATATAGCACTTCGGGAATTAACATGAAACATGATATTCTGTTGTTTTGCTTGACTTTTTTTTCTTCTTCCTCGATCTAATTTCTTTTATTGCTTTCGATCATCGTTCTTTATTATAAACTGTCATAAAAATTAATATCACTTCTATTCATAGTAAATTGAAGTCATTTATGGATTGGATTGAAGGAATTTACGTTTTATAGGATGCTTCTTTTGTTGTGATATAGATTGTTGCTCTTTTGTTTTGTTTTTGTTTCTTATTGTTACTAGAATGAGGATTACAAATTGTTTTTGCTTTATAAGTATGTAATGAATTTTGAAAGGTTTCTTATTGCAGTTTTAACTTCTAACTAGCTTTTTTACTAGTTCACTGATTAAATAAATCAATCTTATAACTAAATGATGTTTATTGTTCAAAGTTTATAAACAGACTGAATTTTTGTTTTACAAAGGGGCAAACAACTATTTATATAACTTGAAATTCAAAAGAACGTTATTTCAAGCTTACTAATTACTTGTAATGATTCTCAAAATTCTTCATACATTTTAGTAGCTCAACATAAGTTAATGACATCTAATGTCAGTCAGCCATTCAAAAGCTCTTAGTCATTATCTAACCAAATCAACCTTAATTACTTCCTCAAAAAATCCCCTCTAAATACTGAATGAAAATCCAATACACTAAATATAGCAAAAAAGAAGTAGAAGAACTTCCAAAACTTACTAAAAATCTCACAAAAAAACTACATTCATGAATTTCACTGAATAAAAGTTTTTCATAAAATTTTATTAGCATCACACGTGGTGGAATCTCTCAATATTGTTCAACATGTTTTTCTTTATTCTATTCTTTTGTCTTTTCCTCGAGTCACTACTTCTTGTGACTTTTTCTCTCGCTTAGACATTTTGTCTCTTATATCAAAGTTACAAAACGAAAGCTTTTTGATCACTTTCTTTCAGACACACATATGTAGTGGATGTTCGTGACTTCTTTCATGTGTGTATGTTTTTCTTCATGAATGAATTTCTATTTTTATAGCTTGTTTTGTCACATATTACAGCAATAATCTATGGCTTGCCGATTGCAAGAAGAATGAAACGGAAAATAAAGAAGAAAATATTGAATAGAAGTAAATGTGATTTTTTTGTCAATATGTATCCTTACAGACATATTTCTTCTGTTCAGGATTTTGACATTGAACGAAGTCGGCATTGATTGTCAGAGAAATGTTTACCGATCTTTATTCTTTTTTGGGAAGAGAATTTATGAGATTATAAGATGCTGAATCTAAATTGCGACTATTAGAAAAAAAAGTCTTTCATTGTCTGACGTCATCCTGTCAATTGGATCAATTGTCGATTCCAATTCATTTTATTATACTCAAGTATCATCTTATGGGATGACTAAAGAGCAACTTGATAGTTCCATAATATTTTTATTCAGCTGTACATAAATGGATGCTTTTACTATAATGAATGTATGTATGTCAATTCTTCAACACATCCAGTACATGCATGAATAGCTATACTTGATGTGAGTAGGCGAATGGACTTCTTCTATATATTCAATTCAATTACATCATGTTAATGCCTATCTTCGGTCATAATGGACTCTTCTTGTTGCTCATTCTTGTCTTCTTAGACTTTAAAAAAATTTTATTTTATATTTTGTTGTTATTAATACATGAGCGAACAGATCATCATGAATATTGAAATATTCAATGGATTGAGAAGTTGGAAGTGGTTGGGTTTTGTGGATTGAAGCGCATTTTTCATTGAATTTGAATTTGGATCAAATTTGAAGGATTCATGCATGTATATCCTTTGAATTTATTGAAATTGATCAATTTTGTATTCTAAATCACTAAAATAACATCTGTTAGTTCCTAACCTTAAAATTTATAATCCAAAGCTACTCTAGCCTTGAAATCAAAAATAATTATCAAAATGCCCCAAAATCTTTGCAAAAATTCACTCAAGACAATTCTTTTCCTCACACTGTGCTGAACAAATGCGTTGGCCAGCTGTTAAATCGATATTCTTCAGTCCGATCGTCAGAAATAAAAACTAAATGAATTAATAGCAATAACAATCAGTTTGTGTTTAAAAAAATAATCCGGGTCAAGGGGTGGACACTCCCGCAAACTTGCGGTTTTACAAGTTTCACAAGTTTTTTCATACAAACTTGTGGTTTACAAGTTTTTCATATGAACTTGCAAGTTTCACAAGTTTTTTTCAAATTTTTATTTCTAAAAAAATTTAAAAATGAATAATTTTTAATAGATTTTCTTGTTAATATCCTGTTAATAGTATTTTTATGACTTTTACATCATTTAATCACATTTTACTACATTTTTCTAAAAAAGAAGACGGAGTTCAAAATTTATTTTTTCGTTCCATATTTCATTTTTATTAAAAATTAAATGCAAAAAAATGTTAAATCATACCATTCAATGGCCTCAAAGCAAAATTTTGTATTTTTAAAAATGATTTTAGTTAAAACAACTAGTTATGGAGAAGAAAATTTTTACTTTGTTTATTTTTTCATTTTTTGAATTTTTTTTTTCCTATCCAGTATTGAAAATCTCTTTTTGAATTATTAGAAAAAATGATTTCCAAATGACATATGTCCTATAAAACCATCACGCAAACAAAACCCTTTTCAAAACTGATTTTTCAAAATTTATATTTTTGGTAAAAATATCTAATATTCAAGCTTCTTCAAACTTGAAGAATTTATATATATTCTGTTAGGGAAGTTAAAAAGTATGCCATGAGACAAAATTAAATCTAATTTTATTAAGGTTCTGGATAATATTTTTTGGAAATAAAGCCATTTCTGTTGTCAGAAATGCACAACTTCTTTCTCCATGCAAAAATTATTTAAAATCAAAAATTTTTGTTGTTAGTTGGTTGTTAGTCAAATTTTGATTTGGCGATTTTTTTTTTAAACATTGCAACCCTTTTGCATTTTTTCCCAGTTTTAAGAATTTATTGCACAAAAAAACATATTTTTTGGAAATATCAACTTCTGAGTTTAGAAATTTTTTAAACTTAATTTATAGCTTCTTATTGAGCTAGGCTTAAAACTTATTTTTTTGTTTAAAAACAATTAAAATTGCGGATTTTTGAATAAAAAAATTATTTTAAATTTTTTAAAAACTTGTGGTTTGCAAGTTTTTTCTAAGTAAACTTGTGAAACCACAAGTTTTACACAGAAACTTGCAGCAATATATGAAAACTTGCAAAACTTGCAAGTTTTTGGGAGTGTCCACCCCTTGATCCGGGTATTGTAGTAATGCACAACGGGTTTCTTAAAATAGCAAAATTGAATATAAATCATGAAAATTATATCCAGTGTAGTATTATGACGTTGATAAAGAGGACTGGATGAGAATGAGAAGAGTTGTCTATTCATTCATATCTGAAGCTTCTTTGTCGCGTGTAAGAATTTTTTTTTTAGTTCCTCAATTTGTCTTTGTAGAATTTTTTTATTCAAAGAAAATCTTTTGGGGATTTAAGCTTAGCCCAGAGATCGAAGCCGACATTTTCGGCTTATTTCATTTTTTACACTTTTTGATAAAATAAAGCTATCTACAAAGTATTTTAGATATTCTAACTATTCTTTGGGTCATTTTCTATGATTCTGAGTCATATTTGTAAAGATTAGAAGTGTATTAAGCTCAAAATTTAACTTCTAAGTTTGTTAAGCCGAGAAATAAGCCGCGGCTTATTTTTCGGCTTAACAAACTTAAAAGTTAAATTTTGAGCTTAATACACTTCTAATCTTATCAAATATGACTCAGAATCATAGAAAATGACCTAAAGAATAGTTAAAATATCTAAAATACTTTGTAGATAGCTTTATTTTATCAAAAAGTGTAAAAAATGAAATAAGCCGAAAATGTCGGCTTCGATCTCTGGCTTAGCCTAAACATGATATATGGACTGCTATCTATCTGATCTGTCAATCCATTCAGTCGCATTCTTCAATCCGTTCACGTTCAAATATTTTTTCAGTCTTTTTTCCTTCAAACAATAACTTCAAAGAAGTCATGTGAATGTGAGAAGAAGTGAGACTTGGAGTAGAACAGAAATTTTTGGCAAGAAAAAAAAAGGTTTGTGGGTGTAAAGATGATTTGTTTCACTGAATTCTCTCATTTTCTTCTTCATCATCTCGGGTATGATTAACGCATAGCATTTGGTAATGAAATAAAGAAAAAAAAACGGCGAAGATAGAAAGAAAAAGAATCAGCGGAGAATAATGAGGAATACTTTATTTTTATGAGATATCGCTAGATTTCCATTACTCCAGAAAATGGAAACTTTACATAGAATGGCAAGAAGAAAAAATGAAGATTGTGTAGTAAAAAAGACTCTTATCTATCATTTCATGGAGAGCAATGGTGGGATAGAAATTGATGACCCACAGATATCTACATCTTTTACATAATTATGGCTATCATTCAATTCTTTATCTTATTCTCTTCTGTTACATGCTATCACTTTATGTAAAATCGATGTCGAACAAAACAATTTCTCCCCTTAGATTATTGGACATGATGTAAAAATAATCATCGTTATTATTTGTAAAGTAAGTGATAAAAAAGACGAAAATAGAATTGAATATTTTTCTTCGTGTAATGTGATTTAAGGAGGGTTTTAGGATGACTGGGCTGTTTTGTTGGTAGTAAAAGTGAAGGTCGTGTTTAGTGATTTGTGGATTTGAATTTTAGAGGTTCTGATGTTGAATATTTGAGATTACATTATGTAAAAATAAGATTTTTTACATCAAAATTTGACCAATTAAGAAATTGTCTGTGGATGTTGAGCTTAGAGGCTTAAGCTTCAAAATTGCTCAAAATGCTTCAAAATCTCTGAAATATGTCAACCAAAATCACAATAACGAAAACATAAAGACGAATTCGACAGCTTTCCATAAAATAAATGAAAAAATGCTTTAAATTGAAATTTCAACAATGTTTACATGAAGGCATGCAAAACATGATGAAAGTAGCAAATACATCAACAACAACAACAACATTACACCTTCATAAACACTTTACGATCATTACAAACTTGTTGCTTTCAATTGCATGACAGCTAAAGTCATAGAACTTAACGGTGATAATATTATTAAAATTTACATAAACTTTTTCGTCATGGAAATGGAAATAAAATTAATTAATGACCAGCAAAATAAAAACTACATGAAGAGAAGGTCATACACGAGTTATACAAGAGTTGCTACTACATTGTGGGAACTACGCCAACACAAGATAAGTATGAGAGAAATATTAACTTTTGGAATCAGACAAAAAAAACTAAGAACTAAGAGCCATCTCTTTCATAAAAGCAATTTCGCTAGCTTATTATTATTATTACTAGTTTTTTTTCTTCTAAAGAATATACATCATCAGAAACAAACATTGGAGATGAGAATCGTGAAGAAATAAATTTTTTGGCACAAGTCCAAAGTTTTTTTTTTTTTTTATTCTTTTGGGGAAGTCAATTTTTAGCGCAGTTTCGCAGATGTACACAGAGGATTATTTTCATTTTTTGACAGATCTCATGAATGGTTTGCAGCTTTTTTTTACAATTTAATTAACAAGTGTTGAAATTAATTGCTGTTAAATGGAGCAATTGTTTAAGCAATAAGTAATTAAATAACGAAAAATTGATAAACAGACAGTTTGGAAAATCCTCTAGAATCAATGTCTTGATGCATCTGCCAAGTCCATATATCATAATTTTATCGCTTCAATTACTTTTTGTGCTTGCTGTATTTATTTCTATAAAAAAATCTGTTTTTTTTTCGAGGGATTTTGGCCAAACAAATTTTTCGTGAAATGTGTCAAAAAAAACTTCCTTTTGTTGACATTGCAATTAATTGACTGTGGCAGATTAAGTGAATCCTATCCAATCTAATTTTCTAAATCCAGAAATTCAGATTTCCTATTAAAAAATCTTCAACCTTCCTTAAAAATCTTTGTTCCGTATGATGATAGAAAATCCATTACTAGACACCATATGATGGCTAAATACATTAATAATTTCCATAAAACTATCATAAAAAGTGCCATGTGTTTGAGCAATCAGGCAAAACATCCACAGACTACCATTAAAAATGAAAAACTATTCAATTTATTTTTATTCAGCCCTATGAGACTGAAAAGTAGGTTCAAAATTTTGCAACATTCAAATGTTGGTCTTATACTTGAAAAATTTGCATTGAGGATAAATTCAAGTCTATAAAAAGAGAGCTTTTTTCATTCAATATCGATTCCATCAAATCAATTCCTTTCAATTTCTCTGACACTGCAAAAGCATTGACATTCTGTAAATATTTATCCTTTCAAGCTAAATCAAATCAACTTTTGCTCTTTTTCTCGTATTATATACTTTGTGTATTTTCTTGTATAGCGTCAGTGCTAATATCAAATTATTTGTAAATGAATTAGTTTATTTTAACTATAAATTAATTATAGATGAATGGCAGTCACAATATTGTAGACACTATTTCTTTGAGGAAGAGGTACTGAATTTATGATCTAAATGTCTTTTGATCCTTCATAGAAAATTAACTTTTTTAAAATCGAATTTGTATTTTTTTATCTGATTTTTAAGTTTTTTGAGGGCATTGAAAACAGACGTCTTCTGTTTGACGTGCTACGTATGTAAAAATTAATTATGTTCGGTTCTTGGTGAGAGAAATGACTAGAAACAATTTTCAAAATGATGATAAAAGAGTTTGGCACAGTTTCGTCGTTTTTTCAATAATGTAGGACGAGATTTGTAAAATTGGAAATTTACTGATAGAATTCCACTCATTTCCATCAAAATTTTTAATTAAACTTTTCCCCAAAGAGCTTAAATTACTCACCAGCACGGAAAACTTCACCGCATCCATCACACCTTGATGCAAATTGCGAATCATAGCAATTTCCACAGTAGATCTTATCAGTTTTTGATCCAAATTGCTTGTCAACGAGTGAAACGCGGCACATGTTGCACAAGAAGCATGCTTCATGCCAATGCTTGTCTTTGTAGCTCAAATCCTGTTTGGAGAAATGTTAAATTTAAATTTAATAAAATTTGAATTTTTAACGGTTATCATAACTTTGAATTTTCCACAGTTTTCATAGTTTTGAGTTCAAGATTAAAATAATTTAAATTTTTAAAGGTTTTCATAATTTTGAAATTTTCAAGATTTAAAAATTTCGAATTTTTAAAGTTTTTCATAATTTTGAATTTTTCAAGATTTAAAAATTTCGAATTTTTAACGGTTTTCAAAAATTCAATTTTTGAAAATTTTTAACAACTTTCACAAATTCAAATTTTTTAATTTATATCAATTTCAAAATCTTTTTTTTAAGATTTTTAAAGCTGTTTAAATTACTAAAATTTCTGAATACTTTTATCAAACAATGACTTTTATTGTCTATAAAATAATGGACTTTATTTTAGTTTATTTTATGTTCAATTTTCAATGCTACATCTTAAAAAATAAAATAAAATCAATCCTTTCACTATTCCATTAAAATCGTTTAAACTTTAAAATAAAACTCAATTTTGATTGAGGATGCAGCATTCAATAAAGCTCCATAAAAATAACAATAAAAAAAGTCTTACCTTGGAATCAATTCCAATGAGTGTACTACATTCCTCACAAGTGTTTGCAAATACACTTTCATAGCACTTGATACAGTATGGATGTTCATCTCTGAGAACGTAACGTTGACCGGTCAAGCTTTCATCGCAATTCCAGCAACAGAAATGACCAGAATGCCAGTCCTTTGACATTGCTTTTGTATATTCGCCACTGAAAATTAACTAAACAAAAAAAATACAATAGATGGGGAAAAAATTAATTAATTAATGTTATGGTTGATGCCATGATGAGATGCATAAAGCGGAAGAAATTGTAATGAGAGTTGAGCACAAGAAAATGAGAAAATAATTTTTCTTTTCGATGCTTGAATTATTGTCATTAATTTCCTTTTTGAATAAAAAATAATTTTTTATGAGGCACAAAAAAAAAACAAATTTTTTTAAGAATCTTCATAAATTTCTTGCTATATCCATTAATATTTTTCAGAACACAAAATTATTCGACAATGAAAGAAAAAAATCATTTTTTATGGACAGACACAGTGAAAAATTATTATTTCCCCATTTTTGTAGCATTAAAGCAAGCAAGCAAAAAATGCTGATTGATTCTGAATCCACTCAAAGGCCTTTTAAGGATGAGATCATGAGTCCAAATTTGTAATTCAACGAACCTTTAATTAACATACGGAATGATCAGAAGTAAGAGAAATCCATTCTCATTATTGATGATCTCGTTGTTGCTGAGCAGAAAGAAAGCAATGAACCGATAGACAATTTGTTGCCTGCCAAGATTTGCGGCATTTTTATATACATCCTTGGATATGCCGATTTTTATTATTTATGTGATGTCACTTTAATTTATTGGATGTGTAGGTTGTTATATCCTGGACATTTGACACTTAATAAAATTCATTGCTTTAATTCAGCATCTAGCATCGAATAATCCACCAATAAAAAGGATATTGATCCTTACTTCTGATCATTCTGAACTTGAATTTCACTCTCGATTTCCTCAATATTAACTTCCTTCTTTGATTTCTTAGACTTTTTAGTCTTCTTAAGATCAATAGATTGTACGACTTCAACGTCAGTCATTTTTATTTAATTTTTTTTTTTGTTCCTTTACGATTGGTTTCTTCCTGAACCGACAAGTTCAACTTCCCGCAATTGACTGAAGCAATGTAAAATTGTGAATGGAAATTTAATGAAAAACTCTCGTAACGGAAAAAAGCGTCTCGTGCGAGATATTTTCTTTTTTTTTTATTCTATAAAGCAAGATGAAAATAAAAAAATTTTCTTTTCTTTCTTTTACTCCCTTTTCAGCTTCGTGCTCTTTCCGAATTCTTATTTTTTTTTTGCTTATTATTGTGATTGTCCATGGAATATGTATGAAATGTACACGAAGTTTCATCTTCTCTTCGCGCGCGCTTTTTTTTCTTTCCTTCTTTTGATGAAAAGAAAAATAAAAAAAAATTGGAAAATCGGCTTTTTTGCATTATTGAGGAAAAACTAACGGTGGGAAAATTATTTTTTTAATTTTGCCGTGCCTTCATTTATGAAGATCAGAAATCTTGGTCGTAAATCTTTTTCTGACTCAGGTTTTGTTCATGAAAACTGATTATGTTTTGTATATTGATCAGTTTTTCTTGAAAGTTTTGTTTGTTAGATTTAGAATTAGTCAGAAGAGATCGAAGTTTAATTTGAGATGAAATCAGAAAATTAGTCAGAAAAGTTGTAAAAATTTATGATTTTTTTATGAACTTTTTGAAAGTTTTCAATATAAATTGGTTAACTGAAGTTCCTAGGAAACATAAAATTTTGAAAAATTGGTAAAACTTATGAGTAATATAAATACATTGTAGCTATCTAATTTGAAAAATAATACAGGGGGTCTTCGAATTGAATAGTTAAAATTTTCACATACAAAAATTCAAATTTTTGAATTTAATGGAAATTTTTCATACGTTTTGATTTCAATAAGATTTTTTGGAAACAAAACGGATTGTTTGAATTGATGACTCCCCTGTATTAAGAAATTAATTTTCAATGCTCAAAAAGTTTTAGGTATTATAAAATATAGTTTGCATTTCTTCAAAAAAAGGACACGAATAAACCAAAAATGTATTGAAAAAATTAATTTTACTTGATATTAAAAACTAAAAATTAGTAAAAGCCAGCAATAGCCCCAAAACTAAATTCAATTTCAGATTGATTAGAGAATGCTATTGAAATTTTGTTCATCATAGAAAATAAATAATTGTATGTTCTACAGTCAAGCAAACTTAGAGAAATTTAGACATGACTATGAGTCCTTGCATATTCAATTAAAACCAGAACACAATTTCCAGGTCAATATCCTCAAAACTGCGTCTCCAACCAACCCCTCATCATCAACAAGTCATCTCCTTTACTCCCCCCATTTTCTACTATATTTTGTATTTTTGTTTTTCAATTTTTTTTTTTCATGTTCGGCAAAAAGTACACATTCTGTCTACGACTGATTTCGTCATGAAAAAAAGAAAGAGAGATGTGTACTTTGTAGAAGCGGAAAAAACAGTGGTGCAGTGTGAACAACCACAAATTATCATGAAGAAAACAAAAAAAAAAGAAATGTTTAAAAAAATTTTTTTTTTTTTGAGGGGAAAAAATAAATGATGAAATCTGTTTTCAAATAAACTCGCAAACAAACTTAGCCGAAAAAAGAACAACATACATTTGGGATGGAAATGTAGAACAAATGTTCAGAAAAAAATGAGTATTGTTGAGTGACATAATTCATCAGGCCATTGCCTCATTACGAGTATTTTCAGTTCGGTAATTTATGAGTTTTTAATTGCAAAAGAAGTCTGTGAAATGTTTTGAGCACTAATATGCCATATGTGTTGAGTCATGAACGCAATTTAAGTATCAATTGATGTTATTGGATGTGATATCTACAAGATCTCATCAAAAAAATGTATGTCTTTGTCACATAGCATATCAATTTTCCACTCAAAAAATCTTTTACTACTTGCCCGGCAATTCTTTTTTAACTTTCATTCGTGTTCATGCTGTGTGTTTTTTTTTGCACACGGCACTTATAGATGATCTTATATTTTTTCGCCTTGTGATTTTTCACTCAATTTCTCAATAAATCCACGCAACATTTAATGTCCAAGCAGCTGTTTTTCTTATAATAATCTACTTTTGACTTTTCAACAACATTGGTCTCGTGTGAAATTTTCTCGTGTGAAACATTCAAGCGACTACTTTTTTATTATTTTTTTTTTATTTTTTTTTTTTTTTTATTTTTCCTCACATGCGATGACGACATTCGTAACTCAATTAATTGTTATGACCTCTTCTTTTATCTCATCTTGTTCTCGACAATAATTATAAAAATTTGCAAAAGAAATAAAAAAAAATTAATTAATTTGTTAAGACTACCTTTAAAATGTGGGTAGCTTAAAATCTACACACGCTGAGGTGATTTTAAAGTTGTGAAAAGTTTTTGGATTTACCTTTTTGAGAGATAAAAAAAAATATTTTTTTACTGACTTTTTTACGATGTTGAGGTTTGAGATGGAAAAATTTGAAATTTACATTTCTTGAGAAGTTTTTAATGCTGTTTGAGGTTTTTTTTTTTTTGTAAGGGTTTGATTTGTTTTATCTGCGGATGGAGGGATTTGCTTGTTTTTGGAGCTTTTTTTGAGACAGTTTGAGGTACTTATCAGAATGAGGGATAAGCTTTAAAAATTAAAAGTTTTATTAAGGTAAGGTTGGTTAAAAAAATGTCTAAAATATCAAAGAATAAAGTCAAATGTCAGAATTAAAATTTCTACTCAAATTGTGGTTGAAAACATCCTCTTGTTTAAAGGCATTAAAAAATTAGTTTTGGTTCATATAAATTTTACTTTTTGACAAAATTCGAACCTTTGATCATAAAACTAAATTTTAAGAATTTGGTATCAAACAATGAGACCACTACACCACTTGAGTCCATATCCTTTACTTTCTCAAAATGACTAAAAATTTATTTTAATTACTTTTATTTCGAAAAAGTTCAAGAAAATAAGTTCGAAAATCTCCCATGCAAATCGAAAAATTCAAATCAATCACATCTCGACAGTAACAAATTAATGTAGGAAGTAATAAAATTAATTACTGGAATAACTTTCTAGTAAGTCGTTAAATCGAAAACTTCTTGTTAACTTTTTGTTGTGCAATAATTCAAAAAAAAATCACCGATTTTATTCGTATTTTGTAATAAACGAGACTCGGGCTGTATTTTATTTGTTCCGCAATAAAATCAAAATATTTTTACTTTTATGACATAATTTTTTCAGAAAAGATTAAAGATGCAGACTTTCAGGTCTCAAAATCGAAAGAAAATGTGGAAAAAGTACCGAGATACTCGTGAAATCTCAAATGGTTGCTTTATGAGGAAATCCAAAAACTTTTTATCAACAAGATCCAGCAAAAATGATGATAAAAGCAAAACTTAAACGTGATTGAGGTTTTTTCCATCCAACTGGAAAAATTTATGCTAATTTTATCGTTCTAAACATAGAACTAAGCGTCAATGTGGAGGTTAATACATTCACACGTGTATAGATCTAAATGTATTATGAAATCTGCTCTATTATTTCGGATATATGACACTAAATGGTCTTTAGACTATAAAAATCCTTCAAGTTCAATGCTTTACTTACGAAAACAATGTGTTCTCATCTACATTTCTATCGATTTCCCTCATCATCTAGTCGTGCTATAAAATCTAATTTTCTGACACAAAAACAACAAATACCGTTTTGTGAATGAAAAGATTTTTTTTTGAGTCAAAACATTCACATCGATAATTTAAAAAGTTTATAGTCGTAACTTTTCTCAAACGATTAATTTCCTGTTACTTTAATGGCATCATATATTGAAAATTATTAATTGACCAAGAGACCTACAAAACTATTCAAGATATCCTTCGTCCTTCTAACTTTAATCTAGTGTTCGAAATACTCTTAAAAATTTTGAAGAGCAAAATTCAAAGGAGTTTTTAATTTTCAAAAACTCCTAAGATTTTTTTTCTCAAGAGCAAAATTCTTTCATTTTAATTTTGCTCTTGGAGCAAAATTTTTAATTTTACTCTTAAATAATTTTGCTCTTAAAATAATTTCGCTCCTAAATAATTTTGCTCTCGAATTTGGGAGTGAAATTAAAAATTTTCCTCTTCTAAAAAGGAGCAAAATTATTTTACTCCTCAAGGAAAATTTATGGTAAAATCTTCATATTAATTATTAAGACCAGTTGTCTTAATATCCAGTGCCAAAAATGACATGAGTTTGTTACTTTTGGTTTGAAGCTGCAGTAAAGGCATGAAATTGTGCTTCAAACATTTGGAAGTAGTTCCTTTTCATGGATTTTCATAGCAAAATTCTTAATTTGTTTGAAAATTCACAGAGAGGATGAAAACATTGATGAAAGTGATATGCCATTACAAAATTCAGCTAAAAAGTGAAAGTTTTGAGCATTTGGAAGTGCGGAACTGACTATATCCAGTGCCAAAAACTTCAAAAAACTTTATTTTCCCAAATTTTGATCCTGATTCTGTTTTTAAACATTTGTAAAAAATGTGTGGAACCGACCACTTCCAATGCTTCTAGCATTGTTTTTGTTGCTTTTATCGACTCTAGAAGGTCCAAAAACCCTAATAGCCCTAAAAAGTGTTTAAAAAGTTACAGTTCTTCATGACAAAAATCATTTTAAACATCCAATTTATTGATAAAATAATATTTATTAGAATTTCATGGGATACTGCTGATTTTTAGATCACTTTTTAGGGCTATTAGGGTTTTTGGACCTTCTAGAGTCGATAAAAGCAACAAAAACAATGCTAGAAGCATTGGAAGTGGTCGGTTCCACACATTTTTTACAAATGTTTAAAAACAGAATCAGGATCAAAATTTGGGAAAATAAAGTTTTTTGAAGTTTTTGGCACTGGATATAGTCAGTTCCGCACTTCCAAATGCTCAAAACTTTCACTTTTTAGCTGAATTTTGTAATGGCATATCACTTTCATCAATGTTTTCATCCTCTCTGTGAATTTTCAAACAAATTAAGAATTTTGCTATGAAAATCCATGAAAAGGAACTACTTCCAAATGTTTGAAGCACAATTTCATGCCTTTACTGCAGCTTCAAACCAAAAGTAACAAACTCATGTCATTTTTGGCACTGGATATTAAGACAACTGGTCTTAATAATTAATATGAAGATTTTACCATAAATTTTCCTTGAGGAGTAAAATAATTTTGCTCCTTTTTAGAAGAGGAAAATTTTTAATTTCACTCCCAAATTCGAGAGCAAAATTATTTAGGAGCGAAATTATTTTAAGAGCAAAATTATTTAAGAGTAAAATTAAAAATTTTGCTCCAAGAGCAAAATTAAAATGAAAGAATTTTGCTCTTGAGAAAAAAAATCTTAGGAGTTTTTGAAAATTAAAAACTCCTTTGAATTTTGCTCTTCAAAATTTTTAAGAGTATTTCGAACACTACTTTAATCAGATTTTTTTTTGGGTCGAAAACAAAATTCTTCTGGAAGTAATTCATTATAAGACTTTTGGTATTTTTGCTATAGATTAGAAATGAGAGGAAATGGGGAAATTAGAAATATTATTATGGACATACTTATTTTATCTACTTAGCAGAAAAAATCTTTCTATTTATCTTTGTAACTGTCTATTCTCATATTTCTGAAGAGGTATAAAATGATTGTCATTAATTTTCTATAATTTGTCTACTAGACACTTGAATTGTCTGTTTATAATGATGGTTTCCAAGGTTTGTGATGCGATGATTGAGATAAATGAATTTAGGCATATAATTTTGAGGATTTTTGGATCATTTTATTTTTTTATATATTTTTTGGCATTTGATGCTAACTTCAAGTCACTTAAAAAGCTAACTTTAAGTTATTACTTCACATTTTATGACGCCAACTTCACTCAATACAACATTTTAATATTAAAAGACAAAATTGAGCAAATCAACAGCAAAACCCAAACCTTGAAGTAAAATGTCACATCAAGGTGCTTTCCTGCAAGTAATCCACTGTTTTTATAGTCAATATTAACTTTAAATCCCTCAAAAAAACATTCCCAACAACCAAATGCGTCTCAAAAAATCAACAACAATGAAAGGTAACATAGCTCTACCCCGTACCAAATTCTCATTTACTCGACAAAACAAAAAATAATCAATTTTAAATAGAATTGCTTTCGTCGAAAGTACGAAGCATTTGTTTATATTCACATGCTGGCATGACATTTAACAGTTAAGAGCCGCTTGGCGAAAAGTGTCAAAGAGAAAACTTCTGTCATTAAAAATAATTTTTACGCTCCTGTGGCGTCTCCTTACATTGCAAATAAAAAATAATAATAATATTTTGATTCTATTTTTGGGGCCACTTTGTTGGCACGAAACGAAAACAAAAGTGAATTAAGATGAAATGATGATGATAAAAAGAAGTTAATTTTATGATAATTAAAACTAATTTTATTGTCGTTTCCTTGTTTTTAAAAAAACCTCAACTAAAAAAAAATCTAAATGAAAATGCTGAAAATATTTTGAATGCTCAAAATTTTCATGTTTTGAATTTTAAATGGGTTGTAAGGAAATTCTGACAATATGATACGCATAATTACGGTTATACTGTCTGTAGTACGAATAGAAATTCTTTAGAAAATGTTTATGGTAATTTTTTTAGTGATTTTCTTTTGAACAAAATTCTATCTCAAAGATGTATTTCGGATTATTGTAGATGATTATGCGTTGTGGAAGATGTTGAACATATTTTTAGAATCCAGCATGATTTTCTCAGCAAATAATATTCTTTTGATGTAAAAAAGGATGGTTGGGAGTCTAGTGGGTTAAGATTATGTTTAATTTATTGAAGAATATATTTTCAAAAGGAATGGAATTGAATAATCTAGCAAAATATTAGGTTTAAGTTACAATCTATTGCTAAACTGGTACTTTAATGACTTTGGAATTGAATAAATCCAGAAATTGAATTTTATGTCTTTAGAGATGAGTTTAAGGATCAAAAAAATAAATAAATAATTTAAAATATCTTAACCTTAAAAATTCAAAAACAGAAAAATTTCTAACCTTGTATGCCCCAAAGTATCTAAACATATGAAATTTCCTCGAAATTCCCTAAAAATTAAAATGCTCAAACATTTGACAGTTCGATATCAAAAACCCCCAAAACTTAACAATTTCACTAAAACACCCAAAATTTAATAATATTCCACTGCTGAAACAACCATCCAAAACAAAATAAAGCTGGATTAGAAGATCATGACAGGCAGACGAGCAGAACGAAGAAAGTAAAACAGCCAAAGGCGAGAAAAATGTGAGCATTTAAAAGAAATTCAGAAGGAGGATGGAAATCGTAACAAGACATGAAAAAGTAAATAAATTAAAAAATATCACTTGTTATGAAAGATGATGAGAAAAAAGTGCGGATTTTTTTTTCTTTCCTTATTGCACCCGACACTACACCCGTCTTCATTTTCTTCTCATTCATATTTTATTCGCCAGTTTTTTTTTTCTTTTCTTTTTTATTTCACTCAAAAAAAAAGAAGAAAAAAACGATGCCTTGTGATGTGTTTTAACTATTTTAATTTCCAAAGCCGTGTGCAAATCGAAACGAGATGAAGCAATTAGGGATGGTTAGTTAGTGACGTCAATGAAATTTTATGAATGGGGTATTGATTATACCAGAGTTATAATATCTAAAATAAATTGGTGAACTTAAATTGCAACGTTGAATTTGATTCCAAAAAAATATATGTGAAAGACCTTTAAAGGTCCGATACAAGTATGTAACCTGTTAACTTTAAGTCTAATTTGTTCTTTTAAAAATTTCTAAAAAATTTTTTTGTACCAAATTGGATTCAAATCGCATTAAAAATTGCCTATTTCAGAACATGATTCACGAATGATCCCCAAAAGAAAGTAAAAAGACACATTAACTGATTCTTTTGCGAAAATTTTACTTCTGATGTAGAAAAAAAAGAATCAAGATAATGGAATGTGTATACACATTGAATGCATTAAGATAAACAAATAATTGAAAATGAAAAGGGAAATTTGATGTGTGAATTTTTTAAATATATAAATCTGACTTATAAATCCTCAAGTAATATCATAAATTGTGAAGGTTTTCACCGGCTACCGCGTGTGATCTATAATTCATATTCCAATTATGTAATATCCAGCAACTTCAATTAAATTGAGGAAGAATAATTTTTGAGGATTGTTATGAAATTTTTGCGTAAAATGAGAAGCAATTAAGGAAATTATGTAAAAATTTCATAAGGTTGGTGGTCTCATTACTCTTAAAATAGAACAAAAGAGCACCTGTCTTGTCTATAAATCTTCTCCAATCTTCTCAAGTTTCACTAAGAATTTTATTTTTAATTTTACAGCTTTTCACGGTAAAAAAAATTGTTTTTCTTGATGTTCAAGATCAACGGGGTCAGTGTCAAATCTGAAAGGTGACAAGTTTGTTGACAACTTTAGAAAGGCAGTAAATTGCATGAGCAGGAAGATAGATTGTCGTTTCTGTGGTTGGGGAATCGTGTGGACATTTTTGTTGAGGTTTTGAAACAAGTGTTAGAAATTTTGCAACTGAATGAAATTTTAAAGGCTATAAAATTTGCAAGTGACTTAAAGTTTTTAATTATTTCTGCATTTAAAATAGACCCACACAAGCTATTTGTCACAATTGCTTATTTGTCCATTAACAATTCATTTGAGCTTAGAAATTCTAGCAAAAGAAAATTTACAAAAATTAAAAGTATTCAATCTTAAAATCTCAATTTTCATGCCCAACAAGATCATTCGATCATCAGAACCTCCAAAAATCCACAAATCATCACATCTAGATGGCGTTTACAAATCCCATCCATGACAAAAAAAATATTTTCATCATAAAACTATTTTTAGCACTCAATTTCATTTAAATGCTCATATGTCCAATTAAGCATGTATGCATAAACCATTCAATCTTCACGTTCAAAAATTTAATTACAAACACTTTTGTGAACATTTTTCTTCCTTTTTCCGAGGCAATTTTCATTTTTCACATTTTTTGAAATGTAAATTATGAACATAGAATTTCCAACGTGATGTTTTCATCACGGCTGATTCAGAAATCAAAGTTAATTAAAAATAAAACATGTTTGTTCAAATAGACAGCAACGAGAGTATACAAAAAAAGCCGTTGGCCGTATGATCTATTTAAATCTATCTCTTTCTATAGTTCAAATTCATCTCTTACTTAATTTTCTGTGGAGGCGGCAATGTGCGATTAGAAATTTAAATGAGATAATTATACCTTTTGATCGACTTTGAATAATAATTTAATTTTATTTTTTGTCGTCGCTGCATGTGTCACATGTAATTTCTCTTTTTTTCGTGTGACAAAATCAATGATATTTTTTAGTTATGGAAGTGAGTGAATTAGTTACTTAGTTAAGCTCCTTGAAAAATTATTTTTGCATACTTTTTAATATGTTAAATATGGCGCTACAGTTTGGAGTTAATTAGTTGTGAATGTAGAAAAAATTATGAACTAAAAATAGATGAAATAACCCTTGTGGCAAATTTTATTAAAAAATAAGTTTTTAGTTCGAATAATTTAATTCTGAGTAAATATTCTAAAACTAGGCTTGAAGAACTTTTATAAAGAAAAAAAATTGTAATTGAGTTTAAGTCAAAAACCTCTTTTTGGAATGTTTTGGCTGTAATCTTAGTAAAGCAACTCAATACCTTAAAAATTCAATTTTAGATGACAGTTTTTAGAAAATTCATAAAAACCAAGGTTCATATCCCATTTTTTACAATAACAAAATGTTCTAGTGGCAATATTAACAATAGTTGACATAAAATGGTATCCAAACCCCCATACAAAATTCCAGAAATTAAATTTTATTGTCTTGATAGCAATCTCCTCATATTCTATAGCAAAACACCCTAAAACAAGAGAAAATCGCGCTCCCAAACTTAATAACAACAAAAAACCATATTTTACAACATATAATTAATGACCGTAATTTATTTTCGATCAACGCTGATGAGGACGATAGATGATGTTATTGATAACATTGGTTATACAAAAAAGAAAAAAAATAATCTAACAAGCGTGTGTTTCACACAAATCTCTAATGGCTATGGCTATTCTATGAATGAAATTCATCGCTATATTTAAAAATAGGTCAATGTTGGAAGTATTTACGCTATGAAACAAGAAGATTAAACAAATATCATTTGTGTGACGTCTGCATACAAAAAAAGTTAAGAAGAGAAAGCAATAAGCATGAGAATTTATTCTAAGTAATTTGCACGCCCTAAAGCTACAAAATGCAATACACAATACCAGTTATTTGCACTTACTTTAAGGCGATATTTTATTAAAATTATCTAAAAAGACATAATAATAGGAAAAAGAAGAAGAACTGAATCAAAAAAATTTGTTGCACAAAAAGTTTTATCAAAAAAAATAAGTTTTTCCGTTTTAAAAAGAAAAGTCATCCTTTTGATGCTTTACAGCAATTTAAGCTTCCAACAACGCGACAAAGAGATTTATGGAGTTTAATCCTTAAATTTTTACCAACTAGTCATTTTTTCTTTCGTCTCTTCTTCAACTTCTCATCACAAAAGAGCGGAAGCATTTTCACATCATCAAGTGGCACATCAGAATCACTGCCCGAGTCACTTAATGCCAAATGACACGAATGATGATCCACAATTTTCTTCATCCATTCATTATATCCCACATTATGCATGTGCTGATGATGTTCGTGTGGCTCTTTTTTGCTACTGCTACTTTCATGAAATGCTTCGACATTTTTTCTATCCGGAAACTCTTCTGGATGGAAATGAATACAGACGTAATTTTTTTGCTGCTCTTCTGTCGATGGTAAAATTGATGTGCGACGCTTTTTTGTCTCCCATAAACGTTGCATTTCTTCTAGTTCCTCGCCTTTCGTCTTGTAAATATTTTTATCTTGTTGATATTCTTTGCATGGATTGCATGCTTCCTCCTCCTTTTTTTCATCTGATTTTCCTTGTTTTTGTTTCAGATTAAGTGTCACAATGACTGAGACATCTCCATTTCCTTTCTCATCATCAATATTGCAAATATCAGCACCATCTAAATTTCCATCGTCAGCACCAATTAAAAGTTCTTCCTCCAAGTCTGAATCAAAAATTTCATCATCATCGTCTACATTTTCTGGTACAGTAAGTTCCGGTGAAAGATGATTATCAAATCTATCGAACCATTCCTTATAATCCTCTTGACTAGCCACAGATGGACTCTTACTCTTTCTCGAATGACTTAATCGCGATGAGCTACGACTAGCACTTCGATCGAGTGAATTAATGCAACGTTTTGATCTCTTTAATCCTTCACCAGATGACGACGGTGAAGTAATTTTGAGCAATTCATTTTCTATGCTCGTTTCATCAGCATCGAGTTGTAATTTTGGTTTTATACTTACATCAGGATCCGGTGTCCTTCTTCGTACTGCAAAATCCTAAAAAAACATAAAAATAAGAAGCATGAATGTAATTGAGAGGAAATTTCAATAAAAATTTCAGAAGATACTCAACATTATCGAACGCAGATGATGCCAATGAGATATTTTCACTCTTATTCTGTAATGATGACATCGACATATTTAAATTCGTATTGCTGTAACTGCTCATTGAGGGTGTTGCAGTCGATCCAAGTGAATAATTTGTGTAATTTGATGTTGGATTTACATTGACCTCCATTAAACTTCCAATAACACTTTGTGGCTCACTTATAACTTCAACAACTGGCACATGATTCTCATCTTTTAAATCTGTTATATTCTCATCAATAATGTCATTAGATGTTAGAATTTCAGCATAACTACGAACCATTATCGATGGCTCAACATTAACTTTTGAGAATTCTTCAACATTTGTCAAGTCAACCTTTTGAGTGTCCTCATGAGATGAAATCAATTCAGAAGTGACCTCATTTGTCGATGATGTGATTTCAAGTGTTTTTGGAAAGTTTTCGAGTTTTGGAGATTCTTCAACTTGTGCCTTGATTAAGGAATTTTCTACAATTTTTAATTCAGTCGTTATGTTCTCGTCGTGTCGTTTTGTGATAATTTCATTTATTGTTTCGTCAGGAGAGTCATCAGAGCCGACATTACCTTGCTTCATAAGCATACGTGCTGAGATTGCTTGCTGCTGTACAGAAGCCTTTTCCATTTTAATGAAATTCTCATTTATATCCAATTTGGTCTGCATTTTATTATTTTCATTCTGTGACTTGGCATCTTCATTTGAAATCTCTGTGGTTTTCTCATTTTGTCCTAATGCCTTCTCAACACTTCCAGATGCCAAAATCTCTTTAATTTTACCATGAATTAGACATGTTGGCGTTTCCTCAATTGTTTCTATAATTTTGTCATCTCCATTCTCGTCACTTTGGTATGTTAATGGAACATAATCATCCATGTTATTCATCTCTTCCGTTTCAATCTCGGTGAGACGTGCCAACTCTTCTTCACGTGACTCATGCTGTGATGACACCTGTGACGACCGTTTAATTGTTTTTCTAAATTCATCATCGCGCGTGATGCCTTTGGATTGATGATAATCATACTCAGCATCTTCATGTGATTTTTTTCCCTCATTCTCATTCTCATCGTCATTTTCATGATCTAAAAATGTACTCGAATCTGTATCATCTCGATCTATTGGCGATGGACTTCGAGAGCGTCGATAACGTTCACGTTCACGTTCTCGTTCGCGCTCAGCATCGAGAAAGCGTTCCATTGAGTTCTCGCGAGAACGTATAACAAGTTCAGTTACTTTTTCATTTAGTGCATTGACTTTTGTAACAAGGGAATCGATTACGTCATTGTCAACTTTCGAAGAATCAACAACAACTAATGGAATTTCACTATCCTTACTACGTGACAATGTGTCATTTGTCTCAGCATGTTGACGTTTATCTTTTTTTGTGACCACCTTGACTTCATTATTATTAATATCCATTGATAGATTGTTGTTATAACTGGCAAGATTGTAAACTATGGCGACAATTGAAATTACGTCCATTGCACCCACACATGCTACCAGGGCGTCTACTAATGGACCAAAGTCTTCCTTTCCATTCATTTTTTTTAAACGAACGTATGACAGTCTTATTATAATTAAATTATATTTTTTGCAGTCTCAGCTTATTGCATAATCAAAAAAGAAAGATGGAGAAGAAATGATCGAAAAACGCTTGTCGTTCCTTTATATTTCACTTTATTATTTGCTAATTTATTTATAACAGCCTCGAAGGTCACACTTTTTGTATGGCGTTAAGATTTTTAATCTTTTTTTTTCGATAAAATATTCTCTTGTAATATTTCTCAAATGAGTCAGTTCAAAATGATGAAATTAATTCTACCGGGATAGAATTCACGTTCGATCTATTTAAACGATTGACTTGAAATGATTATCACGATGGCAATAACATTACATTGAAAAAAAAATGCACTTTGCATTTACTAAAATAAATTTTCGTCTTCAAACACTAATTACTTGTAAGTGTGAATGTCAGTCTTTACTTTCTGTCGTTTATTGACAAGTTCCTATGTAAAATTCACTATTATATTCAAACGAAATCACTTTCCGATTAGAATTTCGATTTTAATCACTCGCACGCTACAAAATAGAAATTCTTTTACTTTTTTTTAAAGAGAGCCTTTTGACCTTTTTGTATCGCGCTTCAGAGATAAACTGATTCTAGTTGTTGATTCACTGAGAAAAATTTGTATACACGCAGAATATTTTCAAAAAAAAATAGCAATCACGAGTTGCTAAAATTATCAGACAGAAAGGAAAAACAAAAAAAAAAGTAAAAGTAAAAGAAATTACTTGCCGACGTAATGTATCTTCTTGCAATGTCGTAAGGGGGAAAGATGATGAATTGAATTATATTGAGAAATTATAGGTATAATATAGTCTTAAAAATAGTTCATAATTTGGGCATTTGTACAAGATTATGTGGGTCATGGATGGATGAATGATATATCTTCTTCTGTTTTCCGATCATTTTTCATTTCTTCTTTCGATACTTTTATTTTTTTATTGCAGTTTTTTTTTTTGTTCTCAAGTGGGTAGTGAAAGTGTTTCGTTTTGTCCTGGAATGTTGTTTTTGTGTATCTATTGAGAATTTGTTTATTTATAGGTAGCAATTGTGGCTGTAAGGTCGAACATTTATCATAAAAAAATAATATTGAAATCCAGGTTTGGCGAACAACTCTCTGGCCGTTAAATTTTGAAAAATTTAAAAAAATTTTTGAGTTTACTAACACTATCAAACAATTTTTTAAAATAAACAATGTTAAATATCAACATAATTTGATCAATTTCTATGTCAAGAGTATGATTAAATGTTTAATTAATCTTAAATCATCATGATTTACGGTTTTAATTAAGATCCAGTGAATAAATTTGTTGCAAAATGAAAATTTTTCTAAAATTAAATTTTTGTTGAGTGTGTTCAGAAATTCAAATTTTGTACTTTAACGATAAAATAAGGTACCTTTTTGTTTCTGAACACAAAAAATAAGAACCGTTCGCCATACCTGGATTGAAATGTTCATTTGGGAATTGAGTTATTTTAGATGTGGGGAAGCTATGATATGCGAGACATAGAAGCACTTTGCTGATTAGATCTAGCGACATAAAAAAAAGGCAAAGATGATGTTATTATGGGGATTGATGGAAATTTATTTTTTTATGATTATGGATTTTTAATGTTGAATATTTATGAGAAAATTTTAGTTTTTCGAGTGATATTTAAAGATAGGAATCGAACCTTCATCAAAAAGTTTTACTAGATTTTCGTTAAATTTTTGATAATGAGTTGACTTAAATTAAATATATTGAGTATATGCAAAAGATTTGTAACCGTTTAAATTCAAATTCAAAAGTAGAACTATCAATCAACACAATTACACCAGGAAAAACTACAAGCATTTGGTATTTAATCTGTAACATTTATCAAAACCTCCATGCATCTAGAAATAAGAAAAAATTCTAACAAGAAGATCCACGACCCTCCACCACCAGATATCTATTAAAATTTCCTTCATCAAAACAAATCCCATCGGCTATTTTCCAATGAAAAATGCTCCTCAATTACTCATCATTCCATCGATTCCTTTCGAAACTTTTTCTTTCCATTGCATCAACTAAATTCCATCACGTTTACTTTTAACATACTTTCCATAGATTTTCTTTTAAGACATAATGATTCAAATCATTTTTCTTCTTTACATATTTTCCTTTCTTTGAATATTTCCTCCTAAATATCTTTTGCCTTTATTCATTCTACCAAATCATCATCATCATCATCATCAGAGTATATCATCACCATTATTTGCCGACAATAACAATGAATGAGACGCTCACTTATTCATCTCTTCTCATTCATGTTGTGTAAACGACAAAGGAAAGAAAATCGAAATCAATGAAAATGTTAAAAAGAATTTTCATTCACATGAGGTTGACTTTAAAGTGATGCCAAAAAGCTTAAAAGTTTACAGTAAATGCGGAAATGTGTTTTTCTTGGCATAAATTTTTTGGCTTCGCTTATTTTTATTTTATTTTCATACATTATATTTTCTACGCAAACAAGCATATAAAAGCATGGCATTTATGTATAAATTTCATGTTTTTGCTTTCCTTTCCTTCGGGTACATGTCTTTCCGCACACACTAGAATAGAGATATTATTAATAAATCTTTCTCGTATTTTCATTTTTCTTTATTCATCCTCTCTCATTTTGTTGTACATTGTTTCTTGAAAAATAAACAGCTTAAAGACAATTGTTTTGTCCAAAGATGAATTCTTATTGTGCACGTGGAATTCATAAATTATTTCTTTATCACTTACTTGACTGTGTAGTCGCTCCGACAATTGTCAAATTAATGATAAGAGTTTATGTTGAAAGTATTTTCTTTTTTGGTCATTAAAATAATTTTTTGGAGGCTTAGATTGCTAATGAATGTTTGCCATTGAAAAATTTTTCAGCAGTAAAAAGATTCATTTTGTATTAAATTACAAAATAATTATGGGGAGGTGTCTGGATGTGATGTAGCTTTTTTAGACTTAAATTTTTTCATTATTTTTGAAAGTTTTGAATTTCATTCAAACTTAGAAGATTCTAACTGATTCTTACATTAACTGACGTCACTTATAAATATCCTCTAAAAAATTTATTTCTCAAAATTTACAGGTGTTGAAACTGTTAGCAATGAATGACAAACCAAGAATATTCTGAATTCTATTTACAGAAACTGCTTAAGTGTGTCAAAATTTAGAACATTCAAACCCAAAATCCTCTTGATGATACCATTTAATTTTAAGCAGATAAGTATCAAATATCTACAGAAATTCGACTCTCAATAAAGTTATTTTTAGAATTTTAGGGTTCTAGATTGCTGTTTTACATCCATTTCTTTACAAAAATAAAAATACAACGATGAGAAAACCAAACCATGACCTAAAGTCATAAATTCTATTATTTTAAGGCTAAAAAATGAGCAACTGTTTTGCAGTAAAAATCTAAAAAATCCCATATGCATAGTCAGTCAAGAATTTCGAAGAAATATCACTTTTTTCAAGTCTCAGAATGATTCAATTGGTAATAAATGATATTACAAATAGAATTACCTAACAAATCAACTAGCAACTGTGCACATCATCAAGCAAAAATGCGCACAAAAATCATCCATTCCTCTCATCACAACTAAAACTTCTCGGTATTATTTTTTTCATATTTTTATATATTCTCTTTAATATTTCACTTTTCGTTGGAAAGATCGGGGACAGGACGTCACAGTGCATTTCTACGAATATCATATGCAAAGCTATGTTTTTAATACACATTTCACTGGCAGCAAGACAAACATTTTTTTTTTGTGATGTTTTTATTTCAGGCAGTGTGTTTGGATTTATACAGAAAAAAAAACTTTTAAACTCTCTTTAGCTGCGACATAAATCTGCATAATCTAATTATAACTTTTTTTGTGCTTCAACTTGTGCAAATGAGTTGAAAAAATAATGTCTTATGACTTGTATTGAATTGAGACGAGGAAAAAAATGCTCGCTTCTGGCACCAACAAGGAAGTTAAGAATTCACTTTGATCTAGTTCCCGAGTGGTTCAGGGGATGGTATGGTATAGCTAAATATTTTGACATATATTTTTTATATTCAGCTTGTTTGCCTAAATGTGAGTCTGATCATCATCATTTTGATCAAGACAGATTGCACACTGTCCAAACTATGACTCAAAAGACATTTTGTACAACCTTTATAGCCACTTCCAAATTGCTCTTAGTGCTTTTTAACCAGAAACTAGACCTAATTGTCGTGAGAAGGACATACTAACATCCACCATCCATTCATGTGCCTCTCGGTTTTCAAACTCTTTCAAATTTATGAAAAATTTTAAGAATTCTTATTTTTACTCGACTTAATTTATGTATATCTTATATGCCTGACTCTCTTTCTCGTAATTCTCGCATCTAAATAAAATCTTGCTCTTTACATTCTTCTCAATGCCGACAGTCACACAGCAGTCAACATTTTGTATGCACATATATATAAATTCATACATACTTCAAATAGCACATTTTTTTATTTTATTTTATTTTTCTGCATGAAATTACCTTAAATAGCAATCAATCTCAACAAGAATCCAAAAGCGACTTTAAATGGTTTTACATTGAGCCCAACTTCTTTGTCTCTTACAATATCAATCGATTTACTTCACACTGATTTATAACATTTATTTATTTTTTTTCTCACACTTAACTTTTGCTTGATTTTCACCCAAAATTAATTAATTAAATCAATTTTTTAATTCAACAATTTCTCCTTATTTCTTTTCTTTTATCGGCACTGAGAAAACATTTAAAAAAAATAATATTTTTTTCTTATTTCAGGAGAAGAGAACAAACTGTGTCAGCATGTAATGAATACCGTCATAAAACTAGTAACACAAATTTTCTTTTTTCTTCTCTTAGATTTTTCCTCCGCTGTGTTCGTTCTACATGGAGAAGCAATATGTATTGTATGTGTGGTGTGCTCTGCAACAATATCAAAACTCGCGCGCGTTATTCAGTAGCACAAGTGTGACATCAATGTTGTGTCACATTCATAAAATGTTTGTTGTGCAACATTATCACGTGTGACTTGATGTGTTTCTGACAGACATCATGAAAAACTTTTTTTTGTTTGCCTCTCAGTCTCAATCATTTTACTTTCTTTCCTCATTGCTATCGGTACGTTCGAACATACAACATATGTGGTGGATGTGAATGAAAGGGAAAAGATGTTTTCGTTCTCGTTCCACAAGAAATGTTGATGACATCATAAGAAAACTGTCATAGACATCGATTTTTGTCGAAAATGGAAATTTTATGATGAAAACGTGTCTACGTGGATATCTTAACGTTTTTTTTTGGTCGGTTCGGTTCATGCCATAATAATAATAAAAAAATAGTCATCCATGCATTCACCCAAAATTTTCATCGATCTCCCATTCTTTTGTAACTAATGGACATGATGATAAGATAACGAGCCTTTCTTTTATGTTTTGTTGCTTTTTCTTTTTCTGTCTCTTGATACACACATGTTCGGTTAGATGAAATGTGCGGTTGGATAACTAAATTGGTGAACTACCGATTGCCTTCTATTAAAGTAACAGAGTATGTCGAAACTCTATTTTTTTTGCATAAGTCTGCAATTTTATTTTTTGGGATGACATGAATCTCTAAACAAATCAGTTAAGGACTATGAATCTAAAATCAGAATAATCAACATCATTTTCCATTAAACTAACTAAATAATCCCGTACCGAATCACATAACTCACCAAACACTCCCCACAATAAATTGGTCTATTGGTTTATGAAACAGGGAATTAGTGAACGAGGCAAAAAAAAGTAAAGGAAATAAGAAGTTTAATCAAATGAAATGCAGAAAGGAAGGAAAAGAACAAAAAATCAATTTGAAGTCAGTCATATGCTCATCGTTGCTTATATGAAGCAAGTAAACGGTTATAAATGAGCTTGAGGTGAATTTTAGGTGTGTCTCATGACTTTTATGATCTCTATCATCCACCCGTTCATATCAATAAGATAGGTTGATGTTTAAAAGGTGAGAACAAAGGGATTAGGAGCGCATATGTGCCTGAACATTCAGCAATCATTTCATAAAATATTGCTAACCCAAAGCACATAAATTAAGTACATGAAGGGAATTGAGAAAATTCCATAAGAAAATCAATCGCACGCGGTTAGAAACAAGCAATAATAAAGTCAGAGAACATAAAATTCGGATTTTTCACTGCAAAGGAAGAGAAACTACATAAAATGGCAATAACTGAATAAAGCATATTACAGTAATGATGGAATGGAGCATAGAACTTGTATCATAGACCATTTAACAGGTCGTATAACTATTCATGCTTTTCTCCCTTCTTTTCTTTCTTTCTTTCATCTATAAAAAGCCATTCTCAGTTCTGCAAATCATCATCATCATCACTGAGAATTTTCACGGTCTCTACTCCCGCCTGTGCCATTTAAAAATTCTCTATCATATTTATAGAAACATTACAGAAACGACCTTTCATTGTTCATTTTTATCACTGTGCATGTAAACAAGTGTGAAAGAGAATATTGCCATGGGACATGAGTGACGCAATTTGTGGGAACTAATTCAAGTGATTAAAATGTTCTCTTTTTTGGGGAAGGAAGTAAAATTATTTAGACACGTGTATGAAAATTCATGCTTGTGTTGATTTTATTTGAGGATATTTTAGGAAATAGAATTGTTATGTCATTGGCAGTTAGACAAAATGAAGATTTTGCAATTTTTTTAAATCAGATTTTCTCATGTCTAGTGCAAAGAAAACATGAATAAGAATGATGTAGTCATAGCTTGAGTCTAAGTAGAAGCACTTATCCTGCTACCATGTGATATTGTTGTAAAATTTATGTTAATAAGCGATGAAAATTCATTTTGACATTTTCATATTTTTAAGAATACAAATTTGAAATTTCCCATATCAGCACAAAAAAATTGTAACTTCTCAGCAGTCAGGACGAATTAAAGATATCTAAGTCAATTTGAATATTTCGAGGACCCTTTTATTGCCTATTAAACATTTGCCACAAAAAAAATTATAAGCTCTCGTCTCTGCTTTATATCAGCACAGCATTTCGCTTTTTTTATAGAATCCTATTAACCTACATTAATTCACATCATTTTAACGCATGAAGCCTTCATCCCGAAAAAAAAATCGTTACTTAATGTGCCATTCATTGCCATCCACAATGGCTTGTAATAAATTTTTTAAACATTAAAATAGATCTATAGACTTTAGATAGCAAAAATTTGTAGCACTAAATTATCATCATCCCATTATGTAAATTATATGCCGTTTCATTACTATAGAAATCGTCAAGAGATGAGGGTGAGAGGATGTAGAAGACAAAAATAATAATTTTTAAGAAATGAGATAAAAATACAATAATAATGTAACATACTGCCGTAGGATGAATTTTTTTGGAAGAATAGTGAGCTGTCTCTGGTAATAGAATCACACACGATAATGATATTATTAGGATAGAGGATATGATATCTCGTAATTTTCAGATCATCATGGGAAATAAGGTTCGAAGGAAATTGAGTAATCTGTACGTTGAGATGTAAGTTGTATGCTGTACACGATTTTTACACTCAATCTTAAGAAAATCGTGCTTGTTGTCAGAATTTTTTGAATTAAATGGACATGAATGGTTTGAAGATTCTTTTGAGTCTGGATATTAGGAATCAATTTGGAATCGAACCTACAAATTTCTACAAATCTTGTGTGGGAATCAAACTTATAAGATAGTCTATCAAAGAACTTGCCATAAGATTTGCAAAATGTCCAACTAGTCTGAATAAATGAATTTTCAGTTACGACTTCTAAAATTCAAATTTGAAAACGATTTTTTTTTCTAGAAAATTTCAAATATTTCATATTGATTATCATTGATAAACAAAATTTTTAAATGCAATACTTTTTTTGATTTTTAATGTATTAAGAACTATTAAAATCACCATTTCTAATTGTATTAAGATTCAAAGAAGTAATACAATTAAGAATTTTTTACAATAAATTGCTTGATTTTAATCTCCAGTACTAAATTTTTTTCCATACAAATTTTTTCTAATGGAAATTTTTCAATAATTATGTACTTTTTCTTCAAATTAAGGATTGAATAATATTAAGTATTTTACAATAATACTTTTAATTGAGATAAATATTAATCAAATTGAATTAGCCAAAATTACAATTCTCCTTATTTTTCATAACGGTTTTTATGTTCACAAATAAGGAGTACTAAATGTTCTAAAATTCAAAAATAAGGAAAAATACGTTGACTCAGACTAGTTGGCAAAATGTTAACTTAAACTGTAAAAACCACCAACAAATATGTAGCATCAAAAAATATTAAAAATTAATCTCAAAATTGAATAAAAAATCCAGTTTAAATTCGAAAAATACGTTACACATCTCATAAATTAATTTTCAAAGAACATTCAAACAACTTCATCAACCAAGCTCATCCAACAAATTCAATGATTAAACAATTCTCCAAAAAAATCTCATTCACCCTCCGTCTACAAAAAACATCTGAATCCCATTGACTTTAATGTCAATGTCGAGTCTCTCATTTGAATTCTCTATAGCACATCAATTTTCTCGTCATTACATAGCAAGTGAGTGGATTTTATGGAAAATGATAACAATTTTTAAGGATAATTAAAATGATCATTTTTTTCCCTTTCATTCCAAATAAAAAGCACTTTCAAGGCTTCATATTCACTTTGCCCTTTTACGCTCCGTAAATTTGCGCGTTGACATTTTTATAATATCATCATCATTCCGACTTGAGTTTATGATTCCCATGAGACTCTCATTCGCATCATTCTTCTCGTCGTACTTTTTATCACTTTTGTTCTTGGTTTCGTGAGCTAAAAATAGAATTTTTATGGTTGAAATTCTATATTTAAATGAAAGTACGAGGAATTCGTGCGTGAGAATTCTTAATTCTAAATTCATGTACTCATAGTGTTGCTGGTTGCTGATGATGTTATTTGCAATAAAATAACAATGTTTTCATTTAATTTTCAGCTATCTGTCGACAGTTTTTTTTATTGTGTCAAAAACAAATTAAAGACAAATTTAATGGCAATGCAACTTAATTGCCCGACAACAAGACACACAGCAAGCAACAAAAGGTCATAAAATAATATTAACAAGTTTATTCTTCTGCAAGGCTTCCTCCTTTACAATCTTCATCAAAACAAACAAAACAGAAAGTCACCCATCCTCACATTTAATTGATAATGAGGCATGGCATAAAAACTAATTGGTTTTAGACACATACACATAAAAAGGAAAGGAGGCACAAAAAGAGGAAACTGCGTCATGGCGTCAATGTTCAATAATCATGAGATGAGTGAGGACGTAAAAAAAGCAAACAAGGGAATGTCCTTTTATGCATGTGCTAATTTTTTTTATCTAGCACCAACCTCCAATGCTTGTTCCAAATAAAATATTCCATTTTACTGTCCTCAATTTTAAACAAAGCCTTTAAGCCATTTCCTGTGGATTTAATGTCATTAACATGATTTGCTGTTTTTCTTTTTGGGTTGGCTGACTGAAGATAAAGGTGGGTGAGTGAAAGGTGACTCAGCTTTTGAGGTTAATTACTTCAGAGAATTTTAATACCTTTTTAGGTTAGAATGACTTAATATTATGAATTATTTGCTACAAAATTTGGATTGTACATTTCTGATTAATTTAAGTCAATATGGTTCAATTTTAAGACTGTCGGAGTATCTTTATCATTAAACAAATTTTTAACCCAATATCCCCCAACATCATTGCAAAAATAACCCCAAATATCCTTCTTAAACTCAAAATTCAAATGCCATAAAATATAAACAAAAAATGCGCTTTCATTATCTTAATCCAAATGTCATGCGATCGCATGACTTAAATTACAACCGCTTTTAAAATTTACCCAACCAATAACAAATGAAATTTCCGCTCAACGCACCCATTTCCACTATGGGGCAAAATTAAAAATAAAGGGAAGTTCACTTCATTTTTGGGAAAATTTCAAATTACGACTTAGGGATGATTTTTTCTTATAGAGGAAATATCCAATGACTCGTATGCGAAATTTCAAGTCATTTGGTGATGTTTGGTTGATTCTGTACTGTTTGAAGTTGAAATTAACAAAATTCGATATTTTTTCACACCATCTTTTGAACTTAAAAATTTCTACTGCAAAGATATTGAAAAACGGTTTTCGATTTCTGATAATAGCATATAAGAACTTTGTTTGCGAGTACAGCTTTTAACTTCAAAATTTTCTGATGCCCAAATCCTAGTAAATGTATGAAAACTGCATCAAAATGTCTTTAGACAAGCCGGAAATAACTAGTAAAATCCAAAATTCCAAAAAATTTTACTGTCATTTTTAAAGCTATATTCTAGTTTTACAAAACTGTAAAAATATCAAAATTTGACCGAACAATTCAGAGAAAAGTCAATTTTAGTAAGTCATCAAATATTTTTACAAAACAAAATTCTTATTAATATATGAAAGTATAACTAAATTTAAGAAGTTTTTTGTTGGTTTATTATCACAAATATCATTTAAAAACAAACTGCGAAGAAATTTTTCCAAAAAGTTGAAAATCTTCGAGAAATGAGGTACATTTGTTTTCCTGCGACTTCATGTCACATCAAATGGCTACTGCACCTATATAACTTAATATTTTTATTTCTGCCTTCAGATTATTATAGCTTAATACAGTACCTTTCTAACGATATATAATACTTAGTAGTTAGACTTGATCTGGCCAAGAAAATTGCTATTGATCTTGACCTACCTATGCGACGCGAAAATAAAAATGTGAATTTTAGAAATAGCACTTTAAGTAAAGTAAAATTGATTTTTGATTTTCATGTTGATTTATGTTATTTATGACCATTGTAGAATCTCAAAATTGTGATTTAAGCACTTTTTTGGCAGGTAAGAATTATACAGCACCTTAAAAGTTTATTCCAAATGTAATCTCAATTTAAAACATTTTGAAGACTTTTTTGATAGATAATTAATATTTAAGGTCATTTAAGTCAAAATTTTTAATATTTGGCAGTTGTGTTGAAAATTTTAATTTTCCATATGATGTTTGGAAGGCCATGTTTGCTCATTAATCAATATCTTGTGGCATATGTAACCAACTTTACTACAAGTATTATACATCATTTTAAAGTATTATATTTAGCTTTATCCAGAAAATAGAATCCGAAAATATTGATCCACAAAAAAATACAGCCATTTGAGTGATCAATAGGGCATCAAACCTCATACAGCATAGGTGCAAAATACAAAAACTTAAAATTTCAAACCAAATATGATGCTTGAACGCTTTTTAGTGCTTAGAACAATGTTTAAACAAATTTTTCAATACTTTTTGTTGAGATTTGGTTTGAAATTTTGAGTTTTTGTATTTTTACCTATGCTGTATGAGGGTTTTGATGCCCTATTGATCACTCAAATGGCTGTAACTTTTTTGTGGATCAATATTTTCGGATTCTGTTTTCGGATACTGCTAGCTAAATATAATACCTTTAAAATGATGTATAATACTTGTAGTAAAGTTGGTTACATATGCCACAAGAGTGGATTGATTGTGAGCAAACATGGCCTTCCCTAAACATCATATGAAGAATTAAAATTTTCAACACAACTTGCCAAATATTAATAAATTTTGACTTAAATGACCTTAAATATTAATTATCTATCAAAAAGTCTTCAAAATGTTTTTAAATTGAGATTAATACGTTTGGAATAAACTTTTAAGGTGCTGTACATAATTCTTACCTGAGGTGCCAAAAAGTACTTAAATCATACAATTTTTGAGATTCTGTGGTCATAAATAACATAAATCAACATGAAAATCAAAAATCAATTCTTACTTTACTTTAAAGTGCTATTTCTAAAATTCACATTTTTTATTTTCGCGTCTGCCAAGGTAGGTCAAGATCAATAGCAATTTTCTTGGCAGGATCAAGTCTAACTACTAAGTATTATATATCGTTAGAAAGGTACTGTATTAAGCTATAATAATCTGGAAAACAGAAATAAAAATATTAAGTTATGTGGAGGTGCAGTAGCCATTTGAGTAATGACATAAGGTGCCAAGTCGCAGGAAAACAAATGTACCTCATTTCTCGAAGAATTTTCAACTTTTGGAAAAATTTCTTCGCAGTTTGTTTTTAAATGATATTTGTGATAATAAACCAACAAAAAACTTTAAATTTAGTTATACTTTCATATATTAATAAGAAAATTTTGTTTTTGTAAAAATATTTGATGACTTACTAAAATTGACTTTTCTCTGAATTGTTCCGGTCAAATTTTGATATTTTTACAGTTTTGTAAACTAGAATATAGGGGCTAAAAATGACAGTAAAATTTTTTTGGAATTTTGGATTTTATAGTTATTTCCGGCTTGTCTAAAGACATTTTTGATGCAATTTTCATACATTTACTAGGATTTGGGCATCAAAATTTTGAAGTTACAAGCTTTGTACTTCACCAAATAAAGTTCTTATATGCTATTATCAGAAATCGAAAACCGTTTTTCAATATCTTTTGCCAGTGCAGAAATTTTTAAGTTCAAAGATGGTGTGAAAAATATCGAATTTTTGTTAATTTCCAACTTCAAACAGCCACAGAATCAACCAAACATCACCAAATGACTTGAAATTTCGCATACGAGTCATTGGATGTTTCCTCTATAAGAAAAAATCATCCCTAAGTCGTAATTTGAAATTTTCCCAAAAATGAAGTGAACTTCCCTTTATTTTTAATTTTGCCCCATAGTGCATTTCATCATACAATCAATTTGATAATTTAACAATAACAGAAATATTTTGAGGTTAAAAATAATAAAAATACATTTTTTGATATCCCATCGTTTAGGACAGGAACTGAAAAAAATTAGAGCAAGCAAATATGAAAAGAAAAATTTTCATACCGGCATATTTAATTTCTGTGCCAACTCCTAAAACATATGCAAATAGCAATACACACAAACTCACCTCATCACACGAATGACATCGCGGTTTTAAATTTTCAGCATAGTGCCTCTCGCAATATAATTTTCCCTCATGTACACAATATGTTAAATCAACGAGTAACTCATCACACGATTCGCATTTGAAGCAGCGCGGATGGAAATTTAACTGTGAAAAAAAAAATTTTATGTAAAGAAAATAAGAAGAAAATTTGATTACGCACAAATAAAATTAATTAAAATGAAAATTTTTTATAGCTTCATGTCAATATAATTTAATTTGTTCCTCATGCCACACACACTTACTTCATCACTCAATTTTGGTGCATTGACACACATTTCACCCTGATTGATAACTTCAGTGCATGTTGGACATTTTCCAGATATTGGTGCATCTCTCACGAATCCAACGTCGAGAGCTAATTCATTTCTAGCAGCGATGAAATCATCATAGGAAGCTCGATTTTCAGCATCGACATGCTTGCAATAATTGATTGTAAGGTCTTGACGTGGTAGTTGACACGAGAGTTGCTTATCTCGATACTTTTCACCCGTCGAGCCAATTTTAGGCACTTTTTCCTGAGGCAATAAGTCAAAATAACGTTGAATCTTGCTGGATGTTAAGATCTAGTTGGAATTGATAAAATTAGAAACATTAAAGATTTGGCAGGTTTTGAACCTTACCCCTGGTGGTGTCCATGTGTAGCCAAGCTTCTTAGCATCAATTTGTGATGTTTTCGAGTCAATCTTAAATCCCAGCCTCTCTTTAACATTCTGCAATTGTTCATGATATATTTCATGATTCTCACGTGGACATTTGCATGCCTGACATGTCTTCCTATAAATTATACATCAGATAGAAGTGGAAAATTTAATATTATTAATCAAGATTATATGTCACAAAAAATTGTGAATAGATAATGTGTGAATAACAAAAATAGACATTTTTTGCGTTATCATGCAAGAGAAAGCGGAAATTAAGTTTCCATCCTTTTATTTTTTTTTTGGCAAGCTGGCCAATCATGACCGTATGGAAACTAATTTTCACTCAAAAAAACTAAAATAATAAAAAATTTTGCATAGAAAAGAGCAACAAAAGAAAAAAATCAATAAAAATGGGCATGGGATAGGCTAAGCGCGTGGCTATGCTGATTAAAGAAAAAAAAGGCCATTTAACTAAATTTACTAAATGGTAACAAAAGATAAAAGACTAAGAGCTTCAGGTTAAATGTTAGCTTTTGTATTGATGATGACTGCCTTCGCTCACACAATTCGATCACTAAATTTTCATTGTCTTGACGATGATTTGATAACTGACATTTATATTAATTTGTTTTAAGCACAAAAAAAGGCCATGACTACAAGTGTTAAGAGAGTTGAAGGTCAACAATTAAAAAGAAGTGATAGAAAAAAAAAAGAAATTAAAGAAAAAAAATAATAAAATAAATATCAGAGTTGTTTGGGCAATTGTGGGTCTGTAAGTCTGTCAGTTCCTCTTGTGATCATTTTCCAGATTTTTTTGTTTAAAATATAATTCAAATTAATGTAAAATGCAGCTGGCTTTTATAATCCACACACATTAAAAATTATAATGACACAAAAATGCCACAAACAGCAACTCTGAATGTGCTGGATGGAAAGTATGATGGCTTTGTACAGTTACCTCACAATCAAATCGAAAATCTCTTGCTGATTGAAGATCTTACAATATAAGTTTAATACTTTAATGCAGGAATATCGCATGGGACTGTTCAATGCCTCAACATCCTTCAATGGACAATCTAACATGATTTTTTTTTTGTATGTTTTGTGTTACTTTTTATCACAATTTATCTTCCTTCCTTCCTCCTTTTTTACTATTTTTATTTGATTTAATTTAATTTTATTATTTTTATTCTTTGGTGCTTTCGTTGACTTGTTACATTTTATGTGCCTAGTAGGACTCTATTTTTTATTATTTTTATATCACTTCGTTAAAATTAACATGCTTCAAAAGATTTAACGATAATACTGGCTAGTTTTATGTTTATATGGCATCTTTACATAGATCTCTAAACTATTATATTTTATGACACAATTTCATATTTTTTTGCATAGTTTTTACTTTATGTCTCTTAATAATAATTTTTCACATTTTGCTGAAAAAAAAAACAGATTTCATGTAGAAATGACCGTGAAAAATGAAACACTATGGAAGATACTTTTCATTCATTGTCATAAAATAATAAGAAGATGGAAATTTATTTCAATGGAGTGTGTGGCAGAATGCTAATCGTTTACTTGGCATCACTCGGTATCGTAAAAAGATTTTTTTTTTTTGCTTTATTGATTTAATATGTATGAAAATTTTTATTTTTCAAAATTGCGATTTAAAATTCAAATTTGAATCTGTTGGGAAAAATCAGAGATGATTGCTCTCATATGAGTTTTCTTAAATGTTATGTATGGTTTGTGCTCAACAATAAATCTTCTGTAAAGTTTGAGATTATTTTGGAATGTCAAGTAAGGAAGTGACTGGATGTGTATGGGTATGAGATTTGAGGATTTTATGGGTCGTTTGAATAAATTTGAGCTCTTTTAAGTTATATACCCAAAAGACACTAGTCGGATACTCGAGATGAAATCCAGCACCAAGCCGGAGTGGTGTCCATCAAGTAAAACGGAGACCTAACGAATTGAGCAATGTGCTATGTATGGGTTTTTTGTGCAATTTTGTGAAAACCAAAAAACATCCTCTTTGAATTTTGTGAACGTCATACTTTCGAGATATAAGCATCTCAATATGTAAAATTGACAGATTTTTCCATTTTTACTTTTTTAGCCATAGCTCTGGCATGACTTGATGAAAATTATTCAAACTTGGCCTGTTTTTTGTGCATATATCCCTTAATAAAATAAGTTAAAAAGAATTTTGAAAAAATGTTTTCTTGGAAAGTTATAGCGATTTTAATGTGTAAACTAGGTCAAAAAAAGCTATTTTTTTACATTTTTGGCTATAACTTTGACAGAACTTGATGAAATCTCTTCAAATTTGGCCTGAATTTTGTGCAGGCAACACTGAACAAAATAAACGCAAAAACATTTTGAAAAAAATTATTTTTGAAAAATTATAGCGATTTTAAAATGTAAATTTGGACAAAAAAACCTATATTTCTACATTTTTGGCTATAACTCTGTCAAAACTTTATGAAATCTCTTCAAATTTGACCTGAATTTTGTGCAGGCATCAATAAACAGAATAAACTCAAAAGAATCTTGAAAAAAATTATTTTTGAAAAATTATAGCGATTTTGATGTGTAAATTAGGTAAAATAACCTATATTTTTACATTTTTGGCTATAACTCTGTCAAAACTTTATGAAATCTCTTCAAATTTGACCTGAATTTTGTGCAGGCATCAATAAACAGAATAAACTTAAAAGAATTTTGAAAAAAATTATTTTTGAAAAATTATAGCGATTTTAAAATGTAAATTTGGACAAAAAAACCTATATTTCTACATTTTTGGCTATAACTCTGTCAAAACTTTATGAAATCTCTTCAAATTTGACCTGAATTTTGTGCAGGCATCAATAAACAGAATAAACTCAAAAGAATTTTGAAAAAAATTATTTTTGAAAAATTATAGCGATTTTAAAATGTAAATTTGAACAAAAATAGTTATGTTTTTACATCTTTGGCTATAACTTTGACAGAACTTTATGAAATCTCTTCAAATTTAGCCTGTAGTTAGTGCAAAGTACAAACATAATTCAGGTTAAATTTGAAGAGATTTCATAAGCATCTGTCAGAGTTATAGCCAAAGATGTAAAACATAACTATTTTTGCTCAAATTTACATTTTAAAATCGCTATAATTTTTCAAAAATAATTTTTTTCAAAATTCTTTTGAGTTTATTCTGTTTATTGATGCCTGCACAAAATTCAGGTCAAATTTGAAGAGATTTCATAAAGTTTTGACAGAGTTATAGCCAAAAATGTAGAAATATAGGTTTTTTTGTCCAAATTTACATTTTAAAATCGCTATAATTTTTCAAAAATAATTTTTTTCAAAATTCTTTTAAGTTTATTCTGTTTATTGATGCCTGCACAAAATTCAGGTCAAATTTGAAGAGATTTCATAAAGTTTTGACAGAGTTATAGCCAAAAATGTAGAAATATAGGTTATTTTTCCAAATTTACATTTTAAAATCGCTATAATTTTTCAAAAATAATTTTTTTCAAAATTCTTTTAAGTTTATTCTGTTTATTGATGCCTGCACAAAATTCAGGTCAAATTTGAAGAGATTTCATAAAGTTTTGACAGAGTTATAGCCAAAAATGTAAAAATATAGGTTATTTTACCTAATTTACACATCAAAATCGCTATAATTTTTCAAAAATAATTTTTTTCAAAATTCTTTTAAATTTATTCTGTTTATTGATGCCTGCACAAAATTCAGGTCAAATTTGAAGAGATTTCATAAAGTTTTGACAGAGTTATAGCCAAAGATGTAAAACATAATTATTTTTGCTCAAATTTACATTTTAAAATCGCTATAATTTTTCAAAAATAATTTTTTTCAAAATTCTTTTGAGTTTATTCTGTTTATTGATGCCTGCACAAAATTCAGGTCAAATTTGAAGAGATTTCATAAAGTTTTGACAGAGTTATAGCCAAAAATGTAAAAATATAGGTTATTTTACCTAATTTACACATCAAAATCGCTATAATTTTTCAAAAATAATTTTTTCAAAATTCTTTTGAGTTTATTCTGTTTATTGATGCCTGCACAAAATTCAGGTCAAATTTGAAGAGATTTCATAAAGTTTTGACAGAGTTATAGCCAAAAATGTAGAAATATAGGTTTTTTTGTCCAAATTTACATTTTAAAATCGCTATAATTTTTCAAAAATATTTTTTTTCAAAATTCTTTTGAGTTTATTCTGTTTATTGATGCTTGCACAAAATTCAGGTCAAATTTGAAGAGATTTCATAAAGTTTTGACAGAGTTATAGCCAAAAATGTAAAAATATAGGTTATTTTACCTAATTTACACATCAAAATCGCTATAATTTTTCAAAAATAATTTTTTTCAAAATTCTTTTAAGTTTATTCTGTTTATTGATGCCTGCACAAAATTCAGGTCAAATTTGAAGAGATTTCATAAAGTTTTGACAGAGTTATAGCCAAAAATGTAAAAATATAGGTTATTTTACCTAATTTACACATCAAAATCGCTATAATTTTTCAAAAATAATTTTTTTCAAAATTCTTTTAAATTTATTCTGTTTACTGATGCCTGCACAAAATTCAGGTCAAATTTGAAGAGATTTCATAAAGTTTTGACAGAGTTATAGCCAAAAATGTAAAAATATAGGTTTTTTTGTCCAAATTTACATTTTAAAATCGCTATAATTTTTCAAAAATAATTTTTTTCAAAATGTTTTTGCGTTTATTTTGTTCAGTGTTGCCTGCACAAAATTCAGGCCAAATTTGAAGAGATTTCATCAAGTTCTGTCAAAGTTATAGCCAAAAATGTAAAAAAATAGCTTTTTTTGACCTAGTTTACACATTAAAATCGCTATAACTTTCCAAGAAAACATTTTTTCAAAATTCTTTTTAACTTATTTTATTAAGGGATATATGCACAAAAAACAGGCCAAGTTTGAATAATTTTCATCAAGTCATGCCAGAGCTTTGGCTAAAAAAGTAAAAATGGAAAAATCTGTCAATTTTACAAATCGAGATGCTCATATCTCGAAAGTATGACGTTCACAAAATTCAAAGAGGATGTTTATTGGTTTTCACAAAATTGCACAAAAAACCCATACATAGCACATTGCTCAATTCGTTAGGTCTCCGTTTTACTTGATGGGCACGCCGGAGTGAGTCTAGCACCACTTCAGCTTAAATTTTAAGTCTGCTTGGTACTGGTCTCACTCCGGTTTGGTGCCTCTCGATTATCCGATCTGTTCCTTTCGGGATAATGAAGTTAATTGATTTATAGGATTCAAACTTGGAATTGAAGTTCATATTTTTTAAATTTTCATCACATTTACCAAAATAAAAATTGATTTAATTTATGAAATAGTTCAAATTTAATTTCTGACCTGAAAATTGAATTTTTTTACGCAATCAAAGGATTCAAACCCTAAATTCTTTCCTTACTAAAGTTAATTCCCCAAAACTACAAGAAAACTGCACTTCCTAACATTTTAATCTCAAAATTTCAAAAAAATGCGCTCTAACCCATCTATCAAGTCACAAAATCCACCTTTTTTGCTAATTTTACAGACCATCCATACAGGCAACTTAAGTGAGTATGAAGTGACACTGGAATTAATGTGTCGATAGAAAGATGAATTAAATTCATACAAAATATCATCATAAATTCTAAAAATATCAACCGTATGCTCGAATAAATTTAATAATTCTCAACTCAGCGACCACATTCAGTCCCATTTCTACTCATTGTGACAAACGAAAGCGAAAATTTTTTTCTTTCTTTCTTTCTTTTACTGAAGAAAAATTTATTTCACTTGCTGCCCATGAAAATTTGTTTCATCTTTTTTGATTAATTTCTGGCATCATAAATTCATTCAAATTGGAAGGACGGAATAAAATGAGATGAGATTTTTTTCCCATCATAATTCATAAGAGTTTTTCGAATCTCTGAGTTTTTTTTAATAACAAACATGTTTTTAGTTTTTCATTTTTTTTTTTTTTCATGAAAAAATAAACTTCGTCGTTGGGAAAAATTATTATTTATTTTCATTGCAAAGCATGCATACTTTCTGTCTGGCATGACTTTATTTATTTATGTATACTGGAGTAATTTGATTAATTCATTAAAAACTTTGATCTTAAATTTTTAATTGAAAAGATAATTGATTGAATAAAAGAACCCGTCATATTGTTTAAAGTAGTCATATTAATTTTTATAAAGTATTAAATTTTTTTTATTGATACTTGATTGATACTTTAGCTGTGATTTGTGAGGAAGACATTCATGAAGTCTAGAAATTGAATTTAAATACAATTTTAGAAACTGTTTATTTGTTTAAATTTTACTACTTAGTTGATTAAATAAGTTTAGAACTTAATTTTGATGCATACTGAGCACATGCTGACTATTTTGTACAAGTGAATGAATTGTAGATTATTTGACAAATATGGATCCTTTTAAATGAAGAAATTTAGATCATTAATGAGTCACCCTGGGTTCACTTAGGTCCTGGCGTCTAATTGTCTTGGCGGAGGAATGGTTTAGTACTTCGGTACCTAATTATTGCAACACCGACCCTGCGATCATCGGTTCGAGACTCGGCATAGGAAATTTTTCACATATCCTTTTTCAAATCATATGCATTGCGAACGCGACTTACAGCCTTTCTTTGCCTTTAGCCTCCCTTTGAAAGAGTTTGTTATATGTTTAATACATATCCTCACATTTAATGCCTGAATTCAGTGATATTGGAACGTTGAAATCAACACCAAAATACTTCTTGGAGGGGGTAAAGGGAACTAATTATCTTATCTGGGGTCACTTATGAGTTTGTATTTGAAGCTTTTATGACCAAAGAGAGGTCTAAGGATTCAAATTTTTGAAGAACGTCATAAGCAAATGGCCCCTAAGTAGGAATGCAAATTTTACACTAAAACTCATGATTCATGAATCAATCTACAATTTCACAATTCAAAATCAAATCTACATACAAAAATCCTACATTTCACTACTCATAATCTCAATATAATGACATCACATCAATTAAAAGTGTTTTCAAAATTCTCAAATTCCGAAAATGACAACAAAATATTCCACCATAAAGTCTACAATCAGTTTAAAAATTCCTCAAACAAAAAGGCATTAAAAAATTATAATACAATTACCGACTTAATTTGCGTTAAAGAAAAAAAAAACAGGAAAAAGAAAATGAGCAATATGAAAATATAAGTTGTAAAATTGTATTGCCAATGTATAAGGGCAAATCTATGAATGAAGGGAACTGAAAAATTTTCCTAAAAACTTTTAAAACTGTTTTTTCTCAAAGATTACTCAGTTTAGAGCATCATTTTCTTGCTTTTCTTTATGTTTTCAATGATATTTGATAACAAAAAGAAGTTAAAAGTTAAAAAATTGCATTTTTGAGTTGAAAATATGCTGTGTGTTTTGCAATAATCGGCTAAAAAGTTGACTCAGAAACGCTATTTTTGCTTAATTTCTCAATGATTAAGCATTTTTAATTAACATTTTAAGCGTTATTTGAAAGTGTTAGTAGGCGAAAATATATTTTAATGATTCCTATTATTTAAAAAGCTGTATTTTCACGAAAATTTGGATTTAATTTTTTTTTTGACTTTTTATAAAATTGACTCAGAAACACTTTAAAATTGAAATAACTTTTTAACAAAGCAACTTACAAAACATATTAAATGTGAAAATTATAGTATTTTGATGGCTTTAGTAGGAATAACTTCTAAAAGTTGTTCATAATGCGTCATTTTAACAAATTTTATGAATTTACATTTCAACATCAAAAATTTCATTCATAGATTTGCCCATAAATTAATTTCATAAAAGAAACTAAGGAGAAAAAAAACGAAAAACTACAGGGAATAATTTATTGACTGTATTAAAAGTGACTTTTATAGCCTCTTAGACGCTCTTTATGAACATGAGCTTGAATAACTACTTAGCACTTTATAATTACACGATTTAAGTATTTTGATTGGCTATCTTAGGGATTATTGAAGTGGAAAAAATCAATGAAAATTTTCATGTAAAAATTGATTTTTTTTTTAATTTTTTATCAAAATTTTCCAAAAACTTCACACCCTAGACTCAATTTTTCAAGTTCAAACTATTCGTGATTTAGATGCTCTCAATCCGATCACTGTCAGTCCAATATGAACTTTTTTAATTTACAAATCCAAAAAATATTTTTTTTTTCTCTCATGCTCAAATATTTAACAAAGAAATTGGCAATCAGATTCAACACAGAAGAGAAAAAAAATTATACTCAAGAATGAAAGACGAAATGATTTGTATTATTGGAATGGAGCAGTTGCTAATGATTTGTTTACACACTTACGAATGTGTTCTTCACCCTGTGGTACATTAATCATATGGAAACGCATCTTTCATTTGCTTTATAAATAAACTTATTAGATCAATTTTGAGAAAGAGATATTATTATTATAGTCATTTATGCCTCAATGAATGAACGATTTTAATTAGATTATAGATATTTATATCAAGTGTGAAAAGGTGACTAAGTTTAATTAATTTCAATTACAAGTAAAAATATATATGCATACGATTATGATCTAAAATAGCACCCACAAATCATCATCATTGAACTTGAATTGAGGCGAAAGAAACGCATTCATTACGTACATTGTCTTAATTAAGCATCAAAATCGCTCAATCAAATGATATATATCGTTATGATTTTTTTTTTATTCCGGTAATATATAATTAAACACGTATAAAATTGCAATTAATGTGCTGCTGCTTATCAGTGACTTATCTCTATTTGACTATGTGCTTCATCATTCATAAACATTTTTATAGTGCCAAAAAAATTTTGCGATGTCTGAGTGCCTGGATTTTTTGATTTTTGATAAGATTTGTTTGTTGTTGATGCATGGTGTCGTGAGATGAAAAGTGTTTAGACTTACCTAAATGCACAGATCGAACAATCGAAATAAAATTTGGCAACAAGCCGAAGTTAGACCAGTACCAAGCTGGCATACAATTTAAGCCGGAGTGGTGCTGACTTCACTCTGGCTTGGTGCCGGATTTCATCTCGATTATCCGATTTGTGCCTTTTGGGCATGTTTGGTAAGTTTCTTGTCAAATTTAGAAGATTCTTTAGATGAATTAAGAGATCCCATTCTAGTAGGATTCGAACCTAAAACTTTTCATTGCAGAAAGTCAAATTTATTCAAATTAAAAAGGTATCTTTGTGTCCGGAAAATGCATCTATTTATGCATCTACTAGTGACAAAATTACCGGCTTTACCGGTTCAGGGTTCAATAATATTAGTTCCATTTTAAGAAAATACATTTTTTCGGTATAAATTCCAACTAAGTTCATGTCATTTGTCGTCAAGCACTCAACATTCAAATCGCAATGAATCTTTTCAAAAGGAACATGAAAAAAATTTCTGAAGCAAGGTCACAAGCTATAATAAAAATTCTAATCACAACATTCATAATAAACATTTTGGAAATAAAAATTTATCACCATAATATTCTCTGTCCAATTAATGCCTTCATAACTTTTCTTTTCTTTTTTCGGTTTGAAATTTTTGCGCTTAAAATATTATCATCAACACATGCACATACAACTTTTCCTATTATTATTATTACATTTTATCTATAAACAAACTCTGATATCATTAAATTCCCCTCACTACGAATATATTTTTTTAATAGATATAGAATGAATGTTCTTATCAGCAACAACCACAATTATTATTAATGTATATTTGGCAAATGATTTATGCCGCTAAATATTTATGGAATGTTCGACTGTTTCGAGTTATCAACAGTCATTGGATGCTTCCAAAATTAAACGATTTAGTCATTCTGCCAAACAGACACACACTCTTCAAGTTCAGATTTATAAAAATGTTCTAGCACAAGACCGGCACTTGACTTTGAATTTTTCACATAAAATAAAATTAATAAAAAAAAAATTGTTATCACTTGAAATATTCTTGTTTTCCTGCCAATTCTCAACCGCACTACACGAAAGTTAAATCAGTAATGAAAATGAAGACATTTACGCTTTAGCTAAAAATCTGCGACTGGCTAGAAAAACTTTTTTTTTCGTTCATAATGAGCGGAAAACTCATCGAGCAGCAACAAAAAAAAATTCTGTTAATGTAATGTAATTCATAGCTGTCGACAAAAGCTTATAAGCGGCGCGATAGTTTATTATTAGTCACTACTACAATGGTCTTTTGTGTGAGTAGCAAGCAGCAATAGACGAGAAAAAAAATTGAGAGACGATCGAAGAGAATGAGAAGGTGGAAAAATGATTATTGTTGTTGTTGCCTTGATATGCCCCCAGCACATTTGTTGTATATTTTTCATTTCTTACTTTTCTCTCCGTATAAACACAAAACTTAAGAGAGAAAAAATTTTTTGCGCACGTGAAACAACACCGACTGCTCTCTCTCCAGTTTGGCACAGATGATTCAACACCTTGTTTGTTTACATTTCCTTCTTACGTAGATCGCACTCAGTCTTAATGGTTTTTTTCCTTCCTCTTTTACTTTTACAAAAATCCCGATCCACATGTTTTCTTTACCTACATCTTCCCTTCATGCCTAGACTTGCTGATTTCTCTTCTTTTTCTAAACACAATTTGATACCTTTGATCTCATATTTGGTTACTTTATACACCCATCCATTGCATGAACGATAATTAAATGATACAGGCACAAGAGAAAAAAATAACACATTTTTCAATTCTTAGTGGGAATATATAAAAAAAATTATTTCAAAATTTTCTTGTTTGACGTCTTAAATGAAATGTAAAAATAAACAAAATAACAAGAAATTGAGATAAAAAGTGAAGGAAAGTTTGTTGTTTTATGTCCGATGATCAAGTAAGAAAAATATATTTATTCCTTATGACTTGATTTTATGAACCAAAAATAAATAAATAAAAAAATTAACGCATGGCTTTAGCCGTGGATTAACGCAGTTGTGTCTCGTCATTTTGTCTCAAAATTTTTTTTGGGTCAGTGTCGAGTATTTGTGTTTTTATTGACATTTGATTATAGACGACGACTTGTTGACGAGATTTTAGAATGATCATAGCAAAGCAAAGATTGCAAGCTATTTTAATATTTAAGTTTGATTATAATTCAGACTTAAGTTTGATTCCTAGCGAAAATCGAAAATATGATCGAACACATAATATTGTAAAATTCAATTCTAGGATTCGAACTCTAAAAAACAAAAAGTCCAAAACTTCACCCCAAAATCCAGTTGACCCACCACCCCATCCCAACTTCACAACCTTCAATAAAATTCTCTTTGTAGTTATTTTGCATACGCAAATCTGATCTTGTTAGAGGGTCGAGTCTGGCATAAATCATTAGAAAAACAGTTCATTAATCTACAATATATAGTTCATTAGAGAATCTGGCATTAAAAATATTCATTAATATTTCTAGCATCTAGCATATGCCCCTGAATTTTTATGTATATAAAATAAAATGCGAGAGATATAAAAAAAAAATATTTTTTCCACATTCCAGATCTTCAAAAAAAAAAAAAAAGATCAATGAGTGGTAAAAGAATTTATAATTTCAAGTTTAAACATAAATTGATGATGCATACTTAAAAGACATTATCAGACATTTCTTACTCGTTATCGCACGAACAACACGATGCGGAATCACTTGAATCGGGACTTAAATCGATGCTCTCAGAACTTTGTGAACTTGGGCTATCTGGTACTCTCTTTCGACGTATTGCTAAATGACGCTCTCGTGACGGAAATTTTGGTGTCTTACGCACAACAACTGGTTGAACTTCTTCACTATAATTCACACTCTCTGTATTCTCATGCTCATTTACCATCTGCTTACGCAAATTCTCCATTGTGTCTACGAGACTTTTAATTTGCATTTTAAAATTTACTTTTTCTTTCTTCTTATTTATTTTTTTATTATTATTATTACTCATTTGGGTTCATTCGAAATGGAAATTAGTTTAGCACAAATTAAAGTCAATTGGATTGAATGTATGAATTATTTTATATAGCACTAACGTTTGAGGGTCAAGTGCATTTAGAAGGACAAACAATTGTTGTTGTTATTCAAAAATGAAAGGAAGAAGATAACTTTTTCCTTGACTACTGCTTGTTGGACTATAATTTGATACACTTGAAGTTTATAATTCAATTATTTGCTTTTTTAATATGAGCTCGCTTCAATTTCCATTACAAGGCACAATGAATTGTTTTTGAATTACTTTAATTACAATTGGTATCAGCTACACTGCGACACAATGAAACATTACAAAACTGAGCCTAATTGATCGATTTTTTTTTTTTGAGTGTGTATCAAGCTAAATATGTAGGATAAGGTTATTTGAACTATTCAATTATTCAATAAGGCTTCATAGAAAAAAAAATATTTTTTTTCGGTCTATAGACACTAAAAGTTATCAACTATTCATGTGCGGCAAATTCACATTAACATTTTTCTTCTTTCATGTTTTTTTGACACTAATTGCATTTTACTTTAATTGCAACAATTAATAATCTTTGACACATTATATAGCTTAAAATAATTACTTATTTTTCACTTCATTATGACACCAAAAAGTAATTAAAATTTCAAGTTACAAAAAAAAACTTTAAAAAAACTTCACAACAGAACCAACAACCCGATAAAGAGTCGAGTATACACCAGCAGCAACGATAATGGAATGGAAAAAAATAAAATAAATAAAAATTTTAAATCGCACACAGCAATACAGTAAATAATACAATAAACAACCGCAGAGGCTTCAAATCAAACTTAAATGACTGTTATCAATGTTATTGAAATTAAAAGTCGATCGACTGCCCTGGAAAACATTACGTGAACATAAAACAGACTTGAAAAAAAAAATAATCTGTGTTACGATTTCAGTTCGAATAAAATATACTTTATAGTAAGTATTGCTGAGTAAGAGATTGACATTTGAGACACTAAAGTAATTATTTTGTCAGTCTTTTTCGAAGAAGAAAATGATAAAATTTTTTTTGGGGGGAAGTAAACAATTTCTTTGATGAGACGACTTGCAGTCACCAATACAGTTAAATAATAAAAATTGTTCATATTGATAATGAAAAAAGATTTCTTGAAAACTGATATTAAGAATGAAAAAAGAAGGTGTGTGTATATATGGAGTAATAGTAACTATATAAATCAATAAAAAGTAATTTGTCTGTCAATCATGTCCCTTAATTCAAACAGTTACTCATGACTCAGATGTAAGGTGGAAATAGGGGTTTAATGTGTCGGGAATTTGTATTTTCTTTTTGTGACTTTACTAAAAATACATAAAAAAATATTAAACAATTTTAATCAATTTTAAATTAATTTCAAAAATATGAATTTTTCATACAAATAATCGATGCCCCCATCGGTCGGGGATATAATGCATTAATTGACCATTGACTGGGTAAAAAAAAAATTTGTATTAAAAATTTTTCCTATTTTTTGAATCAATTAAGTCAAAGACTTAATTATGACCAAATTTTCACTATTAGAAAAACAGCCTGTCGTACTTGAAGGGTCCTACCCTAGTTAAAATTAATACTCATAAAATTTGCTAAACTACGACCACGACTAGAGAAATTAAATTGTGTTCAAATCTTCCTCAATTCCATTAAACCTAGTAAATGCCTAGCGAAAATTCATCAGACATTTCTCTTCCAAACAATTTCTCAATTTCAAAAGCAAAAAAACGGCACGGAAGTTCAAGCAGGAAGAATTTATTTTTTTGCAAGCAAAGTATAAATTAAATTTTTATAATATTTTAGTGAGTTGTGATTATTGATTTCACATGGATTTAATAGAGGAACACTGTGTTTAAGTACTAATTATGAAGGAGAGTTGTTAAAATATCGGTAAAAGTGATTTTTATTAAAATTTATGAAAATTAAAATTTAAAAAAATTCTATGGTAATTTTTATTCATGTGGATTTTTATGCAAAGATTAAAATAGTGCTACTGATTTGTCCATACACTCGTTATTGCTCATGCTGTTAAAAGTGACATTTAATGCTCATATTAATGCTTAACTCGATCATAAAAAAAATTTATTTTTATTTACAATAGTGTTAGTGAATTCAAGTCAATTTTAAAATCTAAAAGTTCGTTATCTATATAATTACACAATTTATGTGACAAAATATAGTTGATTTTGATTAGTATATGGAATAAAATCATAAGATAATTGACTGATTTATTATTTGGAATAGTTTGCGTTTAATTTTAATATTGATTCTGTGTCATAAGATAATATATCTCATTCAATATGGTTTGCAAATCCTCAAATGATTGTAATTATAACTTCAAAACCTCCGATTTTGATCAGTGTTTATCTAATTCACCTGATACGAGTACAGATCGTTGCAAATCATTGAATTCTGTGGTTGACAGTGCGACTTTAATAAGTGCTCGTAATTTATCTGATGAAATTATTCAGTCAATCAAAGAACTAGAAACGTTAAAGTTTAATGTAAAGAAAGATATCTTAAATTTAATGAGTTCGGCTAAGAAGGAAGATAATTATGCCCATGCATTCGGTAAGCTATGTGCAATAGTTTTGGATTTAAATGAGAAAATGTTTGCATTACAAAATGACACACAAGAAAAGATATTAAGAGTGTTGGCTTTAAAGCAGGATCAAGAAGTCGATAATGAATTCGTGTGACTGAAGTAAGACAGCATGTTATGTCCAAATGCTCCGAAACTTTGTCAGAATTAAGCCCATATTACGCCCAATTGCGCCCCACAAAAAAATAATTTCGCCCCACTTCCTGTGCCTGGATATGGCAAGTCAAAGTTTTGGCACTTTTACCGTCTTACTTCAGGATTTAAAACGGCATGATTTCTCAAAACTAACTTTATGTGACATATTATATATTAAAATTGATCTACTAATTACGCCCAATTGCGCCCCGCAAAAATTTTTTGGAACCGATGCCCCTAACGGAAGTTATGGCTGCTCAAAGTTTTGCTTATGGACCAAAAAATTTTCTACCTAGAAATTGATAATATTGTCATGTTATATATCAAATCACATCTCCTTTTTCTCAGGAACTCAAATATTAAAGAATTATTTACGTCCATGCTGATATTTCAGACTTATGGCAGTTCCATTTTTGTTGTCGTACCTGAATATAAAAAAGTTTCATAATTTTTTTAGTGTCAAGTTATATGTCTAAACATATCTACTTTTCTCAAGGATTATAAATATAGAATCGTTTTTTGAATTAGACCATCCATAACTGACTTATGTCACTTTAAAGTTATGGTTGAGCATCATTGTCCAAAAATAGAAAAGAATCATAAAATGTATGTTGTATATCAAAAAATATTTAAATTTGATGAAAAATTTAATTATGACAAAATACTTTTGACTTTACTAAAATAATTTTTAAAATAATTTATTTTTAAGTAAAATTTAAATTTTTATAAAAAATTAATTTAAAAATAAAAATCTCAAGTTTTGAAACTTTTTTGAGATTTTTCAACTAATGAATTTATTTCAAGTCAAAATTAAAAATTAATACCAAATTAAAATTCGAAATCGAATTATAATTTTTGTAATTACTAAAATTCATTTTATCATTTTCTTTAAATTTTCAAATTATTTAAACAAATTGTCGAAAAAATTAATTTTTCAAGCAATTCACATTTTAATTTGATATTAGGTAATTTTGAATTTTGACCTGAAATAAATATATTGGTTGAAAAATCTCAAAAAAGTTTCGAAACTTGAGATTTTTATTTTTAAATTAATTTTTTATAAAAATTAAATTTTACTTAAAAATAAATTATTTTAAAAATTATTTTGATGAAGTCAAAAGTATTTTGTCATAATTAAATTTTTCATCAAATTTAAATATTTTTTGATATACAACATACATTTTATGATTCTTTTCTATTTTTGGACAATGATGCTCAACCATAACTTTAAAGTGACATAAGTCAGTTATGGATGGTCAAATTCAAAATATGATTCCATATTTATTATCCTTGTGAAAAGTAGATATGTTTAGACATATAACTTGACACTAAAAAAATTATGAAACTTTTTTATATTCAGGTACGACAACAAAAATGGAACTGCCATAAGTCTGAAATATCAGCATGGACGTAAATAATTCTTTAATATTTGAGTTCCTGAGAAAAAGGAGATGTGATTTGATATATAACATGACAATATTATCAATTTCTAGGTAGAAAATTTTTTGGTCCATAAGCAAAACTTTGAGCAGCCATAACTTCCGTTAGGGGCATCGGTTCCAAAAAATTTTTGCGGGGCGCAATTGGGCGTAATTAGTAGATCAATTTTAATATATAATATGTCACATAAAGTTAGTTTTAAGAAATCATGCCGTTTTAAATCCTGAAGTAAGACGGTAAAAGTGCCAAAACTTTGACTTGCCATATCCAGGCACAGGAAGTGGGGCGAAATTATTTTTTTGTGGGGCGCAATTGGGCGTAATATGGGCTTAATTCTGACAAAGTTTTGGAGCATTTGGACATAACATGCCGTCTTACTTCAGTCACACAATGAATTCAGGGATAGGAAGATATCGTCTAATTTAGATTCAGTACAATCAATTGAAATGGCATCTAGCTGTGAAAATGATTTGTGTAAGGTTTTTATCACTTTTACTTGTTCAAAGGAATTGAACAATCTCAAAAGTAGTAAGAATTTAATATCAGATACAAAAGATATTCTTGCCCGTATGAATATTGATGTTGATAAATTTGGAATTATGCCTATTAAAAATGTTAAATTTCAGCATATAAAAGTCTTTAAAAGTTTTGAGCAATCGTTGTGTGTTTCGTTCACAAATTCCAATATTGCATCTTTTGTAAGGCATGAAATCACATCTTTTAATAAAGACTTAAATGAAAAAGGCAAGCTTAATGAAATGAGATATTGCTGCAAAGTTTATTGGAGTAAAAATGTTTGGAAAATGCTTAAAATTTGTTATGAATTAAAACGTTTGAAACTTGTCGATCGAGTGAGAGTGTGTCGTGATGGAATTATTGTCAATTATACTGTTATCAGCACATCTAGTGCCGATAAGTCTTTAAAATGGGCTAAAATAAAATGCTTGAATGATATTAATATATTGAGAAGGCAAATAAACGATATATATTCTGATATATCGTGTGAATTTTTGTATGATGATAATTATTTTATGCTGAATGGTGATGAACGCGATTACAGAAGACTACAAGATGGTGACATGTTTAAAATGGCCAGAGATTCATATGATTAAAAATTATTATTATTATCATTTTTTTTTTCTTATATTCCTTTTCATAGGTAATGAATTGTAACATGAATGGACCGGATAATGTCGTATCAATTGCATTAAATGATGATATAAATATTAGGCTTCTTTCAACCATGTCATTCATAATTATATATTGTTTGTTAGATGATTAAAAACATATTTTATTGTATATATATTTTCTTCTTCTGCCTTTATGTAAATTCAAATGTATTAACTATAATGATCTTCAACCAGTTTGGTTAATAAATTATCAATTCAATTCAATTCAATTCAATAAAAAACTTCGCATTTACTGCATCAACATTACAAAAATGCCAAGAATTCCATTAAATAAAAAAATTACATTTCAGTACCTCTAACAGTGAGCAAAACATGTGAGAACCTTACACAACACATATTAACAAATTTCTTTCACTTATACAAAATAAAAAAAATAAATATATCAAATATGTGCAATAGTATTAAAACAATGCACAATTTTAAGCAACAACAAAGTCACAAATAGCACATTTTTGTAATGTGACAAAACCAACCGTCTGTTTAAATGAAAATTGTTTACACTGAGACATTTCGGTACGGATTCGGCAACGGGTGAGTGCATGTAAAACGTAAATAAATAATCACTCGTATAATTTTATTTGATGATGAGAAGAATATTATTTTCTAGTAAATTAATCACCAAGATGTATATCAACTTTTTTTTAATGAATGAGTAGCAGCAGTAAGGAACAATGGATGAGCAAACGAAGACGTCATCCAGTAAAATGTAAATAATCTAAAGTTCTCATTTGACACACCAATGACAACGACATCTTATCAGCACTATGACTCCATCCTCATTGGAACAAAAAAGAAGAAAGTTTTTCTGTTCTGAGCTGTTTGGTTGGGAGGATGGGAAAAGAAAATTTATTGCTTCGAATTTTATTCTGTTCTATTTTTAAACTATATATGTATAAGGGAGTGAATAAGATGCAGAATTTGTGACATTTAAAGAATCTACAGAGTTGGCATTTAGGGGAACTTTACAGTCGATAAATTCAGCGTCATTAAATTATAATTTCTTTTTTTAAATGCTCACATAAATATCAAATAATTGCTTTATCGGAAGGAGACTAGGGGTGTCACTATTACTTCCATTTAAACATTTAAAATCAAGCTAGTGATGATATACTGATATGAAGATTATAATCCTCAATTATAATCCTCGCATGTCCTCGTGCTTGTTGATTGAATATTTATTTCAGATTTTTTTTATATAACAATCTATGGAATTAAATCAGTGACGATGAACGGTTGCTATTGTTTGTGGATTTATATATTAATGAATATATGTCAGAGAATTCACGAAGAAGGAATTAAAGGTATTTTGATTTTTTAAATTTCTAGAATAAACTAGAACAATTATAGCTTATTTCATTACGAATTTAGACATTTTGAATTTCCTGAAACTTTCGTGAGTGTGTTCAGAAAAAAGATTTTAAAAAAATTCGAATTCAGTTTACAATTAATTAATTTCGAAGCATTTAAGTTCAAAACCGAATTTGAAATTGTTGTGCTATCTTTGACTAGGGACTTAACATGACAAGTAACTTAAAATAGAAAAACAACACATTTAAAAAATATAAAAATTTTTGGGAATTTTCAAGAGTGTGTTTAGAAAAATATTTTGAGTTTAGAAATTCAAAATTCTTAAAATTAATTAAGAAAGTTAAGAATCCTTCCATTGGCACCAACTCTGCCAATACATACATCTTTATTTTTATGAATTAAGTCTGCGATAAAGACAAAAAGCTTTTTTCATTATTGCAAAAAGTGTTAAATTACACATTCAATAATTCAATTTCTTCATTCTCATGATAGCTTTTAGAGTTAATTTAAGAACTGACAATTTTCGCATTGATTGTGTTAATCGCTTAGATAAGTGAGATATTTGCACATTTAAAATTGCAAATACAGCTGCAATTTTCAACTGAAATTTCGATTCATATTAAGCTATCACGTACACAAACATCTGTTATACTAATTCAATTTGAGGTTGTTTGCTATTCTTTCTGTGATTTTTCTTTCTCACTCTTCCTAATTCTCAATTTATATTTTTTTAAAAAAAATTGACATTCTTGTTATTTTTGGCACAAAATAAAAAATTTTAATTTAACAAAAATATTCACAAACACTCATCTGACCATCAATCAAATTCTAAAATCTAATGAATCAAAAGAAAAATTGAGAATTCAGCATACAATTTATTTCAATCTAATAGAAATTCAATACTTTCATAGAGGAACATTCCAAATATAGAATAAATTATTTTCACACATTGAGGCATAAAATGTGTGTTTTTTTGATATTCATTTGTCACTAACTTCCAATTAATTCCACATCCCTCACGATAGCAATAGAAACACCGACATAATGCCTGTCAGATTGACCACAAGCTGATGTTGGAAAAATCTAGAGGAACATCCGCAAAAAAAAACTTTTTTAATTTCATTTTCGCATGCTGATGACGTAAATAAATTTCTTACTGGGCAGAATGAAATAAATTAAATGAAAAATTTTTTATTCAGTTTTAAGGTCGTATATATTTAATTTTTCCACAGTCAGTAAGATTTTGACTGTATTTTTTTTAATGTGCGACATTCAAATGGACTATTAAAGTCAATTTTCTTTAATCCAGATTAATTTATTCGTGGAAACTGAGTGATTTTTGCCAATTTTACTAGGAATATGTTTTGCATTTTTACGATGCTAGTTGATAGAAAGGCAATAACAGGCAATAGCAATAAGCGATTTATCATTTTATCAGGTACAGATTTATAGGTTGTTATCTGTCAGATTGTCTGCTTTATCTGTGTTATTTATTGGATGATTTTCGGAGATTTTTGATAAATAAATTCCACGAAAAATTATTTATTTGATTAAGGGAACGGTACCTTTGGACATTTAGGGCATGATCATATATGCAAATTTGAATTAAATTATTACTTATCTAGCTTTATTAAAATTTCTAATGGCTTTCCGTAATTAAAATATTCTAAAATGCAAAAAAATCCAGCATTCAAAAAATGCGCTCAAAATGATTAAACTTCCACTTCCATCACGATCCACCACAGCTTTATTACACGTATTTTATGACAAATCGATTGATAAAAATCATGAAAAATTTATAGCGACATGAAATATGTCTCGCATGTACAAATATTTTCCAAATCTTTTTTCCTTTCTCTCGACTAATGAAAAAATAAAATCAGCAACAGCAGTACTGTGCATTTGAAACGTGAAATTAATTTATCCACAGTCATCGTTGCTGTGTCGAAAAGATGGAAAAAAAAATTAAGCAATTCTATTTCAGGATAATCTAAGTCTATGTGTTGAATCTTTTTTTTTCCGGAAATTTTCATTCATCGACATTGCTGTTTACACACAACATGCCGTATGAAAAGGTACATGCGGCTATCAAAATGTATGTACACATTGGTATTTTTGGTATATAAACTTAAAATAAGCACGACGTCTGATGACATAAATTTCCTTATTTTTTTTGTGTTTTATGATGTCCAAATAGACAGAATCTCATAATGACTCTGTGTATATATACGTTGATGCCAATAAAAGTTTCCCTTCGTGTTTCATTTTTCATTCATATTCTTACTTGATGGAAATTAAATAAAAATCTCTCTTTTCTTCCTTCCTCTTCCTTCACTGATCTCAAATCTAATAAAAATTAAGTCACTGTGTCTTATGAAATTCACTTTTCAGTCACACAAAATGCGATACTTTATATTCACTAATAAATGATATAAAAATTTATAGTCATGCTATAATAGTTTATACACAAAATAGTTTTCATCATAAATTAATTTCCCTCGAGATTCATTCTTTGTAGCACCACAAAAAAATAAATTTTAAAAAAATTTTAAATTTTCATTCACAAAAAAAAATTAATTAATTTCTTTCTTCTCGGTTAATTAATTTAAAAGTGAGGCAAAAATGAAAGAAGGAACATCTTCACTTAATTTTCAACTTCCTCAACATGCGACAACCTCTATCGATGTTTGAATGAAAACTAAATGAAAATTCGCACGTGGAAAAAAGAATCAAAAATAAAGAAAAAAAAAGCAACACACAACACAACTGCTGTTTTATTTCTCTCAATCGTAGATTATGAGCGGCATTTGCGATTGTGTGCGGTATTGTTTCATCGCTAAATCATCGTATTATGCATGAATGTAATATGTGTGTGAGCGGCAACAACGTGTTAATTTGTGAGAGACATGACAACAAAAAAATATAGTAAATATTTAAAAAAAAAGCACTAACAAAAGCTCTCTCTGTTTACATATTTTTATTTTTTTATAATCCACTCACCTCCATTCGTGTGCTTTAAATCCCGGACACTGACTCGGACAATTTTCGCAATCTGCACCGTCGTCGATCTCGTTGATTATGAGACTCTGGAAATGAAAAAGAAGAACAAAGTCGATTGTTAATCATTTAAATGATTGTAAAGCAGCAAAAAATGTAATAATTTGTAAGTATGTGCAGAAGAGAATGAAAAATCAGAGAGGTTAATGTAACCTTCACATAACATATAACATGAATCTCATTTCTTTTATTATTATTACAACATTCCATAAAAGGAAATCATTTTCAAGGAATTCAGAAAGAAGTGAAACAAAGATAGAAAAAAAGCAAATAAATAATAAGAAAGAAAGAAAAGAAGCTATTTAGCGCACAAATAATGATTGATTACCATTTACGCAAGGAATTGAACAGATTAAAAACATGAAGAATGGAAAGAGAAGACAAAAAAAATTAACTGTAAAGCATCGAGTAATACAAAGTTAAATTAAATCAATTGCATCACAATTTTCCTCACTGCTGCAACATAATTTTCATTTTTTTGTACGTACGGTTGGTATCAGTGAATGTTCATCGAGTGTAGTCCTCATTTGGTATCGTGTAATTTCTTGAAATAAATTCTTGATTTTTTTGAGTTTCCGTGAGAAATTTTTTGTTTTGGATTCGTGAATGCGAGTATCAACAAATCTAGCTGTGTATGCCAATATTACCTTAATTATGGACTTTAGAGTTAACAATTTTGATACACAAATCTCTTGAAATGAGCAATGAGAACAAGTTTAATACACAAACTTCTAAAAATGGTTGAGTGTTGATTTTTTGTAAACAATTTTGATTAATTTTCAAAGCTTACTTAGTGAAAGAAAATTTGTGATAAATTTAGTTTTTAAAATGCCAAAATTAAGCATTCAATATAATTATGCTATTTTGACCTAAACACTCAAAATTCATCAAGTTTTGCTGACCATGAAAATTAAGTATCATTTGAAAAGTTCAACATTCTTCCTTCCAAATATTTCAACTCTTACTTTAATCCCGAACAACACATGAGTGCTTTTAATTTACTTAACGATTTTGAAGCAAAAGTCATTTCGAATTTTTAGTGAAATTTTTCCAAAAATAACTTGAAACCAGAGTTGGAATCCTAAAAATTATTAAAATTCAAATTATTTCATGGCAAAATTCAAACCTATTCTTCATTATCTTCTTAATCTTCAGTTTTCATCCTCAAATCAACAACTTCATCATCAGACTTCCAAGAATCCAAAAAACAATCCATCAACAATCCCAGACAAGTTTCCTACTTGCAATACTTCTTACTACTGAGTGCATTTACACAATTAATATTTTTTTTTCATTTTCACTTCCCTATTGATACATTTTTTTCCTCGACTGCCTTCTACAATCTTGAAACTGATCAAGAATGAGTCAACAATCGAAAAACAAAAAAAAAAAGTTATAATAAAAAAATGATGTGGATGTATGACTAGTTGCCGTTACCGTGTTACTGTTGAAAGTTGTTTGATTGCAATACAATTTGAATATTCTATATACAATTTTTCAATTTTTCTTCTATTTATTAATTCACAACGCGCGAAAGTGGATTGTACTAATACATAGGAGTCGTGCCTTGTAATCCATAAACTGCATCAGACAATAAAGACAATTCTCCTTTGAGTTATTTGGCTGATGACGTTTTAAATTCTCAATAAATTTAGATTTGAATGCTGAGACAGTGATGGGGGTTGTTTGGCTATGATGTTTTTTTGGGGTAGGTATGGAAGGGTAAGGTGCTGAATATTTTCACATTTCTTACTAAAACATCAAGAATTCAGGTACTAATGACAGTATAAGAGATTGTTTTCATAAATCATGCACATACCTAGCTCCCATACATAAAATCATAGACATCAACCAAAATTGACCCCCAATGATCAGACTATAAGTGTCTTAGTTTGTGTAATTATTCTATTCAGTAAATCCATAGAAGGTGTTGCACTCAATGTCTCAAATATAGAAATAAAGACAACACAAAAACAAATTAATAATAACACGATCGATGTTAAAAATAGTTAGAAATCCATTCATCCAATACGTCTCTGACAATGTTTACCATAAAAAAGTATTTTTAAAATACCTTTTTGCAAAGGTGTAATTTTTGGTTCGAACGAAAAAAAAATTAGCAGCAGTAAAAGCAAAGCAGCGAAAAAAAAAACACTTTTCTTCGTAGCCAACAAGATTCATGTCAGTCTACATTTAGCCGGCGAGCAACGAACAAGCCTTCTTCATCTCTTTCGTCTATTTTTTTATTTTTCTTTATTTCTGAGACATTTGCTGCTTCTTATTTCACAATTTATTGGATTTATTGTGAATATAAAATCAAAAATCTGTGAAATTAGGGAAAATTAAGTATAATCGAAAGTATTGTAGGATATAAAAATAGGAAATGTACACCTATAATAGAATTCATAACGACTATGACACAAATGTCGTGCGTGTGGAATTAAATTCATCGCCATCATATCGCCCACATACAAATCCATCGAACGTCATTAGTCGAGGAGGTTCTCGAGAACCACTCAAAATCACCTCATCGACAACAGCTTTAAATCGTAATGATACATTCACAAAGCATGAAAAGCCACCAAATTATCAACAAAAGCATGGAAATAATAATCATTCAGGTATCATACGCAGTGAGACTTTTGTTGTTAAATATCATGACGATTCATCAGATGAGCATCAACAGACAATAAAACATGATACAGGCGATATTGATGGTGATATTGAGTATGAAAAGGGTGATTATAGCACATATACGAGATCTAAAAAGAAATCAGCAAATAATCAGCACAATGGGACAAGTGAGAAAGATGACAATCCAAATTATGCCACCTACACGAGAAAGGAAAAGGAAAAGAGAAGAGGTTTGATTTTATTGCTACTTATATATTTCTTGTGTTTAATCGTTTGTTGGCTGGGATGACGATTGTTTTTGCTCATGACTTGTTAATTATTAAATAGCTTTGAAATGTCATAAACGGGACTATTTAGTGTAGTGTTGAGTAATTAAACAATCAGATATGGTCAGACAGCTATTTTATTTCAATTTCAATGTAAAAAATTATGTTAGGTCATTACTTAATTATGAGAAATATCAATTTTTAAGCAACTGAATGTGAATCATTTTGGTGATGAAAAACAAAAAAAAATGCGCTTAGTCCATATCCACCCACGAAACCTCATTATTTTCATATTTTTAAATAAACTTTATCCTTTTTAGGAAGCACTGCTGAAGAGAGATCACTTTACATTAATACCGATACATACCGTAAAATGGACAAAAAACGAGCAAGTCTATTGAGTCAGGAATCAGAGAATCTCAATGTCAGCACATTCACAAAGTCAACAAAGCCAAAAAGAGTCGAAAGTTTTATTAAGAAAATTGAAAAGAATTTATGGCGACGTAAAGATCCAAAAGAGCCAAGTCCTGCACCGTCATCTAGTCATTCTACATCCGATCGTGAAGGTTCAACCATAAAGAGATCAAAAAATATTTTCAAAGACTTTATGTCAAGCGGAAAGAAGTCGACGCGTGAAGCAGAAGTACAGTGTAAGATGGATGAGGACAAAGACTATTACAGTGGTATTGCAACAAGGAAAAGTTCAATGCAAGTCTCAAATTCCGACAGTAATAATAATAATAATAATAGTAAGAAATCTCTTCGACCACTCAAAGTCTCGCAACGATACGAAAATGGAAATAACCAGCGTCTAACAAGTATAATAAAATCATCTGCAGATCGAAATGCTCGCAATAAGCAACAACGTGATTATCCTTATTATGAATCTGACAATATTAATGCAAATAAAAAGTCAACGACACCAGCACCAATTAGAGTTGAAATTGATTTACGCAATGGACACAATAATAATGGCAATAGTAATAAGATCAGCAACAATCGTACTATTGACTTAAATTCAAAAAAACCAATTGGAATTGCTAGTCCATTACCGCAACCAAAATCAGTCTTAAAAAGCGGAACAACTAAAAATTATGAAAATAATAAAAAATCAGAAATTTCACGATCTTATGCAGCAGCACCAAACAAACTTACAGTTGAAAATAATTTGCATCGCGAAGGAAGTGATCGAATTAGTTTTCGTGAATATCGAGAACAGTTGAGAGCTAAGAATGAGAATAAGAAAATTACTGACACAACTGATGATGATTTAAGGCGATCTTATCAACAAAGCTTCTTTGTTGCTATGTAAAAGGAAATGCTTAATAAGTCATGTAAAGTCGTTAAAAAAATTATTATTATTGAGACATGATTTATGACTTTAAGACCGACTGGATAACAAAACTCTTTTTTTATGTGAGATTAAATGGAAATAAAAAAAAAATAATAATAATTTTTTGGATTTTATAAATTACGATTGTTATGTGATTTTTTTTAAGAAATGTGGAAGTAATCAAAGTTTTTTGCATCTGCTTTCAATCAATTATTGCCGTAATCGTGTTATGAGTTGCAGAAAATAGAAATTTAAGCAATAGCATTTTAAGCATGCATTGGTTACTTAAGTGGTTTAATTTTTGTTCGTATATTATCAATTGGATTAGTTATAGTCTATAAAGTTAAATTAAAAAGTGAATCATAGTATGTGAGTCTGCAAATTGGTTATTATCTGCTTTGGATGTGTGACCATCTTCAGAATAATAAAGTAATTTCACAGTCAAGGATTACGATCATGACATTTCAAAGGATTACAAACGCATTAAGCCAAGAGCTTCAATAAATCTTCAAAAGTTTATGAAATTCAAAAGGGAACAATCGAAAATGATGTCTATGAATAAAATCAAAATAATTTTGCTTCGTAGAACTTTTGGCTGCAATTTTGCACCCCAAAAATTTTCAGTAATATTTTTTGAAAGAATTGATCAATTCCAAAAAATCCAGACATCACTTTCAAACACCCCCCAATGATTTATTTCCCAAATAAATAATAAAAGAACTTCCCAATTATCTCCATCATCACACAATTTCAGTAAGCTTATATATGAGATTGCAAAAAGTTACGGTTAGATTTAAATTACAAATAACGGTTAAATTGGCAGTCGGGGTGGTCATCAGTAATACTATTAATCGTGATTATCCATAATTTAATTCAAATATATAAAAGCCCCTTAAAAGTCTCGCTTGAGAAACTTTCTCAATATCCAAAATAAAACTTTTTCTTCCTCAATCAGCTCAACTTTTAATAAAAAAAACCATCATTTCATTAACTCATGTCACACCTGCTGCAAATTGAAATTTTTATTAATGAAAATGGTTTCTTTTTCATTTACTGAGCATATGTAGCATCGAATGCTCATAAATTAAGCACAATTGACATATCAGAAGTGTGTGGAACAATATTATTGAAAAATTTATTTTTAAAACTATTACCATATAAATATTGTCTATAGACACACATCAACAAGGTCAAAGGAAGTAAATTATGTCACGAATCATACAACTTATCTTTCAGGCAATTCCATTTTCAATGTTTTTCATCTCCAACTTGTACCAATTTATTGTTAATGTAAGAATAGCATAAATATTGATTGGACTTGTAATAACAAGATACTTTACAGTCAGTTACTAAATGCAAACGTCACGTACTTCTGAAAGCAAACCTTAGCAATGAAACTTTTCATACATTTTTATTGTGTTTGCTGTACGAAAAATACCGAGAAATCATTTCATGTGAAACGTTTATCAATACACAATATGATGATGAATGAAGATGAAAAATTGCTCAGAAGAGATTTCAATGCAGGTAAAAAAGAGTCTTTGAGAATCTATGGTGAGTAATCATGGGCTCATATTGAGAAGTCAAATTAAATAAGAAGAGGGGTAAGTGGTGGTGGAGTGAGTATTTAGTATTAGTTAGGGTAATTAGAGCGCATTATATTTTGATATAATTTTAAGGCACATGATGATAAATTTGGCAATAGCATTAAAAGCTTTTTACTTAGAAATTTTGATTTAAATAAAAGTTTTATAAAGTTTTTGAGATTTGAACGCTTTTGCCGAAAAACGAGTTATGAAAAAACGGTCGTTTTGAATTTGAAAATTGTTGACCGATTTTTGCAAAACACAAAGTTTATTCAGTAAAATTCATTTTGTCATACTTAATTTTATTACAATAATAATTTAAAATGTTAAATGAGTAATATTGAATCATGAAAAATTATATTTTACTTAGTAAACAAACATTTTTGACTTTGTGTTTTTCAAAAATCGGTCAAAAATTTTCAAATTCAATAATTATCACGTAATTCTCTGAATTATTGCATAAAATCCAAAAAATTTTGTTATTATGACTCAAAATTCCACAAACCTGACGAACATCATAAACTCATCAAAATAAACTAATTGCTACATTCCTCAGTGGACTATCAAGCCCCTACAAAAACAACATTCTAATCTACAAATAATGCCGAATAAATTAAATAAATATAAAGTCAACAAATTCATCACATCATACCCATATTTACTGTACAATCATTTTATGGCTTTTAACCTCACATGACCTATCAAAATAATTCGATAGTCTTGCGTGTGCCATGATAAATCATTTAGCATCGGAACCCAAATGAATTTAAATTTAGTTTGTTCACAAAAATTTCATCAGACCGTCCTTAAAGTGACCGTGCAATAAAGTGTTTCTTATGCAAAAATTGTGCTAAAAACTCCTTCACGGTTTTCATGACTGACTCAGTGTATTTATAAACTACTGACTATAAGCTATTAAAAAATAACAACACATAGCATTAACGATTTATTTTTTTGATGGTCAACTTCATAAATGACGTAATACTTTCAAAATAAAGAGTTTTTAATATTTTGATTGAAGCATAAGCAGAAGCGAATGAAAGAAGAAAGAAAAAAACTTCAAATTAATAATCCAACGCAAGTTGTAATCGTCGATTGGAAGTGAACGACATCAAGTGAATGAAATAAAAACAAGGCAACAGAAACAAAAAAAGAAAAAATAAAAATGTATGAATTATTTCATCTTGGTTTATTTTGGTCTGAATGATCTAATCGTTGCTTCTTCTTCGTGCATATATTCTTGTTTCTATCGCGCTCACTTCATGTCCATTATGATCAATTGTTTTGGTTTCAAATACATCTAACATTGACCGCAAGTCAGTGTAAAAGGAGATAAAAATGTGTACGCAAGAGGAAACAGCCATTTATGGATGAATAAAAATGTAAAAAAATATAAGGGAATAAAGTCGCTAAAATATGGCGAATCTGCAAAAAATAAATCACATAAACAACAACAACAACAACAAAAGCTTTTCTCGAATGTGCAATTTATGGAATTAAATGATAATTTATTGAATTATTGTTGGAATAATTTTTCAACACAGCCAGTGTGTGTAGTTAAAGGTCATTTTACTGATACTGTTAATCTGTCTTACTCGATTCTCTTTTTTTATTGATTTTTAATTTCTTTCAATTTTCAACTTGTTTCATTTTCTCACTACACCAATTCTACTTCCATTTCGATCGATGTTGGTCGACGTGTTCATTTACGTGCATACATGCTATTTTTTATCGACAATATATTTTTTTTTTGCAAAATAAGTGGTCGCTATTTTTAATTTGACTGAGTTGGCACTTTAAATGGAAGGTGGTGTCATAATTGGAAATAATTGGTGAGTTATTGTATTATAGTTTTGGATAATTGGTCGAAAACTTTTAACTTCCACGCATCGCGTGTAAGTTATTGGTTTCACCCAAAATGCCCATTTTCGAGTTCACTATGTTCCCACCACTTTTATGAGAAGTTTTTGGTACCAAAATGTGCGTCTCGATGAGTAGATTCATAATCTACAGGAATTTTTCAATTTAAAGGCTATTAAAGGGGTCAAAAAGCCAAAAAACTGATTTTTTTCAGTCACCAAATTTTGTTATCAGGGTCACAGCTTCACCATTAGACTTTTAGGAACTGATTCTTTTGCCATATGATCAGGCAACATAAGCAATTGGGGGAATGGAAGCTAACTTTTTGATATATGCACAACTTTATAGACCTTTGGACAGTCAAAGTAGGGCCAAAAAACGCTCAAAATTGACCATTTTTGGCACCGTTCTCGCTTGTATTAAGCTCAAATTGGCTAATTCAAAAACCATTTCGGGGTATTTATGCCTAAAATGTATAAGCCAAGTTTCAGCCAATTTCGTCCATACCTGTGTCCACAAAGTCCATTTTTCGTTTTTTTTGGGTATGCATGGCAGGATGAAGTCATGAAAAATTTTTTTTGGTCCTAATGGTCTCTAACCACCGATATACAACATAATTACTCGTTTTGTCCCAAAATTTTTATCTTTTTCCTAAAGTTTTTAACTTCCACGCATCGCGTGTATTAACTTCCACGCATCGCGTGTAAGTTATTGGTTTCACCCAAAATGCCCATTTTCGAGTTCACTATGTTCCCACCACTTTTATGAGAAGTTTTTGGTACCAAAATGTGCGTCTCGATGAGTAGATTCATAATCTACAGGAATTTTTCAATTTAAAGGCTATTAAAGGGGTCAAAAAGCCAAAAAAACTGATTTTTTCAGTCACCAAATTTTGTTATCAGGGTCACAGCTTCACCATTAGACTTTTAGGAACTGATTCTTTTGCCATATGATCAGGCAACATAAGCAATTGGGGGAATGGAAGCTAACTTTTTGATATATGCACAACTTTATAGACCTTTGGACAGTCAAAGTAGGGCCAAAAAACGCTCAAAATTGACCATTTTTGGCACCGTTCTCGCTTGTATTAAGCTCAAATTGGCTAATTCAAAAACCATTTCGGGGTATTTATGCCTAAAATGTATAAGCCAAGTTTCAGCCAATTTCGTCCATACCTGTGTCCACAAAGTCCATTTTTCGTTTTTGGGTATGCATGGCAGGATGAAGTCAGGAAAAAATTTTATTGGTCCTAATGGTCTCTAACCACCGATATACAACATAATTAGTCGTTTTTTCCCAAAATTTTTATCTTTTTCCTAAAGTTTTTAACTTCCACGCATCGCGTACCAAGTTATTGGTTTCACCAAAATGCCCATTTTCGAGTTCACTATGTTCCCACCACTTTTATGAGAAGTTTTTGGTACCAAAATGTGCGTCTCGATGAGTAGATTCATAATCTACAGGAATTTTTCAATTTAAAGGCTATTAAAGGGGTCAAAAAGCCAAAAACTGATTTTTCAGTCACCAAATTTTGTTATCAGGGTCACAGCTTCACCATTAGACTTTTAGGAACTGATTCTTTTGCCATATGATCAGGCAACATAAGCAATTGGGGAATGGAAGCTAACTTTTTGATATATGCACAACTTTATAGAACCTTTGGACAGTCAGCGAAAGTAGGGCCAAAAAACGCTCAAAATTGACCATTTTTGGCACCGTTCTCGCTTGTATTAAGCTCAAATTGGCTAATTCAAAAAACCATTTCGGGGTATTTATGCCTAAAATGTATAAGCCAAGTTTCAGCCAATTTCGTCCATACCTGTGTCCACTAGGTCCATTTTTCGTTTTTTTGGGTATGCATGGCAGGATAAAGTCATGAAAAATTTTTTTTGGTCCTAATGGTCTCTAACCATCGATATACAACATAATTAGTCGTTTTTTGCCAAAATTTTTATCTTTTTCCTAAAGTTTTTAACTTCCACGCATCGCGTGTAAGTTATTGGTTTCACCCAAAATGCCCATTTTCGAGTTCACCATGTTCCCACCACTTTTATGACAAGTTTTTGGTACCAAAATGTGCGTCTCGATGAGTAGATTCATAATCTGCAGGAATTTTTCAATTTAAAGGCCATTAAAGGGGTCAAAAAGCCAAAAAACTGATTTTTTCGGTCATCAAATTTTGTTATCAGGGTCACAGCTTAACCATTAGACTTTCAGGAACTGATTCTTTTGCCATATGATCAGGCAACATAAGCAATTGGGGGAATGGAAGCTAACTTTTTGATATGTGCACAACTTTATAGACCTTTGGACAGTCAAAATAGGGCCAAAAAACGCTCAAAATTGACCATTTTTGGCACCGTTCTCGCTTGTATTAAGCTCAAATTGGCTAATTCAAAAACCATTTCGGGGTATTTATGCCTAAAATGTATAAGCCAAGTTTCAGCCAATTTCGTCCATACCTGTGTCCACAAAGTCCATTTTTCGTTTTTTTTGGGTATGCATGGCAGGATGAAGTCATGAAAAATTTTTGGTCCTAATGGTCTCTAACCACCGATATACAACATAATTGGTCGTTTTTCCCCAAAATTTTTATCTTTTTCCTAAAGTTTTTAACTTCCACGCATCGCGTGTAAGTTATTGGTTTCACCAAAATGCCCATTTTCGAGTTCACTATGTTCCCACCACTTTTGTAACGAAGTTTTGGTACCAAAATGTAAGCGTCTCGATGAGTAGATTCATAATCTACAGGAATTTTTCAATTTAAAGGCTATTAAAGGGGTCAAAAAGCCAAAAAACTGATTTTTCAGTCACCAAATTTTGTTATCAGGGTCACAGCTTCACCATTAGACTTTTAGGAACTGATTCTTTTGCCATATGATCAGGATCAGGCAACATAAGCAATTGGGGGAATGGAAGCTAACTTTTGATATATGCACAACTTTATAGACCTTTGGACAGTCAAAGTAGGGCCAAAAAACGCTCAAAATTGACCATTTTTTGGCACCGTTCTCGCTTGTATTAAGCTCAAATTGGCTAATTCAAAAAACCATTTCGGGGTATTTATGTGCCTAAAATGTATAAACCAAGTTTCAGCCAATTTCGTCCCATACCTGTGTCCACAAAGTCCATTTTTCGTTTTTGGGTATGCATGGCAGGATGAAGTCATGAAAATTTTTTTTGGTCCTAATGGTCTCTAACCACCGATATACAACATAATTAGTCGTTTTTTTCCCAAAATTTTTATCTTTTTCCTAAAGTTTTTAACTTCCACGCATCGCGTGTAGGTTATTGGTTTCACCAAAATGCCCATTTTCGAGTTCACTATGTTCCCACCACTTTTATGAGAAGTTTTTGGTACCAAAATGTGCGTCTCGATGAGTAGATTCATAATCTACAGGAATTTTTCCAATTTAAAGGCTATTAAAGGGGTCAAAAAGCCAAAAAACTGATTTTTTCAGTCACCAAATTTTGTTATCAGGGTCACAGCTTCACCATTAGACTTTTAGGAACTGATTCTTTTGCCATATGATCAGGCAACATAAGCAATTGGGGGAATGGAAGCTAACTTTTTGATATATGCACAACTTTATAGACCTTTGGACAGTCAAAGTAGGGCCAAAAAACGCTCAAAATTGACCATTTTTGGCACCGTTCTCGCTTGTATTAAGCTCAAATTGGCTAATTCAAAAAACCATTTCAGGGGTATTTATGCCTAAAATGTATAAGCCAAGTTTCAGCCAATTTCGTCCATACCTGTGTCCACAAAGTCCATTTTTTCGTTTTTTGGGTATGCATGGCAGGATGAAGTCATGAAAAAATTTTTTTGGTCCTAATGGTCTCTAACCACCGATATACAACATAATTAGTCGTTTTTCCCAAAATTTTTTATCTTTTTTCCTAAAGTTTTTAACTTCCACGCATCGCGTGTAAGTTATTAGTTTCACCAAAATGCCCATTTCGGAGTTCACTATGTTCCCACCACTTTTATGAGAAGTTTTGGTACCAAAATGTGCGTCTCGATGAGTAGATTCATAATCTACAGGAATTTTTTCAATTTAAAGGCTATTAAAGGGGTCAAAAAGCCAAAAACTGATTTTTCAGTCACCAAATTTTGTTATCAAGGGTCACAGCTTCACCATTAGACTTTTAGGAACTGATTCTTTTGCCATATGATCAGGCAACATAAGCAATTGGGGAATGGAAGCCTAACTTTTTGATATATGCACAACTTTATAGACCTTTGGACAGTCAAGTAGGGCCAAAAAACGCTCAAAATTGACCATTTTTGGCACCGTTCTCGCTTGTATTAAGCTCAAAATTGGCTAATTCAAAAACCATTTCGGGGTATTTATGCCTAAAATGTATAAAGCCAAGTTTCAGCCAATTTCGTCCATACCTGTGTCCACAAAGTCCATTTTTCGTTTTTTGGGTATGCATGGCAGGATGAAGTCATGAAAAAATTTTTTTGGTCCCTAATGGTCTCTAACCACCGATATACAACATAATTAGTCGTTTTTTCCCAAAATTTTTATCTTTTTCCTAAAGTTTTTAACTTCCACGCATCGCGTGTAAGTTATTGGTTTTCACCAAAATGCCCATTTTCGAGTTCACTATGTTCCCTACCACTTTTATGAGAAGTTTTGGTACCAAAATGTGCGTCTCGATGAGTAGATTCATAATCTACAGGAATTTTTTCAATTTAAAGGCTATTAAAGGGGTCAAAAAGCCAAAAAACTGATTTTTTTCAGTCACCAAATTTTGTTATCAGGGTCACAGCTTCACCATTAGACTTTTAGAACTGATTCTTTTGCCATATGATCAGGCAACATAAGCAATTGGGGAATGGAAGCTAACTTTTTGATATATGCACAACTTTATAGACCTTTGGACAGTCAAAGTAGGGCCAAAAAACGCTCAAAATTGACCATTTTTGCTTTAGATTCTCGCTTGTATTAAGCTCAAATTGGCTAATTCAAAAACCATTTCGGGGTATTTATGCCTAAAATGTATAAGCCAAGTTTCAGCCAATTTCGTCCATACCTGTGTCCACAAAGTCCATTTTTCGTTTTTTTGGGTATGCATGGCAGGATGAAGTCATGAAAAATTTTTTTTGGTCCTAATGGTCTCTAACCACCGATATACAACATAATTAGTCGTTTTCCCAAAATTTTTATCTTTTTCCTAAAGTTTTTAACTTCCACGCATCGCGTGTAAGTTATTGGTTTCACCAAAATGCCCATTTTCGAGTTCACTATGTTCCCACCACTTTTATGAGAAGTTTTTGGTACCAAAATGTGCGTCTCGATGAGTAGATTCATAATCTACAGGAATTTTTCAATTTAAAGGCTATTAAAGGGGTCAAAAAGCCAAAAAACTGATTTTTTCGACCCCCCAAAAATTTCTCTCGGTCGCGCTAACGCGCGACCTCGAATAATTTTACAACCCCAATTTTGAAATTTTTATGACAAAATTTTTGCTTTCTACATACTTAATAATTTTTAAATAAAAGATTTAGTGGAATTTTTTCATTTTTTTATTATAATTTTTGGCGAGCTGCATCATATTCTTCTATTTCATAAGTATAAAATATTAATCATAAATTTTACTAAACTCTACAAAAAATGTAGTCTGTATTAATATTTGTGAAATTTGCATTTATAGATTCATAATGTTATGAAATGGCACTTTTAAGAAACGTTTTAGGTTCATTTGGGAGTTGTGAAGAGCTGTGCGGAATGAAACGAAGTGAATGAACCATTGCTGAGCGGAGCGAAGCAGTGTATCGGTTTGTGAAACTTCGTTTCATTCCGCACAATTAACTCAACTCCCAAATGAACCTAAAGCCGTTTCTTAAAGTGCCATTTCATACATTAGGAATCTATAAAATGCAAATTTCACAAATATTAATACGAACTACATTTTTTAGGAGTTTAGTAAAATTTATGATTAATATTTTATACTTATGAAATAGAAGAATATGAAGTGCAGCTCGCCAAAAATTATAATAAAAAAAATCAATTTGTTTTTTCCGAAAATTTTTATAATATTATAATAAATGTATTTATAATCTATCGTAAGTCAAGCGTGGAAGTTCGTGGCTTTCTACGTAAGTCGTGTTTTTTTGGTTTTGTCATGCTTCTAAATTGGGTATTTTGGTAATATTGACTAGATTCTTATTAGAATCTTGGTAAATGGACTCAAAATTTTTTTTGCGATTTTATGGGCCATTAATTGCATTACAAAATGCAATATTTTGAATTTAGTGCAATTTGGAACTTAATTATTCCATTCACTAACCTGATAATGGTTTTCTTTTCAGAAATTTGTCAAACATGCTTTCATTTTGTATCAATTTAACACCTCAACCCATCATACATAAATGCGCTCAAGCCTCTCCCATCACTTCCCCCCGAAGAGTATCCAACCACATTTTTAATTTCACAAATTACCCTCGAATGTGGAAGCAATGAATAACAATCGCTTTAAAAGAAACTATACACACACATTATTTTGGTGGTGATTCATGGCTGCACGTAACATCGTACAGCCAGGCACCATACAGTTAACATAAAGGCAGGGATTAATGAGATCATATTACTAAATATAAATAAAAATATACATTTTTTTAATGTCGAGTATGAAAAATTTTCATACATTTTTTCTGCATTCTCCCTACTGAGTGACTGACTGTTCGGTAAGTAACTTGATGTGAAAAGCGTTCACAAAAAATAAAAATGACAAAAGCATGTGTTTTCCTTTAAAATATTTACTTAAATGCATCATATTGCTGCTAAAATGTAGATAGAATGACATCTAATGCCAATGACCTTGATTGATGTATATGAGTACCACATGGCGAAAAAAAAATCAATAAGCACTCGATCATTGTGGCTTGAGGCCTTTGAAGAGAAAGAGAATGACAAAAAAAAAATTATGAATTCATTCTTCGTGCACGGAAGAAGAGCAAGCACAATTGGATGTTAATATTTGTTAGTCACATTACATCATCGATAATTATGACAATTGCTTATATTTCATTTTTTTTTCATTTTGTGCGAACAAAGTTCTTATTATATATGTCTACAACATGTCTGTGTATATAAAAATATATACACAATTAATATGTGCACAAAATAATAATTTTTATGTATGGATGACAGAATCAACTGCTATTTTATCGTCTTCTCATTTTTCTATGGGAAACTTTCCGATAAGATAGCAAAAAAAGTTATCAAAAAAATACTTTATTTATAAACAAATACCCGAAAATAGTAAGGAGGATAAAAACAAGCGCAAAAAAGCTACTGATGATGTTTGAATGAGGTGTAGTTTTTGGGTGAATTCACTTTATATCTAATCTGATGTTTATCTTGTTTAGTTCATAAAGAAAACCAGATGTAGGAAGGGTAATGCAATGTTTAATCTGATTCTGAATTTATTACATTACAGTATTACAGGAGAATCTCACAATATTTATTTATTTTGCGCAACTGAGCTGCCTCAGATTTTGGGGTCTGTGGAGAGCTTAGTTAATTTACTGGGTAGTAGATCTGGTTTTGAAGGGGTTTGGGTTGAAAATTTTTGAGGAACTGGAAACCTTAGGGCTCATAATTTTAGTAAATTCATCAAAACGGAAAAGTTAGTAATCGAACTCATATTGATAGATATTTTGTATTTAATCCGTGTTAATAAGCCATAAACCTAATTAGATACTTTATACAATTCTTATCAAATGGCTAGTACCGAATTTTAAACTATAAATCAATCAAAATATCAGTCCACTCAATTCTATTTCCATAAATTGCCAATATCCACAAAACATTCAAAAGAACAGCTTCAACAAAAATTTGACATTTAACACAAATTATTCATTCACACATCCACCCCAAAATTCAAACGATGCCCTACAAAACATCCATTAACACAGCCATGTACGACTTCCATTCATGTCTGGAAACTTAATTTGCCTCAGCGACTAATTAGTTTATTTTCTCAAACAGATTCAAAAAAAAGAAGAATTTACTACACTCAGAAAAATAATAAACTTAATTATCCGATTCCTGATGATTGCCATCCAATTCAGACAGTCAAAATTAATTACATTTGCCCATCAATCGTTCAGAAATGGCAAATCAATGATCTAATTCTGTTATCAGCATTCAAAAACGAATCAACAATGAAAATGATTGTATGATGGCCATGAGGATGAGCTTAAGAACGTGTGATGATGAAGAAGAAGAAGCAAGCAAAATACCGCATTGTGAATCGTAATTCCCTTAAAGCAGAAGTACACCCGATATCTTTTTTTAATATTTATTTTTTTATTGTGGTACACACAAAAAGACAAATTTTTTTTGTAAGCGATTTTTTTTTGTCGCGTATGCTTCCACATATATTGAACTTTTATTGCTCGCATTACGACCTACTTCTCAACATATATATACATATAAAATATATAAAATAAAATGTTTCTTAAAAGATGAAGAAAAAGAAATGAAATAATAAAATAACGAGTTTCTTTCTCCCTTGCCTTCTCACTCTCTCTCTCTCATTCTATCCTTCTTCTTCTCTCAACACCAAAAAATAATAATAAGACGTAGCAAAAAGAAATCATTCCTCGATACTTAGAGTGAGTGAAAGAGTACCAATAATAGGGGTCTATTGAAAGGAGTAAATGAAGACAAATGAGAGAGAATGAAGGCATTCAGCATGTTACAACGAAAGGATTTTCTGACCGTTTGAGATACCGGAAATGATTTTATTTCATCACATTCTATGCAGCATGCCGCAAAAATTTCTGAATGTCATTCAAAAATTTCGTACGAATCATCAAAATCACTCGACAACGGCATTTTTGTGTGACTAACCGGCAAAATTTCAATTTCTCTTTCTTTCTCACTTTTTTTTCAATTTAAGCTTTCGGCAATAATGTTAAGAAAATTATGAGAATTTATAAGGAATGGATTTATACATTTATTTATTCATGAAAGCCGGAGAATGTTGAATTTCCAGTTTTTTTTTTATTACATTTCGTCTATTTTAAGAACATTCTCACACGCACATAGAATTTTAGAAAATCATCATCAACACCATTTGCATACTCACTTACCTTATGCGAGTCATAAATATCATTCTTAATCGATAGATCATTAAAATCATTGACTAGTGTTTCACTTTTTGCCGATAACGTTAACATGTTTTGTTTTTGATATTATTTCACTTTTAATTGACACACACAAAATTTTTTAATTATTTATTTATATTGATGTACTTTAATATCTACCAGTAGCAATTTCTAATAAGCTATTACACAATTTAAGTACGCAAATGCACTAATTTTTAATGCTTACAAACTACAACTGCGGCTTGATTATTTTTCACTCAGAATACACGAAACACAAAATTTTTTATAAACTTTTTTTGGTGGAGTGATGAAAAACATTGTTCGCTGTTTCATTCGTTTCACCGCAATGACTCCAACATCAAAGGGATGGGTGTATGGGCAAGTGATGTAGCATATGTGTGTGTGAAGAATAAAACATTTTTTCATTCTTATGGTATTCTAATTGGACTGGAAAACGTCAGCTGTTTAATGGGAATATTCTTATAGCAGTTGAATGTGTGAACGACATGCACTATGAAGCACTCCCTTTTATCGTACTTTTTGTGATATAGAACTATTGCTGCATACATGAAGATTCGAGCAGTTTTGGGATTTGAATTTTTTGTAACCGTTAAAGTTTCGTATCCGGCTTTTTTCTTGCTGGATTATAGAAATATTTACAGAAGCTACAAAAACCTTCAAACTTAATTTTGAAACTTTTTACTCTAATCTATAAACCCAACCCTATAAATCCCCACAGTACCCTCTAATTAAGAAAATAAAATAAAAATGACAATGCAGTATGCGAACAGCTGACAATTGTTTACACAAAAAAAATATCGATCGATGCTAGAAAAGTCGATTTTTGTTGGTCCACAAAGACAACAAAAAATTTGTTTTTAATTTTTTTAATGTTGCAAAACTGAGTTATTTTATTAAAATTTTATCGTTAAAATGTGAATAAAGTTAAGCTTGACGTGATTCAATAGAAATTATCTTCCAATTTCATCGATTCACTGTGAAAATTCATTTTTTTGTCTGAGAAAAATTTTTTTCTCCATGAAAAAAAGAAATATGGATGAAAGGAAGCAGATGAAAATGGAGTATGAAGAAATGAAAAATTTGATTTTTCTCGAAATTATCACAGTAAAAAAAAATATGAAGTGCCAATAAAAAAAGTAAAGAAAAAAATTATTTCATCGACAAAATTAAGTTTTAATAAAAATGCTAGGGAGAAAAATGTCAATAAAGCAAGATACAATTCTTGCTGATTATGGGAATGAGGAACTTCTCAATGAAAGCGCTGATGTTGAATGGGTAAATAAGGTAAGGCAATCTATACTCAATAAAAATTCAGAAATTATTAAGTTCACTTAAATTTTTATTGCAGTTATGGGTTCGACGTCTCATGCGATTTTGTGCACTTGTATCCTTACTCTCAGTATGTCTCAATACGCCAAAGACATTCGAAAGATATCCACCATTAAAATATATAACATTAGTGTGCGATTCATTGGTCACATTACTATATACAGCGGAAATGATAACAAAAATCTCAATTCGAGGATTCTTAAAAGGAGAAAAGCCATACTTAAGAAGTCGGTGGTGTCAATTTGATGCTAGTATGTGCTTCTTCCTTTGGGTGTCAATCATCTTGCAAGTCCTTGAGATTCTGGCTGTTGTACAAAAATTCTCATCACTGTCCATTTTGAGATCACCAAGGCCTTTAATTATGATTCGATTCTTAAGAGTATTTTTGAAATTTTCCATGCCAAAAAGCAGGATTAATCAGATTTTCAAGTAAGTGGCCTGATTCTTAATATTAATAATCATCTCATAAATCACATCCTTTTCAGGCGTTCGAGTCAACAGATTTACAATGTAACTCTGTTTTTCATCTTCTTCATGGCCCTTTATGGACTGCTTGGTGTACAGTTCTTCGGAGAATTAAAAAGTCACTGTGTCTTGGAAGGAACAAATGAAACACGGCCACTATCAATCAACGATCTAGCAATACCAGACACATTCTGTTCTATGGATCCAGAATCAGGAGGATATAAATGTCCTACAGGAATGAAATGCATGAAAACAGATTTCCTCTCAAGTTACGAGCAAGGCTATCAAGGATTTGAGGAAATATTCACCAGTGTCTTTACTGTCTATCAAGCTGCATCACAAGAAGGATGGGTATTCATAATGTATCGTGCAATTGATTCCCTTCCAGCATGGCGTGCAGTCTTTTACTTCAGTACAATGATCTTCTTCCTTGCATGGCTGGTCAAGAATGTTTTCATTGCTGTCATTACAGAAACATTCAATGAAATTCGTGTTCAATTTCAACAAATGTGGGGAGTCAGAAGTCAAATACAAAATAGCAGTGCATCACATATGCTGATTGGTGATGACAGTGGATGGAAATTGATAACAATTGATGACTCAAAGCATGGATCAGCGAATGAGACATGCCATAGGATTATCAAGTCATCATACTTCAGAACAATCGTTATGACTGTCATTTTAGCAAACGGACTTGTCATGGCAACAATGACTTTCAAGCATGATGGAAGGCCACGTGAAGTATTTTATGAGAAATATTACTACATCGAAATTATTTTTACAATCTTCTTTGATCTTGAGACAATTTTTAAAATTTGGTGTCTCGGATTTCGTGGATACTTAAAGCACTCAATACATAAATTTGAACTGTTGTTGGCCATTGGAACATCATTGCATATCATTCCATTGTTTTATCTGTCAGTATTAACATACTTCCAAGTATTACGAGTAGTTCGTCTTATTAAGGCATCACCAATATTAGAAGGCTTCGTCTACAAAATCTTCGGACCTGGAAAGAAGCTTGGATCACTGATAATATTCACCATGTGCTTGCTGATTATTAGTTCTAGTATTTCAATGCAACTGTTTTGCTTCTTATGTGACTTTACAAAATTTGAATCCTTCCCTGAAGCATTCATGAGTATGTTCCAGATCCTTACACAGGAAGCATGGGTTGAAGTTATGGATGAGACAATGATAAGAACACCATTAAAACTCACACCACTTGTTGCTATATACTTTATACTGTATCACTTGTTCGTCACACTCATTGTGTTGAGCTTGTTCGTCGCTGTCATCTTGGATAACTTGGAACTTGATGAGGATATAAAGAAATTGAAGCAATTGAAGTTTAGAGAACAAAGTGCTGAGATTAAAGAGACATTGCCATTTAGATTGAGAATTTTTGAGAAATTTCCAGACTCTCCACAAATGACAATTTTACATCGAATTCCTTCCGATTTTACACTTCCAAAAGTTCGAGAATCTTTTATGAAAAATTTTGTCATCGATATGGAGCAGGATGAGTTCTCTGAAGGATATAAGAAGCCAGTATCAGAAGTATGGGAATCACATATTGGATTTAGAAAGCAACGACCATTGAGATTGATGTCTAGAACACTCAAAGTAAGGTCAATTGGACCAAATTTGAAAAAGTCAGCAATTACTCATATTATTAATGATTCAAATAATCAGAGATTAATGTTGGGTGATTCAGCTATGCTTCCAGTCACTGGCGTTAAAAGTGGACTCAAATCTCAAGGAACAATTCAAACTAAGGCTGGATGGAGAGTAGATCAGAAGAAATTTGGTTCTAGATCAATTCGAAGAAGTGTCAGAAGTGGATCAATCAAATTGAAGCAAACTTATGAGCATTTAATGGAAAATGGAGATATAGGTGCTGCAACTAGAGTCACAACAAGAGTACGACCACATGATTTGGATATAAAATTATTGCAAGCAAAGAGACAACAAGCAGAAATGAGGAGGAATCAAAGGGAAGAAGATTTAAGAGAAAATCATCCGTTTTTCGATACTCCACTTTTTGCCATCCCAAGAGAAAGTCGATTCCGTAAAATATGTCAAAAAATTGTTCACGGAAGGTACAATGCACCAACTAAGGATCGAAAAGTTCAATACAAAACACTTCATAATTTTTTGGGACTTGTTACTTACCTTGATTGGACAATGATTTGGGTGACAACATTATCATGTATCAGTATGATGTTTGAAGATCCTCATTATCGTGTTATGGACCATGTCTCATTACAAATGGCTGAATATATCTTTGTTATTTTCATGGCACTTGAAATATCATTAAAGATTTTAGCTGATGGATTATTCTTCACACCAAAAGCCTACATAAAAGATGTTGCAGCATTGCTTGATGTTTTCATCTTCTCTGTATCAGCTGTATTTTTATTCTGGATGCCAAAACAAGTTCCAAGTGGGTCACCAGCACAATGGTTGATGATTCTTCGATGTGTACGTCCACTAAGAATCTTTACATTAGTGCCACATATGAGAAAAGTAGTTTATGAGTTGTGCAGAGGCTTTAAAGAGATTTTACTCGTATCAACAATGTTAATCATGTTGATGTTTGTCTTTGCCAGCTATGGAGTGCAATTATATGGAGGCAGACTTGCCAGATGTAATGATCCAACAATATCAAGACGAGAAGACTGTGTTGGAGTATTTATGAGACGAGTTTTTGTCACAAAAATGAAGTTGTCGCCACGAGCAAATGAAAGTTATCCAGCAATGCTTGTTCCTCGTGTTTGGGCTAATCCAAGAAGATTTAATTTCGATTCCATTGGAGATGCAATGTTGGCATTATTTGAAGTTCTTTCCTTCAAAGGATGGCTTGATGTTCGAGATATTCTTATTAAAATGCTCGGTCCAATGCATGCTATTTATATCCACATATACATTTTCTTGGGCTGCATGATAGGCCTAACATTGTTCGTAGGCGTTGTAATTGCAAATTATTCCGAGAACAAAGGTACAGCATTATTGACAGTCGATCAAAGACGTTGGTGTGACTTGAAAAAGAGATTGAAGATTGCACAGCCATTACATTTGCCACCAAGACCGGATGGAAAGAAATTCAGAGCATTTGTCTATGACATTACACAACACATTGTATTCAAACGAGTAATTGCTGTCTCGGTGTTACTAAATTCCGCATTACTTTGCATAACATGGATTAAGGATGATCGACAGACGGAAGGCTTAGTTATGGTTAGCATCGTGCTGAACATGATTTTTGTATTTGAGGTTGTCATGAAGAATATTGCATTCACGGTAAGTAGGAAGTGGAGGATAACTTGAAAGGTGTAAAATTTTGATTTTTAATTTTAGATCCGTGGATATTGGCAGTCTAGAAGAAATCGATATGATTTGACAGTTACAGTTCTTGGAATTGTATGGATAACTATGCAGCTATTGATAAGAAATGACCTAACATATTTCTTGGGATGCATGGTTGTGATTTTGAGGTAAAAAGCTTAACTTTTTAATTCTCATTAATTCCAACATTTTTTTCTTCAAATTCCTATCTCAGATTCTTCACAATCACTGGAAAGCATTCAACCTTAAAAATGCTGATTCTTACCGTTGCTGTATCAGTCTGCAAGTCATTCTTCATTATTTTTGGAATGTTCCTTCTCGTCTTCTTCTATGCACTTGCTGGAACCATATTATTTGGCACTGTAAAGCATGGAGAACAAATTGGACGACGAGCTAATTTTGGCACTCCAATAACAGGAGTTGCTATGCTCTTCCGAATTGTCACTGGAGAAGATTGGAATAAAATCATGCATGACTGTATGATACAGCCACCGTACTGTACACCTGGTCCAAATTTTTGGGAAACAGATTGTGGAAATTTTTCAGCAAGTCTCGTCTACTTTTGCACATTCTATGTCATCATCACTTATATCGTACTTAATCTTCTTGTCGGTGAGAAAGAATTGAACCAGCTTTAATTTTTGTAGATTCAGTCATTCATGATGAATTTTTATTTCCACTACAGCTATTATTATGGAGAACTTTTCATTATTTTACTCGAATGAAGAAGACGCACTGCTGTCATATGCTGATATAAGAAACTTCCAAAATACATGGAATATTGTCGACATTCATCAACGTGGAGTCATTCCAGTGCGACGAATCAAGTTCATTTTAAGATTATTGAAAGGTCGTTTGGAAGTTGATCCACAGAAGGATAGATTGTTATTCAAATACATGTGCTATGAACTTGATAAACTACATAATGGTGAAGATGTCACCTTCCATGATGTTATTAAGTAAGTTGTTGTCTGTAAATCACTTAATTCCAACAATATAATTTTTTCTATGTCTATCTCATTAGTATGCTTTCATATCGATCAGTTGACATAAGAAAGTCACTTCAACTTGAGGAGTTATTGGCACGAGAAGAGCTGGAATATATAATAGAGGAGGAAGTTGCGAAACAAACAATTCGGTCGTGGCTTGAGAATTGCATGAAGAAAATTCGTGCTAATAATGCGGTAAATTGCTTTGTTCTGTCTAATTTGCAGTATTTAACTATTTTTCTTGTCTATTGAAAACAGAAACAACAGCAGACAAACTCATTGATGGCTGGATTACGTGCGACGAATGAAATAATTCCAAAGAATGAATTTATTGAGGAAAAAAAGGACAAAGAAGCTGAAACTGAAGCAGAAGTGAAAGAAGCTGATAAAAATCGTGGAAAGAAGGCACCACCAAGTAGAACTGAATTAAGTCGATCAGACTCAACTGGAAGTGGACGTAAATTCTTAGCACCAACATTATCAGATCCACAAGCAAGAGCCAACAAGGATCGATTTACAGATAGCAAAAAGAAAGCTGCAAAGCCAACAATGAAGACACAGCACTTACCCCATTTGACTGAAATGTCACATCACTTGTCGTTCCATCATCAGCATCATCCAGTTCATGGAAATATTATGGAACAACCGCACAATGTTACTAATCATAATGTTAATTTAGCATTTGAAGTCCACGATTGGTGGTCTGAACAGATTATCTTCCAAGAATCTAGCGATGAAGAATCTTAAAACCTTACATAAACATTAAGTCTAGTCGTTCTAATAGGTATCTAAAAAAAGTTAATTAATATGAAATTGTTAGAAAAAGTTAACAAAGTAAAGGCAAAGAATTATGATTAACAATAATTTCATGTTATTAAATGTCGTGAACTTCCCAAAATAAGTACCAGTATTATCGTAGACTAACCTAATGGAACTAATAGGTTTGAAAATCCGATAAACGATTATCATTTCTAGTCATTTTTTACAATGAAACTTTAAATGCCAAAGAGTTACAAAAAGTATTAAAAATTTTTATTTATTTAATTTTTTAATTGTGATAATTTTTTTATATTTAATTTTAAACAAAGCAAATAAAAAAAATGTTAAGCTGTTTAAGATGGAGATTAATTTGTTTTATGAACAAAGAAAAAGCCCTACGAAAAAAAAATAAGTTGTAATGCGAAATTTTATGTGAAAAGAAGTTATTAAAATTATGTATAGATGTTGAACAGTAAAGAAATAACAATAAAATTGCGGTAGATAAAGAGAAACGAAAGCGTTTTAATCACATTTTATTTTAGACACAAAAGGCATGGAGATCTAAATCTATTGGCAGTTTGTTGGTTTGTTCCTAATGAGAAAAGTGGTTGTTGAAAGATTTAGTTTGTCTAATGTCTGTGAGTAGGCTTTCCCGATGCCGGGACGAGATCAATTCTTCAAATCGTTAAATTATTTATAAAATAATACCTAATAAAATAATAACCCCCCCCCCCCCTATTTTCGCGAAGTTTATACTAGATATTATTGAATTTTTTAGATCCGAACCACAAAAAAAAACGTCGAAAAGTAGCAAAAACCCCCCTCAAAAAAAATCCTGGCTACGCCCCTGTTTTAAACATTTTAAATTTCTAAATTCAGTAAATTAAATTTTTAAATATATTTAAATGCTTATTTTAATGCTTTTTTTATTAATTCATATACGATGTTAAATAATTATTTCATCAAGTTTTTTTTAAAAAACTAGAAATTGTTTTCTAGTCCACTGCTTCCTTCCCAACAGGTACATAGCTTAACCAGGACAAATTAATTTCAATTACAATTTCTCATTAAACCAAGCTAGTTATATCGTTTACTGCATTTCTGAATCAATTAATATAAAAATGTTTATCAAAGTAAGTCATGAAAGTTGCATAACAAATGTAAATAAAAATTATTACAAAATCCACTGCACACTTCCTTGCATTTAAATCACTTCATGGCACTCCTTACAAACCTGAGAAAAGCGCCTCTAATTCCTCCAAACAAGATCTTTAATTACCAACCAGCTTTCATGAATTTTTTTCCAAGCTCCCAACTCGTCATTGTCTTGTCTTTCCTTTGTTTCAAGTGCAGTCTCAAGTCATGATTCAATTATATAAAAAAAATGATAAATTTCATTCACTTTACACGTTATTATTATTATTATTGGAGCATATTCATCACCGGCTGAAGATTTAACAACAACAACAAAAAAAATAATAAATTTCTCGCATGCTACGATGACGTCAAGAGATATCTCTTCCAACCTTTTTTGTTTTGATCACTTCTTTCTCATCATTATCATCTGTCTGTTCTTCTTCTCAGCCAGCCAGCTAGTGAGTACTATGGAAGCATGCACAGAGAGAAAGAGCACGTGAGTAAATGAAAGTAAAATACCATGGGCACTAAAACTGGTTTTTTTTCCTCTTTCTACTTCTCATATTTTTTTCGACGTCATTGAGCTCACAACAGTTTACGCTCTGAGTGCTTGTTTCAGGTTTTAAAGTTTCTTTAACATTTACTTTCTTGCTGTGTCTTGACGCAATCGGTTGGCTTTAAAAAAAGTTTTTTTAAGTTTTAAGTCATTTTTATGTGCTGTTTTATAATTGTTGGGTGTGAAATTGAAAATTTTTTATTGGAACTGAAAATATTAAAATTATCAAAATATTTGCATGAAAATAATTCTATGGATGTAAATGAATAAGTTTTTAAAAAAGTGAAAATATGTAAAAAAATTTCATATGAAAAAAATGAGATCATATCAAAGTGAAATTGACAGACTTAAGATCTTAGCTGAAGCAAGCAGCAAACATTTAGCTAATCTACGACTAAAATTTGTTTCGTTGATTGCCTAATAATCGCACGAAAGTGGCCCTTTACTCCATTAATCATTTAAAGTGTCGACTACAACAACGAGAGAAACTTAATTCTTCCTGCAAAGACACATAAAATTAATTGTAAGTGACTTAGTCTTTTTATTGCATCTCATTAATCCAGTCAGCATAGAGTAATTTTTTTTACTCTGCCACAACTTCAACTTAGAGTGATTTGTGACCTTCAGAAAATGCTTTGTTCCATTTCAATATAGCATTTTTATTCCTTCTCTTTCACATACAATTTTTTTTTGTTGTCTCGCTGTGCTGAGCATGAAGTGTAGTGGCACACACAACCAATCAATATGTACTATAAACTAGATTCTTTTCTTTTCTTTCTGTTTCTTGACTGCTTTTGCAAGTTTATTGAATCTATCATTAATTTTTTTTCTTTCCGTACCTAACAATAATTAAGAAGAATGGAAATTGAAAGAGAAAATTCAAAAGTTTTTCATTATAAATCAACAATTCATCAAATAAGGCATTGAATATACACACATGTATGTAAATTAATCTATTGCGTCTTTCTTTGTTTTATTTTTTCGGTGAAAGTGTCAACATAATTAAGTCTTATTCAGTACTTACTTTTTCATGTTCATGCGGCACGAAGTCAAGTTTTTGATTATATTTTGATTGCTGAAATTACATCATTGCATTTGCACCTTACAGCTCATTTATTCTTCACCGAAAAAAGTATCAAACGCCAAAAAAATAATAAATGAAAGCAGGAGATGAAAAATTTATGACTTAAGTCCATAAATATGCCGTATTATTGCGCAATTTCGTTATATTTTCGTCTGTTGATTATTTTTGGAAACTTTTGGTTTAATTAAATACCTGCGGTCATTGCTGACGATCTGCATGAGAAGTTATGGCTTGGATAATTTTTATTTGCTTGTTCAAGAATTTTTATGTTAAGTTGGTTCTTCCTTATTGTGTTCTATGGAAATATGTATACAAAGAACGGATTCATGCATGCATTGGATTAGAACTTGAATTGTAGTCAAAACAATTGTAATTAAAGAAGTTCATGTTGAAGTCAATTGAAGAACTTGTGAAGAACTTCTTGATAAACAGGATTTTAAATATGAATATTTAGAATTGTGATTTTGGGGATTCTTAGTCAAATCTACAGTGTAGTGAGAAAGATTGACATCAAATTTGAATTCCTTAAACAAAAAATATTCAAATTTTAAGAACTAGCTTTATAACCAGCAAAATAGTTCCTGCAATAAACAATTCTAATATTTCAAAAACTACACACTCATTCAGCATCCGATGAGTCACGTCTGTGTATTTTCTTACTTATTCATCTATGGCTTTGAATTTTACATCACATTCAAGAAAATAAATGAAAGAACTACAGTTCAACAGACTTTAAAGGCTATTTAAAGATACAAAAATTACAATCTATATTTCATTAACAATACCAATCCTCAAACGTCGCGTTTAGCCATGAAATTCATCTATTTAGTTCATTATCTTTAAACCACATCAACCTCAAGATTTTAAACCAAAATTCAGGTCACAAAACACAAAGTACAATGATCCATAAGTTTACAATTAAAATTATTGCCTATTTCCATAAAAAAAAAATAATAATTTAGCAAATTTGTAAAAACTTTCTCATCTACATGCAGTGTGGGAGATGCAGAGCTAGAAACTGTATTAAATATCAATAGCACTTGAGAATCACATTAATTACGATTTTCATCTTCACACACTCAACTGATCTGATTTAATTATTTTCAGATGATGATGATGATGATGACCTATAAATCTATTGGAACACTTTTACTGATTGCGAATTTTGTTTCATCTGTTTATATTCCTCCTGGACCTAAATATGAATGCCCTACCAAGTATGTAACTTCCTCAATATTTACCTGAATTCAGTTCTATAAAAGTTGTAAATTATTCCAGAGAAAGTCAAATTTTCCCATGTAAATGTGATAAAGGAAGTGATATTGGACTGTACATAAAATGTGAAGGAGGAAATCTCGCAACATTATCAATAGCATTTCAAAATATAGCCGGTCTTAATGGCTCAAAAGTAGAAGAAGTAGTAATTAGAGACTCAAATTTTGTTAACCTTTATGGAACTTTATTCCATCAATCAAATGCTAGAATATTAAAAATTTATGATGTACCTATAAAGTCTATAAAAGATCATGTCTTTTGGGGAATCAATGAGACACTGGAGGAGTTGAGAATAATTAATTCGAGTCTAACGGAATTTCCACGAGATGCTTTTAAGTCACTTGGCAATTTAAAACTTTTGGAACTAAATTATCATTCTATAAAAGAACTAAACAACAATGAGTTTGATGATAGTCAATTGCCAGCGAAATTAGAGAAGATGTACATAACAAATGGAAATGTGACGGAGATCGGAGCTAATACATTTCAGCATTTGAAGAAATTAAAGACCATTGACCTTCATGGTAATCACATAGCCGTGTTAAAAAAGAATCAATTTAGAGGTTTACGTGATGTGGAATTACTTGACATTAGTTTTAACAAAATTGCAAAATTAGACTCAAGTCACATTGCTGACTTAACCAAGCTAGCATTCTGTAATGTTTCTAATAATAGATTGACGGAATTGTCGAGAGGAGCATTCACCAGAAATGCCGTACTAAAAATTGCGAATTTAGCATTTAATAATATTAAGAGACTGGATGCAAACAGTCTACGTGGGATGAGATTTTTGAGGTAACTTGAATCGCTTCAAATGTCCAAAAATAAATACAACAATTGATCATTATGTATTTTATTTTAGGCGAATTTATTTAAGCGATAATCAAATCACAGACGTTGGTCGTGGAACATTTGGTTCTGTTTCACGAATTGGCACAATAGATTTGGCAAGAAATCAATTAAAAAAAGTCGATTACCAAATGTTTGCACAATTACAATATGCTGAGCTCATTAACCTCGCCGAGAATAACATAACAGAAATACAGAAACAAGCATTTACTGATCTTTATCTAGCGACTGTCAACATCTCGTATAATTCACTCAGCAAAATTGAACCAAAATCTTTCATTAATTGTAATAACATCACCGTACTGGATCTATCTCATAATCTACTTGAAAATATTCCAAAGGCAGCCTTCGATGAGAACACGTATGCATCTACATTTGACTTGTCATACAACAGATTCACAAACATGTCACAAATTCCATTACAAAACATGACTGGTTTAAGATTACTTAATGTCTCGTACAATTTCATTGCCGACATTCCTAAGAATACATTTCCTAAACTTTATGAATTGCATACAATTGATGCATCACACAACATGATAAGTGAAATATCCAATGCGGTTCTCATGCCATTGTTTTCATTAAGAAATTTAAATTTGAGTTACAACTCAATGGAAAAAGTGAAACCATCGACATTTGGTACTCTTGCTACATTGTTAGATTTAGATCTAAGTAACAATAGATTGAAGGAAGTATCAAGAGGATCATTAGCTAAATTATCAAGCTTGAGAACACTCACTGTTGAGAATAATAATCTGGAAACAATTTTTCAACTTCCAATATCTTTAAATCATCTCAATTTCCGCAATAATTCATTAACCGAGATACCTGAAAAGACATGGCCTGTTATGAATGCCTTGATTAGTCTCGATTTAAGCCACAATCAATTGGAAAATAATTTAAGGGGACATTCATTCCTCGGATTGCTAACACTTCAAACATTAAATCTTAATGCCAATGGAATCTCAAAAATTCCCCATGAAGCACTGACTGAAGTTAAGACTTTGCAATATTTACATTTTGAGGTGAGTAGTAACAATGAATGATTTATGTCAATATATTTTATGGATAATCTTCATCATCTTTGAATATATAGAGCAATAATGTAACTCAATTGCCCAAAGGAGCATTCGGTAAGTTACCAGGACTCTTTGAAGTTAATCTCTACAACAATCAGATCAATAACATCAGGTAAATATTTTCCATACATAAAAATATTGGTCTTTGACAATAATAATAAAATATGAAAATAAAAATAAACAGCAAAAAGGCTTTCGAGGGATTACTGCAATTACTCACCCTAAATTTATCACAAAATGCCATCGAAAATATTCCAACAGATGCATTCTTAGGGCTTGTTTCGTTACGTAAAATGGATCTATCGCATAACTTTATTGAGAAGTTAGACAATAAGACGTCGAGTGTTTTTGAAGATTGTTTGAGTTTGCAGGAAGTAAGTTGCTTTATTGTCCATGAAAAAATATTTTATTTTTTCAATATTTATTTTTGTAGCTTAAACTTCACCACAATAAAATCAGCTTTATTACACGGAAAATGTTTCCATCAAATCCATGGTTCCCATATAAGCTGGAGAAACTCGATTTAAGCTTCAATTTAATCCCCGTACTTACATTCGACATCACATTTGGCACAAAACGAGTCAAATTTTTGAACATGTCAAATAATGGAATTAATGAAGTACGTAAATTTGTTCTTGGAAATTTTACACAGCTTGAAGTTCTCGATTTGTCAAATAATCGATTAACCAATATGGACGATCCAGACCATCCATTTGAATTGCCTGAAAATATTACAAAATTGTACTTCCAAAATAATGGAATTTATCGCTTGAACTACGACAAACTTTTAGCTGCAAAAAAGCTTAATGAAATTAACTTGGAAAATAATCAATTAATTCATTTAAATAAGTCATTAATTGATGAAATTAAAAAAGGATTGTCTGTGAAGTTTCAGGGAAATCCATTAACATGCAACTGTGAAATTCGTTCGTTAAAGCACTTTTTGCTTGAAAAACCGAAACCAATTGAACAATACTCAAATTTAGTGTGCAAGCAGCCAAAACATGTTGCAGAATTGACACTTGATGAAGTTAGAGATCAGCAATTAACATGCTCAGAATTGGAATTGTCTAAAATTAAAGAGATTAATCATGAGTACGAAGTTCTGCCTGATATACGATTTAGAGATATTTTCTTGTGAGTATTTAGAGATTTTTTTTGTATGAAATTAAAGTGAAAGCAGTTCTATAGTCGAGTAACTTTTCAAAAATATTTAGGTGAAAAAGAATTTAAGTTCAAAAAAGTTATGGTTTTTAACGGATGAAAAAAATTTGAAAATTTTTTAATTTTTAAAAATTTTAGAAATTTCGATATTTTTAAATTTTTTGAGCTATTCGATGTTTTTGTGATATAAAACTCACGTAAACGGTTAGTTCTGTAACAAACTTCATTTTAGAAGCAGAAAAGGAACATATTTATGCTTATTTGGATTCAAAAATTCAAATTTAATTTTATAACCTACAAAATTTTTGTTTGTTTACAAAACTTACAACCAGAAATTGCGAAAAATTATAATTCTAGTCCTGCTTATAAAACATTATTTTATGTTTTTCCTCTTCTAAATACACAATGCTTCCTATTTTCAAACATAAATCCCAACTCTTGTTTACCGCTTTCATCTTACTTACTTACTGCATCTAAATAAAAGAAAATTGTTCTTTTGAATTTCCATTCTTTCCACTTTCATCATCCCTTTGCTTTGCTGAACAATACACAAAAGCTAAAATTAATTTTTCACTTCTTTTCTGCTTACTTTATTATGTACATATACATACATTTTCCCTTATTTTGAAATCCTCATATTTTTTATTTTTATTGTTCTCTTTTTATTCCAAATAGCACTCGTGGATCGTTATTTATTCAATGGTACGTTTCATCCATATCAAAAGATATTGCTGACTTTTATTTACATTTTCGTGATGGTAAAAATAAAATTTTATTGGAGAAAATTCTCGCTTATGACACGAGAATTGGAAATGTTACGAGTGGCGAATTAGAGGGAATTGATTTTGAACAAAATGTTTATATGTGCATTTTGGCAAGAAACAGTGATGAGGTTATTGTCAGCCTTAGTGACAATCAATGTACGAGGATGCCATCGGATTTTAATGGAGTTATGAAGAAGTACAATCGACGACCCACGACAATATTTAAAATTTTCGAAATGGATAAGAAAAATTTAGGCCGTAATGCAATCGCATTGAAGAGTGGATGTGGACGGATTGAAATGTTTGGCATTGGAATTCACATAATAATCGTACTGTTTACATGGAAATTGTTGTGAATTATTATTGCTCATACTCAATAAGTCTGTTTTGTAAATAAAGATCCTTTCTTTTTTAAACAATATAAAAGATTATTTTTCAATAAATCCCAGCACTTTATGATCCTTAACCTTTTTTTCCTCTTCTCTATTACAATATATGTTCATCATTGAAGATGTTTAACGAAAATATTTGTGAAAAAATTTCCTTTTTTATGACAATACAGAAATAATCTCTTAAAGAAGAACAAAATTCTCAAAAAAGTTGTTCTTATTCTCAAGAATTTTTATCTTGTACTTATATTGATGTTATTTATAATCCAAACTCAATTATGCTTAAGTTTTTCGTTTGAAAATCTGCAAGGGGCATCAATGTTCGAGAACTTGAAGAAAAAGGGTTTTAAACTACGAATTTTATGTGACAGGCAGACAAAAAGTAAATTTTTACAACTTTATGAAATCATGGAATCTTTTGTTATTATTTATGTTTTTTTCTGAAATCAGCAAATGTTTATACTACTCTCAAAATATCTAATCGGATCTAACCAAAATATCAAAATAACCACCATCCTAACCAGCCATCCAGTCAGTCAGTCAGTCATCAAAGCCTCTCTCACTAAAAACTTAAAATCTTTGAAGAAAATATAATCACAAGAAAGTAACGAAACAAGGAAAAAGAAAAAATAATTAATTTTCCTGCCCAAGATTTTCCATAAACGTTGTTCTTTACACATTTCCCATCCAAAAAGACATCAAAAGAATTTTCCTTTCTCTCTATTTTTAAAAAATGGTTGCCGTTAGGAATGAATATACATTTGAGGGTTTTATTCTCTCCATCTATTCCGCATTCTTATTCATTTCAATAACATTATAATAAAAAAAAAGAAAAGAGAAAAGAAAAAGGAAATTGTTGAAGGAAAATTTTTTTAATGTCGCTTTTCATTGTAAATTTTGAGTAACGTCAGTGCTATAAAAGATGAGAAGTGGAATGAAAAGCTTTTGATTTCATGTTAAAAATATTTACATTTTCCAACTTCCTTCAAGCATTTTTCAATTTTATATTTCGACTGACATTTTCCCTCTAACAATAATATCATGTATACACAGTTGTTACTAACACAATCAGAGTCCACATAGAGTTTTATAACCTCCACATTTTTAATGCTCTCTCTCACTTCCCTCCCCCATGCTTTCATGTTATTTTCTTTACACCCCAAAAATTTATTTTATAACGCAAACAATTTTGTTAAATCGAAAGGCTGGAAATGTCTCATCCTCCTTGATTCGTGTGCACCACTTTACATCCATCTGTGATACCAAAAATATCTTTTCTCTTTTTTCCAGTAGTTTCAGTCTTCATTGTATTGTTTGTGAGCAGGATGGCAGAGATAGAAATGCAGCTTTTGTACCATGTTTATGTTATTTAGAACAAACATCAACTCAGTCTTTCTCACTTCCACAGCTAGAGGAAATTCTTAAAAGTACAAACTTATTCACAGATTCTTTACCTTCATCATCCCAACATCCCCTTTTAAATCTGTAGAATGGAAAGAATAAGCATCAACTGATGAGCCATCTCACAATTGGCCAATCAGGATCGTTTTTGTGAATGTTACTATGGCGACTATTTGTGAGAGTGAGAAGGCATGAATTTGTTGTACTTTGTGACTACACATTAGCACTAATACAGACAAAATTTTATAGATGTATAGGTACAATATATATTTATGCAAGGAAGATTTTTCTTTCTGCTTTTATTTTGAGAACACAAAATAATAAAATAAAAAATAGGAAAAAAGGAAATAAAAAGCAATGTGAGAGAGATTGCCAACTGTGTGTGGAAGAAGAAAATAGAATAGTCGATTCAACAATAACAAGCAAAAGTATTTTATCATAATAAAATATTTATTTATTGTACAGTGGGGGGATGGGATAGACATTTTGGATGTTTTATAAATCTCAATTTTTGTTAAACTCAAGATTTTAAGGATTAATGATTTATTATGATGGAATTGGAGTGGAAAATGATTTATTTTGGATTATTAATGGATGATCCTTTGGCTATTTTTTTTTTAAAAAATGGTTTATTATTAGAGATTATTGAATGATTCAAAGAATTAATGTTTTAAAATTTTGGGTTGTGAAAACATTTAGAAACCTGCTTTTTATTGAAAATATTTTATGAAATTGCTAATTCTTATTTTTGTAAAGTTTAAATTTATAGACCAGTTAAAATGATTTTTGTGTGAGATATGAGCTATAGATAGCTGATTTTAGTTACGTCTGGTGAAAAAGATCTCGAGGAGTCAGCACAAAACTAAGTACATAAACTTACGTTTATTAACTAAAATTACGGTCAATTTCAAGAATGTTTTGGTTGAAGAATGAATCAATCCAAATGAAAATGCAATAAGCGCCATCCTCACTTTGAACTAAAATTTCTCGTATGTATTAATACCATATATATTATATTTGGTATCGTTGGAAAGCTTAATATAGTAGCTATCTAACATTGGTAAAATTTTTGAATTTGGACTTATCCATTTTTTCACAGAACACCTCAAAGCTCGAGAAAACATGCAATTTTCAAACTAAAATTTTGTGTATGTCATGTGCACAAAATTTATAATTTTTTGTTGTAATGATAGCTACTAAGTACCAACTAAAACCCGCCACTTAAATCAATTAGAATTAATCAATTGGTTTCGAGATATGAATTTTTGAAGTTTCAGAAATTTCGAAAAAAAAAAAATTTTGTAAATTTATACTGTGACTCTTTATCTCATTTCTCTTGTATATTATCACTATAAATACAATGTTTTATATCGTTGTAAAGCTTAAGACAGTAGCAAGCAATATCTGTAACAAGTTTTTGATATAAAGCAATTCCGTTTCTTACAGAATGCCTCAAACTTTTACAAAAAATGGGATTTTCAAATAATAATTTTACGAACATTTTGTGGACAAAATTTTTTTGTCTTTATTGTATCATAAATTACTTACAATAAACTAAAAAATGCTTTTTAAATAAATTTATTTTAACAAATTGCAGTTGAGATATGAATTTTTAAAGTTGGGACGATTTTTTCATATTTAAAAAAAGTAAAAAATCATAAATTTTTACTTTTAATTTCATTTCTCGTGTATAACTTCACCAAATTTAATGATTTTGGTATCGTTGGAAAGCTTAAGACAGTGACTAGTCATGTATGTAGCAAAAAAATTTTTTTGGACTTATGCTGTTCCTTACAAAATGGCTCAAATTTTTTTAAAAATATAACATTTTTTATTGATTTTTTTTGTAAGTTCTGAGCATAAAATATTATTATTTTTAGTGTTGTGGAAGTAACTAAGTAAGAACAAACCTAAAACATGCTTTTTACTACATTAAAATTAGGATAAGCAGTCAGAAACTTTGAATTAAAATGTTATATTTTTAAAAAAATTTGAGCCATTTTGTAAGGAACAGCATAAGTCCAAATAAATTTTTTTGCTACATACATGACTAGTCACTGTCTTAAGCTTTCCAATGATACCAAAATCATTAAATTTGGTGAAGTTATACACGAGAAATGAAATTAAAAGTAAAAATTTATGATTTTTTACTTTTTTTAAATATGAAAAAATCGTCCCAACTTTAAAAATTCATATCTCAACTGCAATTTGTTAAAATAAATTTATTTAAAAAGCATTTTTTAGTTTATTGTAAGTAATTTATGATACAATAAAGACAAAAAAATTTTGTCCACAAAATGTTCGTAAAATTATTATTTGAAAATCCCATTTTTTGTAAAAGTTTGAGGCATTCTGTAAGAAACGGAATTGCTTTATATCAAAAACTTGTTACAGATATTGCTTGCTACTGTCTTAAGCTTTACAACGATATAAAACATTGTATTTATAGTGATAATATACAAGAGAAATGAGATAAAGAGTCACAGTATAAATTTACAAAAAATTTTTTTTTCGAAATTTCTGAAACTTCAAAAATTCATATCTCGAAACCAATTGATTAATTCTAATTGATTTAAGTGGCGGGTTTTAGTTGGTACTTAGTAGCTATCATCACAACAAAAAATTATAAATTTTGTGCACATGACATACACAAAATTTTAGTTTGAAAATTGCATGTTTTCTCGAGCTTTGAGGTGTTCTGTGAAAAAATGGATAAGTCCAAATTCAAAAATTTTACCAATGTTAGATAGCTACTATATTAAGCTTTCCAACGATACCAAATATAATATATATGGTATTAATACATACGAGAAATTTTAGTTCAAAGTGAGGATGGCGCTTATTGCATTTTCATTTGGATTGATTCGAATGTGCCCCTAAAAACCGGTCATTTCGAATTTGAAATTTGTTAACGAATTTTTGCAAAACACGAAATTAAGAAATATTGATTACACTCGAAAATTCAATTTGGAATGACCGGTTCTTAGGGGCACATTCTTCAACAAGAACATTTAAATATTTTGGGATAAACTTTTTAAGATCTAGGATATTTGAGACCAAAATTATACAGTCAGTTGAGAAATGAAAACTGTTTAACATCAGGATCAAAGAAGATGAAAAATGAAAAATTCAAAAATCATCTACAAATTAATCCAAATCTTTGAAATCTTCACTGAATAAAGTATCACTTACCTTAACGCTCCCTACAGCTCTAGTAAAACAAAATTGAATTCCATCGGGTAAAATGAAAATGAAAATTGAATAGATTTGAGAAAAGCTTGTTCGTTATGGTATAGTGAATACAATAATGGCTGATACTTGTGATGTTGTTGAAAATGTTTGAAAAATCAAATTAATAGCTCCCAGGCAGTTTTGTGTGTTTCACAAAAATTGTTTGCTGCCATTTTTCCCCATTTTCGTTTTATTGATTTTTCCGCTTGTTTTCATTCAAATGATTTTCATTTTGTTTCAGGATTTTTTAATGAAAAATTTTATTTATTTTATTTTTTTGTGCTCCATCATGAAACAATTATTGTTTTTCTTTCAGCATGGAAAAATTGCTTTTTTTCTGATCTGTTTGTCTGTTCATAGCATGTAAAAATTCTTTGTGTTATGAGATTTCTAATGAAAAATCTTGATGTAATAATCATCATCAGCTACAACTACTTTACCCATTCTTCCATAGAAGAAAAAGAATCATCACAAAAAAAAATTGCTCAAGCCTGTGTTAAATACAATTTTAATTGTTCATCCCTCGCACGTGTGCATACCGTAGATATATCAATTTAATATTGGCATTTTCTACCATAAATAAATATTGAAAATTAAATTTTCCAGTTTAATCATCATCATCATGATAATAATGTTTGTCGGTCGATGATGATGTTGCAAAGCTAAACCAATATAAAAATAAATATTGTATCGTCTCAGTGGAAACAAAGAGAAAGGATTTATTTGCTGAATTGTTGTCACGTAGCTAAATAAAAATCTTGTTCCTCACAACAGCATTTTTATTAAATTATGTCATGGATTCTTGAAATATCAAGGAGGTGTGCTTTAGATAGATGTATAAAAAAAAGACAAGAGATTAGACTTGTATGATGTTTATTGAATGAAATTGATATTGCAGTTGGAAGTTATTTAGAGGTTCTAATGTCATGGAAATTTAGAAAAATGTTCAATGCTTATTGCAATTTTTGAAGAATTTATTTCACAAAATTTGGAAATGTCAATATTTTTAACTTAAATATGCTATTTAGCAATTTTTAATCACAGTATTAAATTAACATAATTTATAAAAGGCTTAGTGTGTTTTCACGCTAATGTTTAAATTGAAGTTCGAATCTTATTCATAATTAAAATTTAATATATCAAGAATGCCCCATAGTGATTTATTTTTAGTGCATTTTTTTTGCTTCTTCTTTACAAATATGTATTCAACCATAACATAACTAGAAACATTCAAAAATGTAAAAATCAAAATCCAAATCGACATTTGAATCCCCTAAAAACAGCACAACGCCAACAAACATACACATTTTGCCCTAATTACATTTTTATCCTGTTTAACATTTCCTTTTATTAAAAAAAAGTGTTAACGACGACAAAGTCACGTGTCGACACTTTTAATAAAACACCAAACAAACACAGTATCATCTATATACACAAATAGAATCTCAAAAATGAGATAAGAATCAATTACGAGTGCTAAATAAATATTTTGTCTCCGCTTTTTTTGATGTTTCAATTTCACTTTTATGTCTTGTTACACGTGTTTTCCAAAATAAAAAAATTGTGAAAAAATCTTAAAAATAGAAAAATTTCAACCTGCAAGAAGAGAAAAATTATTTCACGAACAAGTGTTCGAGTGGCACTTAACAATCATCATAATCGTAAAGGAATTGACAATAACTTGTTTTGAATTAATATAAACTAGGGAATAAAAATCATTTGTGTATTCACAATTTCAAGTGCAGAATGAATGAATTGATCAAATGTTCTGCCGCCACTTTGTCAATTTTGATGAATCAATAAAAAATTTATAGGAAAAAGACTACATAATTTGATTTAGTTTAGAATTTTTCAATTTAAAGAAAAACTTTATTGCTCTGTTGGATATTCACAATTCCAATATTGAATTAGAGATGACTAGGAATGGATTTCAAATATTTTTAAAATTCAATTAGAAGTGGAAATTCTTCAACATGTTGAATTTATATTCCTTTTTATTTAGCCACTCGACCCCTTAAAAATCAAATCATCTCAATAACATTTTCATTCTACTGCTGCTGCTTCTGCTGCTTTACTGTCTCATGTGCGCAGTTTGATTGCGAAATAATTGAAAGTGTGGAATTTCAAATCATGCTGAGCAATTACAGATTGTGTCATATGATATGAATTTACTGTGGATGAATTCAAAATTGAATCATTTTCAAGTGGTTTTGAACTGTTTTTTTGTGCTGTTGAGATTTTGTTAAAATGTTTTAAAATTTAAAATTCAAATCGTTTTAGGCATTTTAAGTGATTATAAATTTGTTGAGTACTTAAAGAATGAATTAATTGAGAGTTGATTAATTTTTTTTTTTTTTTTGATTTGATCTTGTGAGAATCGAACCCAAATCTAATTTTTGAGTTAAATCTCATTATAAATTTAATTTAATTTCAAATGACAATTTACACAATTTTTCGTGCTAATTTTCAAATTTTAAGTATTTAACAACTTACAATTCATAACTATTTAACCAAATTCCACTTAATAATCTCAAAACTTTACATAATCAGTCAATAAATCACTCAAAAAATGAGCATAACAAAATTAAATGTCACCATAAATTCATAAAAACCTTAAAATTTATACATCCTTGATAATCTGTTACAAAAATAAGGGTTGACATTCAACAAAGCAACTTTGTTTTGCTTTAAAATCTTCTTTTCCATCCTGTAATAATGTTTTAAAAACTTTCAGCAAACAAAAATTCTTTTCAGTTCCTTTTATGTCTTTCGATGTTGACAAATGAAATTTTTTTTCATCAATTTCTCCTGTAATTTAAAGGGATTGCAGTGATGATTCTATTTATGCCTGAAGATGAGAAGACGACCATATGATATTGATCATGAGGATTATGCAATTGTTCGCTATGAAAAAAATAAAACTTTTTGTCGCTGTTGTTTGCTGTTACTATATATTAAGCGAAAGGTACATGAGATTTCAATTTGTATCCATTTTTACTATAAATATTTACAGATGGCATTATTATCCAAACGAAAATGAGCAATTTAGGTTATTTGAATGATGACGAATCGCGTAGATGTGTGAAGGTTTTAGAGATGAAAAGATTTGGCGATGAATTTTTAGTTGTTGAACTCATTGGTAGATTTTTGAACAATATAGCATTTTTAGGGATTTAAACTTGCATTTAAGGTTTTTGTTCTTATAAATTTAATTTTCATATGTTTTTTGAGACTTATCGAAGTTATTGAATATAAATTGAATTAAAAATTGTCTAAAATTTAAAAAAATCATTAAATTAAGCATCAAACTGCTCAAAATGCTTCAATTCACACGAAAACCCACAGAAAACTCATCTAGAAAGCCATGCTAAATTAAATCTTATTGTAAAAAGAATCTAAATTTAGCAAGTAAATTTAAAAACATTTCCTCATCACAGCATCAGTGAGGATTAAAATCCGGGGAAATAAAATCGCATTTTAATTGTTTGCTATTCATACAAAATGAATAAAAATACAACAACAAAAATATATGAAGGGGTGATTAAAAGTACTGAAAATTCTTGCCCGTAAGCCTGACTAAATTTTATTTGTATACATTATTTTTATATCCATATTTGAAGAGTGTATTTAATGTTCGCATGTGAATGAATAAATTAAACACTCGAGGTTCATTGATGAAATGAACAATAAAAGTAAAAAGGAAAAATCTTACAACAATAATAATTTTTTTATTTCATTCATTCTGAGCATCTCACAAGAGTACCATTATCATCCATTAAATAACAATTTTCAATATGAGCAACTTTTATTTACACAGAATTCAAGTTAACTTCTACGCGTAAGCGTATAAGTTATTGGTTTTACTTTTGCCCCTTTTTTACGTTTTTCGCATTTTTTGAGAAAACTAAGCATTTTTACCCCATATAACGTGGTCATCAAATTGTCGGAATTTAATTACGCGTCGAATGGTGTAACCCTTTTTTCCGGTGGTCCCCCCCTGCGATCCCCCGGGGGGAAACAAAAATGCTTAAAAAACGTCAAATTTGGTGGACAGGCCTACAGCTTCGAGATTAATATATCTCGATGAGGTTTTGGTGCCATTTCGTTAGGCAAGCAGTGAATCATTCGGGAAATTGGTGCGCTTAGCGTGATTTTGAGGTTAAGTAGGTGTTTAACCTCCAAATTTGAGAGGAAGTTGAAAACACATGTTTTTGAATTCTGATGGTTGGTTAGGTTCAAGGAAGCTGAAATTTGGCATGTAGGTTCCTTGGACATGCCTGAATATGGAATCAACATCATGCCAAGATCCGAGAGGCATGCTACTAAGAAACCACGTGTTTCTATATAAAAAAGAATACACTTGTTTTGATGCTTGATTAGGTCTAGGGAAGCTGAAATTTGGCATGTAGGTTCCTTGGACATGCCTGAATATGGAATCAACATCATACCAAGATCCGAGGGGCATGCTACTAAGAAAACCACGTGTTTCTATATAAAAAAGAATACACTTATTTTGATGCTTGATTAGGTCTAGGGAAGCTGAAATTTGGCATGTAAGTTCCCTGGACATGCCTAAATATGGAACCAACATCATACCTAGATCCAAGGGGCATGCTACTAAGAAAACCACGTGTTTCTATATAAAAAAGAATACACTTATTTTGATGCTTGATTAGGTCTAGGGAAGCTGAAATTTGGCATGTAGTTTTCTTGGACATGCCTGAATATGGGACCAATATCATACTAAGATCCGAGGGGCATGCTACTAAGAAAACCACGTGTTTCTATATAAAAAAGAATACACTTATTTTGATGCTTGATTAGGTCTAGGGAAGCTGAAATTTGTCATGTAAGTTCCCTGGACATGCCTAAATATGGAACCAACATCATACCTAGATCCAAGGGGCATGCTACTAAGAAAACCACGTGTTTCTATATAAAAAAGAATACACTTATTTTGATGCTTGATTATATCTAGGGAAGCTGAAATTTGGCATGTAGGTTCCTTAGACATGCCTGAATATGGAACCAACATCATACTAAAATCCAAGGGGCATGCTACTAAGAAAACCACGTGTTTCTTTTAAAAAGGTGTAGACTTATTCTGATGCTTGATAAGGTCTAAAGAAGCTGAAATTTGGCATGTAGGTTCCTTGGCTACGTCTGAATATAAAACCTAAACCATCTGGTCTCACGAATAGACTGACCGCGGAGCAGCAACTGGAGCGAAGCGGAAGTTTTTGTCTGATCTAACAAATAGACCAACATATATGAAGTTCTGATCTAATGAATAGTCGAACGGAACGAAGCGAAGTGGAGTTTGACACCCCTGTAATCTATAAAAGTCGAACGGAACGAAGCGAAGCGAAGTGGAGTTCAACACCTCTGTAATCTATAAAAGTCGAACGTAACGAAGCGAAGCGAAGTGGAGTTCAACACCTCTGTAATCTATAAAAGTCGAACGGAATGAAGCGAAGCGAAGTGGAGTTCGACACCCCTGTAATCTATAAAAGTCGAACGGAACGAAGCGAAGCGAAGTGGAGTTCGACACCCCTGTAATCTATAAAAGTCGAACGGAACGAAGCGAAGCGACGTGGCTTCGACACCCCTGTAATCTATGAAAGTCGAACGGAACGAAGCGAAGCGAAGTGGAGTTCGACATTCCTGTAAACTATAAAAGTCGAACGGAACGAAGCGAAGCGAAGTGGAGTTTGACACCCCTGTAATCTATGAAAGTCGAACGGAACGAAGCGAAGCGAAGTGGAGTTCGACCTCTGTAATCTATAAAAGTCGAACGGAACGAAGCGAAGCGAAGTGGAGTTCGACACCTCTGTAATCTATAAAAGTCGAACGGAACGAAGCGAAGCGAAGTGGAGTTCGACATTCCTGTAATCTATAAATGTCGAACGGAACGAAGCGAAGCGAAGTGGAGTTCGACACTCCTGTAATCTTTAATAGTCGAACGGAACGAAGCGAAGCGAAGTGGAGTTCGACACCTCTGTAATCTATAAAAGTCGAACGGAACGAAGCGAAGCGAAGTGGAGTTCGACACCTCTGTAATCTATAAAAGTCGAACGGAACGAAGCGAAGCGAAGTGGAGTTCGACACCTCTGTAATCTATAAAAGTCGAACGGAACGAAGCGAAGTGGAGTTCGACATTCCTGTAATCTATAATAGTCGAACGGAACGAAGCGAAGCGAAGTGGAGTTCGACACCTCTATAATCTATAAAAGTCGAACGGAACGAAGCGAAGCGAAGTGGAGTTCGACATTCCTGTAAACTATAAAAGTCGAACGGAACGAAGCGAAGCGAAGTGGAGTTCGACACCCCTGTAATCTATAAATGTCGAATGGAACGAAGCGAAGCGAAGTGGAGTTCGACACTCCTGTAATCTATAAAAGTCGAACGGAACGAAGCGAAGCGAAGTGGAGTTCGACTGACACTCCTGTAATCTTTAATAGTCGAACGGAACGAAGCGAAGCGAAGTGGAGTTCGACACTCCTGTAATCTATAATAGTCGAACGGAACGAAGCGAAGCGAAGTGGAGTTCGACACTCCTGTAATCTATAAAAGTCGAACGGAACGAAGCGAAGCGAAGTGGAGTTCGACACTCCTGTAATCTTTAATAGTCGAACGGAACGAAGCGAAGCGAAGTGGAGTTCGACACCCCTGTAATCTATAAAAGTCGAACGGAACGAAGCGAAGCGAAGTGGAGTTCGACACTCCTGTAATCTATAAAAGTCGAACGGAACGAAGCGAAGCGAAGTGGAGTTCGACACACCTGTAATCTATAAAAGTCGAACGGAACGAAGCGAAGCGAAGTGGAGTTCGACATTCCTGTAAACTATAAAAGTCGAACGGAACGAAGCGAAGCGAAGTGGAGTTCGACACTCCTGTAATCTATAAAAGTCGAACGGAACGAAGCGAAGCGAAGTGGAGTTCGACATTCCTGTAATCTATAAAAGTCGAACGGAACGAAGTGAAGTGGAGTTCGACACTCCTGTAATCTATAAAAATCGAACGGAACATTGCCGAAATTCCTAAATAGGCCCATATTTCAAAGAGGCCGCCGAGGACAAGAACTATGGACTGGACCGCCGATTTCCAACCATGATATGGAGATTTAAGATTATAGCTTAACTGATTGCATAAACTGTAATTTTTCAGTAAAAAAATCTATCAGAAAGTAGCGTAGAAGTTCCTGGCTTTCTACGTAAGTCGTGTTTTTTTTTTTATTTTTCAGCAGTTACATAAAAAAAAGTTTTTCATCGAAAGAAAAATATTTGCATGAACGAGGGAAAGGAAGAATAAAAAAATCATTTTTAGTTCCACCAAAAAATAAGAGAGAGAAAAATAAGGAAAAGACAACAGAAGGAGTTAAAATGAAATGAATAAAAAAATTGGGTAGTTCAAGTAGATTGATTTGGATTGGAACGCATTTTTCATGTGGATATGGAAGTTGTAGATTGACTCTGTAGATTTGCAATAAAAATATTTCTTAAGTATGAAATTATGAGTTTACATTTGAATTTTTAAAGATTTTGTTTTTTTAAATGCAGACATATCTGCATAAAATTTAAAACCCAGCCAGTAAATAAATAGAACGCATCTTTCATGACAACATAGTACCGGGGACCTAGATTTAGGTAACAGTTTGAAAAATTCCAGAAAAGTTTTAATTGATTCAAAACGCATGGAAAATAATCGTTGAAAAATTAAATTTGAATTTTTGTTTAGGGTCCTTCAGTAAACCAAATCGAAACAACTCATATTGAGGCTCAATGAGCAGTTTCTTCACGACCCAAAAATAACCCCAAAACACTCTCAAACTGCCCCAAATCACTAAACTAAATTACCAAAATCCTAGCACCAGCAATACACAGAAGAAAAACGATATAAAAAAAATTCTATAAAAGGTATCATGAATGAGAAGAAATTGTTTAAGGATCTCTCTGCTGGAAATATGTCAGTGTTGAATAGCTTCCACTTATTTAATCCTAAGCCATTTGTGAGCGTGCATTCGTGCAATAAAAATATCATTGAAATCATAATATTTTTAAATTTATTGGGTGTCTTTTCAGCTCTACTTCAGCATCAGCAATAGAGAGTAGAGAAAAAAATTAATTATCCAAGTCATTAAGAAGGATTATCTCGTTTTTATATGAGTGCTATGTATAGCTGTCGTATATATCGAAATAACAAACAAACAATAAGTATAAATGCTCATGAATGATTAATTCACCAAACATTTTTTTATGCAGTAGCATCAGATAATCGTTATCCGTAACATATGGAAACAAACATAGTGACTACCTTTTTTGGGTAGTAAATGCATACTAAATGAAAATATACGGGAATCAAGCTACAAAATTAAATCATGCAGAAATAAAATTAAATCATTTGTCACATGAATTTAATGTCACCCCTCATACAACTCGCAATACATTACAAACATTATCGTTCCCTCACCGGATAGAGCATAGAGCTATGCTGTGCTGTACAATTGTCTCACTCGAAACCATCATAACAATAAACGAGCGATATAAGTTAATAATGAAAGGATTAAGAAGGAGTAATAAAAATTTATTGCTTTTTTTCACATTCAATTGTTTATGAATGGTATTGAGGTGGAATTATAAGTAGTCGATGATGCAGGGGTGGATGTAAATTAAGGTGGAATTTTTATTGTGCTTCATAATGCTTAAAGATGAAGATTTTTAATAAAAATAATATAAATTTTCCACCCTATTTGATTTTATAAAAACATTTTTTTGGAAATTTGTCCATTTGTTTATTATCCTTGGCACATAATGATTGTTGACTTTTTCGAACTCGGATCAATTTATTTTATTTATTTTTTTTTGGTTCAAAATATTAAATCTGATTGCAAATAAATTTTGTGGTTTATTCGGTTTTATTGATAAATTTAATGAAATATTGGAATTAAGTTTGGAAATTGCTAGCTTAGTCAAATATATTTTTATAGATTCATTTTAAAATGATTAAAAAAGCCAAGAAAATGGATTTGAATTTTTCCTTATTTTTAAAAAATTCTTTTGTGTGAAAATATTCTCTAAGCTTTCAGTATTTCTGTACTGATACGATAATGCTTACTTTGAAATCAACTAACAAGAGCTATACAGTTTTAAAATGAATTAAAAAATCTTAATAATATGATGTTTATTATTCAAAAATTGAAATTGTTCAAAAATCGAAAATAGATTTATTATTTTCGTAAAGGGGCTAACAACTTAAGAAAGGGAAAATCAAATATTTATTAAAAATTTTAAAAATTTAAATGAACGTTGATGTACTTAATATCCAAATTTAGACCACTTTAGATTCATATTTATAAACTTAAATATTATAATCTGCGGAAGCCTTGATATTAAGTAAAAAATTAATTTTAAAAATTTAATAAATACGAAAATATTTCAAAATCTTATTCAAAAAATCACAGTAAAAAGCAAAAATTTCCATTCATATCCAAACAAAAACCAAAAAGTCATTTTAAAAATGTCAATTATATATACTTGAACATTTCAGTTTTTTTTTTCTCATTTAAATGCATAAAATAACAAGCATGAGAGTATGCAATAATAAATATGGCACAAGTTGTGGATAAATATTTTGATGGTGAAAAATTTCATGACAATAAGTGTGCGCATATCCATCCAAAGCAATTTTGCATCCACACAGCTCCAAATTTAATTTTTTATTATTAGCATCCATTTTCAAATTTTCGCCTTAGCTTCTGAATTTTCCCTCATTTACAACATCCGAGTGTATCAGTCAAGAAACGGATCTTTGGTTGTGGCACTGACAAAATGAAAATATAAAATAACAAAATAACAGTGCGAGAGTCACACACACATAGTCAACCCATCCTATTCATCCCTCTTGCTATCTATCCATCTCATTCTAGCCAGTAGAATCAGATCACAAATTTGTAATGTTTTCATTGGCGTGGTTTCTCTTAAAATAAATGTTTTATCAAAATAAAGTATACACACAACAATAACAGAAGCTCAACTCACTCTACATCACTATATACTATGGATATTGTATAAAAATTTCAAAAATAGCAATAGCAACAACACGAGAAGGATGCAAAGTCTGTGTGTGTATATGTGCGAAGTATTTTCGTTCTCCCTTCAATCTCCTCAATCCTCGTGTATTTTCCATGGTGGAAATGTCGTTTCGTGAATCTGGTTGTGTATATCATGATATACAGGCAGCAACAACAACAATAAGAATTGAATTTGTTGTTTTTGTCATACAAAGGCACAAAATTTTGTGCTATTGCCATTCAGTTACAAGATTTTTGGGAAATTAGACATAATTTTTTTTGTATTCCTTTTCTGCTTTTATTTTTTTCTATATATATACATGTACATATATTTTGATGCGTTCGCTGTAACAAGGACATCGACAAATATTTTTGTAACAAGATAAAATGCTGTCAGTTGAAATCGAGAAGCGATAGAGTTAAGTGTGGAAATAGCGGAAGTGGAATAAAAGAAAGGAAAAAAAAATAATAATAAAAATCTCAAGTGAATTAAAAAAATAAAAATTGTACAAAAGATGCATCCATCATTAAGTTCTGTGGATTTTCACAATGCACAATCAGCATCTCCGTTGCCATCATGTAAAAATAACAATAATAATTTAACGAATAATGGGAAAAGTAATAATGAGCAAACAAAGAATGATGAAAAACGTTTGGATAAGCAAAGAGATGCTTCACCAACTTCATCGACGGTGAAACCACCATATTCATACATTGCACTAAGTAATTATATTCTTCTAGTCTCTTTTATCTAGAGATGAATTTACTGTCTCAGTGATTAATTAATTTTCAATGTTTTAATTTATGCAAATTCAGTAACAATGGCAATCCTCCAATCACCACAAAAAAAGTTAACTTTAAGTGGAATATGTGAATTTATAATGAACCGGTAAGTGGATTTACGGGAAAATAGACATTGTTAAGCGAAAATTGGATTTATACAGATTTTATCATGCACAGTTTTAATAAAGCTGAGTAATAGTTTAGATTGAAATTTTGCCGACAAAAATTTAAATTAAAATTAATTAAATGAATATAAGATTTTAAATTTCAAAAGTATGGGTTCGAAACTTAACGATGGTATTAAACTTTGAAATATATGTTTCTGGAACATATAATACTAATTTTTCATTTATTTTTTCCTACTTTGTTCTTTTTCACAGATTTCCATACTACAAAGAAAAATTTCCAGCTTGGCAAAACTCAATCAGACATAATTTAAGGTAAGCATCATTTATTTATTTATTTTATTTTTTTCAAAATTATTTGGTTTTGAAATCTTCAAAACATTTTTATCCTTAGTATTAAAAATTGCAATTACCTATTAATTTTAAAACTTACCTGTATTATAAAAATTTTATTTTCATCCTTAAAAAATCAGTTTAAATGATTGCTTCATCAAAGTACCCAGAGAGCCCGGAAACCCAGGGAAAGGAAACTTCTGGACACTCGATCCTCTAGCTGAAGATATGTTCGACAATGGAAGCTTCCTCCGACGAAGAAAACGCTACAAACGAGTACAACTTCATCCAAATCTTCCATTTACAAACATGTTTGGACCATTTCATCCATTTTGGATACGTAAACCAGTTCCTGTAATTCCCTCAATTCAATTTCCACCCAATATGCATCATCATCCGTCGGCAGCACATCCACCAATGGCACATCATCAAAATTCATTCAATTCAAATTGTGTTCCATTCAGTTTCATAAATTTTCGCGGAACTAATCATTCAGTGATGCAATCGAGTGAAATTGATGATCGAAAATTATTAAATCATAAAAAAGAATATTTTGATAGTGCAACAATTGAATCAATTAAAAATGAACTATTTAGTGCTAATAATAATACTGTGGCAAGTGGGAAATTTAATAACAATGAGATGCAACATTCACAACAAAATAATTTCAATAGTGCATCGACGACAACAGCAATGAATAATTCTTATGAAGATGAAGATTTTAATAATGATAATATTGATGTTGAAACAGATTCTGATAATGAACAGCACAGTGATGTAAAACAATTAAATTATCATAATTTAAGTGATTCAACAACAATTAAAAGTGAGGAATGGAATAAAATCATGAAAAATACAATGATGCTTAAATCAAATCATATCGAGCAAATAATTGCATCTGGAAATGATTCAAACTCACCATTACCGCCATTCCTACAAAGTGATGCCAACCAAAATACAATGGATGCCAAAGTGATGTCAAATGACATTAAAATTGACTCCGATACAGATCAAACAATCAGTGGTACAAAAGACAGTAAAGTCAAACGATCCGTATACGCGACGGATGATGATGACAATGAATTCTTTCACGATTCATTTACGGAACATAATTTATTAAATTTAAGTGATAAGAAAAAGGGAAAATATGGAAATACAAAAGGATTTAGTATAGAGAATTTAATCGGTAGAATAGTGGAAGATAGATAAATGTAATTAAGGGAATTAACTTTGTGAATAGATTTTTTAAATGTTCTATATCGGAAAAAAAATTGTTTGACTTTCTTTGTTTTAACACAAATTGATGATGATTATTCAAAAGAAGATGATTCTATAAATGTATAAATTCACACAAAAAGATTATCTCGAAATTGGTTTTAATTAACTTTTTAGCGCATTTTTGGAAACTTGTTTTCAAAAAGGAAGCTCAATCATACACTTTTTCGGCTGGCTGCAAATTTTCGAAAAACTATCTTTTAATCTAGACATCGTAGAGAGCTCCGGTTTGTTTTATTAGCTTCGTTTCATCGAGTTATTTGCGGCAAATGTATTTAAAAGTCCCAAATTTGTGTTTAAACACCTTAATTAATTAATTTTTAATTTCACAAAGAAAAATAATCAACACATGACTGCAACTTCACGTCATAGAAATTTCAAATATTTTTTAACCGTTGATATTTGAAAATTTTTTGACCGTTATTTTTTACGAAAAGTTTTTTGTTCAGTTTTGCAAGTTATTAGTTTGTGCATAATGAAAACACACTTGTGCATGAACAATGAATGTGAGGAAATTGAAACTGAAGGGTTTTTGATTGTTGTTGTTACATTTTTGTAAAATTATCGTTATTTTTATGTAGAATATTGCAAGGTCTGTCCTGAAAGTTGATATACTTTCAATTCGTAGCTCGATTACTGATCGCCGCGCCAAAAATGCGCTGAAGTCCCTCGATATGAAACACGAGGACTTTTGTAATTTTTTTTCTTATTTGCATATTCGTGAAATTTTTTTCTCACGTCGGATTTAGAAATTATTTAGTTAAAAGTTTTGTTATAAATGGAAGTGATGCAATGCAGGTTTTGATTAGTTATTTGTGTGTTTGCCAGTGAATAAGATCAATTGAGAAATGCATCGAGTAAGAAGTTTTTAAAATTTTCTAATTTTAAACTTTTACAAAATAAAAAATTAAATTAAATTTTAATCATTAACAGAACAAACTATCAGGATTATTTGTCCTCACTTCTATAATTATCTTGATCATATTTTTTGGACAAGATGTTCAAGGAGGTCGTAAGAAAGATCACAAAGACAACACACCATACTTTTTCGTATTTCAAGGATACGAGTATCCTTATCAGAGGCCAGTGCAACCAGTTTATTTTGTGAAAAATATTGGATATGGTAAGAATTTTTTGAATAATTTAGGTTAACTAAAAAGATTGAAGATTATGATTAGTTTGGATTAGTTCAAGTTTGTTTGAGTTATAATAACTATGTTAGGATAAGTTTTGAAATATTTTACTGAATAATTAACATAATTATAATTAAAAATTAGAAAAGATGAATCTTAATTCTTTATTTCTAAATGAATATGCGATTCAAATATAAAATTTAATATATTTTAATTAAAGGTTAGGATTCTGTAAATTGGATATTAACATTTTAGGATGAAATGATTCAACTTTTCATCTTCTTTTCCAAAATTTTTGCATTGAGTTAAAGGTTTCTTAAGAATGATTCATAAGTCGCAAATTTAAAGTGATAAATCGTATATGCGAATTTTTTTAGCAAAGTGCTAATATAAACTTGATTACTTTACACACGAGATCATTTGAATATATAATTGTTCTAATTTTTTCGAGGGGAAAACAACATGGTGAGAAAAAAATAATCAATTTCTCACCGATTTCTCACCGCGGTGAAAACTTTTTCACCATTGGTGAGAAATCGGTGAGAAATTTTTTCACCGCGGTGAAAAATCGGAGAAAAATTTCTCACTTACAGAATTCGACTCAAACTCTTCTTATTTGGGATGAAAAACCCCTCGGAAAAGCGATTTTTTGCCTCGATTTTCTTAGTTGGGATGAAAAAACCCTCAGAAAAGCCATTTTTCGCGATAATTTTCTTATTTGGGATGAAAAACCCCTCGGAAAAGCCATTTTTCGCCTTGATTTCCTTAGTTGGGATGAAAAACCCCTTAGAAAAGCCATTTTTCGCGATGATTTTCTTAGTTGGGATGAAAAACCCCTCGGAAAAGCCATTTTTCGCCTTGATTTCCTTAGTTGAGATGAAAAATTCCACGGAAATGCGAATTTTCACATCGATTTTCTTAGTTGGGATGAAAAATTCCTCGAAAAATTTAGAGATTTCTAATTCAAAAAATTTTTTAGCATTAAATTTTAAAATTTGGTGAGAAAAATATTGGTGAGAATTCGGTGAGAAATCGGTGAGAAATTTTTCACAATTTCTCACCAAATTTTTTCTCACCATGTTGTTTTCCCCTCGAATTTTTTGCATGGCATCTTTTCTTTTGATATATCAATTGATCTTTTCTTGGATTTTCCGAGAAAACTTATTAATTTTAAAAAAATCCCAGTTTTTAATTTTTGCAAATCACTGAACAATCACGGAAATTACAGTCTTTTGATTCAATGCTAAATGCCTCAGAAAAAGATTAGTTCCCATAATTTTTTAAGAATACAACTAGAATTTTTTTTATATAAATCTTAATTTATTCTAATCATTTCTTTTCTTTATTTGAACACAGCTCATCAAACACAACCATACGCCTTCCAAAAGCAAATCATCAAGTACAAGAATATTGCAGGATATAAATAAACTTTTTGTTAATATTAAAAGTAAGAGTTCAAAAATATTATTGATTAAGATTAATTAAATTAAATATCACTTGTTAATGTGCTAAATGTTATGTTAGTTCTATTAATTATCAAATTTTTGTACCAAAATATGTGAGATGACTAACCAGAAAATCATGCCGTGCTTCCATAATTCTCATGTTCCCATTTTGTTGAAATTATTGATTTTTTCAATCGCTTCCAAAACAGTTGTTTCTCATCATTGGAACCATTTTGAGGCCATTTTATGTATGTTTTGGTTCTCATTAAGAATCTCAATGTCTTTGGTTGACTTTTTGGTGGAATATCCTCAAGAAAAACTACAATTAACTTCTCTTTCCGCGTCTCAAGTAATCGATGTTGTGCTAAATTCATTTCAAATTGACACCATTGACTTTCTAAGAATTTCTGAGAAATAAGCAGCAGTAGACATCTTGATCTATCCATACATGAAATTATATTCTCTAAAATTCCATATCCAACTGTAAAGTCTCTTTCATGTAAGCAAACATTAATTGTTGCTCTTTTTTCAACATTTGGAATGAACTCATCAAGCACCCACGGGCGATTATAGTCAGAATAGCTTACAAATACATCGTACAGAAATAGATCAATGGATGATGTACTCCTCCTTCTTACAATTCTTTCCTTTACATCATCATCATTGTCAGTCATGAAGCTTAAAATTGCAGAGTTTTTACAAAGAATGCAAAAGTACCGGATATACCACCACTTCCAATAAATAATGAACAATAAGAGGATGAATATTATCACTACACTTAAGGAAGTTGAAAGTGTTATTATGAAGAAATCATCTACGTATGATGGATTATTTTCATGAAGAACTGCATCCTCACAAAAGTCAATTAAGTCAAGCAATGATTGTTTTTCTTTTTCCGTTACATTCATGCACTGATAATCTTCATTATTCTCATCATAATCAAACAGAATCGTATGAAATGGTAAATTATTCAGCCTTTTTACATCCGTCAGTGAAAGAATTTTTGATTTTCTCATATAATTGTGCTTGTTAAGTGCCTCAATACTTTTCAATATTTGTTTATAAAACTTTTCATATGTTCTCGAAATTATGTCATATTCTGGCCGCAAATTACTTCTTACGCCAATTGAAACAGCATGCGGAGATGTTGAAGATTCAAATTCTGAATAATCAAAGTTAAATCTGTCTTTTAATTGCGAAATATTTGCATTCTTCGTTGATTCAAATAAAGTGAGCATAAAATCATACAAGATACAACTGCATTCAAATTTATTCTTTCCAATTGCCAGATATCTTACGCTCTTTAAATCATATATCATATCTTCTGTAAGCACTTGTATTGAATTTTCTCGTAAATTTAAAGTTTCTAACTCTTGATTTTGTGTAAACAGTTTCGAGTACCAACTACCCAATGAGTTTTTCTCGAGATTTAAATCCTTTAAGTAAAGCATATGAGAAAATGAATTGTTGTCCAAATATCGAATTTTATTATCGTTTAAATTTAAAACTCTTAGATTTATTAGAGGCTTTGTCCATTCTAATTTCTCAATATTTGCATCACGAGCATCAAGTCTCTCTAATGTCGTGGATATGGTATGGAACATGCTTTCAGTCAGATTTAGTTGAGTATTTCCAGAAACATCCAAAAATTTCAAATTCGTTAAATTTGACAAAAAATTATCTCCAGTTGTTTGAAGTTCTGTGTAGCACAAGCTTATACCGATCAAGGTTGATGAAAGAGAATCCAACGATTTAATAGCTCGAGTCTCAATTTTAGTATGTGAAAAATCCAGAAGCTGTAAACTAGTTAATTTCTCAAAAACTTTGGGTGTCATTTTTAAAGGATTTGGCAAGACCCCTTCTGCAGTTTTCTCTTGATTAAATGACAAATCCAAATGGATTAAGGATGGCACATCGAATGAATTATCATCAAGATTTGCAATGTTGTTATTTGAAAGGTAAAGATATTTCAAATTTTTCAGATTTTCCAATAAATTTTTATGTATTGATTTCATTTTACAGTTTCTTAAATCTAGTTCCCGTAAGTTTGGTAGGTTTAAAGATGAATCTGATTTAAATAAATTTAATTTTGAATTCTTGTTCTTTAAATAATTACTTTAAATTAAACAACTCACCCAAATCTTTAAAATCGTTTCCAGTAAGTGATAAATATTGAAGTATTAACTGCGAATTGTCAATAATATGAGCAGGGATTTGCTTTAAATTGTTGAACGCTAGTGATAATATTCCAATATTCTGCCAATAAAGATAATACAAAATTGTAAAAAAAACTTATTATCTCTTTATTGATATGACATTGTTTTTAACAAAAACGTGCTTCTTGTTTTTCATGTTAAGTAGTCAATTAAAAGCTAAGAAAACAAACGGATATTGACCCTTAATATTCGTGTTAAGAGCAATAAGCTTTATTTTGATAACAAAAATTGAAAGTTAAAAAATGGAATTTTCTAAAATTTAAAAAGAGTGAAGAGTCTTAAAGTCTAAAGTCTAAAGATTTCAAATCTTATCTTATTTTTCAAAATTTTTAAATTAATTTACTTAATTGAAGAAAACATGAAGTGAATTTTTCTGAACAGTAAATCTCCTGTAATTTTTGAAAAGCTATGTTTTAATTCATTTATCTTGTGAAAATAAACCTAATTTATCCAATTAGGGGGACGTTCATTTATGACGTTCGGTAAAAACATGAATTTTTAGATCACATTCCCCATTTCTGTCAAAAAATCTTCATTCCAAAATATTATTGTTTAAAACTGTCACACAGCTTTAGAGCTCCCTCCCCCTCCTTAAAGTCGGACGTAATAAGTGAACGACCCTTAGTATGTATTAGATTAATTTGATTATCTGTCTTTAAATACAGTCCACAATTCAAAAGTTAAATATATAAACTATTTCTTACCATTACAGGCTTCAAAAGTTCCGTTTCTGATGCATTTGATTTATCCAAAAACTTTAAACCATCCAAATCCTTGCTGCTCCTTATGAATTTTTGCTGCAGCACCCCATTGACATCAACCCACTGCAATCTTTCACTAACTTGTCCCAATAAACACTCTGCTTTATATGATTGACTTGATGTAAACGGATTCGGTGTAGTTGTTGTTGATAACGTGAATTCCGTTTTGTCTTCTCTCATGTTTCGAGTAGATGATAAGAGGGGTGATAACGTACTTGATATTGAATGTGTAGTATTAGGTTGTTCTTCCGATGAGCTTTTTGATTTCTTGGCTGTTGATGTTGTAGGTTTTTTGGTTGTTGTGGTTATGGGATTTTTAGTTGTTGTAGGATGTTTTGTTGTCGAGATTCTCTGAGTCGTTATTGAAGGATTTCGAGTCGTTTGTTCTCGTTCCCTGGAATTTTCTCGATTATTTTCAGCTTGCTGCATTACTGGCATATCATCAAAATCCTCAGTTCTTTCCTCACTCAGGTCATTTGAAGCCACATAATCACTATTAATTAAATCACTTGGATCTATATCATATTCTGATATTAACTCTTTTAACATTTTATATCTGTTAACATCATTATTCGGAATTAAAACATTAAAATTTTCGCGATTGCGCATCGCACTGGCAGCTGAATGTGCCAAAACTACAAGAAGCACCACAAAGTTGATGAATTTCATTTTGAACATTATGATAATCATATTAGTAAACAATCGTAAACATATGTGTTAATTGTGCTTTTTTTATAACTTTATATATAAATTTTCAGAAGTCTATACGAGACCATTCGATAAATATTTGCAAATCAATTTCACTTTAATTAGTCAATAGATTGTGATAAAAAATGATTCACGGGTTTAGTAAACTTTGCGTCCGTTCGCGAGGCTCTCAAAAACACAACTGATGTAGCAAAATAAAATTTATATTTTTTTAAGACCATCATATATGCTTCTTTATTGGTTAAATGTGTTCGATAACTGACTTTCAATAATGAAGATTTAAGAGAGACATCAAATTATCAGTGAGAAAAATTGTACTTGTATTATGATAATAAAGAGAATTTTCAAATAAACATGATATTGAGACTTTTTCTTTTTGTCGGGATTCATACTTGATAGTTTTTCCATTTTTATTGAAATCTTTCTGCACAAAATTTGTTATGCAAAATACAAAAATATCTTATTGCTATGAATTTTTAAAAGAATTTTTTTTTTTTTTCATATTTTCAAATTTGTTATTTCTGCATACGCAATCTAATTTAATAAAAATTGTGTATGTGGAAAATCAGCTGTTATTCTTTTCATATATGATAGCTTTATCTCCATATTCATACGAGGCAATTTAGTTGCAATCTTTATCACGTATTTGTTAGATGTAAAGAGTTTAGCACATAAAAATTTAATACGTTGACTTATTTTAGCATTTTTAGCAATTTGATTTAAATTTGCAATTGTTTTGATGCAACAATCCAAATTCCCTCGCAAACATATGTCCAGCTATATGCTTCTTATCATTAGTAATATTAATATTAGTTTTCTTCATTAAAAAAACACTAAATTTTCAAACTTTTATAAAAAGAAAAAAAAAAGTTTAAAATGGCAATCACTCAATAAAGCAATTTATTGGATTAGTCAAAATCCTTAAAATTATAAAATCAATCGTTTAGCATTAATCGATGTACAAAAATTAATTCCTGATCGTTAGTCTTACAATTTGTACGAAACTAATAAATTAGCCTAAATGAATGTTTTGAGATCGGCAAAATACTTCTTTGGTTTTTTTGAGATTCTTTTCAGTTTAAAAAAATAATAAAATGGTTTTTTGGGTGGGTCCTTAAATAACAGTTACATAGCTATTGTCACTCGTGATATCAGAGGAATTAACTCTAATAGTACTGATATAAAATAACTTAACACATAAATGCACAAACGTTTATAAGAAAATCCTTAAATTGTCACTTTCTTAAATGGTATAAATATATGGCTTTGTTATAAAATTAAAAATTTATGATTTGAGTAGTGGAAAAAAATTGATAATTCAAATCATAAATCTGGAAGAGATTTAAGATCCTCCACGAGAATCATAATCATAGCAAATTTGATGAAGAGTTTGCTGTATAAAATGGAAATTTGGTCGCTGTTCTGGTTTTCGATTCCAACATTGTCTCATCAAGTTATAAACACAATATGGAGAATTCTCAGGACAACTCAACATATTTCCATCTTTAATAAATTTGACAACCTCTTCGTGCGTCATACCAAAATATGGTTGCATGGCAAATGAGAATATTTCCCATAAACAGACACCAAATGCCCAAATGTCACTCTCAATTGTATACTTATTGTACAAAATGCTTTCCAAGCACATCCAACGGATCGGAATTGCGTCATCTTCGCCACCTTTGTAGTAATCTTGTCCGTAAATTTTGCGTGATAGTCCAAAATCTAGGAATTAAGGAATTGATAAATTTGTTTAATTTTGAAGATTAATTTTTATCTTGAAGATTAAAATCGAATTTAATTCTAATCCTTGGATTTAATTATTAATCCAACAGATTTATTATGAATCCGAGGATCAAAATCTTACCTGCAATTTTGACAACCATATCTTCATTAATCAAGCAATTTCTCGTGGCTAAATCACGATGAACGAACTTCCTCTCAGACAAATAAACCATTCCATTAGCAATTTGCAATGCTGTACCCAACAAATCACGATGTGTCAATTGTTTTGTAAATCCACCAGTTTTAATCTGATTCGAGGTATTCAATGCAGGCGAACAAGATCTGAGGAACTCATTTAAATCTCCTCTAGCCATAAATTCAAATAGCAAGCACATTGGTCTGCCAATATTACAAACACCAAGCAATTTTACAATATTTGGATGATCAAATTCAGCAAGTAAGCAAGCTTCACGTTCAAAATCAGATTGCATGTCTTCTGTGGCTTCATCCTTAAGCATTTTTACAGCAACTAATGTAAACTCTTCACCAGACACCAAACGTGGTGCTTTACCTTGAAAAACACGTCCAAAAGCACCTTGACCAAGATCCTTAATGTAAATGATGTCATTTCGTGGATATTCCAATTTCTCTAATTTTGGATTTAAATTTGCAGCAGTTTGATGATAATTAGCATTAGCTGGAAGCTTATTAATGTCTACATTTTGTGTTATGACTGTAAAGCCGGCAGTTGAATGATCGCGCTTATTATAACGTGAAACACGATAAACGAGAAGAATGCATACATGAATTATCAAAATAGTCACAAGGCCAATTGTCCCTAATATAAATATCATTAAAGGTGTAAAGACAGTTTCCATTTCTAATTTTGGATTGTTCAAATCTAATGTGGCAATATTTTCAGTGGAATTAGGGCACAATGGGATATCACAAAACTGCCATCGAACTGATTTATCCTCAGTATAACACCATGGCTGATTCATTTGACCACCAACGTTACGACAATAATTTTCAGCATCAATAAGTTCTGGAAAGACATGTGGTGGAGTATCGTGACTGTGGGGTGTTTGAGATGTCCATTTTTGACATGATACTCCAGTTTCTGTGTAATTTTGTGTACCTAAATAATGCTTTCCATTTCCAATGCGGCAATCGTCTACAAAATAAAATTTTTATAACTATTAAAACATTCAAGAATGACCCATGTACAAAATGCATTTTTGTTTGATCTTCCATTAATAATAACGTATGTATAATACATGTTTCATCCTAAAGAAAATATTATCTCATGGAAAAGGAAGATAAATGAAGCATTTTGATAACATGGGGGATGAAATGTCTGAATGTAATAAATCTTACATGTAATTTCAGCTTGATTCATTTCCACAAGTCCCATATACGAGCAATTTGGTACTTTTGATGTTTTATTGTATCGTGGCAAGTCATTACACTTTGGGAGCTTAAAATGTCCTTTACTTTTCAACTGCATCTCGCCTCTTTGTTTCTTTTCTTCCAATAGTACCCAAGTGTCATAGCAAAAGACTTTTTCGACAGCTACACAATCCTCATAACACAAAGGCAATGGTGTATTTGTGCCATCAATTAATTTGCATCGGGGAAATGCATAAGCACATAAAAGTTTTGCTGCTGGCTTTTGACATAAAGGATCTAAATCCTCAATTAATTCCTTAAATAATCCATTCGCAATTTTTTCATTTTCCCATCCACCATTACTTGGATACCATACTTGGAAGTTTTTAATATATGACTTGCAAATCTTGCCTGCATATGGCGCACAATATCCATCTTCCAATTTAGAGCAATTTATTAAGCCATAAAACATGAGAAAAATTATCGCCTTTATCTTAAACATTATTTTTTACGTTTTATTGAATGAAATGTATAAAACTAATATGTGACGTCAATTCTTTGGCATTTTAAATACAATTTAATGTTATTTTTACGCACTTATGTTAAGGATATGCTATTAAATAATGATAAAATAGTATTTTTTTATTTTTAATATTTTTTTTGGAATTGTTTCACAAGGGCTCGTTCACTAATGACGTCCATCAAAAAAATTTAGATTTTTGATCACTTCCCCTACTCCCCCTCCTCCTGTCACAAAATCTTAATTCAAAAAAATGCTATTATTTAAAACTGTCACACATCCATGGGTCATACCCCCTTACCCCTAAAAATCGGACGTAGTAAGTGAACGATCCTCAATTTATTTTAAATTTTACAAAAATCCCTTTGAATTTTACAAAACCGTTATTTTTTGTTTCATTTATTTTAGTTAATTTGAAATCTCAGTTAACTAGATTGATAAATTATAATAAATAATAAAGTTTAGACATAGATTAAATTAATGACAAAGCATCATGGAAGTAAAAACAGCAAAAATAAAAAATCAGTAAACGGTTTTTTGCAATTCAAATTTACGTCATAAACCCTGTCAGTAAAAAAAATCTTCATTTCTTCATCATCTACATTAATTTTTTAACAAAATAAAAAAAGGTAGTTTTAATAGCTCAAATCATGGATTCACGCAAGATTGTGGAAGTTTTGCGTGCAACATTGGATGCAAATCAGCAACAGCAAGCACATGATCAGCTACAACAGGTATGAAAAGGCTGTAAAACATAAAATACTTAACGCGAACGCATGTTTTCATTTGCGCTAAAATATTTCAATTCCTTCAAATGATTCATGATGAAAATTAGTCATTTTTATAATACATCCTTAATAGATATAGTCAGGAATTGAATGGAAAATTATTGACCTTGAAAAAAAATCATGAACGTTCATTGTCCTTTAAGTGATGCAATTTTTTGCCATTTAATTTCCAACAACACTTTTTTTTCGTTAAATTATGATTCGTGGAAATTCGCAAGCTATTACGAACTCAAAACGTATGGCAAAATTTAAAGATATTTACATTAAAATCGAGTGTTTGATTAATACAACACATGTTGTACATCATATCCAAAAATAACACAAAAAAAAAATATTCGGCATAGTTACTCATTTCCATATCATAACCTCATTCCTGCACATATATACAATGTATAATATACTGACTGAATTGAAGGAAGGCAGGCAGGCATAATAATAGTTAATCAATTTTTCGTATCACGTTCATACAATCGAAAATGTAAAAAATGTGAAGCTATAGAACCAACTCGGTACCAAAAGAGAACTGATTAAATGTATTATGAAAAAAAAAAAATTCATGACAAAATGCAATTGGAATTGATTTATTATACTCACTATCTCTTCTTTTGTATATTTTTTAGGTGCACAAAATTATTGGATTTGTACCAAGCTTATTACAAGTTGTAATGCAAAATGATGTTGACATGCCTGTACGTCAAGCTGGTGCTGTTTATCTTAAAAATACGATAACAAATAGCTGGGAAGATCGTGAAATTGAGGCAGGACAGCAACTTATATTCTCAATACATGAACAGGATAGAGCAATGATTAGGGATAGTATTGTTGATGCAATTGTTTTAGCACCGGAACCAATTCGTGTACAGTTATGTGTATGCATAAATAACATCATTAAGCATGACTTTCCTCATCGATGGACACAAGTTGTTGATAAAATTAGCATTTATCTACAAAATACGGATGTTAATGGATGGAATGGTGCACTTTTGTGTCTTTATCAGCTCGTCAAAAATTACGAATATAAAAAGTCAAATGAACGTGCACCGCTAACGGAAGCAATGAATTTATTGCTACCAATGGTCTATAATCTTATGATTAATCTTTTGGGACATGATCCATTAAATGACAATGATCAATTTGTATTGCTACAAAAATTAATATTGAAAATTTATTATGCATTAACGCAATATGCATTGCCACTTGACGTTATAACAAGAGAAATGTTTGCACAATGGATGGAAGTTTGTCGTCAAATTCTCGATCGTCCAACAAATGCACAACGACTTGATGAGAATCCCGATGATAATTTAGAATTGCCGGAATGGAAAGTTAAGAAATGGGCATCACATATTATGGCACGTATGTTTGAGCGTTATGGAAGTCCAGGAAATGTTGTGTCGAAAGAATATGAAGAATTTTCAAAATGGTATTTGGAGACATTCTCGACTGGCATTTTGCAAGTTCAATTTAAAGTTTTAGATGATTATAGGAAGAAACAATGGGTTTCACCACGCGTTCTTACTGACATTTTGAATTATATGAAAAATTCGTGAGTATTTCATTCATTAACACATTTTATGTTTCCTTGTTAGCACAATTTTTGACTATATTTGATGATTAAGTGCTAAAAATTGATTTTTTTGCTTGATTCGATTTTAACGGCTTTTTCAAATTTGAATTTTCGAAAAAAAATTAACTGTCAAAAATTCAAATTATTTCTGACCGTTAAATTTTGAAAATGACTCAATTCCAAAAATTCAAATTATTTTTGACCGTTAAAAGTTGAAAATAGTTCAATTCCAAAAATTCAAATTATTTTTGACCGTTAAATTTTAAAAAATTATTAATCGTTACAAAATAAAATTTATTTCTAGAGTATCACACGCATATTCATGGAAGATAATCAAGCCACATGCCCTTGCACTAATTCAAGATGTAATTTTCCCACTCATGTCCTTCTCGGAAGCTGACCAAGAAATGTGGGAAATGGATCCAGTTGAATATATTCGCCAAAAATTCGATGTTTTTGATGACATTTCATCGCCAGTTCCAGCAGCTGAATCTCTTCTTCATAGTTTGTGTAAAACAAGAAAAGGAATTTTAAATTCAGTCATGTCTGCATTTTTCCAAATTATTAACAATCCAAACATTACGCCACGTGAAAAAGATGGTGCATTACACATGATTGGAAGTTTAGCTGACGTTTTACCAAAGAAGAAAGTGTTTAAGGATCAAGTTGAGACATTACTTGTAACTTATGTATTTCCGGGATTTCAAAGTCCACATGGACATTTAAGGGCACGATCATGTTGGGTTCTACACAGTTTTAGTGAAATAAGAATCAAAAATACTGAAAATTTAGCAAAAATTATGCAATTATCATCAAATGCTCTCCTCACTGATCCCGATTTGCCAGTTAAAGTTGAAGCTGCTGTATGCATTCAAATGTTCTTAGTCTCACAGCCAGAATCGAGTAAATTCGTTGAATCACAAGTTAAACCAATAACAGTTGAATTATTAAAAATTATTCGTGAAACTGAAAATGAAGATTTAACAAATGTATTACAAAAGATTGTATGCCAATTTACCGATCAATTAGTTCCAATTGCTGTCGAAATTTGTCAACATTTAGCTGCAACATTCAGTCAAGTTTTAGAAGGCGATGATTCAAATGATGATCGTGCAATTACAGCTATGGGATTATTAAACACAATGGAAACATTATTATCAGTTATGGAAGAGAAACCCGACGTTATTGCTAGCTTACATCCAATTGTCCTTCAAGTTATTGGTCATATACTTCAAAATAATATTAATGAATTTTATGAAGAGGCCTTTTCGCTCATCTACGATCTTACATCTAAAAATATATCGCAAGATTTATGGAAATTATTTGAATTAGTTTATGCAATGTTTGAGAAAGATGGAGTTGATTATTTCCTCGATATGATGCCAACTTTATACAATTATGTTACTGTCGATACGAATGCCTTCTTACAAAATCAAAATTATGTTTTGGCACTCTTTAACATGTGTAAAACAGTCTTAACAAGCACCGATGTAACGGAAGAAGCTGAATGTAATGCCGCAAAATTATTAGAAGTCATGATTCTTCAATGTCGTGGACGAATTAATGAATGTATTCCAACATTTGTAGAATTAGCATTAGGACGATTAATTCGTGAAGTAAAAACATCAGAATTAAGAACGATGTGCTTACAAGTTGTTATTGCTGCATTGTATACGAATACATCACCACTATTGGATATGCTGTCAAAACAACAAATGCCTAATACAAATGACTCAATATTATCACATTTTGTTAAGCAATGGATTCATGATACGGACTGTTTCTTAGGTATTCATGATAGAAAATTATGGGTTGTTGGTATGTGCACATTAATATCATTAGGAAATGCAAAGCCACAAGTTTTGAGTGAAGTATCAAATGATATTATTCCATCATTAATTCTCATATTTGATGGACTTAAACGAGCTTATGAGGCTCGTGCAGAAGCCGAAGAAGAAGAGGAAAGTGATGAGGATGAAGATTTAGATGATGACTGTGAGGAAGGAATTTCTAGCGATGAAGATGAAATGAATGAATTAGATAACTCTTATATGGAACGTGTTGCTGAATTGGCACGACAAAAGGGATCTGAACAAGGTCTTGAAATTACTGCTGTCGTTAAGGTTTGTTATATTATTATATCTTTATTTTTTTGAATTTTTAATGTTTTAATTATTTTTGAATATTTACAAAAATCGCTACATTCAAAAGTTACAAAACTGGGCAATTCTACAGATCGCTGGATTTTTTGAAAATTCAAAAAAATAATCCAAGTTCCTTAAAAAATTAATTCATTAAAAATTGCTATTTGCCATAGTAAACATTTAATTCAACCTTGATAAACATCTTCATTTGTAATCAAAGTTTCATTATCAATAATCTAGCTAAAGTAATTATTCGTCATTGAGCTAAATTTTCAATTTTAAAAAATTCATTTTTTTATGGATTAAGCATTTCGTTGCTTATACCTCAGGAAATTTTAGGAAAAGTTAACAATTTTCGCCTATCTATTGACATTTAATTGTAAATCAGCTGTGAAAGTGATAGAACAAACAATGATCTATCAATTAATTCGATAAAGAATATTCAAAAGTGTTCATAGGCTTCAAATTTTATATTCAAAAAAATCAAAATTGACAATTTCCAAAAAAAAGGTATAAGCAACGGGCATAAAAGTGAATATATCTCGATAATTAAAGTGATTTGACTTGTGCAATTAAGTTTTAAAGGTGTTAAATGAAGAAATACATCATTGAGAATAGGTAAAACAAAGGAAAAATTAGTGAATAAAGAGAAAAATGAGTTTTTGTGTGAATTTTCATCTGTAGAATTGCCCAACTGCTAAAAACATTGTTCAAAATAAAAGTCCGTTAAATTTTTTAAAAATTCAATTTACAAAAAAATTTGTAGAAATAATTTTCGAATTCTACAAAACCGTTAATTTTTGAAAATTTACAAAATTTGTAAAAACAATTTTCAAATTTTACAAAACCGTTAAATTTTGAAATTTGCAAAATTTTTGTAAAAATATTTTTTTTTTAAATTCTACAAAACCGCTAATTTTTACAAAATTTTTGTAAAAATATTTTTTAAATTCTACAAAACCGCTAATTTTGGAAATTTTAAAATTCCGTTAAATTTTATTTGAATTATATTTTAGGATGGAGATTCAGATGAAGAAGATTCAGACGATGATGATTTTGATGAAGGTGAGGAGACTGCATTAGAAGGTAATTGAGTTTTTTGCAAAACTTTCTAATTCTGGTTCTTTCAAATTTTAGTTTCTTCCTACGATCATTTGATTTTCAAATTTTTTCTGGCATTAAGATTTGAATTTTACAAAAGCCGTTAAATTTAAAAACTCAAATGATCGTTAACTTTATTAATTGAATTTATTATTAAACAATATTTGCTAAATTAACTTTTTCAGGATTCACAACGCCATTAGATGATGAAGATTGTCCCGAATATATAGACGAATATATCGTATTTCAAGATGTTATGCAAAGTATGGAATTTATTTCATTTTTACTGAATTTTTTTTAGCTAATGATTTTTTGATTTCACAGAATTGCAACTTCAAGATCCAACTTGGTATTCAATGCTTAGTGTAAATTTAACAGAAGATCAGAGAAAGTCATTACATCAAATTCTAACAACAGCTGAGCAAAAAAGGAACCAGAAACGATCAGATGCTATTGAGAAAAGTGGAGGTAAAAAGAATTAGGAACAACAAGTTGCATTATTGACATTTTCGCACTAAACACTAACTTTTTTTTTATCACATTCAACAGGTTTTCAATTTACACAACAAGCTATTCCAACAACATTCAATTTTAGCAGTCCACCATCAAATTAAATACACAGATATATCAACTTATTTTGAATAGATAATAGGTTTGGATAGAAGAAAAAAATTATTTTTTTAAAACATACGAAAAAAATCAACGTTTACGATGTAAAAGGATAAAGGTTTACATGATGTAAACAGCCCAACAAGAATTTTTTTCTTTCTTTCTTTTTTGCATAAAATAATGAAATAGAGACCTCATTTATTATTATTATTATACATATTAATTCTCTTCTTTTTCTGTTTGCTCTTTACTCTTGAATTTTCTTGTTAATTAATTAAAATATTTTTTTTTGCTTCATTTTTTTGTTTATTTTTAGAATTTATCAATATAATATGTTTAAGTTGATGATATTATGAAATAATAATATACTTTTATCCATAAAACGATTTTCTATGATGCTTCATATTATTTCCAAAAAAAGAAAAGTTGCAAAATTTATTTTTTTCGGGTTTTTGTTTATGAAGTTAGCATGAACAATGTTTTGCTTGCGTGATTTTTGAGGATTAGAAAGTAAAAATAGAAGTTTTTAATTTTTGACCGTTATTTTTTTTCAAAATTTTGAATTTTCAAATTTGAACGCTATTTTTTCAAAAATTTTGAATTTTCAAATCTAACCGTTATTTTTCAAAATTCTTGAATTTTCAAATTAGAAATTAGATTTAAAATTTTGAATTTTTTGACAGTTAAATTTTGATTTTGTTTGTTTTTGAAAAAAAAAATTGTTCGTTATATTTTCAAATATTTTTCGATTGTTAAAATTTAAATCTTTTTCCTGGAAATTGCATTTTGAAATTTTCGAAAATTAGCTTTTTCAGACAATTTTTAAAAAGTTCTTAGAAGTATGAAAATTAAATAATGCGCTTAATTTAATGAAATTAAATGAAAAATTATAGAATCAAAAATGACGTTTTGTAAAGGAAAAAAAAATTGTTAGCTAGGATGTTAAAAAAATTCAATTGCGCGTTCGATTTTAACTTATTTATTCTTAGTTTTTTTATTATTAATTTATAAAGAAGATGAAAACCAAGCAACTATTTTTCTCTGCGTGTGCCACAAATGAGCTTCAAGTAATGTTCACAAATCACCTCATCATAGATGACATAAAAGAATGAAATTATCAGAACTTATTAAATGCAAATAAAAAACTATATTTGCAGTAAAAATTAATGTACATAATTTATAAGTTCATTGACTCTATTAAGAACTTTTTTTTCTTTCATTATTAACAATAATATCCGATACGATATATAAACGAACCAATAAAGTGATGAACATGATGCTTGTAAAGGAAAAGAAACAAAAAAAAAGAAAAACAACGGAAGTGAATTTTTTTGTCTTTTAATTTGGTTTATTTTTATCACATTTATTTCAGAAATTTTTAATTACTGGTTTTTAACCCCAATATCTGAATCCATGACCACCAAATCCTCCATGTCCTAACCCTGAAATTAATGAGAATAATTATTAAATTTTTGATAATAAAACACTTCAAATGTTTTAAAATTGAAACCATACAATTCGTTTACATTTCAAAACCATACAAATGTTTTCAATTCAACGTCAAAACAGCACAAATTCTTTTTTAAAGATCAAAACCTTTCAATTTCAAACAATTCTGATAAAAACCTTACAAATGTTGTTGTTGTTGTTGTTGTTGTTGTTAATTATATTTATTAAGGTCCGTCAGCTTAAAGCTATTCAAAGACCATTTACATTTCCAAATATATGTACATTAATTATTTTTTCACTTTCATTTTGATTTTTTCCTTTTCTTCCAACTTTTTGAGGGCAATTCTGCATTCTTGAGCAATTGCTTCGCTTTGAGACCATTGCGCTTCATTGATCTCTATTCCGTAATCATCTTCCATTTCTTCGTCTGATTGATTTGATTCTTCGTCACTTTCATTCTTGGCAATATTATATTTTAGCAATAAGCTAAAACGAGCTGAATTGTTATTTGGAACTTCTGACAATTCGTCAACGAATTTACAGAAATCATTAATTGTCTTTTTCAATATCTGGAATTTTCCTCAACTTTTCTTGAGCTTCAGTCAATCTTTGTAAAGATTATCCGTTTTGACTGCTTCTTGAAGCTTCTCTGCATAAGTAATGTGATTATTGAGCTGTGTTGTAGTCAATTCATTACTGACAATTCTTGAATTTGTCGGTATTGGTTTTTCCTGAACTTTTGGTAATGCTGGAAACTGTGATGTCTCAATTTTGTTGATCTTCTTGATTTCTGTTGTCTTTTTTGTGCGTGATGCTAATATATCCACATATTTTTTATATATCGGACATCCTCGATGATTAGCTGAATGATTTCCTCCGCAATTGCAACACTTAGGATCACCAACTTGAGTTTTTCTTTGACATTCGCCTACTGGATGTTGTGTATCGCATTTGACACATCTTGATGTATATCCACAACCTTTTGAATTGTGGCCAAACTGCTGACAGTTAAAGCATTGTGTCACCTTGTTCTTCGGCCTCTTGAGATGCTCCCATTTGACGATGATAAAGTCAATACTGTGATGATCCTTGTTGAGTTGATTAAGATTCATTCTATCAACAAAATGAACTATAAAAATGACTTGATCGTCCTTCCGGACTAAGTCACTGACTTTGACTGCTGGTACACCGCTTCCTTTTAAAATGCTTAGCATTTCATCGCATGAAGTCAAGTAGAAGCCTTTCAACACAAAGCATTGATGCTTATCTGATGGTTCTGCAAATGTATGGAATCCAATTGATTCCTTTCTTAGATATTCGATGAATTTATTCTTGTCCGATAGATTGGAACAAGTAACTTGAGTTGATGATTGTCCTCTTATTCTGCACAGAGGACGACTTGAAAAATTAAGAGTATCCAGCATGACTCTGATCTCCTGTAATGACTTTGGTATGAAGATTGGCTTAGCTGTCTTACTTTTTGGTTGCATTGATTCCATATTTTGTTCCATATCTATTGGTTTGTCGTCATTGCCTGTTTTTGGTTTTTTAACCTCAACTTGATTTTCCGGATTTGGAGAATTTGACTTTTTTCTTCTTCTTCTGGCCGTTCTCATTGTTCCTACTCGAAGAAAAACTTCTTAACTGCTTCCTGATTACTATTCCAGCTTATTATATTCGTAATAAAGCACTAAATTTAATTAATTTAAATTCTGTAAATTTTTTGATGTTTGCACATACGCGGGGCCGAGAACCAACTCACCTTACAAATGTTGTTGTTGTTGTTAATTATATTTATTATGGTCCATCAGCTTTTCGCTATTACAAGACCAGCTCCATCGGTGTCCGAAGTTGTACTGTTCCTTTATTATGTTCTGTGGTATTCCAATGATGATCAATTGTTGTATAAAATTCCAAAAAGTTACAAATCCATGTTGTCTAGGTTATATTTGATGCAATTTCAATTTTTCTCCAAATTCACTATTAAATCGCGACTTTTTTGAGTTCTCTCCATAGTCTATTTGTTCCTTAGTGCCTTACGATAACTTATATCCGATTTTTAACTAGTTCCTACGCGTAATTAATGTAAATTTGAAGAATTTCACAATTCCACAACCTCATTGTTCAAAGGTTTGGAGAGAACTCACCTTACAAATGTTTTTTAAGATCAAAACCTTATAAATTCGAATGAAATTGGCAGTTTTGAGCTTTAAAAAATTTAACATGCTAATAATTATAATTTAGCTTGAATTTAGCAAAGAATCCAATGTGTAGAACTGATCAAATCGATTTTTGGATCATTTTTGAACAATTTGGTCAGTTCTACACTGACATAAAATATCAAAAAAAATCTTACCGAATCCTCTTCCAAAACCTAATCCACCCAAACCTCCATAATGTCCAAATCCTATAGAATTGAGAATGTAAAATCAACAGCCAGACACAACACAAAACTACAAACCTCTTCCGAATCCAAAACCCCCAAATCCACCATATCTCGATTCAGCTCCATTTAAATCTTCTTCCTCACTGCTAAGACCTTCATTAACTGCCACTGGCTTTTCATCACTTTTCACGACATCCTCACTTGGATATGCAGCAACAAATGCCAACATCAAGCATAAAACAACAAAAACTTCCTGAAAATTTTATCACATTTTCAATAAATTTTTTGACTTTACATGCACAAAAATGAATTTCCAAACCTTAAACATTTTTATTGAGTCACTGACTGGTCAATCACAACTTTTGAATTATTTATGTCTGTCTGTTAAGCAATGCTACTTACTCGTTCAGAGATTGAATTTAAAATGTTTCTTAACTTTAAAGGTATGTTCTTTTTATAAGCAATGCAAGTGCATTGGAATGAGAGATGTAAGTAATGTAATATTTGTTGATATTTCTAAACTATCTGTGACTCTTCATTATATTCAGACTGAATCAGTAGTGCGTTGTATTTTATGCATTTTGAGAGATAATCTTAAATTTTTGGGTCCACTGGATGTTTTTTAAGCTTTAAATAATAGATCCAGGAAAGTTTCACTGGATGTTAAATTGTCAAGTTTAAAGCATCAGAAGTGATCTCAAATCCTGTAAAAAGGCAAGGTGACCAAAAAAACAATGAATTTAAATAAGTAAAACAAGATTTCCATCATTTATTTGAATTTTACTGGATGTTTAATATTATGAAAGTAAGGAATTTCCTCGAACTAAAAAATCACAAAACAATGAAATTATCTCTGAACTAACACTATTTAGAGAAAAATCTAGTTAATTGATTAACTTAATGCTTCTAACTATCAATAACTTCAGGTTTATTGCAGAGAACACGTGAAGTTAATAAAGAATTTCCCTCAATTAACAAAAAGAACTTAAATCTTATTCTAATGATTGCATGCTTGATAAATTAACATAATTAAATCAAATTTCACAAAAAAGCTTTATTGATGCTCTTGGTCTTGTGCGTTTTATATTTAATCAGATCTGTCGATTTCTTCTCGTATTTTGAACCAATTTCTTCATCGTAATTTCTCTCTCGTCTAAATGAATTGCGTCGTCGTCTTAATACATCTCGAACTACATTTAATAATATTGCCTGCAGATTATGTCCTCTACGATTGTTATTTATATCCATTTTTTAACTTTTTAATTGACTTTTAAGATATTTTTTTTTAAATTTTATTTTCTGAGAATTTAATTGTACTGCACAAGTCAAGGGGACAAAACTTGAAATTTTAATGAATTTTTTTACTTTGAATAATAAGTGGAAATTTCAGGAAAATGGTCACTAGATAACTGTTGAAGATGCTTAATTGTTAAATTTTGATAGAACTTCTCAGTATTTCCAGAAAGTGATTTCGAAAAAAATACTCAAAAAATTTTGAATTTCCAGCCATTGATCAAAAAATTCAAATTCAAAATTTTGAAAATCGTTAAATTTTTTTTAACGGATTTTTTATAAACAAACTGAAATTTTTATACTGTACCTAACTTGTTTAATCGTCAACAGTTCAATGAACCTATAAGAATCACAACTAATTACTTAATCTCATCATTTTATTTCACTTTGATCGAAAAACTTAACATTACAAAAAATATGAACTTGAAAAATTGTATAGCTTACTGGCTACTTTATCCCACTGCATTTAATAAAGGACAAGGTTATTGAATTACACAATACTTGCTGACTGCATTTCTGGTTTCAATTTCAGATGCTAAACTAATTTTCCCATTTAAAGGTGTATATCTCAAATTTCTTCATCGCATGAGAGTTTACGCATTTATTTACCTTTATTTTGTTCAATTTAGTTGACATTCTTTGCAGTGTCGACGTATGGTAGCTAACTGGTGTAGAAAATTAAATTAAAAGACATTCCGCATTGCTTCACTTTGCACTTTTGTAGTTTGGAATTGGAATTAAATTGGGTGTTTTAATTTAAAAAAAATTTTTAGATGATTTGGATATGCTGGAACTTTTTTAAGGTCAAAGGAAGTAGTGTTCTTAGACTTTGAATCAATAGAAACTAGAATTTGATTTCTTGATACCATTAATCTTGCAAAAAAAGAAATAACATTAATTTAACCTCAAAATTGTAAACATAGCCTAAAATGACACATTATGATCAATAACCAGCAACTTTCCAATTTCATCTAATTTTAAAGTTTCTCTTTTCCTAAAAGAAATCATTATGCCCACTTTTTTGAAATTTCGAACCACCAAAAGTACATTTGAAATAACTTTAAGTGAGAAATAAAGCAGATTAAAGTGCTGTGTGCCATTCATGCTGTCTTTTAGATATACTTTAGTTCCTATCAAAAATGTTTATTTGAGCAAAAAAGCATCTGTTTTGCTCACTAATGAGAATAAATAAGCAGGTTCAATGACTTTTAATTATTTTATAGTTAAGGCGGGTTAGGGCAATTTCAGACAGCAATGTCTAATAACTTGATGACTAAAAATATTAGAAGTAATTAATGAATGATTTATTTGAATTTACAACCGTTAATCATATTGATTTGTAACACCTTGTGACTTCCAACGAACAATAAATCCAGCAAGAATTAAACCAATCATAAAGGCAGTAGCAGTCAACAAATGATAAGCACCAGTAAATACAGTAAAAGTATTATTGTAAATTGCTGTATATAAAGGACCAGCACCTAACCCACTTAAAGCTTCAAAGCATGTTGTCAAGCTGTAAACTTTTCCAATCTCATGATGAGGAACAGCAACAGACATGACTGATCGGAACATTGGTGTTGAAAGTAGTCGGAATAGAGTAATACCAGATGAAACATACAGCATGTAACCTTGAGTAGCAAAAGCTTTAATAAAGGCATCAACAGTAAATGAAGTAAGTCCAAGAATGCCAAGCTTCATGTCAGATATTTGAAGACCTTTTTTGAGGATCATTACTCCAAGAAATATTCCAGTGACTGATAATACTGAATTGATACTTTCGTAAGTCGTCCATTGTCTTAATGACCATTCAAACTGCTCACGTACGAAAAGATAATTCAAAGTTCCATTTCCATGCATTGTGAAGACTATCAACGTGGGTATTGCAATTAATGCCCATAAAATCTGTCTGCACTTCATTGGTCGTGTCTTACACAAGCTGCTGAATATTTCCTTAATTCTTTGTGCTGAAAAAATCTGCTTGAACTGCTCACGATTGCTAACATGCTCTGATGGCTCAATAGAATCATCAACCATAAATAGCGCCCATAACATTGCCGTGAAGGAACAAGAAAATCCAATAATAAACACAATGGTGATATTTGTAGCAGCAAGTATGTAACTACTAGTAAAGTATGCAGTTGCACTTCCGAAAAAGTTGAAAAATCCAATGATTCCAAGTCTGAATGATCGAGTCTTATCGGTACTCAAATCAGCAACATAGCAGCAAACTGCAATATCCAATAAAGGCCATCCGCCTAAAAATGTCATTGGCATTTCAGAGAAGAAGTAAACCCATGGACTTAAAGTTGTGACATTTTCAGATATGAATGAAAATAAGGCAATCAGTCCAAGTGTTGTTGAGTATCCAATAAATGACAACATGAGAATTTTCTTCCGTCCATAAATGTCACTCCAAGAGCCAAGAATTAAGCAGAATGTTCCAGGGAAAATTGAATTTAGGAGAAGAATTGACATGTTGATTTTTGCGACGTCTGGTTGAATCAGTTCCTCTACAACCTTTGTCTCGTCGTCTGTATTTAAATTTGTACAAATAGACATGCTGTATCCTTTCTTTAAGCATGTCTGCTTTAACATTTGATTCTGTAGAACAGCACTTGTCAAATTGAATGCATAATACAGCACAAAATATGCAGGTTCCAATGCATACTTAAATCTCACAGACTTTCGCTTTCCATACTTTTTATTTTCCAAAATATTTTCTCTTGCACTTTCCGTCTTATCCTCCATAGCTACCCGTTCGATTGTTAGTCTTAAAATGAGTAAAAAAAGCAGTTATCAGTAAGACAGCAATGGAAATACTTCAAATTTATCGCTAATTATTGTTTAATTAGCCATAAATCGTTTGTTTTTATGGGAAACTTATTTTATGGTCTCTTTGATAAATTCCCATTTATGATATATTGTGTAATGTTGAAGATGTTCCAATAACAAACTAGTTTTATTGCCCCAACTGCACAAATACTTTAGTCAAGGAGGAAATTGAAGATTAACGAGGTTGGTTAAGTGGAAATTTATAAAAAAAATACGCGAGAACAAGTAGCTAGGTCTTTAAACTATTTTAAATCTATCATTTTGGTCTTCATTTTAGGCATCTAATTCTTAAAAGTTTGAAAAGCTCGATTGCAGTCATGCAAATCTCGGGAAAGTGATTTTTTTTTTTGTTTCGGTACACAAAATTTGCATATGAACTAGTTCCAAGCTAAGCTTTCGTCTTATCAAGTTCCTTGAAAAACTTCAAAAGCTTTCCTCAAACTTAAAACTGCTTAAAACTTCCAACAAACACTGAAAATTCAAATGAAAAGCTCTCTTTATTTCCTCTCAATGCATGCACTCACTCTCACAAATTGTTAAGAGTGCGACTTTTAAAATTGACACTGAATTAACTGTTATCAAGGAAGAGGAAATCCCTTATCATAAACAGTCACTAGTCACAATATTTTTATCGAAACTTTAGATGCAATTGAAATTTAGCCAGCACAGCCGAAAAATTCACAAAAAATTCATTTAACTCACATTTGTTTTGGATCGTTTAATTCACAAGAAGCTACTTCTTTCAAGGTTCTCGCAAGACTGAATGAATTTTATGAACAAATTTTATGAAATAAAATTTAATTTGACACTTCAGATTATATCAACAACAATAAGTACATAGTAAGCAAAGAGAATTTTTGATATTTAAAAAACATAACATTGTAAGTAAATTAATGCGTTGTTTAGATATCATCGCTGATGACTAAGCCTTTATTGCACAATTGTTATAATTTTTTGAATAGGAACTGATTAGATTTATTTATAATTTTCGGCTAAATGATTCTGAGAAGCAATTAAACAGCGATTAATTTTTATCTTATCGTGCATTTTTGTGGGACAAAACCAGTTCATGACTCTTTTTACTTATCTTATTTCCGATATAAGATTCCTAAGATTATAAAAAGGAAATTCCTGAATGGTTTTTGCACAATTAAAAACAATTTAGATTTTGCACAAACAAATTCTTGGAAGTCGAAAAAAGAGGAAAAAAGAACTTATTAATGCACAGCTTACTAAATGTCATCAGAAGGTAGGAATATTCAAATTCCATAAAAAGTTATTTGTAGTCAAATTGACAGCCTAAAGATTAGTAAAAAATTACAATAATCAAGAATTGGAATCTTGCCATAGTCATCATAAAAAGAGTTGATTCTTCTGTCAACAAACTAATGAACCTTCCTAATTCAATATTGAATGCTAAGAATATGGTGACTAGGCATTTCTAATTAAGCATAAAGGATCTTCCTTTGTTGATCAATTTTATTCGTTTTTTGGTCGAATTGGAAGAAGAAAAAGCTACACATCAATATTTTAAAATTAAGGATCGTCCTCCGAAAATTCAAACAGATGGTCAGGTAAGTCATAAATAAACAACATCCAAAAATATTCTCTAAAATGTATCATTTCAAACTCTGTCACAGATTATCAACAATCCTTGTCATATAAAAATGTCAAACATTTTCAATCTACAAGTATGCAGGCTGCAATATGTTGTGAATGACTTAAACTAAAGGAATTTCAGTACTCCATGAAATAGTAGGTAGTTCCAATTTTAAAACGTCAACAATTCCAATGAATGCAAATTAAAACTGTTCAATGAATAGTCAATACTGAATGATGATAAGTAAGAATTCCTCAATCTAATTGTTTATATCCAATAAATTCCAAAAGGATCAAATGAATACAGCAGTCGTCATATTTCCCATAAACATTCATCATGTCAAAAATAACTCACAGAATAGACAAAAGTAATAGGAATTACTACACTACAGCATTCCTCGAATCCCTAAATAACAAAAAGATAAATGTTAACAGACATCAACAGAAGAGGAAACAAAAAAAAATGTGTAAGCTTTTAATCAATGCATAGACATGATACAAGAATGAATTTTTATATAACACACACAATATATTCATGTTGCGGAGAGGAAACAGTCATAGGGAGAGAGAGAAAGAGCACAAACGAAAAAAAATGACATCGCAAATTTGGAGCACGCAATAAGGACATCAATCTGTTTATGAAGATGATGATGATTTGAGGGAAACTGAACTGTATGAGTATGAATGAAAATAATCACAATCTTGTGTGTTTTCCACGCTCAGAGAGAAGTGAGTAAGCATCCCCACAATGCGCAGCATCAATTTCTTTTTATGCTCTTCTCCAACATCCAGCAGCACGTGAAAAAAAGAATTTCCTTTATGATTTCATGCGATCTGAGAGTAACAGTCTACTGTGTACATCCATCCACAACCAATATGAGCATTCAAGAGCGAATATAATTGCAAAGGAGATTTCAGATTTTTCTCCAGTCTTTCATTTTGCTTCAAACTGTTCATTTTCAGAAAGAAGAGAAACAAGAAGTGAAAAAAGGAACTGAAAAAGGAAAAAAAAGGCAAATGAAAACTATATTTTTTCGGGGCGTAGTCATATATAGATTTAATTTTCCACATCCGTGCTTGTAGTGTGTTTATCATCTATAAAAATTAATTAAGCCTTATTAAATAATGTTATTTTAATGTTTCTCACACCTTACTGGATCTCACAAATTGATTGCAAAACGAGTGAAAAAAAAGAAAGAATTGAGGATGAAAATTTGTTGATTAGTTGTGTAGTGCTGTGCTGTGAAAAAAAGAAAGAAAAAAATACGAGAAAAGAGAAAAAAAAAGTGAAAAATTATTTGTGAACATCCACATCATATATATTCTTTTTTTTGTGTTTGTTTGAGGAATAAGAAGACATTCCCCACATCCATTCGCTCTCATGAATTCAAAAAGATTTCCTTAATTACTCAATTTATCAAAAAATGTTTTCCGTTGGCATAAAAAAGTATTAATCACGGTTAGATACACAAAAAAAATGATATAAGAGAAATATGAAGTTGATTTAAGGCTACCACTAGAAATTTGTTGTTAAGCTATAGGAAGGATGATGTCCATGAGAAAAAATTTTTAGTTGAGGAGCAAAAAGCAAAAAAAAAAAAGTTTTTCATTGCAGAAGCGAAAAGTAAAAAAAAAACTCTGCATTGAAAAAGGAGAAAAGAAATATGTCATGGAATAATGTCTCTAGTGAATTATACAGACTTGATTCAAACACTTTAAGAGAGAATGCTGGGTAAGTTGGTGGTTTTTTGGGGGGTCGTTCATTGGTGATGTCACTTTTGGAACTTGATTATGGATTCAAGGATGTCAAGAGAGTCTTAATAAAAAATTTTCCCTCTCATGTGACGTCACATATGAACATATCCTCCAATCCATTTCGAGAATTTCGAAAAATATGTGCAACAACACATCCACAGGAAGGAAATGAAAATTTATTTTCCACTAATTTCTCCCTTTTCATTTTCATCACTTCGTATGACAAATGTGTTATTACATAATATTGCCAGGCACACAACAAGGTTATCAGCTACTCATTTGCTCCTCTCGCCTGATGGTTCGCGTAACCTTTTAGCCAATTCAACAGGTACTGGAATTAAATATGAAAATTAATAGATATATGTGTGTGCCTTTAAATGTCTAAAAAATGTCAATGATAAATGTTTTCCCATCCCTTAAAAAAATTATTTATTTTTTTTTTCTTCTCATTCCTTTTTCATCATTAATCTTTTATGATGCTGTCATGTTAATGCAGATAACGATTTTAGTACGGATGGCGTTTCTCTCTTTAATCGTATACCACGCCCGCGAAATTCCATGTTTTCCGTATTTGGCTGTTGTTTCTCATGTCAACGATCCGTGTGTGTTCCGATAAAAGAATATTTAGCAAGAAAAAAGGTGAGCTGCTCTTCCCTCCATCCACATATCCTATGAACTAACATAAAAGTTCATCTACATTGTTTTTGACACATTAGCAAGAGATAGATATAACATAACAAACAACAAATAGAGGTTCCAAATTGTCTGCTTGTTAATCATGTTTCTCATCCTCATGGGGACATGACATGACATGCTATAGAACTTGCCAAATAGCTCGAAGGGTCTAGGTTATCAATATATGAAAAAAGGTTAATTACGTTTGGTCTCACGATCGACAAAAATTTATGCTGAATCTTTTATACAAATCATGTTTCATGACAGCAATTTCCTAAACGTTTCATATAAAACTTTCATGTATAACGCTTGAAATTATTCAGCAGATAAGTGTGTATGTGCATTTATATACATACTGAATGAAAATCAGATGGATATAAATATTGTGACAAATTTCTATGATTAAGCAAAATGATTACTAATCATTCTCATCGTTTCTATTGTATAAAATTAATGGGAAATGAAAAACTTATGGATACAGCAATTTTATATGCTCTATTAAGTAGAGGTTCTCTTTTTCCCTTTGAACTTGAAACTGTTGTCGAAATTGGTATGAGTTCCTCCAACTACCATGCTTTAAAAAATTTTTTGTTTTCTCCTTGTCCCAATTTTTTTCAACGTTGTTTATTTTGGCCCGTAGAATTTTTTTAAGTAAGGCAGAAAGTTTTTAAAAAGGATGATGAGGAAGTGAAGTGAAGTAAAATGGAGGTTTTATGGATTGTGCTTTTTGGAGTTTATTGAAAATAATTGAAAATTTAATTAGAGGTTGAGGAGACAAATTAAGTTGGTCAGTGGTTGCTTGACATACATTTAGCCGTTTGCAAAATTTAGTGACAAAAAAAATCGTAATCAGGATCATAATATTTGCAAATATTCCCATAGTTAGTTCTATTTAAGAAAATTTGCATATGCTTGATAAAAAATATAGTCAATTGTGATGATCTAGGTCCAAAACTTGACATACAAAAACTGCAAAATGAGAAAAGAATTGACAGAAAAAAATATTCGATTTCATTCGAAAGGATGTAAAGTGGCACTTGTCAAAAAAGTTTCAATAGAACTTCCTCAAAATGAAAATCCAATTGTAATCTTGTGTGAATTTGTTTTTGAAGCATTTTAAGTGCAGCTTTAAAACTTTTGTAAAATTTTATAAACTTTCAAGTGTCCATAATTTTTGAGAGGCTTCCAATAATTCGTGTCCCGAAAAAAAAATCTTAATTTAAAATTACATAAAAAATTATGCAAAGCTTCCATGTCCCATAAAAATATTTACCTCTGGCCTTTAAAAGCCATACTTCATATTTCCGTTTTATCCCAAGGAAGCCAATATTTCACCAATATTCTCTCATTTACATTTGCCTTGCCATCTCTCCATTTTTTTCCATCAGCTTTATTATCTTAAACGCTTACTTGTGTCGAGCATTATTGGTTTAAACACCTGAGTACAAGTTCAACATATTTCATCCTAATCGAATTTCGTGCACATAATTCACAACAAACTGAAAATGTCCTTTGACTTCCAAAATATCCTTTTTCACTGAACTTATCCGATCATCCGTCACTTCTGACTGTCCAAAAAAAAAAGAAATTCACATATGAACTTTTTTTTGGGTATGTAGAGTCAACGATCCTAATAACCAATTTGGGACTGAAATTTTATAGATACTAAAACATTTTTAACCACCAATTTGCGTACAGCTCGTAAAGCTTAGTCTGAAATTAATTTTTAACCACATAATATGTTGACCTCGTCGCGTGTGATGCAATCATACACAGAGCACCAGAAAAAAGAAGAAAGAGAATCAAAATTGCAATGTATGAGGATAAAAATTAATCTAATAGTTTCAGCGACTTATGGTGAAAAATCTAATTAAACAATGCTGTAACATTTTGTATAATAGTAGCAGTTTGTGTCAAAAAGAAGGACTTTCCATTTCGTACATTTGGAACTGTCTTCAACATGATTGTACTAAATAATGGTCTACACTTATCATAACAACTTTAGTGGGGATATTAAGAATCGCATGTGGCTCATTACACAACATATAACACATCCATATAATATCGAATGTGTGTATCTGGAAAAGATTGTTCATAGAATATCCAAGGGATTTTCCAAAGGTTCGATTGCTGTAATGATTTGTTGTACATGTGTACGTATTATGTTGATTATGTTTTGAGTGATCAATTGTTATCGGAACAATGTCTATAATTTAATCATGTGAAACATGACATGTAGGTCAGACGCATACAAACCCTCATTGTTATCGAGTTACTGTTGGCAAATTGGAATCTCTAATAGCAGTCAAGTAAACAGACAAACAAACAAACAAAAAAAAATTCTTAATCCCATCCACAATATTTTATTCCTTTTGATATATTTTTATTATGTATATATTACTACTGTATATACTGTATGTCCGTATCATCTTTCTCTCTACTACTATGCTCGCATCCTAGATCGAACGAGGGTTGAGGCTTTATGAAAAGGTACATAAAGAAAGAATGAACAACTTTCTTTCTGATAATATCATTACATTAAGAAATAGGCAGCATAGATAAAAGGCAAAAAAAATTAATTCGCTTTGCTTTTTCAGCATCACCCAACTGCGGCTGTTAAGACATGGCAAAGCGCATTACAATCATGTAGTAAACGGGAGGATAGATTCGTACTTTTAAGCTATCTCTATCAAGGTACTGACCGAAAAATGAAAGAAATTAATTTTCAACTTTTCCATTTCATCTTTAATTAAAAAATTTTCTTTTTCGCTGCTTGCCTGCCTGTTCTCATTTAATTCCACTTTTCTGTTATATTAATGCAAACACAATCAACAACCGCAAATGGAAAAACAAAACTCGACATAATGATAATAATAATAACAGCTCATATGGATTTTGGAAAATTTCGTGATGCACTCGAGTATGGTCACCATCAATTGGGCATCTCTGAGGAGTTGGATAATCCACAAATGAGATCAGAAGCTTATTTAAATTTAGCACGAGCTCATGAGAAATTAGGTAGGTTGGGGGTAGAAGATAAACATCCTCAAAATAAGTGTTATGGGATGGAAATAAAAATCAACGCAGATTGAAATTAATTAGATTTATTTTTATTTATTTACTCAATTACACACACATATATACAAATAAATACATACTTCATAGGTTGCCTAGAACGGAGTCTAATGTATGCACGTCATTCGTTATACAACGAATGTGAAGCTCAGTCAAGAAATGGCGGTCTAGTTCATTTAACCGTTGCTTCCGTATATTTAGAATTAGGCGGATTTCGTAGATGCTTAGAGGTAAAGATGGTGATGATTATGATAACATTTGACGTTGAGGATGTGCCAATAGACTTGAGTTCTTCTAAATCGAAGTTTATCTAAACGGCATATTCGATGAAGTCCATTGGCACACCCTCCTACATCTTCACATTTTTTTGCCATTCATGACCATCTAATTTTCAATTTCATTTTTATTTTCACTTTCTCCCTGATAAACACGCACATATAGGGCTTACAAGGTGCCCATAAAATAGCAATGAATATTGGCGATACGACTTTAGAATTGCAAGTTTATGTTTTATTATCCGAGCTCTTCCATCGTTTATGTGATTTTGAAAAGAGTGCTCGTTATGCCTCAAAGGCATACGATTTATCAAGATCTTTACAATTGGGTGACTTAAACTCACGCCATCATCGAGCTGCATTATTACGTATGGCATCAGCATTACGGAAACAGGGTGAATTGGGTGATGCAAGGGATTATGTAGAAGAGGCGACACGTCTGGCGCTTATTAGTGGAGATCAAGCTTCTTATACACGAAGTATTAGAATATTGGGAGATATCTATCGTAAAAAACTCGATATTGATGTAAGATAATGTTGATTTTTCTCATTATTATATCCTTTTGTAATAATAAAGGAAAGCCCTTCCTATTGTTTTCGATAAAAACAAAAGAAAAAGATGATAAAAGTTATCTAATAAAAACAAAATTTGTTTATAGAGAGCTTTTAGGCAATATGAACAAGCAATGGGAGCTGCTGCTAACATGGCAGATCGTATGTCACAAATGGAGGCAATGGATGGAGCTGCACGATGCTTAGAATCGCTTCGTATTCAGGTTCGTATCAATTTTTGGAATTTAATTCAAACTAAAATTTAAAAGGATTTGATTTGAAAAATTAAAATTCTGGTTAACGCTTAGGATATGTTGAAAGATTTACTTTAGTGGTCATAGATTCAATATAAACGAATTTAGAAATACCTCAATAAGATGTTTGTTGTTTAAAAGTTGAAAACAGACTAAATTTTTCTTTGAAAGGGGAAAACAACTTTATTAAGGGAAAATCAACTTTTTATACCTCCAAATTAAATTCAAAATTAAAAAGACTGTTGATACATTAATTACATAGCCAAAATGTTTTAGAATCAATCATGTCTTCAGCCCTTGCATAAAAATCATAAGAATGGAAAAACATTTTCTTAATTTCCCCATTATCATATTTTTTCAGAACAAAATCTGTAGCTGTCGTCCATTGGAATTCAATACTCGTCTATTAGAAGTTTGTAATTCAATTGGATCAAAGGTAAACATTAAATCATGTAGATTGCCTTCGTCATTTGGCAATGATTGCTGATTTTCTTCCTTTCTTTCTTTTTTGTCTACACAGATGCTGGTACGAAAGGTTCGTTTACGACTAGCACAAATCTACAGATCACTTGGCGACGAGGAGAATTATCAAAATCATATAAAATTAGCAACACAAATCGAGCATTCATTAGGATTAAATTGTTGTTTATGCGGTGAAACTTACGGACTAGAGAATGACTCTCTCGAAGCTCTTCCATGCGCACACATTTTACATTCACGTTGTGCTCAAGAGATTTTAAGAAATCGTGATAAGAATAATCCACGTCAATGTCCTGCATGCAATCATTTATTTAATTCAAATTTGCACTTGTGTGCCAAATTACCACCAGAAAGTGATGAAATAATTAACGATACACTTTTGTCACATGCAAATTCAATACGTCCAGCATATCGACGCAGTAATTTGTCATTAGCATCTTTGAATCTTCGAGCTTCAAGTTTAACAATTAATAGTGATTGTAATAATGTTACATCATCAGTCTAACTTAATTATCAATAAAATAAATTATACTACTACAAAGAAATTAAAACACAGACACAAGAATGATAATGCAAATGCTCTAAAATATCCTGCCATAAAAGTATAAAACAAAAAAAAAAACTATGTGAGAATCAAAAAAATAATAAAATATTTAAAATCAAATAGATCGAAGATAAAAACTATTTACGAAGTAGTAGAAAATGTTTTGCGGAACTTGCAGGATAAAGGAATTATGTTGTTATATTTTTCATTATTCAAGAATATATTAAAGATATTTATATATTTAAAAAAAATGAATTCACTCTTCCAAGAAAAAAAAACTTTTAAGACAATTTTATGCAGAGTATGGATTAAATGTAATTACAAATACAATACCTGACGTGAGAGATTTATTGAAAATGTAAATCATTTTAATAGGCGACATAGAAATTTTTCCTTCTATTTCTCTTTTTCCTGCCTTTATCTTTGATTTTATTTAGAGACATTTGTCTCTATACGACTTAATGTGCTAAGGTTTCATGCTCTTAAAATTTATGTGAGAATTGTGAATTTTAAAAAAAATCTTCTATTTAGCTAGAAAAATAGAATTAAAACACCAAAAAAATTATTGGACTTAAGGCCTCATTCGTAACATCAATTTGGACATCAAAAAAATAACGAACATTTAAAATTTAAAAATTAAAAAAAATGAAGTTCAAAATTCAAATGACTGAAATTCGTTACAAAATTTTCATTAATTCATCTATCATAACCAGAAATTGGCAATTCTCACAAAATTTTGAATATAAAATGAAGTATAGCAGTAGAAATTCTCCAACTTTTATTTCCTCCCTACTCGTAGTTCCAAATAATATATTTTCCATGCCAATGAATGCGAATAAATGATAAGCAACAAAAAAAAATTATAATAGACACTTTCAAAGTTATGCACCATTCTGTCTCTCAATCACCAAATATCTGCTATTGAAACACAAAAGACACATTTACACACATGGCACTATCAAGTAAATAATAATAAATAACAAAAAAAAATATTCTCGACAAGAAACATCAACCAAGAAGTGAGAGTAACTTATTTATAACAAAAAAGAAAAACTTATTGATGGATTCAATCATACGGCGATAAATAAACTATTAGGATGGACAAAATTTTAGTTGAATTATTAAGTTAAAAAAGATTGACAAGTAATTAAGTGAAGTGGCATATCTTTGGTGGTTTTTTATTATATGAGCAATAATAAGTAAATTTATCTAACAAATTAGTTCACTGCAGATGTCATTGAAATGTTAAATACCTAAAATCAAGCAATTTAATGAAATTTTTTATAAGAATTCTTCAATGGTTAGTGAAATGCACATCTGTATGATTTTCAGTTCAGTGCTTTAAGTTTATTCTAATTTGTATGAAAAAAATAAAAAGTTGGAAGCATATTATGTATTGTGACAGTTGAATAGCATGAAAGTTAAGAAAAGGAAAACATTTGACGAAAATTAAGAACATCATTAAAAGAATTTAAAATTCAAATGAGGATGACTTGTGTATGTGATATCATGCATGAATATGGTGACTTATTAATGTGTTTTTAAGGATTTCTGTAGAGTTAATCAGAAGTTCAAGAATCTTACAATATGGAATTTGAAACCTTTAAGATTTTTTGCACATTTTGCGAACTTTTAGAGGTTATTTGGTGTTTTTCATGATTTTTAACAGCAGGGACTTTCTTTAGGTTAATGATTTTATAGCTCAGGTTTCAAACATTGAAAAATCAGCATACAATATGCATTATTTAATTAACGTCTTGAGAAAATCTGCTTAAACTTCTGGATTTAAACAAAAAAAACGTAAAACTTAATTTCAAGTATCTGTCCGTAATATTTTCATCCTACACCCATAATCCATGCTGTTAAAATAATAAAAACGCTGATATAACAATTAATAAGACTTAATCCAACCAATCTAAAGCTGTTTTACCTTAATCTTCCATCAGAATCTCAAAAATTAAGCATCAAATGCTTTCATCCTCTTGTCATGAACCAAAAGCTGTTCCATAAATAGATAACTATTAATTTTAAAAGTCCAAAAGGTTAAATTCATGCCAAGCAATTTGACATGTCATCCTCCCCCCAAAAATAACAGCAATTACATGTAAAACTTTGATAATATGTTACACACATCTTTCACAGCCTCCTGCTCAACTAGTGGTTGGCATATGTAAAAGAATGAGATTCTAGTGAAAATCTCATTGTAAGGCACAACAATTCAAGCTTGTAAGCACATAGTAATAATAAATAAAAGAGACTTCAATCTCATGTAAAATTACAAAATAAACACGAGAGGAATAAAAAAAAGTCAAGTTTAACTTTTTACAAAAATTGATTAATGAACTTTCGTGAAGCAATTTAAATGACATGGAAACGTGTATTGTCGTGAATCTACAATCTTAACAATGTTTCAACTCAATCAGTTTTTTTTAAACAATTAATTTTGGCATGTCTAACTTCCTTCAGTCATTTCATCATTCAACTGTCATTAAATGTATTGTGTTCTGATAAAAATAGAGTGTAGTGTGGGTGGGGTCGTTCGGGAATGACGTCATGAAATAAATTAGCTTTTTTCTTAGTTTTGGTGTGGGTTGCTCCAAAATTAAAATTTTCAATTTTTAAAATTTGAAAATTTCTCAAAAAAATCATTATTTGAAGAATTGACGTCATTTTTGGATGATCCCTTGAAATATATTCTTGAGGACAAAATGAATTGACAAGTGAATGAATTCCCTAAAGATATGCTACAAAAGGAAAGAAAAGAATTGATACAAAAAGCTTTACAGTAAATGATTAATGATTAAATGAAGAAATCGAAAAAAAGAAAATAAAAAAAAAAAAATGAAAACTTCCATTGTAATGGTGAAAAATCATATTTTTTAGTAGTAAGAGTGAAAAAGTTTATTATTCTATTTATGCGAAAATGTTATATGCTAGTTGCGTCACATGTGTAAAATATGAGCAATTAATTTTTATGTGTTAAATCAATTATAATTACAGAACATCAACATCAACAGAAACGAGAAACTTTGTGCATAAAAATTGTAAAAATTTTCACTTTCGAGTTGAAAATGTTTATTTTTTTTTATTTTATTTTTTTTTTGCCGCTTGCATTTATGTGATTGAAATTTAAATTATTTAGCATACAGAAGTGCCAAAGCTCTTCAAAACAACACCAAAAAAATGATAAACTTTTTTTACTGCAAATTATCCAGAACATAATAAAAAGTGGCAAATTATAAAATTCAGTCTCAAGTGTGCTTTTTACAATTTTTATTATTCATGCATATTCATAGTTTCTAGTTGAAAATGCAGCAACAAATTATTTTCTCTCTAAATGTGGTTATTAAAGACATGATGAAAAGTGAATTGAATTAAGAAAAAAAAAGTATTAAAAAAAATATAAAAAAATTTTGTTACTTGCTAATTAGGAATAAAAGTTAAAAAAAAGAAATAAAAAAAATTATTAATGATGATGATGACAACACACATATGTAGATAGAGTTCAAAGAAACGGTATTGAACACTAAGATATATATTCTATTGAGAAAATTCTATGACGATTATGACTTGTGGGATGAATTTCTTCTCTATTAATTATTTATTTATTTTCGTTAATTAAATAAAGATGCAAATAAAATCAAAAGAATTGACAGGTTGAGGTCAAGCATGGCTATAATCTTCTTTGTTGCTTTGAGATTTGATAAAATTGGTTTAAGATGTTTGGTAACTTGAGTTGGTCTTTAATTTGCCTCTAATTGAGTCTAAAATTTGAAAACAAATCTAAAAAAAAATTTAAATTTTAGAAAAAACTCAAAACCTGAAATTTCGAACCTTAAATATTCCATTTCATAATTTAAAACCCTCAGACCCTCAAGAATCCCACTACAACAAAAACATTACTTAAAAATATAAAAGGTACAAAAATAATTGAAGGAATGAATTTCATTTAAAAACTTCTCTTACAAGAATGTAAACAAGAATTTTGGTCACTGTTATTGTTTGTTTAGTCCCAAAATTAATGCTTTACACGTAAGATTAAAAATAAATGAGAAAAAAATTACTTGAGAATTTTTTACGTTTTCTATTTTACTTGATTTTAAGGACATGATTTTTGCTGATTTTTGATGACAGTCTAGATCTAAAAATTCATTTTTTTTTGCTCTGATTAATTTTAATAAATTTGAGAGAATTGGAAAGATTCATTTTAATATAATTTATGATTTTATTGGGGGGGCCTCGATTTGAGATATTATTTGGTTCCGGAAAAAATCTTTTTGTATGAGGACACTATAGCTACTCAAATCTAAACAGACGACGGTTGCGACGCAGGTGGCCTGCACAGACGAAAACCCTACAAATTCTTGATAATTTGTAGGGTTTTTCTATCAAAATCATACAAATTATGAAGAATTTTTATGGTTTTCGCCTGCGTTGCGACCCTGAATCTAAACAACTCAAATCGAAAATCGAGCAGAGTTTCACAACATTTTTCACTTGAAATTTGGTTTTTTTTAAATAAACTTAAAAGAAATATTTTAATCCTTGTAAATTTTCTTTAACTATCCTTTTAACATCCACCTTGACCTAATTTGAATATTAATAAAGTCAAATTTTATTTTTCTAATCAAAATTCAAGCAGCTCTGAACTCAAAATATGCCACGAAAAAAACTCAAACCGTCAATTTATTAAAATCAAATTAAAGAACCATCCCAAAAGACCTTAATTCACACACAACACACAAAAATTCTACCAACAATTTTTTTTTTACTAACACTTAAGTTTAAGTGGAGCCTATTAATCACCAGACAAAAAGTTAACTTAATCACCTTGTTGCCTGGATGCAAATGATACTTTAGTCAATCAATTAGAATTTGCTTCAATCACTAGTTTTTTGCCAGGAACATAAAGATATTTTGGCAATATAAGAATTTATATGAGAAAAAAAAGAATCAAGTTCGAGACTGCCATTCTCGAATGTTTATCCACATATAGCGCTCTTACTCTAACTCGAAAAAAAGACAACAAAAAAATTAATGGTAATAGAGAAGATGTTCATCCCGAATAGAAATTCTTCCTATTTCGATCTTATATTTAAAAAAAAATAATAATTAATTACTTCAATGAGATAAAGTTAACACCGTAATGTTAATTTTTAAAAATAATATTTTATTAATATATAAGCCATAATGTGATATATGACTTAAACAATTTATGTTAAAATAAATAAAAAAAACTATTTATGACTATATGAAGAATGATTTGCAATTTTATTGACTATACAAATATACACTAAATGGCGATAATCAATGCTTTAATATGGAGACACGTTTGTTGTTAAGTGGACTTCTCTTTCAGATTTAGTTCTTTTTCTGAGGCTGTAAATTGTTTAATGGATGAATGAATTTTGAAGAGTTTGGAAGGTGAGAAAAAGCTCCAATACATGACGAACGGATGCTTAAATTAGCACAAGTTAATATAATTATGATGATTAATTTTAGCGAAATTCTATATCCTGGAGATGTAGCTGACTAAAATTTGATATCATTTAATGGTCAGAAATCTGGTTGTTATCGCTATTTATGGCTCCTTCTGGAATAATAAATATAACGACACAAAGTCCATATAAAGAGCTTTGAATGCTTGCTGATTTTATGGTATTAAGTGTTGTAGCTTGATACATCAAATATAAATTTATTTTATTTTTTTTTTTTGGAAAAATATTTGAAGGTCTTTTTTATCTACTTTGTATGTGAGCATACATGACTGTATTGTGCATATTTGAGGCTGCATTACTATCGATAGTTTTCTCTGTTGTCGTCGTCTTTGTGTTTGTGCATTATGACGTATATTCGGGATTTAATATGTATTCACATAAAGCTAGAATTTCAAGGCTATTCAATCAGCTAGGGAATACAAGGTCTTAGTCATTAATTGCTACCCACTACAACTGATAGATTTGAACGATCAATATGTTGTACATTCAATAAAAAAGTTGTTACTAAGTCCATCATTTTCTCTTCTTCTTCCTTATTATATCCAACAACAAATCTGTTGAAATTTGGTAACTTAATATTTTGGACTATTGTAGCTTCATGATGATTATTACATATGCAAAAGAGGCTCATCTGGTAAAATCCTCATTACTATCATCATCACCGGCATTAAAAAAATCATAAATTAAGCCGGCGACTCTTTCCAATAACTTTTGACCTATCAATTAAATTTTTTTAATTCTTAAACACAAATCAAGCCGTTATCAGGCTTAACTTCTTATGAAACTGCAAAAATCCGAATATTATCTCGGAAATAAAGTCATTACTGAATTCATTTTGCGACGTACGACAAGAAATCTTTTTCGAGAACAAAATGTGAAGATGAAGAAGAAAAGTTTTAAAAAATTAAGGTGATTTACATATTTTTCATGATTCATGGATTCTCCCATTTGCGTAAAAAAAAATCTGATCTTGTTTTACATGTTGTCAGAAGAAGAAGCTTCTGGAGATAAATTTTAATAAATTTTTGAGAAAACTTGATTTTGATGAGAAAGTTTAGAGTTTTTAAATTTTTTGTAACGGTTGAAATAAATTTGAACATTGAAGATGGGAATTCTTGTGTACCCTGAAATTGAAAATTGTGTGCTAAACTAAAAATGTTATAGACTGGGTGGTTGGGAGATGTGCTGAAAATTTCATTTTGTGATATTTTAAAATTTTGTTAATTTATAATGTTTTTGAGATTTTAGTAATCTTTGAAACGTTGTTTATCAATAAAAATAGTTTTTGAAGGAATTTTGTGAAAAAGTTTGTGAAATTTAAGTGAAATCCTTAAGAATTTCGCAATCTTTGAAATTTTACATTTATAACATTCAGTATAGATTCATAATTATACAACAACTGTTATCATTTACGCTAATAAGATCATAAAATTCGCGATTCATTGTTTGCAATTTTTTAACGTCATTTTACAAATATCTCAAAATGGAGTACTAAAAAAAACTTACGTTTCTCAGCTGTCTATACTAAAAGAAAAATCAGTCGATACTTTTTAGAACTGGACTACAATTTTCTACATCTTAAAATAAGTTCTTTAATATTAAAAAAAAAAGTGAATTAATATTAAGATTTGTATATTTCTATACTGTGTAACGTGATTCAAACAAAGTTTAATAATTTTCTACTCCTTTTCTTCTCGGTTTATAGTCATTAAGTAAAGTCTCTGTTCAAATGATTTTTGTGATAGAATTTTGAAGGAAAGAAAAAAAATCAATAATTATATATCGCGTATAAAAAATTACAAAAAAAAAAAATAAGAAATGTGTTTCAAAAATTGATTTTGATAACTTAGGCTTTTCAAATTTTAATAAATTTAGTAGTATTTTACAATTAAACATGGCCCAAGTAAGTAACAAAAATTTTACATTTTTTTTTTCAAACTCTCGATTAAAAATTTTTTTTCCTCCACCATAATTTTTTTTTTTCATTCCATCCATCCAATTGAGAAAAAAAGTATAATCTTTATTTTATGACCAAAATGCAAATTAACAATTTAAATTGTTAAAGGAGGAAAAATTTATTTTTATAAGCAAAAAAAAAAAAAGTTTTGCATTTTTATATGAAAGAAGAAGGAAAAAAATTGTGCTTAAGTGAATAGTCACACAATATTCAAATTATTTCTTTTCTTCTATCCATCTCCTTTCCTCACTTCTTTTTTTTCTCTTCATTTACTCATCGACTAAATTTTTACTGCTAGAAAAAGTTTCTAATTTGTCTGCCTGTCTATAAAGTAAATTAGAAATGAGAGGAAGAAAAAAAAAATTACAGACTCCATTTCTAGTCATTTACATTGTTGCTACACATCCATAGTCGGTTGAGTAATTGTCGATTGAGTTGCCAGTGTTCTTTGTGTGTCAGCTGTACTGTAAATTTAATTGTGAATATACAATATAATATATAATAAAATTGTATATGGGGAAAGTAAATTGAGGAATTAATGATTTTGAGGGTTTTTCTAGCGAGCTTAAAATTATATTTTCTGCCTAGATGTTCCACTTTTAATTTCATACATTCAAAAAAGTGAACAACCTTCATGACAAGATCCAGTGATAATCCATAAAGAAAATTTGCACATCTTAATGAGACTGTAAGATTTTTTTTTTTTGCCGATTTACTATAGCTAAATGCGCTGTCATAAATTCTCTACAAATACTTCTACACAAGTCTTTTTCATACTTCTTTTTATTTTCAAAAAGAGAGATAGAGAGGGAGAGAGAAATATGAAAAAAAGGTATTCAAGAATATAAAAAAAAAGAAGTGAAAAAGAGTCATAGCCACATCTCTAATATATTCTCCTTTTTTTAAATTTAAATTTTTTTATATTTGACGAATACTGTATATTGTGCATTCGATCAGTATTTGCTATCTTGCATTAGCATTTTATCAGTAGCTCTTGTCTTTTTCTCTCCAACTCACTTACTCCCTCTTTTTTTCTCTTCTTTAGTGTGATACCATTTTTGCCAATATATATACATTTTATTCATGGATATATACTATATTATATTATATTATGTACCTTTTGTGAATTTTAATTTTATTTCACTTCAAACCATGTTTCTCGCTCTCTCTTTTATTTTCATCTTTATTAACTTAAACTATGTATGAAATAATAATAATATAATATATAATTTTTTTTGAAAAAAAATGTATATACACGGACTTAGTTACTGTAAATTGTATATAAGAGCGGAGCACATACATCGCTTTTATATAAATGTATTCAAGTGATGTGATGTGACCGGTATTCGGTATTCATTCATTCGACCTCTATAACTCGGTGTGGATTTTTTTTTATTTAGTGGAAACAATTCCATACAAAATATATTCTCATTTTGGGTGCCTTTTTTCATTTTTTGAAACAATAGATGAGGAACTGCGAAAGAAAGAGATTTTTTTTTTATTTTTATTATACAAATTTTTTTCATCATAAAAAAATAGAAGCAGCAAAAAAAATTAGATTAATGACAAAAAATGATTGTCAGCATGCTCGAATTAAACAACTTCACTCTAAATTGTGTATGGTGAGTGACGAAGTGAGTGAGAGAGTAAGAGAGAACGAGATCTATTTACATGTGTGTGCGGCGATCTCTTTTCTATATAAAAAGCTCTTTTTGCAGCAATCTTACATGAAATTGATGTATATGTACATATATGTATTTTTATACGACGATAACTAGATGAAAGCCTTGAATCAATACTATAAAAACCTAAAATGCTGATTGCGTGATTGCGTGATCAAAATTTAAATTTTTTTTGACGGTTATTTTCGATTTCGTTCTATTTGAGGTTTTTTTGATATTATATTGTGGGAAATGACTTTTCATGATTAGCGCATGCAAAAAAAATTTTTTTCGAAAATTTTGAGGTTAGGATAGCTTTGATTTAACCTCAAAAATGACGGTTTTTTGCCTTTTTGTTTTAGTTGTAATGGTGAGCTATTAAGGTTTTTTGAGCTGAAATTTGGCATGTAGGACATGTGGATGATGATTAGAAAGACTGTATAGTCATTTTTGATTTTGAGGTTATGTGAGGTTAGAATTCGTATTTTTTATATTACAGTGATCAGTTAGAGTATTTTAGGCTGAAATTTGGCATGTGAATCATGTGGGTAGCAAGTAAAAGGACTGTGTAGTCATTTGTGAATTTTGAGGTTATTTGAGGTTAGAATTCGGATTTTTTGTACTGTAGTGAACTGTTAAGATCTTAGAAGATAAAATTTAGCACGCGGATCATGTGAGTAATAAGTAAATAGGCTGTATATCTACTTTTGATTTTTAGATTATTTGAGGTTAGAATGTGTATTTTTTGTGTTACAGTGAACTGTTAAGGTCTTATGAGCTAAAATTTGGCATGTAGAACGATTGGGTGATGAGTAAATAGGCCGTATACCTACTTTTGAATGTTGATGCTGTTTGAGGTTAGAATCGCAATTTTAGCAATTGTAGTGATCTGCTGAGGTCTTATGAGCTGATTTTTGAGTTGTGGGTCATATGGATAGTGAGTAAATAGTCAGCATTCCTTCTTTTGGATTTTGAAGTTATTTGAGGTTAGATTACGTAATTTTTGTCCTGTACCGAGCTGTTAAAGTTTTCTTAACTGAAGTTTGGCATGTGGATAAAATTTGGCCAAAATTTGGGTAGTGGATCATGTGAATGGTGAATCATGTGAATTCTTCTCAAATACGTAATTCTTAATAATCTAAAATTTTCGCGTTCGCGCTAACGCGCGAACGCTCAAATCATTGAAAGATTGAAATCTTTGACTGCTATTTTAGATTTCATAGAAACAGTCAAGGCTTTTTGAGGATTAAGTCTCCATCGGGTCAGCAAAGCTTCGCTTTGCATAAGATTGAGGATTAAGTCTCAATCGGGTCAGCAAAGCTTCGCTTTGCATAAGATTGAAGATTAAGTCTCCATCGGGTCAGCAAAGCTTCGCTTTGCATAAGATTGAAGATTAAGTCTCCATCGGGTCAGCAAAGCTTCGCTTTGCATAAGATTGAAGATTAAGTCTTCATCGGGTCAGCAAAGCTTCGCTTTGCATAAGATTGAAGATTAAGGCTCAATCGGGTCAGCAAAGCTTCGCTTTGCATAAGATTGAAGATTAAGTCTCGATCGGGTCAGCAAAGCTTCGCTTTGCATAAGATTGAAGATTAAGGCTCAATCGGGTCAGCAAAGCTTCGCTTTGCATAAGATTGAAGATTAAGTCTCCATCGGGTCAGCAAAGCTTCGCTTTGCATAAGATTGATGATTAAGGCTCAATCGGGTCAGCAAAGCTTCGCTTTGCATAAGATTGAAGATTAAGGCTCAATCGGGTCAGCAAAGCTTCGCTTTGCATAAGATTGAAGATTAAGGCTCAATCGGGTCAGCAAAGCTTCGCTTTGCATAAGATTGAGGATTAAGTCTTCATCGGGTCAGCAAAGCTTCGCTTTGCATAAGATTGAAGATTAAGTCTCCATCGGGTCAGCAAAGCTTCGCTTTGCATAAGATTGAAGATTAAGTCTCCATCGGGTCAGCAAAGCTTCGCTTTGCATAAGATTGAAGATTAAGGCTCAATCGGGTCAGCAAAGCTTCGCTTTGCATAAGATTGAAGATTAAGTCTCCATCGGGTCAGCAAAGCTTCGCTTTGCATAAGATTGAAGATTAAGGCTCAATCGGGTCAGCAAAGCTTCGCTTTGCATAAGATTGAAGATTAAGGCTCAATCGGGTCAGCAAAGCTTCGCTTTGCATAAGATTGAAGATTAAGGCTCAATCGGGTCAGCAAAGCTTCGCTTTGCATAAGATTGAGGATTAAGTCTTCATCGGGTCAGCAAAGCTTCGCTTTGCATAAGATTGAAGATTAAGTCTCCATCGGGTCAGCAAAGCTTTGCTTTGCATAAGATTGAAGATTAAGTCTCCATCGGGTCAGCAAAGCTTCGCTTTGCATAAGATTGAAGATTAAGGCTCAATCGGGTGAGCAAAGCTTCGCTTTGCATAAGATTGAAGATTAAGTCTCTATCGGGTCAGCAAAGCTTCGCTTTGCATAAGATTGAAGATTAAGTCTCCATCGGGTCAGCAAAGCTTCGCTTTGCATAAGATTGAAGATTAAGGCTCAATCGGGTCAGCAAAGCTTCGCTTTGCATAAGATTGAAGATTAAGTCTCCATCGGGTCAGCAAAGCTTCGCTTTGCATAAGATTGAAGATTAAGTCTCCATCGGGTCAGCAAAGCTTCGCTTTGCATAAGATTGAAGATTAAGTCTCCATCGGGTCAGCAAAGCTTCGCTTTGCATAAGATTGAAGATTAAGTCTCCATCGGGTCAGCAAAGCTTCGCTTTGCATAAGATTGAAGATTAAGTCTCCATCGGGTCAGCAAAGCTTCGCTTTGCATAAGATTGAAGATTAAGTCTCCATCGGGTCAGCAAAGCTTCGCTTTGCATAAGATTGAAGATTAAGTCTCGATCGGGTCAGCAAAGCTTCGCTTTGCATAAGATTGAAGATTAAGGCTCAATCGGGTCAGCAAAGCTTCGCTTTGCATAAGATTGAAGATTAAGTCTCGATCGGGTCAGCAAAGCTTCGCTTTGCATAAGATTGAAGATTAAGGCTCAATCGGGTCAGCAAAGCTTCGCTTTGCATAAGATTGAAGATTAAGTCTCCATCGGGTCAGCAAAGCTTCGCTTTGCATAAGATTGAAGATTAAGTCTCCATCGGGTCAGCAAAGCTTCGCTTTGCATAAGATTGAGGATTAAGTCTCAATCGGGTCAGCAAAGCTTCGCTTTGCATAAGATTGAAGATTAAGTCTCTATCGGGTCAGCAAAGCTTCGCTTTGCATAAGATTGAAGATTAAGTCTCCATCGGGTCAGCAAAGCTTCGCTTTGCATAAGATTGAAGATTAAGGCTCAATCGGGTCAGTAAAGCTTCGCTTTGCATAAGATTGAAGATTAAGTCTCGATCGGGTCAGCAAAGCTTCGCTTCGCTTTGATCAGCAATGCAAAGTGAAACAAAGTCAAGTGGAGCACAGTTTATCCAAAATTTCCACTGCCACACATTTTTTTTTTTTATAAATGAGATGTCCGATAGCTTTAAGACAAATGCAAAGGGCCCGCAACGGGGCCCGTGACGGGCCCCAAAACACTAGTATATGTATAAAAATATACAATATATATAATATTTTTTTTCTTTTTTTTTCGCTTCTCATATGCGAGAGTGTGTATATAGCACATCGCAATTCCATACACACATTTATTAATTTATGAACCATGCTGACTCCTTTTTAGGGACGATTAAAAAGTCAAAATTATTGATTAAGGTTAACTTAATGAAAAGAAATTGCGCAGAATAGTAATATTAATATATGAATGTGCTGTGTACATATATATACAGCATGTATAAAAATATATATAATATATATAAAAACCAGAAAAGAAAAGAGTATTTTAGAGGTGTATGAAGAGAGGCTAAAGAAGAACTTTTTTTTTGCCGAAAAAAAACACATTTCAGACAACAAACTACGCACAATTTTTTTTAATAATCTTGCGTGCTAATATATACATTCATTTCGCAAAAAAAATTAAATTCTTTTCATTCATTTTCTTTCTCTCTTCTCTCGGTTCTTTCATATATTTTTTTTATTTCCTTAATAAAGCGATCGAAGCGATTAAATTTAAGTTGTATATTTATGATCTATTATATACACCACCAATAAATTAAATGAATTTGACATACAACCATAAAAGAGGGAGTGAGAGAGAGAAAACTAAAAAGGATGTAAAAGAAACTTCTCATCAATTTTAACTTTACCGGTTTTCTACTTTTTGCGTTTGCCCCAAAAGTTCAAGTTTCCATTGCGCAATATCTCTTTTTTTCTTCTTCATCAACAGTTTTTCTTTTACTTTCTCTTTTTTTACATTCTTGTAAATCCTTTTTTAAAGAAAAAAAAAACGGCAGCAGTGAACGAAGTGAAAGAGGAGGCATTACATTGTGTATGTAGATATATATAATGTATAATATTGGAGAGATGGAAGGAAAATTTTTGTGGATGATGACAAAGAAGAAGGAAAAAGGAAAAAAATTGGAAATAAAGAAGAAATAGCTCTTATGGAGAATGCCTGGGCAAAAAAAATCCTTCTTACTTTTACGTTCCTTTGTGCTTGTCATTTTTTTCTCTTTCTTTTTGTAAGAATTTAAAATTAAATATGAAGTGTGAGGTTAAGGTCTTAGTGGACTTGAGGTTAGGTTGCTGATTATAATCGTAATTAACTTAAGTTTTAAGTTTGATTCCTTCACAATCTCTCCAAAATTTTGAAGTATTCAATTATTCCTAATTGGACCATGAAATCTGCACTAATGTGATCTATTGATAAGTTTTAATTAACTTCCACGCGAAATCATAAAAAAAAACTTATCGCTGTTATCTTTTTTGAAGTGTAAAATTTGCCTTAATTTTTTTTCTTCAATTTTTTTCTTACTTCAATTTTTTCCATAATCTTATCGGGCAAAAACCTTGGACGGGAAAAAAGTAAGAGAATTTTGATAAGACACTCGCTATTAAATTTAGAATGACTCCCTACATTAAGTTTTTTGTGACTAATTATTAGACTTCTTGCCTACATTTAATTCTCCTCGCATGTTGTGATAAAATAAAATAAGCTGATTAGTATTTCGGTAACAGTTTATCAACAATTACACGGAATTTGTTTCTCTTTCGACATTCTCTTCTCTTTTTTTTTTCTTTTCGGAAGCGGATGTTTAAAATCTTTCATAATAATTTTTTTTTTCTTCGCTCTTTTCTTTAACATAAACATAAACTTATGCTGGATAATTTGAGATTTTTTTATATTATTTTCACTCTTTAAAATATGCTGGTATGATAGATTTACACCTTGCCTTCTTCTTTTCTTTTTATACTTGTGAAAATTCACGTAGCACAATTAAAAGTCCAAAGATCATCTTCGTGAAAATTTATTTTGGATGATTTTCATTCCAGTGTTGTGTAATCTGGATTAAATGCTCGTTATTTATGTCTAGCATGAAAATCAAAGTTAGAGACTTGCTGGCAATTGCAATTTGCAGTATATTAAAAATAATTTTTTTTTATCTTTTTTTGAAACATTAGTCACATTGATAAAAAATTGTCAAATTAGGGATGATTCTAGTTTAATTCCTGGTTAGAGAACCAAATTAACAAAAAAGTCCAAAACTTTGAAATTTTGGACTTAATTCTCTTTAAAATATTCAATCAAATTATGTCATCCAAACCAGACCTTGTTAGTGACATGAAAATTGTATATCTCAGTATTGCTATAACTATAGTTCCTTGAAGAAGACATTAAGTTCGGAATTCAGCACTTAACGCCATTCAAGCCTTGGCAACACCTCATTTAAGACAATATCACGACAAAAATCCATAAAATTTTCATGCCTATAATTTTCCAGAACCTCACCACTGCCTTTTTTTCATTCATGAAAAAAATCTGCCGAAAAGTTCTGGAGAAAATCATTCGGAAGGAACAACAACAACAATAACAAAAAAGAGTTTTTAAAAAACTGCATTTGATTGAATAATTTTGAAGCTCGTGTCAGTATAAAATCAGTTAATATAGTGCATATATCAGCATTTCGACTCATTGATCCCCACTAAGTATTCCCGATTATTCTGTCTAAATAAACAATCAGTTTACTGCTATATGTACGTGCGGAACAAGAGAAGGACATCACAATTAAGAAAAATGATACTGATAATAAAAAAATACAGTATAGATGATTAAGTCGCTTATTACTGCATTTCAAGTCGTCATCAAGTAATCGAATAGTTTAAATACGTGCGGGTGATCATGGCACTCACTGTAATATCTGTTTGACTTCCTTAAAACATTTTGTATATTTTTCTGCTTCCTCTTATTACTCGATCGATCTCTCAATGAATGAAATGAAACGAAAAAAAGAAAAAAATGCAAGTCGAGAGCTTGTTTGCATTACTCTATTAAAATTAAATTAAATATGGACTTAGGTAATAAATAAAAATTTTTAATTATAGATTCCAACATCTACTGATGCTCCACCACAACCACCACCATCATCATCAACATCATCAATAATTAATAATAGTAGTAACAGCAACAATATCGGAATATTTGGCGTAGATTTGAGTTTATCCTATGATGCAAAATCCGAAGCACCGTTAATAATAGTTTTGCTTACATCGGAAATAGAACGACAAGCTAGAACACAAACAAATCTCGATTTATACAAACTTTATCGTACAAAAATTCCTTTGGACAATTTAATCGAATTGAGGGATGTTCTCAACACAACAAATGATCAATTATTGAAAATCGATCTAACAAAATATGAAATACAATACTTAGTTAGTATCATGAAAAGATTTTTGAGGGAATTACCTGATCCCTTGGTACCCGTCGAGTATTATGATCGATTCATCAATATTCTTAAGCAGTATGCTGATAAGTCAGTAGTTCATTTGATGCATTTAATTAATAATGAATTGCCTGAAAACCATCGCATGACCTTAAAATGGATAATGGCACATCTGTGTCGTATTTGTTGCATGCAATTTGAACGCGGCATTCAGGAATTGCCGCTACCATTAGTACAATGTTTCTGTCATATTTTTCTTCGGCCAATGTGGCCTGACATTGTTAAAATAGTTTATAATACGCCAGAACATATTAGGATTATGGAAATGCTGCTTCTACATGGTGATTGGCACATCAAATTGCCAGATTTTGTATGTGCACCGGCATTACCACCACGTAAAAACTCATCAAGAATTGGTGTGATAAAACCATCGGCAGTTGTCTCACCACAGCCACACATTTCACAACCGTCACATTATAATTCAATTCCGTATCCAGTTAAGCCGAGTCAGCAACAACCATTACAAGAAAATTTCTATACAGTAACGATGATGAATCCACACTCTACATTAGCAAATATTACAAATACTGGACAAATGAAACAACAACAGCAAGCGATGCCAGGAAAACAATCATCACAACAAAAGTCGATCGGCTCACTACCACTTACAACTCCATCAAACCAAATGACACCAACGAGTGGCTCGAAGCCTGAGAGTATGTGTTTGCATGATGCTGAATGGTATTGGGTACGTATCAGCTCTATTTCTCCAAAAAAAAAATATTACTTATTCTCTAAAGTCGTGAAATATTAGCTAGTTCCGCTTACAAAATGTGCATGTGCATTAATGTTCTTATTTTCATTTTTTTATTCCTCCCCAAGGGCAATATATCGCGTGACGAGGTTAAGGAAAAGTTGATGGATGCTCGTGATGGTACATTTTTGGTACGAGATGCATCGAATGGATGTGGTAAGTTCTGCTGAAATTGCATATTTTAAATTTACAAAAAGAATTTTGCATAGCAATAAAATAATTTTTTTTTCATATTGATAATGATTGCTCTACTTTTTATTCCTTTGAATTGCTATAAAAAAAATTGTCTAATAATGAAAATGTGAGCAATAATGGGAATAAAAAATTTATTTGTTGCTACTTCTGACATTTCAATTATTTTGACTAGAAAATAAATTTTTACTCTTCATTGTAGGCGAATACACGTTAACATTAAAGAAGGATGGAACAGATCGTGTCATCAAAATTTTCCACAACAACGGTCGATATGGATTCTTGAAAGAAAGTGTGCATTTCACATCTGTTGTAGAGCTCATCGATTTTCATCGTACAAGATCATTAAAAGACTACAATTCAGTTTTAGATGTTAAATTATTATATCCAGTATCGCGATTCTCACACGATGAGGAATATCGAAATTTATTGGAAAATAAGGATGCATTGGTACAAAAATTTGTCGATATTACAACAGAAATTAAGAATTTGTATCATAGTTTGGAGCAATTGTCGGATGTTTATAAGCGTACGGAAAATGATATTGGCTTTAAACGCCAAGCACAAGATGCATTTAAGGAGGCAGAAGATATGTTTAAGGAACAAATGCAAGTTCAAATACGTTTTCGAAAAGAAGCACAGCCTCATGAATTTAAAAGTTTGGATGAGAATAGTGAGTTGCTAAGGCAACGATTGAGTGCATTAGAGGATTGTAAAAGGAATCTGGAATCAGATCTGGACATTCAACGACGACAGCACCAGAAATTAGAAATGGATATTAACAAATTAAAATTAGAAATTAATGCATTATTACGTCAGGAGAAGCGATTGAAGCAGATGATGTTATCACACAATATTCCCGATCAATTGATAAAGAGAATTATGGATGAGGGGACAAGTGCATGGATTAATCAGGATAATGTTGAGCATGCATTTGCTGAAAATTGTTGGTATTTCCCCAAATATTCTCGTCCAGATGCCGAGCGTGTATTAGCCGAAGCACCAACTGGTACATTCTTAATTCGTCCAAGCTCAGCAAGTCGAGCTTATGCATTGTCGATTGTATGTAATGATTCGGTGAATCATTGCATGATTTATCAAACTGAAAACGGATTATACGGATTTGCTGAACCATTCATTATATATAAGTCATTAAAAGAACTTGTTCTTCACTATAGAACAAACTCACTAGAAGAGCATAATGAAAGCTTACAAACAACTTTAAAGCATCCGTTACGAGAGTATTTATCGACAAGAGAAAGCTCCAGTTCAACAATGTCATAATCAGGTAAAGTGTCAATGGCTGCGATAGTACAACCCAGTTATCATTTCAAAATAAAAAAAAGAAATTAGAAAACTATTCAATGTGAATGAAAACACAACAAAAACAAAAAATCTTTAATATAAACTTTAAATGTCGTCGTAGTAGTGATCAAAAAAATGTTAGATGAAACAATACAAAAAAAAAAAATCCAATTAAAAATTTTGTCAAAACATAAAAAAAAACTCTTTTTAAAGCGGCACAAAAGTTCTTCAAATTTGACAAAGCGTTCAAGGGTTAAGCATGAAACTATTGGCGTGCGAGACACGAAAAGGATGCAAAAAAAGTGAAATTTGAATTGCTTTATGGGCACGCGCTCAAAACAAAAAAAAAAAAATAATAAGAAATAAAACATTAATAATATTAAACATCAACAAAACAAATGAAAAAAATTTATATGAAAGAAAAGAAGAAAAAAATTGAATCTTATTTGCATGTACTGTTTTTTAAATTGTTAGGATTTTCAAGTCATTATTTTATATATTTAAAGAGAGAAGATAAATATGCGAGGAAGAGAAGAAAAAAACTTTTTTTAAGACACCATGATAAACTAGAGTTGAGAGTCGATTGGACTTCTTTATCAAAATCATGCAAATATTTGATTGCTACTGATGACATAAGTGTATGCAGTTTGATGGCCATGTCCTTGGATTTTGGACATTAATTTGGTCATTGACTGCGAAATTATCATTTTATTTTGTAAAAACTTTATGAATGTAATCAAAATTTTCTAATTTAACAAATTGTAGTCCATACAAAAGTGAAAATTTCCAAAAATACTTGAATTTGAATTTAAGATCATTTGCCATTAGTTTTTGGTGCTGTTTTGTATTTTTGGATGGTTAAATTCTTGAATAACCTGAAATTTGATTATTTTGGGTTAATTGGATCTTTTTGAGTCCTGGATCTTTGATTTTTAGAGCTTTTCATCAAATATCAAAGATTTCACTTCCATCTTGGATTCTAAATATTAAAATTAACATCCAGAATGTAAACAACATCCAAAAACCTCAATTCAAGTAATTTCCTAGCTAGTTCTTAAAATATCTAATGGGAGTATCGATTAAAATCATATTAAACTTAATAATCATAAAAATAATGTGTAGTAGTTCATCATTCATCAGTAGCATGAAGAATGTTTTGAAAAATGATGATCAAATTCAACCGGCTGTCAACTCTCAACATGGAATTAATATTACTTGAGCATAATTGTTTGAATTAATTTTTTTTTTATTAAAGAGATATAAGAAAAATATTGAGGAAAGAATGAAGTGTGAAATGAAGAAAACAAAAAATAAGAAAAAATATAAAATTTAGTGATCTTATGGTGAACAAAGGGAAGAAACTAATTTTGCCTCAAACCTTTTGAATTAATTTCTTTCCTTTTAAAACAAAAAATTAATAATACAAAAAAATAAGTCTATATAAAATGAAGAAGTTTTATTAAAGTTCGTAAAAGGAGAATTACGACAGCGCATTTTCTCATTTGGGGATTGTCTGTGAATTTCATTAAAAGTCTTTTTAAAAATTCAACAAAAAAAAGTATCAAGAAGAAAGTTTTTAGCCGGAAAACTCAAGAGATTGCCGGTGCAAAATAAAAAAAAATAAAGGAATAAATTTATTCCATACCATGCCTATATCTTTTTTCTATAAAGACATTTAAAGGATGAAATTAAAAAAAAAATTCTATAAAAACTTATGAAGTGAAAAATGAGATGCGAAATTGCTGTGAAAAAAAAGTCATCAAGTATGTGAGATTGATCCATTATAATCTCCAACAAAAAGTCAATTCAAAATTAAATTTTAATGAAAAAAAAAATAATAATTTAGGAAAAAATCATGTAAATGCTGGTAAAAATCAACAAAAAAAAAAAATTTGACCAACAACAACAAATCCGTACTTTTACGTGCAAATTTTAATAATCGTCAGAGTAGTCACGTTCAACTACTTTATACAAGCTACAAAGTGATTGCCATTTTATTCTCAGGTAGTCTTGGAACCATTTGAGGTTGATGTTTGTTTAATGAATGAATGAAAAAAAATAAAGAAAATAAATTGTTGAAAAATCATCAGCCTTTTGTGATGATAAGATATAAAGAAATTTAAGCTTTTTCTGTTAAAGATGTGAAACTTTTTTATAGTTTTTGAAAATTTTCATAAAAACTCTTTAATTTTTGGGATTTTCTCATATGATGAAAAGGTTTCATGTCTTTGAAAAAAAAAAAAAATTTTTGGACATCTTTTTGGGATTTTTGTGGTCATTTAAATTGGGGTTGTGATGTCTTCACATTCATGGTTTCAAACTTTGTAGAACATCGAATATGAAAAAGAAAACCATGAAATTTGAGCTAAAGATGTCAACCATCGAATAATTGACCCAAATATCACCAATATTGGACATTATTTTAAACAATGACAAACAAATTGATAAAAATATTATGGAGTACAAGACAAAGAAAAAAATTAAAAGAAAATATTTACATGATTGTGACAAAAAAAGGCATTAATGATAGCCCATAATCCCCATCACAAAAAAAAAATAATAATTTGAGAAAATGCGCTCAAAATCACAAAAAATATAAGCAAATAATGTGATCTTAATGAATATGTTTGAAGTCGATGATTGCAACTAAAATTTAATATTGATGAAAATTTTTAATAAGTTTTCGTAATTTTTATATTTTTTATAACTTTGAATGCGGAACGGTGGATGAAATATTGATGATATAATTGTACAAGTGAAAATGTTAAGAATTTTTTAAAAAAATTCAAATTTAACTTTTTTTTTTTAAAAAAAAAAAATCTGAAGAGATAAATTTTTTTCTTACAAATTACTTTTAAAAATATTTTACTTTCTTTTTCTTTCTCTTTCTTTTTTTTGCGTTTATTGAAGATAAATTCATTTGAATTAACTTTTTTTTTCATCTAATAAGTCCAGTGAATACAAAAGAAAAAGAATTAAAAAATAAATGAAAAACATACAAAAAAGAGGAAAATCTCATAAAAAATCAAAACAGTAATTCAGTTGCTATATACCCCCCCAAAAAAAAACACAAAATAAAAAATTTCTTTCATATGTCATGGAAAAATAATGAAATTAAACTTTCTTCAAAAAACCACAACATGATTTTTTACTGTTAAAAAAACAAAAAATAAATTATCTGTGAAATGTCTTTATAATATTAAAAAAGAAAAAAATAAAGATAAAAAATAAATTGAAAAATGAATATAAAATTTGTTCTTAATAATTGACGTCCCTTTTTTATTGCATTTCAGATTTTTTTTTGCCAATTCTAGTTCAGTTCATCGATCTAACTTTGACTTACGCTTACGCTTCATTAAATGGTATTTAAACAAAATATCGCGTGTCAGACTTTTGACATAATTGCAAATAATTGGAAATATTGCAATTTTTAAGAGAAAATGGATAATTAATGCTATTTAAACAACTGGAAATGACATGAACTAGTGCCAAGTTTTTGTATTTTAAAATTTATATAAGATCTTGTAACGGTCTTTTCAATTTCAAATCAGTTCTAAAAGTATTTCCATCTCACTTCTATAACAACAATTTGATTGCCATATTTATTATATGATTAATCCTAAATTAGCATATTTAAACTTATTGTGTATAGCAACAAACCCGATTTAAATCTTTTGTGTCATCATTTGTTCTAAGAATTTGCACAATTTTTCTTAGCATTGATTTTATGAAAGCTTCTCATTGACTTACACTTTGTCTTTTGTATGGAATTAAAAATTTAGTTAACTATTATTTAAAGATTCAATTAAATTTTTTAAAACTTTTTGCAAACTTTTTGTAAATTTGGTTTAAAATTTTTGAATGTTTCGAAATTGAAAATAAAATAAAATTTTGATCCATTTTGATGAATTTAAATTTTAAAGTTTTTAAAATTTTTTTTTCTTGATGCAAATATATTTTCAAAAAAAATGTTAACAACGATTTTTGATTTTTTTTTTAATAATTGAAAAAATTCTTAATATAAAATTTAGAATTTTGTAAAGAGTTTTATTTGATATTTGATTTTCAAATTTTAAGTTTCATACAAAATTTCATTTTTTAATATTTCGTATCTTGTTTAAAAGATTTGAAAATATTAGAAAAATTTAAATCAAAATTAAAGTTTTGAAAAGTTAAGGTTTAAATTGTTTTAAATAAAACTTCAAATGGAGTTTAAAATGTTAAAATCTCAATTTATTAAATCAAAATAAATAAAAATCGCTTCTATTCACACAACACCTCAATAGTGACTCCCAAACTCATGCGGATTTTAAATTTAGTACAAGATTTTTGTTATTGAAAATAATGGTGTAATATTAAAAGAAAAATTTATTTATTTTAGTTTAGGAACGTGAATTAAATAAAAATTGTAGTTTGCTCAATTCCTCTCATAATTAGAATATGCCCAATCGTAATTGCTTACAACAGCAGCATGATTCAGACGCTGAAAATCTCTTAGAAAGTAGTAAGTACATCTCGAAAGTGCATGAAAAATAAAAAATATTTTGAAAAAAAATATTGTCTCCAAAACAGAGACTTTTTTCCTCTTTACTCGTAACTTGTTGCACACAATCGATATCTGTTTACAGTCCTAAATGTCAATAACTGATAACGAATGCGTTGGAAAATCATGAAAATTTAAATGCAGCAAAATTCCTCAAATAAAACATATTGTAGATAAATTTCACTCGATAACTTTCCATTTGCAATGAAAAAAAATTTTCATTAAATTATTTTATTATATTTTTTATGGGAATTGTGCTACGTAAAAATCTTTGTTGGAACTATAGTTGTACATACTAGTGCATGCTGTTCGCAATGATATGCGATTTTACACTTGTATTTGCCTCATATTACAATTATTAATAGTTTATTTCTGCTAGCATATGTTATCAATGACCTTGCTGACTAAGTCGCGCCCTTTTATACCTTACAGCAGTTCCATTATCTCACAATTCTTTTTTTTTTTTTGATTTTATTCTTTTCACAACCCATTAACTTTGTTTTTTCCTTTTCCATCCCACAAACAAAAAAAAATGTTCTCCACTTCGTCGTCGTCGACATTTATTGAAAGTCAGACCAAGTATGAGTTAAATCAATTAACTATTTCCTTTGCAAAAAACCATTCCTTTTATTTTTATTTTTGTGTCTCTCACGCATTTAACGTTGCTGACTGAAAAAAGGACACACCTTTGGAAAATCGTTCGTATTCATGCCACAATGTTATTTATCTTTTACATATTAAATCGGATTAAAGGTTTTAATAGTTGACTATTTTTCTTGACAATCCTGTCATGCGATCATATCAAATTATGTCACTTATAATGTCCATCCATCGTACTGTATGTTTGGAAATTTTAAAGCTTTTCTTTGATCCTTTAATATGAGTTTTTCGTGACATGGAATTTTTTTTTCTTATCTTTTTTTTTGCAAATAAAATTTTTCTGTTTATTTAATAAAAATTACAAGCTAATCTGTATGGGGAATTCACCGTACTGATGTCTATCTGAATTAACTTTTGTAGCAGCTAATATGATTTTTATGTCATTAATAAATGTTAATTTAATTGTTGTAGTTTAACGATGCAATTATTTTAATTTACTATAGCTGTTCATGCTAATATGCTGTGAAAAATAGAAAACATGTGCATCTAGTAATATCCAATATAGACTGATTAATTTATAAATTAAGGAATATAAATTTAATCAGTTTGTTTTCAATTCATTGTTTTTTGGTATAACTCATTGTGTTAGCTGGTTTATTGTGGATTTAACTGTGAAATTGATTCAGAAAGTTTATTAATTGTTGCCAATTGATGAATATGACTTGGAAATTGAGTGAAAAATTTATTTTAAATTGTTAGAAAATATATTTTTCATATATATGTAGATTGTAGGGATATTTGAGAATATTTCATTAAAACTTTTAAAATTTTGTATTAAAATTTATTTTAATCAGTTATAATATCAAAATATTACTTTTTTTGATCTTAGTCATGTAATATGATTAATATAAAAATTCAGTTTGATACAGTTTAATACTTTTCTGATGAGTAAATTTTAAAAACTAGGGTAAAAAATATTGAAATTTGTACAAAACGAACAAATTTTTTTCAATGGCCTGTAACTTTCATTGGAAGCAATGTTGATTTCCCAAATTTTTCCTAGGACTTTATTTGGTTTCCATATTTTATTAATCAATCTTGAAAACAATATATTTATATGTCTTCATACAACTGAGCATCGACCAAACGCCGACCATAGCTCAGTTGAGTTGCTCAGTTTTTTGTACTGAAAATTTGATAGTGTTAGTGAATTTTTCAAAAATTTGAAAAAAAATAACGGCCATTTTTCTCATATGAAGACATATATAAATATTGCTTGAAAACAGCTATTTTTGCAGCATAAAGCACTAAAAAACGTCTTGACATTTAAATATTGAAATTTGTACAAAAAATATTGAAATTTGTACAAACAAATATTGAAATTTGTATACCACATTATCTCGATTTTTGCAACCAAAACTTAGGAAAAATTAAATTTCTTGAAGAATTTTTATTTGAGTAGGTTCTGCATCATCTTGAGCTGCTTATTAGTCCTTTAAATTAAATTTAATTAATTTGTTTACACAAAAACAATTGAAATTCTTCACCGCCTACTATTGAAATTTTGTACAAATTTCAATATTTGTTGTATACAAATTTCAATATTTGGAATGAAGTAGATTTTTTTCGTATAAGCAGTGATTTATACGGGCAAAAGTTTAGTTAATCGTAAACTTCAATCTCCGAGTAAAGTCATAAGACCTTAATATGTGGACCAAAATGTCTTCTTAGCTAATTTTTTCATGTTCGAAAATTGTACAAAAATTTTTTTGTGATTTTGTTCATACAAATTTCAATATTGTACAAATTTCAATATTTTTTACCCTATATTTGCAAAAAAAAAAAAAAAAAAAAATAATTTCAATTAAAAAGATCAAGTTCTACTTATATTTATTCAGTTATTTTCCACCAAAACAAATTATAATACTCAGACATAAACTTTTCCTCCACATAACTCGATCATTTCCATCGATGGTGAAATTCCAATATTTTGAAAATAATTTAAATTTATCACTCGTAAATCCTCAAAGTTCAGTGTCTCGCCGTTTTCTCAGCAATGAAAGATTAATTTTAAGAAAATCATAAGCCTATTAACATTTTCCTCTTCATTTGCGTGGGAAAATATTTATAATGAATTGGGACATGTGAGCAGTTCTTTTTTCTTTATTTTATACGGAATTCTAAATAAAATAAATAACACGACAGTACGCATCATCTGACAATTAAAATGTGATATTTTTTCATAAATTATTATTATTATGATGTTTTTGCATCAGATAAGGTGGTGAAGACAAAAGGGAAGTCAAGGAAGGATTTTGGGGATTATTCGAGTGTGATGGAGTAAGTTTTGGGGTCCTGCCAATTAGAATGATAAGAAGCTCACATTTTATCTTTTTTAGATAGAATTAGAGATTTTTATAGGAATTGAACCTTATGCTGGTCGTTGGTTCATAAAATGACAGAAATACAGCCCAAATCTTGACCAAAAATTTAATTGCATCCCTTAAATTTTATTCTCTCACAGAAACTCTAAACTATCTTCAAAAAATTCTCGTCCATATTACCAAACACTTCAATTTTAACTCCACTACCAAATCACTTAAAATTTTCAATGATTATCACTTACAAACGACCCCAACATGTATACATCAAGGTGGGACAATTACATGATTTTTTTTCTCTATGTATGCTCAACGCAGCAATCTTATCAGTCGAGCGCTATCATAGTTTATGACATCATTGCTTCAAAAAAAAAAACACACATACACAATAAAATAAAATGGAAATGAAAATGATAAAACCCTCTGTGGGCAAGTTTTTACTTTTTTTGATGTGATTTCCTAACCGTACTAAATAGTTTTCATTATATCGCCGTGTGGTTAACATCGTCGAGGCGAAAAGGGAAGGAATAAAGTTTATTTTTTGGAAAGTAAAAATAAATTTTTCTGCTTTGTGAAAACTCAAAAAAAAAAGAGTCAAGTTTGTAAAGAGCTTTGCAATAAAAATAAAAAAAAAACTTTAAATTGAACAAAGTAATCTTGAAAATGTCATGACAGTAAAAATTTATTGTGTGTGAAAATAGATCAAAACGGAAATGAAGAGCATTTTCTTGCCTTCATTACGTGTTTAAATATATTGCATGTGAATGAATCATAGCACTTTAAACTATCAATTGCTGTCACAACTTGCTTAATATTGAACAAGTTTTGAAAATTAAAATTGAAGAAAAAGAAGAAGGCAGCAAAATGTCAGACCCGAGAAAATCGCAAAATAAAATAAAATCTATAAGTACTATTAGTGATGAAGTGGAAGCACAAACAAGCAATCAATTAAATTCACATGAGCAATCTTCTTCTCACTTTCATTCGACTCAAAATGATGTGTCGTCATCAAGTCATGTAGATTTCAATCAATCATCTTCCTTAAACCATAATAGTAATGATAATAATAGTAATCGACGGTCATTAAAAAGGCAGAGTCGAAGGAGTAGACCGGGTAGTAATGAGCAAGAATCGATAACATTGCAAGAAAATGATAGACGACCAGTGACATTAAAAGCTTCATTCTTGAGAAGAAAGATTAAGGAATATGAAGGTAATGGAATTTTATTTTGGTGATTATTGGCGTTTGTGGATGTCTAAGGCGCATTTTTGTAGGATGTGGATTTTTTTACTTGTTCTTTAATGTCATTTTGTTTTTAAATTGCATTACCATCTAAATATCTCATGAATAATTTAGTGGAAATTATTGTGACATTAAAAACTGTTGTAAATATGAAGCATATAAGAATTTGAAGGTTAATGGGAAAGAGTTTTGAGTTTCAAAGTTTATTTATTGTATTACTTGAAGCACTTAAATTTTATTACAATGTAGGTACAATTTAAGAATGAATTGTAGACGAATCTTAATGATTTGGAGCTTATTTAAAGGCTAAAGTTAAAGTTCATCTATAAAAGGAAATGTTAAAGTTAGACAAAATTTGAGCTTTAGGAGCATTTGCTTCAAAATTTTTAGGAAAATCAAAATTTCAAAAAATCAGAAGACACTTTAATCTTTATCAAAATGGAACTAAAATTCAAAAGTAAATGACTCATACTTACTGATATCTACATACATTAAAGTTGATAATTAAATTTTTAATTATTTGCTTCTGGAAATCACAGTATTTTCATTTGTATTGAAGAGCAAAAGTCAAACACATCTAAATCCAATAAGCCGTCAATACTTTAACACAAAATTCCCTTAAAGCAAATCCAAAAAATTCCATCCTATAAAAACGCGCTAATCGAGAGAATTTGATAAAGGAATTAAGAGCAATAATCAATTTACTTAATATTCACATAAATTATTCATAAACATCTGTCAAACGTATGATTCCTTCCCACTTCAAACATGCTTTTCAATTTATAAATAATAATAATAATTCGTAAAGTGTATTTACACATAATCTGTCTGTCTGTATGTATTTATTTTTATCTCACATTGAGCGGTTTGTGCAGCAATTTTTTGTGATAAGAAAATTCAATTGCCACACAAGAACGCTTTTCACTTCCATTTCACACATATTTGCTAACCAGCTACCTCACATACATTTAAATTGAATTTTTTATTACTATAATGAATGTTTCGTAGCCTCTCTGGACTTATTCAGCTCAGTCTCTCGTACAGTTTCATCACTGTAGCAACTCGCATAAATACACTTTTTTATATACGTGTATTAAATTATTTTGTAATCTTGTAAACTAAACTTTCTGTGCCTATCTATTTATCTATCTATCCACATTGAAAATCATTAGTGTCGTCATAATTTTTCCTATAACCTTTTTTTTGTTTTGTGTAAATTAGCTTTAGAAGGAAATAAATCAAGAGAATAATGTGTGCAATTGTTGGATATGCTAATAAGTCACACAATATGTGCGTAAATATTTTCCTCAGGTTTACATTTTTGTTTCATTTCAAACTTTGTTTGTTTACTCAATTTGAAATGAGTATTGGAACTGAGCTTTGAAGGTGATGAGAACGCTTTTGTATTTGGAAGTTAGTTATAATTGTTAATGCATTAATAATTTCATGAAATAATAATTTCTTGCCGGTTTATTCTAAATGATGTTTATTCTTTAAAGTTTGTAAACAGACTGAAATTTTATAAGTAAAGGGGCAAACAACTATATTAAATTTCAATATATTTTAAATTCCAATTGGACGTTATGACAGACATTCCCTGCAATTTTTTCAAATTTTGTAAAACCATTATTAAGGTCAAAACTAAATGACCAATAGCCTCACGTGCCTATTTTAAAACAAAAAACCTAATTATACAAAATTTAAGCCATAAATCAGATTTATCAATTCATTCCACCCAAGTCGACCGAATGAGTGCAAATTTCATTCAGTAATAATCAGCTACAGAAAAAAAATTCTGGCAAGGCAAACATGCGATAATCAATTTTTCCGTGAAACTACGATAAGAATTTGAAAGACATATGGGAGTGGATTCACTCGATTGATTAACATATAAATGTTTCGATAATTTGAACAATTTGCTAAATAATATTTTTCTTGACGCTTCTACCTACATACGAACATACATTAGAAAAATAAATGTGAATCATTCATGAAAATTTTAATTTTAGATGAAATGAAAAAAATATCAAATATAAATATAATATATTTTTTTCTCCTTGTGCTCTCCAATAGATAGATAGATCTAGCCTAAGTGCACATTAAAAAAATGTGTTTGATCTGATCAGATCGGAATAGCAAATATCTTTCTTTCACTGGGATCCAAGCCAATAAAAATAAATAGCGGAACAGATGCATACACTCAATTTTTTTATTAATTTGGAATAGTGTGAAGAAAATATTTGCTGTTCGGTTATGTCTGGGTTATGTCACAAAATGCTTTAATGACTTATAGAAAATAATAAAATTTAACTGCCAAAATTAGATTTAAAAATTCAACGGACAAAAATATTTTAAATTTTTACTAAAAAAAGAGCTAAAATTTGAATTTTTTGACCGTTAATTTTTAGCATTGAAATGTTTACATTTTTCTAATGTTTTAAGTTCTTTTAAAAAAACAATTAAATAAAAGAGTAAGTTCAAGCTTAAAAGTGACATTCAGTAGACCTACAGTGTAGTACATCTGTAATTTACTCGTTCAGCTTCCATAAACAAAGCTTTAATTTGGTATAAAAGAATTAATAAGATACAGTAGACTAAGTTGTTAAAAAGTATAATTTGAGACTTAATTAAGTGAAGGAAACCAGAAACTCAATACAGTTGCTTAGTTAAAGAAAGAAAGAAATAAGTAAGCAGAAGACAAAACGTCTAACGATACGACTGAGATTTTCACGAGAAAATGAGTAAGAAAATTATTTTTATGTCATTAATGAATGAAATTCTTCTTTCTACGGCTTACAAAATATTTATTAATACACTTAATATTAAGTGAAGAAAGAAAGAATATAATGTCAAGGAATGGAATGCAATTAATTTTGTTTTTGTGGAAAATTTTTGAAATAAAATCCTCTGTGTCTCAAAATTCCTTCTGTACAAAATGAACTTGCTGTATATGATCGATGAACTAGTCGGCAATATATAATTAAGTTAAGGGCAAATCTACGAAAGAATTTTTTGCTTAAAATATACATTTTTTGTAAATTTCTCAAAAGCAGCTTGTTTTATCCGATTCTTTTGCATCTAGGATTGTTAAGAATAATAAATGACACAATAATTATACAATAAAAGTACTGTAAACTGTCTAATTAATGAGTTATTTAAGTTTAAAGAGCGTTAGACTGTCAACTTTACCAAAATCAAAATTCATAAATTATCATTTTTCTCATTATAATAATTCTTCTTTTTATTTTTTGATTTAATGTTCGAAGTACATTTGATTATTTTTAACACCAACCTTATCGGTTTTAATTTAAATACAAATTGAATATTATTTTGTTTGTTGATTTTGATTGTAATTGAAAGTATTTGGATGAAAAATTTTTAAAAAAAAATTTTCTCATTAATTAATTACCTTATATTAAAATATTGATACACATTAGATTACGTTTTTTATAACCTTTCAATATGTGTTCTTTTTATTTTGTTTAAATGGTTCATTAAAGAGATATTTGTAAAAAATAGCGTTAGACTGTCAACTTTTCAACTCATTATTGCAAAACACAATCCTAGTTTGAAATGGAATATTCCGTTAAAATCGATATGCAAATCAACTATTTTAAGCTTTTTAACTAATATTTCTCAACTTAAGTTATCATTTCTGCAATGATTAATGATTTTAAGATAAAAATATTAACCTACTTATTATAAATAATAAATTAAACTTAGAAAAATTTTGTTTCCAACGGTTTTTTTTTTGAATTTTGCAAGTTGAGAAAAATTGTTAGTCGATTTTGAAAGTTCCGCTTATTCGTAGATTTGCCCTTAAACATCTTTCTCTCACTTCTCTTACTATAATTTCCTTTTGCAAACGATTTACCCTTACTAGTCTGATTTTCTACAAGATTTAAGGCGCCTGACAACATCCAGCAATGAATTTAATTGACGATTAAATTTCTAATAGCCTGCAAGCAATTGCTGACTTGATTATGATTACATCCAAGCTTAGTGCTTAGTTAAACATTCAGTCAATTGAATTCATTGGCAGATGGTGCCAAAATTGCCTGATAAATACTTTATTATACTTATTTCCCCAAAAACACCGTAAACAACACAAAACAAATTTGACGAAAGAGTGACAACTTTAAATGACATGATATTTACGATTATACCACATTATTATTATTGTTATTATTATTTTTGTTCAGAAAACAGCGCTCCTTTCATCAAATGTCAATGCTGAAAATGTGAGAAGCATTTATCGAGAAAATTAGTTTTTTTTCTGTTTATTCCTACAAACCGTAAAATATATACGTACCTATATACCATACATAACTACAGAGATAGTTAAAGAAAACTGAGAAAAAAAAGAAACAAAAAATTATAAAGTGCAAGAACAGAAGTGAAAAAAAGAAGAAAAAATACTGAGAATATAGAATAGATTTTTCACGAGACTATGCCAACAATAAGAGAATTACAAGAGAGAACGACTCAACAAGTTCGCTCATTTGCATCGCACAGTATAGATTACGTACAAGAAAAAATATCTGCATTTAATGATTTCATTGTTGGTAAAAATCGACCTAATCGAAGTAGTAATTGGTCGACAACAACGTCAGAGAGGAATTTGCGAGGCAGTGAATCAAGTAAGAAGAATAAGCAAGCTTTTAATCTCTGTCTCTCAAATGCTATCTTAACATCACTAAAATGCAATAAAATGAGTGAAAAAAAGAAAATCAGGAACTTTATAATCATTTATGGGTTGGCTACTGATTAACCTGCTATTAAACTAATTGCATGCACACCTTGCTCCACTAACAAGTTCTTTTTATGGATATAGGCTATTTTGGTTTTTGATTCGTGCTAGCTGCTAATTTATTGCTCGAGATTTCATTTTTAAATTGCTAAAGTTTCAACTTTAACCTATTAAGGTTGAAATTGAAATAAATTGTGGAATCCTAACCACTAGACTACATGGTATACTTTTAATTAAATCCTTGGATTAAACTTTTTAATCCAGATTAAATTTAAGATTAAAAGTCCTGTTTTTGCCTGTTCAGGAGAAAACCATTAAATTCTTTTATAATTTGTAAGGTTTTTCTAATAAAACCAATCAAATTATCAACAAATTGGATGGTTTTCCCTTGTGCAGGTTGCTTACAAAGCAACTCAGATTTAAATTTTTAATCACGTTGGATTTATTTTAAATCTAGATTAAGCTTGCGGTTTAAAATTTTAAACCAACTTTAAGTTGAGATTTAATTTTAATTCATCAGATTTAACATTAAATCCAGCCAGCTTTAATATTACATCCAGTCAGATTAATTCTAAATCCACAACTTATGACATTTTAATCACGAACATTAAAAAAATTATTTAATTGAGAGTCATTTGACATACATACGATATGAGAATGTCCATCGAGAGTGAGAGTAAGTTTTCCCATCTCTTTCTAATACAGCACGTTTGTTTTTATTCTATCGCATTCTATTTCCATTGATTTTTCCCACATCACATGCAATCTGACTTTGAGAGAAACATGAGAATGATTATGCTCAATTTTACTCACGATTTTTTTTTTCTTTCTTTCTTCTGCCTTTCTATTTTCATTTTCATTCATGCTCTCACCAGAAATGACTTTTCCATGTCTCTCGCATTTATAGTTTTTCATCAGTCCTCAACTTAGAAACGTCAACATTATTTTAAATGAAAAATTTGTAGTGAAAAAAATAATTGTTATAATGAGAGATTTATATATTTTTATCAAGTATTTAATTTAATCAATAGTTAGAGCAACGATTTTTCTAATAAAATTTACTCTCGTTTTTGTGTAAAAAAAAAGTAAAAATTAAAGTTATTAAAAAAAAAAAATCAATTGAGAATTTTTTTTACAACGCACAAGTTCTACTATTTAAAAGCAAAAAATAACAATTTTGCGTGCTTAAAAAATATTAAGGAAGTCGAAAAAAATGTTTAAATTTACTCATTTTGTGATCAAGTTAAATAATTTAATGGAATATATTTTATGAAAATATTTTTATCCTTCGATGCCATCCTTTAATGTGTCGTTTAGTTGTAAATATAAATATGTGAATTAAAGCATTTAATGCGTCATTTGAAATGGCCTTTTTGTCGTCATTATACAAGACATTTAAAATTACCATATTGAGTAAGTTTTATTGTGAAAAAAAAAAAAATCAGACGTCCTTTGAGAGCTTTTTGTCAGATTTTGAGTGATTTTTTTTTTCCATTCTTTTTTTGCGATTTTTAAGTGGTGATTTTCGTTTTGAGTGTTTTAATAGATTAAAAACTATACAAATTAATTTTAAACGTGTTTTAAAACCTTTCAAATGTTTTTTAAAATTACAATGGATTCTGAAACGTTACAATTTTTATCTCAGAACAATTCAACAGCAAAGTCAGCTCAAAAGCAGAGTTGAAAACAAATATCTATAAACAGATGAGAACCATACAATTCCATGATAATTTGTAAAGAATGCAATTCGTTTGATAAATCAAGATCCAGAATGGAAAAATGCAAAAATATTTTGATTTCATAATCTTTGTTTGTTTACAATATTTATTGTTTACATTTAATTTCGAAGTTTTTCGAAATGAAGTGACGGTAGTCGACTAAACCTTACAAATTATCGTGGAATTGTACGGTTTTCATCTGTTTACAGATATCTGTTTGCAACTCTGATACATAGCTATGTGATATTATTTTATAAATAGTAAAAAATTGGTGACATTTGATGAGAAGATCCTTAAAACTGCATTTTATGACAGATGTCACTCAAGATCGACCCTTAATTTAAACATTGAATTTTTTCTCTCAACTGTCTAGGACGTGAGACGCTGACATATATTTGTGATGACGTATTCAGACCACTCATGAATAATTGACATGAAAAAAAAAAAATCATTCAAAAGCTTTCAAAAAATGTCTTTCAATAAGGAACCGATTACCGCGTGTATTTTTAAGTTTCCCAAACCAACTTGAGTCAATGAATAATACACAAATTTTCTCCTTTTCTTTTATCAATAAATCTATTTTTTGAGTGAATGAAAATCGAAGGAAAAGCGAAAGAAGGAAAGAAAAGCGTTAGGAAAAAAAGTACACGTATTCATACATATTTTTCCATCGATTTTCTCCTGGCAAAAAAAAAAATAAAAATAAATAAAAATAAAAATCAAAAAATTTCTATTTTCCTCTCTCTTTTGACTCGCTCGCATACAAAATATTATATTGTGTTTATATATTAAAATTGAAGAGAATTCTGATTATATCTGTGCTTTTTATTTCCTCTCTCTCATTGTGATATTATGACATTTAATAAATAAATATAAAAAAAAATATTGTGATGGAAATGTGTAATTACCAATAAAAGAATAGATAGTGATGCTCTAGGAAATACTCAAATTATTAATTCATTCATCATTTTAACTATATAACACACATACCTACACAACTAATCCCCCTTCTTATGCCCACAACTAATTTTGGATTATGGAAGAACTTGAAACAATATTTTACTGTAATTTTACTTCAATTTAATTTATCATCATAAGTATCCTTAACTTTCGCTCTCTAATTTGGTTATGGCTTAATTGCATTATACACATATGGAAAAAGAAATCCAAAAATATCCATCAGAATGAACATACTGCTTAATTGCAAACACGATTAATTGATTATTAAATTAGAAGAGTTGGAATTGACTGTCGTAGGCTGATTAATTTGTAATTGACGTAAAATATTTGAATTTATAACTGTCAAAAGGAATTTGAATTTTAAACGCATAAAAAATTAAAACTTTTCAAATTTCTTCAGTTTGAAAACATTTTCAACGGTCAAATGAAATTTGAATGCTGAAAACCTTAAAAATGTTTTGATTGTGATCCTGAAAACCTTACAAATTATTGATTGATTGATTATTATATTTATTATGGTCCATCAGCTAATGCTATTGCAAGACCAGCTCCATCGGTGTCCAAAGTTGTACTATTCCTTTATTATGCTCTGTGGTATTCCAATGTTGATCTATTGGTGTATAAAATTCCAAGAAAAAAAACCTCATTTTTTGTCGATTCTGATTTTGTCCCAATTTTTAATTAAATCGCGAATTTGTTGAGCTCTCTCCATTGTCTTCGAGTTCCTTGATTGTTAATGTATACTTATTTCCGGTTTGTAACTTATTCCTACACGTAATTAATTAAAAATTGCGGACTAGAAAATTCCACAACCTCCTCCTTCGGAGGTTAGGAGAGAACTCACCTTACAAATTGTTCGATTTTGATCTTGAAAATCTTTCAAATTATTCGATTTTGATCTTGAAAACCTTTCAAATGTTTTAATTTATGATGTTTAGATTAATTTCAAAAACCATACAACAGCAAATTAAATCCAAGTTTAAAAGCTTTTATGAACACAATTCTAAGTAAACTCATTCAAAATTCATTAATTTACTTCAAACTAATTAAACCTTGAAAGTTTTTTTTTCTAGAAAATAATATTAAATTCTAAAGAATCATAGCAAACTAAGAAAATTAATATCAACAATAAGAAAATAAATTAAAGCTTTGAGTTCAAAAATAATAAAATAAAAGACAGAGAAACATTTGATTATAAACTGAAGAAAATACAAACAAACAGCCACACTTAATCCGTCCAAATATCAAACAGGACTTATGTCAACTGTTCATAATCAATTCCAGCCCTTCAAAGAATACGAAATTACTATCAGTAATGATTTAATTAATTCATAAATTTGCATTGTACGGATATTAAATTACAGTCATTAGGACGAAAAAGACTGTCATTTAATATCTATGTACCTTGACATTTCATACACATATTTTTTTTATATATTCTAATTCTCTGCTGATTGGGTTGCTGTTTGGATTATTCAAATTTTGCTTGCGAAATAATTAAGTCATGGTTAAGAAAAATGTTGTTAATATAATAATTAATGTAATTCCAGATGAAGATGATGCAACAACATCGGGTGCGACTTTAGAAGATGCTGGAAAGCGTGTTATATTTATTAATCAACAACAGCCACAAAAATATTGTAACAATCACATTTCGACAGCTAAATATAGGTGAGTAATGGAATTTACCACAAAAATTGACCTCCTGAATAAGTTATTAATCGTTTCTTGCCTTTTTCATATATTTTCGTTTTCAGTGCATTAAGTTTCATTCCGTCATTTTTATTTGAACAATTTCGACGATATTCGAATTGTTTCTTCTTATTTATCGCTCTCCTTCAACAAATTCCTGATGTATCGCCAACTGGACGTTACACAACATTAGTTCCTTTAATATTTATATTATCCGTGAGTGCGATAAAGGAAATAATCGAAGACTTTGTAAGTATGATGGAAATTTTCATGAAAATTTAATGAGATTTTGTTTGGTTCAGGGATGTTCAGACTGACTTTTTCATTTGCTTGTAAAAGGTTTTTTGAAAAATAACGGTCATAAATTTTTCAAAATTTTAACTGTCAGAAAATATTTTAAAAATAACGGTCAAAAAATTTTCAAACTTTCAACTGTCAGAAAATATTTGAAAAATAACGGTCAAAAAATTTTCAAAATTTCATCTGTCAAAATAAACTTAAAAATTAACGTTTACAGAAAATTCAAAATTTTAACGATAAAGAAAAATGCAGTTTTGAACATCCCTAAATTCATTCGGAAATCAAAAATTAATGCATGTCACGCTGTCCGTTCGTGACAAAATGTATTTAACTAACTATATATAATTATTCACATGGTCTTTATGTCCATTATATTATTGCAGAAACGTCACAGAGCAGACGATGAAACGAATAATCGTGAAATTGAGAAATTACAAAATGGATTGTGGGTGAATGTGAAATGGAGGAATTTAGCTGTCGGTGACATCGTTAAAGTTCAAAATAACAACTTCTTTCCAGCCGATTTAATATTATTATCGTCAAGCGAACCACAAGGCATATCGTTTATAGAGACTTCAAATTTGGATGGAGAAACGAATCTTAAAATTAGACAGGGACTCCCTGATACATCAAAAATCGTTGAGGCAAAAGACTTGAATCAATTGCAAGGAACGATTGAAAGTGAACCGCCAAATCGACATTTATACGAGTTTAATGGAAATTTTAAGGAACTTAATCATCAAGTTCAAGCACTGGGACCCGATCAAGTATTATTAAGAGGTGCAATGCTTCGAAATACATCATGGATCTTTGGTATGGTTATATACACGGGACATGATACGAAGCTTATGAGAAATTCTACCTCAGCACCACTTAAACGATCAACAGTCGATAAAATGACAAATACACAAATTTTAATGCTCTTCTTTATACTTATCATCTTATGCTTAACAAGTGCAATCTTTAATGAAATATGGACATTAAATTACTTTACTGATCATTGGTATTTGGGCACAAAGAATTGGACAAAGAACTTTGCATATAATCTTCTTACATTCATAATTCTTTACAATAATTTAATTCCAATATCATTGCAAGTTACACTTGAACTTGTAAGATTTATACAAGCAATATTCATTAATTTGGATATTGAAATGTATCATGAAGAGTCAAATACACCAGCAATGGCACGTACGTCAAATTTAAATGAGGAATTAGGAATGGTCAAGTACGTGTTTAGTGATAAAACAGGAACACTAACAAGAAATGTTATGGAATTTAAAAAATGTTCAATTGCTGGTCAAATTTATTCATTAGAGAATCAAGCAGAAGAAATTGGTGAAATGTCATCAACATCCTTTACAACAACCGATGGACCAGGTCCATCACGTCTTAGTCAACATATTTTAGGTGATAAAAGTGATTCGGATATTGCGAGGAATTTTATGACACTTATGGCAATTTGTCATACTGTCATTCCTGAAAATGGATCACCCACAACAGGACATGATAGCATTGACAATGCATCATCGATAAATGTGATAAATGATGATATTATTTATCATGCGGCAAGTCCCGATGAACGTGCACTCGTTTATGGTGCAAAGAAATTTGGTTTTATTTTTCACACAAGAACACCAACGTATGTTGAAATGGATGCACTCGGCGACACAGAACGATATGAAATATTAAATGTCCTTGAATTTACGTCAACACGAAAGCGAATGTCAATCATAGCACGAAATTCACGCGGTGAAATTAAATTATATTGTAAGGGTGCTGATACAGTTATTTTTGAACGATTGGCGCCTGATGGACAGGAATATAAAGATATTACGCTTAGACATCTTGAAGAATTTGCGAGTGAAGGACTTCGAACTTTATGCTTGGCAGTTGCTGACATTGATCCAGAAGTTTATGAGCATTGGAAGGATACGTATCATAAAGCATCGACAGCAATTCAAAATCGTGAGCGAAAGGTTGAAGACGCTGCAAGTCTGATTGAAATTAATTTGAAGCTTTTGGGAGCGACAGCTATTGAGGATAAATTGCAGGAAGGTTGGTATTTTTTTGAAAATTTTGATTATAAAAAATAACGGTCATTTTAGATTTGAAAATTTAACGGTTAAAAAATATTTGAAATTTTTATAAAGTTATTTGAAAAAATTTAAATTTGAAAATTTCGTTAAAATATTATAAACTAGAAAAAATGTTTTAAACTTGAATATTTCAAATCTATTTTGACCGTTGATTTTTTTAAATTTCAAAAAACCATTAAAAAACATTAATCATTTAAAATACTATTAAAGGCGTTCCTGAGACAATAGCAGCACTGTTGGAAGCTAAAATCAAACTTTGGGTTCTCACCGGTGATAAACAAGAGACGGCAATCAATATTGGGTATTCATGTCGACTGCTTCAACAAGGAATGGATCTTATAATCATGAATGAGGATAGCTTAGATAACACAAGAACCAGTATTAACAGACATTCACATGATTTTCAAGCAGTTACATCAAGCTGCAGTTCAGCAAATAATGAGCACTTTAAGAAAGACAACACTGCACTAATTATTGATGGAAAGACATTAAAATATGCATTAAGCTGTGAATTAAGGAGAGAATTTTATGAATTATGTATTAATTGTAAATGCGTCATATGTTGTCGTGTTTCGCCAATACAGAAAGCTGACTGTATCATGTTGGTTCGTGAATGTTCAAAATCAAAAGATGTAAGGATGATTTTCATGTCTAGTTTATTGGTTAATTGGTAGATAATTGTGTCATGGGAATTTAAATATCAAATGTCCGTTCATTTGTAAATTACTTCCCATGAGCAATTAACCAGTCAAATCTAACAGACTGTGACTAGCTTTTCATATTCTTTATATTGCATTATTAATCATATTTTCAGCTATGGTCGAGAAACGACTGTGTGACGTTGGCAATAGGTGAGAAAGAAACTAATTTACTTTTTTTCTGTGTGTGTTTATTTCATTGATAATTTATTCCCATTATAAAACCACAGGTGATGGTGCCAATGATGTTGCGATGATTCAGGTAAATCACACATGATTTTTATTGCCTTTTATTAGATTTTTTAGTGAATTTTTTGAAGTTAAAAAATAACGATTATTTTCGTTTTAAATTTCTTTCAATTTTTCAAAATTTTTTTGACCGTTAAAATTTGAAATTTTAAAGTACTTAATTTTTGTAATTTTTAAAAAAGTTTTGACGGTTAATTTTTCAATTTTTTTAGACCGTTAATATTTGAAATTTTAAAGCACTTAATTTTTTTTTGTCGTTAACTTTTTCAAATATTTTTTAACCGTTAATTTTTCAACATTCTTAAATTTCATCAATTTTTCTTAATTATAATGAAAATTTTTATATTTTTAGCGTGCACATGTTGGCGTTGGAATTTCAGGAGTGGAAGGATTGCAAGCTGCTTGCGCTTCTGATTATTCAATCGCCCAGTTTAGATATCTGAGGAAATTACTACTCGTACATGGCGCTTGGAATTACTCAAGAATGTGCAAATTAATTTTATATAGCTTCTATAAAAATATTTGTCTGTATGTAATTGAGTTGTGGTTTGCAATTTATTCAGGCAAGTTCCCCGAAAAAAATATTCCTTTATTATCTATAAAATGACGTAATCTTTATTATTCATTATTAGGTTGGTCTGGCCAAATTCTTTTCGAGCGATGGACAATTGGTCTTTACAACGTGTTCTTTACGGCTTTACCGCCATTTGCTATCGGAATTTTCGATAAAGTTTACTCAGCAGATACACTTTATAGGTTTGAATTGACATTCGAATGACTTTATGTTGAATTTTGTGGATTAATTTTTGTTAATTTCACAGAAATCCAAAGATTTATGAAAACTTTCAAAGTGCCAGATTATTTAACGTAAAAGTATTTTGGTGAGTTTTCGACTTAAATTTCAAGTTAAAAAATTAATAATTTATTGATATTTATTTTTCAATTAGGATTTGGATCGGAAATGCCTTGATCCATTCAATCATTTTATATTGGATGCCAATGTATTCATATTTTGATGGTATTGTGTGGGGTAATGGCCGTGAAGGAGGATATTTAGTATTGGGAAATATGGTGTATACTGTAAGATTTTTATCATGCCTTAATCTTCATCATAAAGCACGTCTAATGATATTTTAATTATTACAGTATGTTGTCGTAACAGTCTGCTTGAAGGCTGGCTTAATCTCAAATTCGTGGACATGGTTAACTCATTGTGCTATTTGGGGTTCAATTGCATTGTGGTTCGTCTTTATGGTGATTTACAGGTGAGATTATGCTGATTATTTTGGACTAAACACAAGGCGTACACACTCAGGAAATTTCCTGTATTTCCGGAAATTTCCTGCATTTCCGGAAATCGGGAAATATCAGGAAATTTTTAGATTTAGCTCTTAAACTGCAAGGTTTTGGAGAAAAATTAGTGCAAAATAGTATTTTTGATGTCTAAATACACTATGAATGATTAAATATTGTTTTTAAATTTTTTTTGAAAAATTTTGAAAATTTTCTGTTTTTAGCGCATTTTTGAAAACTTGTTTTCAAAAAGGAAGCTCAATCATACACTTTGATCGGTCGTTCGGTCGTTCGGTCGTTCGGTCGTTCGGGTCCCAATTATCTCTTGATCTAGACTTCGTAGCAAGCTCGGAATTGTTTTAATAGCTTCATTGAATTTTTTTATTCCCGCCGTTTTTATTGAAAAGTCAAAAAACACTCATTAAATAGCTTAATTCATCGATTTTATATTTCAAAAAAAATATGTAAACAATGCAGGGCAAAGCTATGCTGATGATAAGTTTGAATTTTTTCTAACCGTTAAAAAATTTGAAATTTTTTTTACCGTTATTTCGGATTAAATTTTTTTTATTTTATACACCTTAATTAATTAACATTTAATTTTTTCATACAAAACAAATATAAGTGCGTTTAGAAATTTGAAAAATAATGGATGTGTTCAGAAATTTAAATTTTTCGCTAATGGAAAATTTTGAATTTCAAAAAACCGTTAAATCGTAAAGCTATTATTTGCATTGAACATTATAAAAATCAATTTTAAAGGAATTTTGATCTTTAGTTTTAAACTTATTATTGAAATGCATTATGATTAAAGAAACAGCAATAGAGTTTTAAAACTCGACATTCTTTTCTATTTAATCAATTGCTAATCGCTGCGTCAAAAATGCGCTGAAGTCCCTCGATATAAAACACGAGGACTTTTGTAATTTTTTAAAAAATTTTAGCCATGAAAATTATAATTTGAATTGTAACCAAACAAAAAAATTTCATAACATTTTTTGAGCATGAAATCATCAGAAATACTGTTCTATATAATATTTCCTGCATTTGCAGTCCATTCAGATGTTTAGTGAAGAGATTTCCTGTTTTTCCTGTATTTCCGGAAATTTCCTGAGATTTCCCGAGTGTGTACGCCTTGACTAAACAATACTTAATGATTAATTATGATTACAGTAATATTTGGCCAATCATTCGAGTAGGCGCTGTGTTTTCAGGAATGCATCATATGATATTTACCACACCAGCCTTTTGGCTTGGACTATTTTTAATTCCAGTAGCCGCACTGCTTCTTGATGTTGTGATTAAAGTGTAAGTTTTTTTTGTTATTGGATTTTGGATTATTTTTGTTATAATTGCTATGTAGCATGTCCTCAAACTTTATGTCAAGGTTTTCTAATAGACATTTGCAGCTGTTTAGCAATAATTACTTTATGAAAATTTTATGATTTTGTGAGATTGGGTTTTCTAAGGGAAATTTTTTTAACAGTTTTTTTTTTGAATTTCAAAAATGTTTTAACGGTTAATTTTGAAATTCAAAAAAGTTTTGACGGTTAATTTTGAAATTCGAAAATGTTTTAACCGTTCGTTTTGAAATTCGAAAATGTTTTAACCGTTCGTTTTGAAAAGTTTTGATGGTCTGTTCAAAGACATTTTGACAAACCAAATTTCAAATTTTTTTTCCAATCGTTTAATTTAAAATCGTTATTTTCAATCCTTTTAAATTCTAATTGAAATTAAAAATTTCTTGAACCTTCAAATTTGTTCTATAAATTAATTCAAAAGTTCAAATGACCTCAAACCTTGAATTATAGCACAAAAAATCAAGAAAAATATTTTCTAATCTTAATTTCTTTCTAACACAAATCTCCAGCTTAATAGTAGCTCATCCAGATAACAATCATATAAGTTTTGTCAATTCTCATATCGCATTCACTCCAATTGTCTTAACAAGCAAGAAAATCAAGTTTATTAAGCATCCATTCAAGCTTTAATTCTCAAAATTAATTAATTTCAAGATTTTTAATCAAAAACATTCAAAATTATTCTTGTTTATAAAAATGCAGAATTCAAAATCGTCATAAGACTGGTACCACATATACACCGAGATCGTCTCAACCACGACAGGAATCGAAAGCATCGTAAGTAAAATTTTTTATTTATTTTTGATGTCATTTTTTTATAAATCTTGATGTCTCTTAGTTTCTATATTTTTTTCTATCTGAAAAAATGGTAATTGTGATGAAAAATCGATCAGGAATTATTGTAGATATTATTTTCATTGGCCTCACTGATTCCTGAGGATATTCACTCGTAAAATTTGTCATTTTGTGATTTTTTTATTTCAAATTTTTCTTGTACAGAGTCTTGGCACAAATCCACAATTACCATTTTTTTACTGCCGTCAGTTTGTTTTTCCCATGTTTTTTTTATTCTGAAATCTTTGATAATCACAGAATTTAAGAAAGTCTCAATTTTTTTTCAAAAATCCTTTTTTGTCTAACATGAAAAAAATTTTATTTAGTTCCAAAAAAATTCTTTTTCCTGTTCCTTAACTGCAAAATTTTATAATTCTATTTCTCCTCTTTGAAACTGATAAGAAGAATATCTATTTTGATAAAATTTGTAATTCCAAAAAAAAATTATATAAATACAATGATAGACTGAGAATGATGCAAACAGAATCAATCGATATAAAAAATAAAGTTTGATGATGTTTGCCGATAATCCATTTAGAATTGCACCATAAAAAATATATAATCACTGATTTTGACAAACTTTTTTCCAACTTCTTTCTTTTTCTTATTTTTCTATGAGTTTTATGGCATTTTTTCGCACAGTTTTTGTTTCTGTTAGTTGTAGATTTTAGACTAAAAAGTGATATGAAATGGATTTTGATGGAAATTGTAAGGTTTTTATTCATTTTAAATTTGAATAATAAATTTGATTCAGTCTTTAAGAAATTTCAAATTCTTGATTAAATTTAATTTTCAAAATCTTAAAAACTTTTAAATCATAAAAATTTCAATAATTTTTTCATAAAAGTTTTAAATCTTTTTATTAAACCTTTTCTTCTGAATTTCATTTGTCAAATTGTTCTTTTACTGATGAATTAGAAAAAAATTGATTTGAAAATTTAGAAGAGTTTTTATTAAACTTTAACACATGTTTTAAATTTGTAACTTTAATTTATTTTGAATAATATTTCTTTTACAAAAAACTTTTACTTTTTAATATGTTAAAATTAATTTTGGATGAAAATGAAATTTTATTTACAATCCTTTAAAAAGTTTTAAATCCAAAATTAGGCTACCTTTCAAAATAATTCTTTACAATTCTTAACTAATCCATTGAAAATCGCTTTTTAAACTAGTCTGTTGAAACTATTATAAATAAAAAAAAAAAAAAATTAAATTAAATTGTGCTTTTTGTCATCCGTCATTGGGATATTTAATTTGTAAATTAAAAAATATTAAGCTGAATTATTTTTCTATTCTTCACCATCATCTTTTTGTGTGAAATTCATAATATGCAGCATGATGGAGAGTTTTTGTCTCATAATAATTTCATTTCTATGCCAATACGCACGTGTTGCGCAATGTCTCAAGTCTGACACCATCTTGTGTGTGTGTTTGTGTGTTTTTCCATCTCAACACTAACAAAATAAAAATCAATTGCAAGAGTTTTGCTAAATATACAAAGTCATTAAAAAAATAAATCTAGAACGACTTAAAAAAAAATCGATGGACAAATTTAATTAAAATTGAATTTTATTCTTCTTTTCCGTTCCATTTTCTTCTATTTTTTTGTTTAACTTGCAAATTACTAACACAAAAAAAATGTTTCTGAAATAAATTTTAAACTAACAAAAAATTGCTTGAAATTAAAATCATAAAAATATTAAATAATCGTGTGAATCGATCAAAAATTATCAATGCACAAATAGAATAACAATTGGCAACAATATTGGTAAAATCAAGGAGTTTTTGGGATGGAATCGAGAGCAATATCCTGTGAACGGACATCGATCAACTGAAAATATAATTAATGATTACAATGATACTCCAACGCGACCGCCAAGACGGAAACGAGCAATGAATAGAAATTCTGTGGCGCCATCCGAAAATTCAGAGGTTAAAGTTATAAGCTCATCGCATATACGCGTTAATGATATTGAGACACAAAATGATGATGAATTGGAGAAGCGACATAAAGACGAAAGTCTTCATATGTGACATAGAAATGCGCCTCCATTCATGTATATTGATACTGATTACTATTATAGTAATCCATACGCGATTCCATATGCAAATTAAAAATTTTAAACGCACAAAATTTAAAAAATCTTAATTTATTTAACAAAAAATTTAAAAAAATTATTTTGATAATAACAAGAAATGACGAAAAGCACAAATTATAAACATTCTAAATTTTTTACTATAGATAGAATATTATTAAGTTTAGCATGTAGATGTGAAGAACTTATGTAACCCAAAGTTATTTTTGTTATTAAAATAATCTCAATGTTATTTTGCTATGTTCTGTTATGGGGCTGTGTCTGTATGTTTTTTTTTTTTACTACTACTTTATATTTTTCTATGTCAATTCTACTACACTGCAATATTAAATTTATTCTTTATACTTGTTAAGAAATTCTTTATAAATCTTTTAAAACATTTTTCAATTATTTAAATTTTTCTCTAAAGCTTTATTAAATTTTAAATAGAAAGTTTCCAAAAATTATAAAATTTAATTTTTAATTTATTAAATCAGGTTAAAAATTCAATTAGAAAAATCTTTGAGTTAAATTTTAATTGAAACTTCAATTTATTAAATTAAAATTCAATCAATAAAATTATATTTTTTTTGTTGAAATTTTTATTAAGAATTCAAATTGTTTTAAAGGGTTTGTATAGGAAATAATAATTAAAATATTTACAATCAAAATCGCACAAATGAAAGTATTTTAAAAGTTTAACGAAACTTAAGCTCAATATCGTTAGATTATTGAATATGCAAATTGTAAAAGAATTCCAAACTCAATTCCACTTTATTTTGTTCTAAATTTTAATCAAAACATATTTTAAAAGTAAGAGTTACAAATGAAGTTGAAAAATCCACTTAATATAACAATTTTGAAATATTTTTCTCGAAATTTTCTATAGAAATTTTAAAATAATTTAGTCAAAAATTTAAAACTGATAACATTTAAAATCATTTGACAATCAATAAAACATATCAAAAATCTTTTTATCACAAATTAAAAGTGAGCCTCAAAAATTAAATTTAAACAATATTAAAAACAAAAAAATCTCATTTTTCAAAAAATTCCATTTACATTTAAAAACAGGGACTAAAATTAATGGAAAACATCAAAGATGAAAAAAATCATTGCTTTTTAAGAGCAAAAACATTGCAATGTTTTCCATTTCAATTCCATCTCTACGTAAAATTTCATTTACGTAAGCTTCATTTTTACGTAAACTTCCATCGCGTAAGCAAAAAAGTTTTGTTTTAAGTGCTAAATTTAGCCTTAATGTGGTTTAAGACTTAATTAAAGCAATATTCATTGAATATTTACTTTAATTTCACATAAAAAACAAATGTAAACAAAACTTTTTTGTTTACGTGATGAAAGTCTACGTAAAAATGGAGTTTACGTAAATGAAATTTTACGTAGAGATGGAATTGAAATGGAAAACATTGCAATGTTTTTGCTCTTAAAAAGCAATGATTTTTTTCATCTTTGATGTTTTCCATTCATTTTAGTCCCTGTTTAAAAATGTTTATCAAAATTTAAAAATTTTGTTTAAATTTAATAGCTTTGTCATTTCAAATAGGTATTAAATCGTATTAATCAAAACCGAAATGTGTTAAAAGTTAGGTTGTATTGCAAATTTAGTGTCCTTAAAAAGTCAAATCAAAAGAAATGCTCAAAAAGTTGTCATTTCACAATTACCATAAAGATCATAAAAATATATTTTTAAATTATCCAGAATTATAGCATAAAGACTAACATAAAAATTTATTAGCATAGATGTGCACATAAAAATTTAGGACATAGAAATGCATGTAAATTTTTTTTTGTCTGTTCATTGAGTCAATTAAAAGCAGTGTCATACATTAAAAAAAATTTATTAAAATGCTTTTATACCTCATTTATTAAAAAAAATTGTTATCTCGAAAATAATTAAAAAGTTAATTAACAAAACCATAACAAAGATGTTAAAAAAAGTTAATTAAATAATTGATGTTAAACGAATGTCTGATTATAATTAATTATTTTTTTTTTTTTTACTCTCATTTATTTTTGAAAAATAAACATAAAATCTATATTGTTTTCAAATTGAATTATTTTGATATTTAAAAAGTTAATAATTAAATAATACGCTTGAATTCGTTTTTGTTTTTTGTCTACTAAGTAGCGCTTTCGATGTTTATTTAGTTCTTTCTATAAATTCTTTTAGAGTTGATATCATGAAGTTTTAAAATATTTAATTTACGTTTAAAGGTAGAATATTTTGTTAATTATTTTCTTAGTTAGAAAATTTTATAAATCACAAAAATCATAGAGTTTCTGCAAATTTGAATTCATCTTTTAAGATTTTTAAAAACTTTCAAATTAACATTTTTGTTCAAAAATTTCAAATTAAAATTTTTGTTCAAAAATTTCAAATTAAAATTTTTGTTCAAAAATTTAACACTAAAGTTTTTGAATATTTTTTGATTATCAAACCTTTAAAAAAAAAGTATCTAAACGTTAAAATTGAAGCAAAAATATACTTCCTATACAACTTGAATTTGTTGTCATTAATTTAGATTTTGAATAATTTTTTCAAACCTGTAATGTCAAAATTCTTGTGAAATTAAAATTTTGATTAATTCTTATAAATCTGTTAAAAGTTTAATAGATTTGAGTTAAAAATCATGATAACAACTCCTCAAATTTCCTCTTTTTATGGTGCTTTTATTATTTTATTCTTCCTTTCCCTATCTTTCTCAAAACTTTTTAAATATTTTACTTTTACTAGAAAAACAAATCTTTATTGATGTGTAACTTCTACAATTTTATATTTATTCTATTTCTAAATACAAAAAAAACCAAATTTGTTAAATGTATTTTTCCTAATTTCTTTCTTTCATATTACTTTCATATTTTCTTTCCTTGTGATGGACAATATTAAATATTTAAAAACTTTATTAAAAAATATATAAACACTTAAAATATCTATGAAAAAAAATGTGCAAAAATTCATTCGATAGAACAATGCATGCGCTGGGGTCAATTATGCGATGTAAGTTTACCATAAAAAATTTGTTAAATTGGGTAAAAAACATTCATTTAAAGAACATTTAAACTTGTTTCAAATTTATTTATTATCAATTATCAAAATATGCATCAATCACCAATTTAATTTTAATTCACATAAATTCTACTTCTATTCAATTTCTACACTATTTTTCATTTTAATTTATTGTTGAATTAATTTCCTTTATTATTTCTGTTATTGCATGATTACTAATAATTCATTAACTGTTGTTCCCCGTTATATTGACTTTTATAGAATTTTTAATCAAATTTATCTACAATCATTGATTTTTTTTTTCTCGTTTCGAGTCATTAGGTCAATATTTGACCTAGAAAATAAATTTTTATACATTCTTGAAATTGGCAAAGTGGAACAATCGCTTTGTGAATTGCTATAGCTTTTCGCTTCGTTTCTACTAGAAACTTTCTACCACAAATTCGTTCGACTAAAAAAAATTCAATAAAAATTTAATAAATGCTTTTATTTTCATTTCACCATGAATCCTTTTTGTTGATATGAACCTATAAATAACACAAGCTTAAGACTGACAATTGTTGATTCCTAAGAAAAATAAAATTATATCAAAATTGAACGTTTGTTGACAATCAGAAATGACAATCTAAAGGACAAAAATTAATCATATACAATTGATTTGAAAGCTACAATTATGATGGAAATGGAACATGGCAATTGTCATATGTAATATGTATAATGTTTTGTACATTCTGTGTATAATTTTAGATTAGTTGAAGGCTCTGATAGTTGGAAAATATGGATTTAATTTGAATTAGCTTTCAATTTCAAAGGTTTAAGTCAAAAGTTTGCAATTAAATGATTAAAGTTTAATTTAATTTTTGAAACTTACATTTTTAATTGAATTAAATTAAATTTTTTAAATTTCAATTAATTCAAATTATGTTAAACTTATTAAAATTAAATAAAATTTAATTTTCAATAAATTTAAAATTAATTAATCAAATTAAACTTTCAAAAAGTAAAGAAAGTAAAAAAAAAAATATTTTAAAAGTTAAAAAAAAAAAGATTTACAAACATACTTAAAAGTTAAAGCAATCACAAAATTAAATTGAAAAATTTGTTGATAAATTTAATTAAAAATTCTCAAAATTAAAAAAATTTAAATTCTGAATTGAATCTTTGTAGTGGTTTACGTTTCATGTAGTGGATTTTCTCGGTTTTAATTTAATTTCATTTTAATTTGCTTAGAAATCCCTCAACCCTAACTCACCCATAATCCATAGTTCCTAAACTTCTCTTATTATTACAAATATATAATAATGTATAAGCCAGTGATTCAACATAAAAAAACACGTAATGGTAATGGTTGATAATTCACAATTTTTCTAATCTTTTAATAAATCACAAAAGAAAAAATGGAAATGAACATAAAAATTACATATTTTATCATGAATATTCTCTATTCGATAATTTTTTTTACTATTTTGTTACTATCAGAGGTATTAAAGTTATTTTTTTTTTATGTATTCACACAATTTATTAACAAGTTGGTTAAGCTCCTCAATATTCCCCCTCTCTCTTACCTGGCCAATTTTTTTACTACTTTCTATTCTCGCTAGGCTTGAAAAATCTTAAAAGTTCTCTTCTATTTCTAATTTTTTTGATTACATTCTTTTTACTACTTACTATAATATATTGTAGTAATTTCTTATAGTATTAAAATTATTGTTGGTGACGGTTTTTTAGTACCATAAAAAATATATATATAAATGAACTTTTTGCAGAGATAAAAATTTCTATTTTCCTTCTTCCATTCCCATTTTCTTCTGTCTCTCTCTCTCTGAAAAAAAAATAATAAACTCGCAAAAATAATACAAATGAAAAAAAAAAATCCAAACTTTGTGGCGAAAAAAAAATGAAATTTTTTGACATAGATTAACTGAAACGGCTCGGCTCCTTGTCCGAACAAATGTAAGACGTGTTTTTGGCACTGGCAGTACAAGTCGATCACATACGACTGATAATGAAAAGCGAGAAATGGAATTGAAGCGTAAGTACATTAATATGGTAATTAATGAACAAAAAAATATGACAGAATAAGTAAATATGAAACGTGCTTAATATCTCACCAAAAAATAAAATCAAAGTTTCTAAAATGAAAAACTAACACAATCCAATTTGTGAATAATTTAACATTAATCAGCTACTTTTTATTTTATTTTAGTTTATTTCTAATCCTGTGAATTTTTTCTTTATTATTTTATTTGACTTTTTGTTCATTTTTTTCCAATATCAGTTCCTATATCATTATTAAAAAACTACACCAAAAAATATTTCACAATTCAAAATTCTTTTTGTTTTATTCAAAAACGAGTTCTTTATGGGGATTTTTAAATTAATTAATTTAATTTTGATGGATTTTGCTAAGGTTTTAGGTTTACTTTTGTAAATTCATGAATTTATTTTAAAGAAGATTCAAAGTTTTCAAAATTAATTGTTTCTTCTTTAAATAAAATTTAAAATTATTGAAATTTTTTTAATAAAATGTTCATATTAAAACCCATTAAAATAATTTAATTTTTCAAATATAAAAACTTTAAATCATCTAAAATTTCATATTTCAATTCCATTTTAAATTCAAAAATTTAAAAAGTCAATACAAAATTTGAATTATGAAAGTTTAGAATTTACTAAATTTTTAGATTTAAGAATATTTTCAAAATTTTAAAATTCATTCATTCCTAAGATTTTTTAATCCTTTGATTTAGGAAAACGAAAAAGCTTAATTTTTAGACATGAATTGAAGAAATTAAATAAAAAATCTTTAAAACCTTAGCAAATTTATCAAAAAAAATCTTCAAATTTAACAACAACATAAATTAAAATATTCTTATTTTTCTTCCATTTTAAAAAATTCTATCATCAATAATTGATCTACAAACTTTAAACAGACGGATTTGCATTCTCGCAAGAAGAAGGTGGCACGCTATCACAATCAGAGGTCATCAGATGTTACGACACAAACCGGCCAAAACCCGAAGGAAATTAATCTACGAGAGCTTTCAAGAGTTAACAAAAATCATCATCTGAAAAAAGTCATCGTCACCATAATCCACCTAAAGTTAAATTAAATTGAATTAAAATAAAATTTTAAAAAACACAAAAAAGAGATCAAAGATAATATTCATTCATAAATTATATTTAATAATAAAAAAAAATCTTTAAAGTTTTAAATTGAAAAATCCATTTAAAATATATTTAAAAAAATCTTCTTTCACACAACTTAAATCAAATATAAAATTTTAAATAAAAATTATTAAATTTATTATAATACAAATACCAAAAAGAATACAAAAATAAAAATGAATGAAATAATCGTTATTTATTGTTTAATGAGAATTAATGTTTAATGTAATTTATATGTTTCATTATAATGTTGAAATTGAGGATAACGAAAAAATTACTGAAAGTAAAAATAAACAAAAAGAGAAAAAAAAAGTATTGGAAATATTTTTGAGAGACTTTTTTGGGGATGAATTTGGTTTGTTAGATGTTTTATTTTGAGATTTTAAATCTTTTGTTATAGAAATTTTCTATTTTGAAATTCAATTTCATTTAAAATAAATAAAATTTAAATATTTTGAATTTGATTTAAATTAAATTGAATATTTGAAAATGTTTTAAATTTACAAAATTTTACAATTTAAATCATTAAAATCTTTGAATAAATATTCCAACTCCATAATTCTAACCTCAAAATATTCTTTCAAAAACTCTTCCAAGAAATAAAATAAAAAAAAAAAAAAAAACATTTTAAAATGTGTCAAATCTAAAAAAAAAGATTTAAAAAAGATATTTTGACTTTTTTTGTTGATATCGTACAAGATACTCCTTTTATTTAATTACCTAATATTTCATTTCTTTTCACGTCAATTTTAAACTTATTTACATTATTTACTTAATTATTTATTTTATATTAAATGAATAAATAGTTTTGTTTTTCATATAAATATTTTTTTTTCTTGTTTGTTTCATCAATATCCTTTTTGTTTTTTTGACTAGAAGACAAAGAGTTTTACATACATTCAATAAAATATCATCATTTTATTATTTTACTTCTTATATAAATGCCACAGAGCAAAGAGAAAATTTCTTTTCAATTTTATTTTATCTTCATTTTCTTTAATGAGTATTTGTTTGTTAATTAGACATCGAATAAGAAATTACTTCCATTTTTTTTGGTTTTAATTTTACTTTGGTTTTAAAAATTACGTAATCGTAAGAACATTCAGTTTTTATTTAATTTTTTTTATTTTTTAAAGTTCTTTTTTGAATTTGAAATTTTTAAAAATATTTTATTTTTAGATGAAAAATTTGAAGTTTGAAAGATCATTGAAATTTTAAATTCAAAGTTTATTTCTTTAGATTTAAAATTTCAAAATTGAGATTTTTCAAAAAATTCTTTTAAATTTAAACTTACAATCTTCATTTTCAATTTAGAACTTAAAAAATTCAAAATCTAAAATAATTTCAAAAATTTTAAATCCAAAAAAGATTATTTTGGCTTCTAATACACATTTTTTAAACTTGATTTTTTATACACTCAGACCATTATTTGGAAACTTTTTTTCAGAGAATCTTTCGATTTCAACCTAATACACAAATATTGCTAATAAATACACTGATTCAAAAATTTGTCTTTTCAATTTTCATTTTTTTTTTTCTTATATTAATTTTTTTCATCATTCAAAGTTTTTAGCGCATTTTTCTCGCTATTATTTTTCTTCTTTTAAATGGATTATTTTTTTAATTATTTTTATTACACATTTATTGCTCTTGATAACAATTTTTTTAGTTTTAGGTTATTTCAAGAGGAATTTACTTTCCTGGCAATGTTTCTCGATTCTATTTTGATTGCTTTATTTTAAATTATTAACAGAAAAATTAAAACATTTCACATGTGAGCCATTTTTTATTGAGGACTTGTTCTTTGTCATAAATATTGGTAGAATCAAGGATTGGACACATGTTGAAGATTTATTATTGAGTTTTGTATTATTAATGCATTCAAGTGCATTGAATATTTACAAAATTTTCGAAAATTTTAATTTTAAATAAAGTTCTAGTTTATTTTTCTAACTCATTTAGGTATTATATTTTAAACTTTAAAACAATACAGTTTTAAATCAAAAAGTGAACTTCTACAATTTCAAAATTTACAATTTAAATTTCCTTTAATTTAAAATTTTCAAAAATTCAAACTTTAATTTCTGGAATTTGAATTTTTAATATTTTTAAAAAATGTAAAACTTTTAAATTTTTCAACAAAGGTTCCTAAAAATTTGAAAAGAAAAATTTCAAAAATTTTCTCTTCAAAAAAGTGTCAAATCCTTGATTTCATTTTTAAATTGGATTCAACGCCTTTAATCTGAAAATTGTATTCAATCAACCAGGTGAATTTCCATTAATCCATTTTTTCCATATGTACAAATCTGAGTTAATTTTTTTTTTTCAGATTCTTTAATTCAAAATCAAAAAAAAAAAAATCCTTCAACAAAAAAAAAAAATTGCTTTTTTTAAATTTCATTTTAAATTTCATCCAATTTTTTCTGTATCTGTATTGAGTAGGTATATATCTATATATGTGTAATTTTATATTATTGGAAACGCCTAATTTTCCATGATGATTTTCAATTTTAAATAAAATAATAATTTAACTTTTCCATACAAATTTTTTTACATTCCCGTATATTATTCATACGGCGAGAGCTTTTTGTAGAGTTCAAAATTTTCTACCTGATGATTTGCAGGATTCGTATGTGATTGTCATGCGTAGTGATGTGAATATGAGCTCAGATGCGGAGTCACATGAGATGATGTATGGAGGTTACTCATCGAGTGTGGCGGATATAAATTTGTAGGACTTCCCCAATTGCTGTAACCCAGCGACGATGGAAAAATCGATGCTAAAAAAATAAGCGAAAAAAAAAATTGATAAAAATTTAAAATGGAAGTGGAACTTAAAGTTAGGGATATAAAAATAAAAAAAAAAAAAAAAACTCATGGATGTCTTAGAATATCCAATGAGGGTCTGCATAGATAGAATATTTATACACTTGACGATGATTTTGGAATGAGAAACAACTCCCCCCAAAAAATACATTCAGCAGTGCTTTGTGTGCGTCTCGAACAGCAACAACAATGAAAAAAGGGGAAGCAAAATGTAGGCTATTATCTGATTAACATGACGCACACAAATACAATCAAAAAATGCTCGCCTTAAAATGAAGGAATTAGCATGAAATATAAAAAAAATTGTGTCAGCTTTAAATCCTGAACAGCATATCCAAAAAAATGAAAATAAAAATAAGGAAGGAATATTAGAGAGAACAGGAAAGTGAGGGAAACAAGCTATGGAAGCTTCATATTTCCGAGAAGGACTTCCTAAGTTCCGTTGGAAAAATGGTACCCCCTGAACGGAAACAGTCTAACACAATGACGTACACAATTATCGAGGCTCACAGTCAGTTACGCCAGACGATTGATTGAAATCGATCAATGATAAATTTTTTTTTATTTCTGTAATGGCGAATTGTTGACTGTGGATTTTAAAATGGAAGTGGCAAAAGCACACAGCACAGCAAGAAGAAAATGAAAATAATTTTGTGACTACCAGAAATTGTCGAATTGGCTTCTTCCCGAAGGAGGAAAAGCACAAAGATGATTGACGGCAATTTAAAGTGTTGTTTGCCGTCGGAATGGAGATGGGAAATGGAAGTGGAAGTGTAAGGAAAAAGGAAAGAAATTTTTATTATTTATTAAACTTACCAGATGATGATGTCATACTGTGATGCGGAGACATGAAGGAACTGAGTTTTGCTCCATGATATGGCGACATAAGGAAATCACTTTGATACTTGTATGAGGCATCTGTTGCTTGTGGTTGTGTTGCCGCTGCAAGTCCCGCAAAATCAAATTTGTACGCATAACGTTTTCCTATAATTTTTATTATTTGAAGTTATGGACGGCAAGAAATAAAGAAAAAAATCCATAAATTAGTTAATTGAGAAAAAGTTTCCCTTTCAGTTCGACTTACCATGTACTTTGGTCATTATGTTCTTATCGTAATAATATCTGAAATGAAAGAACAAAAAAAATTATTCTTTAATGTAAAAATAATTTTTCTACTCTACTTTCGTTGCTGTTTCATTTGTTATTTAGTTCCTCAAATGAGGAGATTAAAAAGAAGGAAAAGAAAATTTTCATGCCAATTTATTGTGGAAAATTGGTAAATAAGAAGCAAATAACATGAAAGATGATTGAGTTTGATTTATTTCTTTATTATTGGTTTGCTTGTGCCATCATTCTGATGCTGTTGATTTGAAGGCTTTTGGAGTGGGTCAGGTATTTTGATTTATTTAAGTTTTTTAAAGTTTGGTGCTGATTTTTTTAACTTATTTTGAGATAGAATTTAATTTAAAAAAAAAATCACCGCAAAAATAAATTTAAGGTTTATTTAACTTTTTTTAAATGACACTTGGATTAGTCCTGTAAAATCCCATTAATCCTAAAAATTCTTGGTTTGATTTTTAGTGTTTGAGATGAAATAAATTGAAACATTGACTGAAATCCGACGGATTGGAAAGTTTAAAGATAAAAACCTAATTAATTTAATTTTTTTTTTCTTTTAAATTTCACTCAGTTTTTAAAAATTCAAATTTCAACATTTTTTTTTTTTTTTGAAAATATTTTAAAATTTTCCGCACAAATTTCAACATTTAAATAAAATTGATACAATTTATGTTCTTTTCTTTGATACCATTTCCGAAATTTTATGTGCAGCCATTTAAAAGTTTTAAGCAAATCATTCTTTCAACAAAGAAAAAACACAAGCTTCAAAATCCTTTTCCCAAGAAGTTAAATACCTAATAATTCAAAAATTAAAGAATTCTCAATAAATTTAAAATTGAACAAATATTGAATTTAAAAAAAATTTTATTCCTAAATTCCAAATCCTCACCTTCCCTTTCCTTTAATGTCTGCTTTAATTCCAATTTCTTTCAAAAATTAAACAGCAATCAAATGATATAAAATATGTTTCATAAATTGAATTTTTTCTGTGCTAAATTAAAAATATAGAAAAAAAAAGAATATTTTCACATGAACAGAACATAGCAAGGCTAAAGCTGTCGACTTTTTAAACAGCAAGTACAGCAGTTGGAAAATAGGGCGTGTGTAATAGGATGAAGAAATTTTTCATTCATTTTTCTATCCTTCTATTCATCGTTCAGATGTTGTAGACAAGATTTTTTTCCTTTATTTTCAGCTATAAATGCTGCTGCATGATTTGATTACATTTCGATAAATGAATGAAATTTCATTACGAATTCAATCTAAAAACAATTTTTTTATGATTGAAAATATCGTCTCTGTTTTGTGACTGTGATTTGTACGACTTTTTTTTTCTCATTTCATTCCATCTTTTCCCCTTCGCATCAGTGCATTCAAACATTTGTCGTTATCTCGTTAATTTGTTTTTACTGCTGTTCTGCAAAAATTTTTTCTTCTTTTTTTTCTTTTTTATTGCAATTTGATGGCTGTATAGAAGGATTTTTTGTTTTTTTTTTGAGACTTAAAAAATACAGTTTTGAGAAGAGAAATTAATTATTTGTGAAGAATTAAATTTCTTTTTTTTCATGTTTTATGTAGGAAAATATGTGCATGCAGACATAATCGTTTTGTATAATTTTTTCTGCAATCTTTTTACAAGGGTTTGAAACTGAAATGTTGAAAAATTATTTTGGAATGAAAGTTGAAATATTGTTGATTCTTGGAATTTGAAAATTGTTAAATTTAATTAATTTTTAAAATTTTTGACAAAATTTATCAAAAATTATCGAAAATTATGAGTTTTAAAGTAGAATCTGGCAGAATGTTAGTTTTAAAATTAAAATTAGTGAGTTAAAATCAAGTTATACTCTAATTTGAAATTTTTACAATAAAATTGATTTAACAATTCAAATTTTCAGAAATCAACAAAATTTTAACTTTTAATCCCAAAACTTTCATTCATTTAAGCAATATTTGAAAGTTTAAATTTGATCAAAGTAAGCTTATCTATGAATTTCCAAAATTTTCGTTCATTCAAAAATTTAAGTAAATCAAAGTAAACATTGAACTTTAAAAATATTTTTTTTTTTTTTTTCAAAAGTTTGATTTAAAATTTGTGAGTTGAGAAATTAAAAAAGTGAGAAATATTAATCAAAAAGCATTCAAGAAACGATCAAAAATCATCATAAACTGTAAGTCACAACCCCTAGTCATCTAAAGTAGTGGATAGAATACATAAATTCTTGTAGAACAAAAGCAAAACTTTTTTTTCTCATTTTTATATAAAAACGAGAAGCGAGAAATTAAAATAAAATTTACGCACGAATTAACTTCTAAAATTAAGGAATGAATGAATGAATAGAAATTTCTTCTACAATTCAGTCTTTTATCGTTAAGCTAATGTCGTAATTTGTTCATAAACTAAAGAGGGAGGATGAATGTCGTCTCAAAAGAACACCCTTAACGCATTGTTACATTTCAATGGAAGAATATTTTCCAAGGCATAATAATAGAAGCAGAAAGATTTTCATGATCTACAACGATTGTCGATTATTGTGAGGGTTGAAAAATTATTTTATCAATTTCTATACTATATGCTGTAAATTTATAGAAATGAAATGAAAGTAGCCATGAAAATAATGTAAACTTCATTAAAAATTCCGTAAATCGACTCTTTTGGACTGGGTGATGGAATAAATATAATGTTTAAAGAGTCGAAAAGTCAAAATATTTTGGTGATTTAATGTGACGTAATTGTCAATACACAAACGATGAAGATTTTATGGGCGGAATATAGATTGAATTAAAATCTCATTACTGATGTTTTATGGTTATGTTAAATATTTTTGCGATAAGATTTTTTTGGTGACGGGATTTAAATGGAGTATTTTTTAATGCAGAGAATCTGTTTTTGAAGATTATTCAATAATTTGTAATTGCTGAAATCTTAAAAAATAGAATTTTGATCATTTTAAAATATGATACAAATTTTCTTCAAATCAAGTTGAGATCTCAGAAACCAAACATCGGAGATAGCTCGGATTGGTTTTATTAGCTTTTTTGATGAGTTATTCTGTCAATGAATGCTTAAAAAGCCTTAAAACGTGATCAAACACTCTATTTTTTGAATTTTTAATTTTCATATAAAATCAACAAAACGCAAACTTCAAGTGATAGAAATTTTGAGAAAATTCAAATTTTTCTTTACCGCTAAATTTTAAGTTTTTTAAAAAGCAAATTTAAAAAAAATCAAATTTTCTTCAATTTCAAACAGTTTAAGTTTGTGAAAAGTAAAATCCATTCTAACAAAATTAAATTTTGTAAAATTCTCAAAATCAAAGGTTGATGAAAACCCAAAAAAAAACCTCACATTTAAATTGACACATAATTTTTCCAAAATGTATGAAAAATTTCATATTTCCTTCACAAATTCAAGGAACCATCAACAAAAACAAAAGAAATACAAAACTCCAAAACTTACCTTAATGCTCGACTCAGCTTATCATAATTCATATTTGGTTTAGACTTCCTTTCACCCCATCTTCTAGCAACTTCATCAGGATCAGACAACTTGAATTCTCCATTCGTCCCCTCCCAAGTTATGCAGCTGTGAATAAAATAACATTTAATTAATTATCACGTTCAAACAATAAAGTTATTAACAAAATACCCTGCATTTGCTGAATCACTAAGTAATTCTAGTAGAAATTGCCACAATTGTATTTGTCCTGAACCTAGAATGGAATGTACAAAATAGAAAAAAAATTAGAAGTTGAAAAATCGAGTCCAAAGTAATTTTTTTCGTGAGCCTTCCAAGCTCAAATTGCTTAATAAATCAAAAAGTAATTTTTTTTTTCCTTAAAAAATGTTCTTACAAGCTAAAGTGTGAGATAAAAACTTTCATTCATTATGGACGAAAGAAAAAAATGCTGCAAATAGTTTTGGTGAGTAAGAAGAGTTAAAAAAATTCATTTAATTCAAGTATCGCGTGATTAGAACTAATAACACTTTATTTTTCTTTCATTTCGTTACGATCAAGAAAAGAAAAGAAAAGAAAACTTAAATGTACAAAACTTTTTGTTTCATTTTACAGGCGATAAGTTGAAGCAGCTGTTGTCCTGTGTGCAAAAACATGAAAAAAAAAACTTTTATTTTGACGTTTTTTTAAATTAAACTTCAAAGTTATTTCTTTGATGAAAGAAAAAGTTTTTTTGAAGATTGTTTTTGTGATCTGAATTTGAAATTCTTGAATTTGCTAATTTTTGTAATTTTCATCAAAAATTTTGAAACATTAAAAAAATCAATAATTTTTGATAAATTTATCATTTTATTATGCAATATGATTAATGTAATTGGTTATATAAAGTTTGGCCATCCTTTAAAGTATATGCCTGATATTTGGTATTTCTAAAATCTTTAACGTTTCAAATTCATAATTATCATTCGTAATATTCGCAAATAATCCAACTTTTACGGTTTTGAGTAAAACCCAAGCCTTGATAAGGACCCTTCGTACCAGACAAAAGAAGATAATCGCCACTTGATATTCCATGTATACTTTCTATATTTACCCATTCAAAACCATTGTAGATTGGTCCAAATACCATTCTATTGGCATGATAAGTAGTCCATTCATTATTTTGTGGATTTCGAACTCCATTAACCCAAAAATGTCCACCAGGGACTGTTTCAAAAATGTGTGCTGTTGCTTGGAAAAATGATTCGTCAGTTTCTTCGGAATCAAAAATAAATAAATTCATGCCATGTCCTTTACATGTACGTCTTGCTTGGTCATAACCAGAAGTTTCCTTACTGAAACATACATTTTTAATATACTCTCCAGTTTTAATGTTATGAAGTCGTTCATGGTAATAGCATTGACTGATATCAAGTTTTGGAGGTTCCTGTGTCTGTCTCTTGTGCTCACAAATAAATGGAGTTTCTTCTTCACATCTTCCTGGAAGAACACCAAAAAATCCAGTGTATTTTGTAGATACTCGAAGACAATTTCCAAATTCATGATTGCTATAGAAATTAATTTTCTTATTTAATGGTTGAGGAGAATGTCTAATATCATCATAAGTGAACCATTGTTTTGAAGGTGAATCACGCATTCCATTGATCCAAATATTAAAATCTTTCTTCGGATATGTACTATTTTTAGGGAGAAAATTATTATCCTGATCAGTTTATTTAACTCTAAATAATTTACTTAGATTAGATACGTACTCTTGGGCTGCATCTAATAAATGATAAGCAAGAAATTCCTCTTCTAATACAAATAACTTCATATTAAACTCTTTACATTTCATAGCAGCGTTGAAATAATTTGCAGGTTCTTCAAAAAAACATGCAGATTTTAGATAATGCCCATCATCGAACAAATCTATGTTTTTGGCACAATTTCTAATTATTGGATCCAAATCACCTTGCAATTGTAAAATGCAAGCTTGCATTTGTAGAAAGAGAAATGAAGCAAGCAACACTGACTTCATTTCTAGTTTCTTAAGTAGAATTTAAATCTTATTTTTTTAATTAACAAAATAGAAGATATCAAGCACGTCCAACAATGAAAACTTAGTGATGACGGCTGTTCTAATCAGCTTGCTTTTTAAAGCAATAGAAAAATTGCAGAATAATTATATTTAAACTTATCTCAGATAGGATGTTTAAATTGTGATTAAAAATAATACTTTTAAGCCGACTACCGACACTTCCAAATTTGTCAGTTAAATACAATTAAAAATTTGAAAATAAAAATTGTGAATGTGTTGGTAAATTTTTTCACCAATTTTTATTTTCAAGATAATTTGTCGATTAAAGCTTGTGAATATACGATTTATTGATTAAATGATAGAAAATTCGCTAAAGAATGCAATTCATTTGATGAATCAAGATCCAGAATGGAAAAATGCAAAATTATTTTGATTTCAAAATCTTTGTTTGTTTACAAAATTTTTTGTTTACATTTAATTTCGAAGTTTTTCGAAGTTAATTTCGAAAAACTTCGAAATGAAGTGACGGTAGTCGGCTTTTAAGTACTATATTTGTGCAGTAAAAATAAAGTATGGTGAAATATAATTGAAAAGGCAAAGATAAAAAATTTCCACTGAATTTTTAATGATTATTTGACAAATAATTTAATCTACGAATCAGGTCAATCAAAGGCTTAGTCAATGGGGGTCTAAAAAGCTTAATTTTTGTATGGAAATTTTTTCGAAACATTTTCTTCACCTTGAAAAAAAAATTAATTTTTTTTTTTTGATTCTCAAAATTATAAATTTGAAATTGAAGTTTAACTTTACTTCAATTAAAAATTGATAAATTTAAAATGTTCAAAAAGTAATTTAAATCCATTTCTGAATACGCCTCTGTTTTGGTTTTTTATGGTTTTACGCTGGGTTTTACGCATTAACATTTGCAAATTTTAAAGTGAAGCAGCTTTGAAATTCTTAATGTGAGTTTTATTAAATTAAATTTCAAAAATATAATTGACAAAAAAAATTAATTTAAATTCAAAAGTGATACAGATACATTAAAAATCTAGGTCTAGATATTGCTGAAAGTCAAAAAACCCTGCAAAAACTAAAACATGAAATTTCATGTCCTTCCTACTTTTTTCTTCAATTTCGGAAGCTCATGCCCATTTTTTATTATTGTTATTTTTAAATGAAAGAATTTTCTGCTCTTCATGTTGATGAGAAAGAAAGCAACAAAAAATAAAACTTTCATATTCACACCAAATTTTCAATTTGGGTGAATATATTGCTTTTGAGTAAAACTGAAAACCACATTTTCTAACTTGCTGCTTCAGGATTACATTTTTAACTCATACTGTCTATGGTGGAAAGTTTGTGCCTGAAAATACCAATCTAACAGTGAAAACCGCATCTCATTTGGTGCTTACAGTCAAGAGAAATCGCAAAAAAACGCATTCTGTCATTTAGTTAGTTAGTTAGTTAGTTAGTTAGTTAGATTCTGCGATAACTCATTTTTAACGAAATGTTAAGACTTCGGGTTTTTTGCATTTGATTAATATTAGCCCAAGGAAAACCGGTATAGTTTTTGGAGTCATGAGCTGCTTCCTGTGAAGCACAATGGACGAAAATGTGCCATTTTTGACCAAAATATGCAAAAAATTTTACATTTTCTTTAATATCTCAGACATAACTTAACCAAATGTTTTGAAATTTTCGGTGTTAGATTAAGCATTATTTAAGGTATAATTCACACTATAATGACAAAAAATTTTCATGCGCAGTGTAACAAAAAATTTGAAAAATCGAAAAAATTTACGTGTTTTGACACAAAATTATCTCGTTCTCCTCAATATTAAGTCCAAATGAAATAATTCCAAAAACGTCTAGAGATATAGATGCACAGAATGTATATGCAAAGTTTCAGCTCATAAAAATGAAACCTATGAGTACTAGGTCAATTTGAATTTTTGCCTAAATATACCCTCTTAATGCGCATATTATGAAATTTTTTTAACATATACAGTGTTCTAGGACCTAAAAACATCCAAATACATCGAATTCTATCAAAAAAACCCGAAACCATACTTTATCATATTCACACCAAATTTTCAATTTGGGTGAATATATTGCTTTTGAGTAAAACTGAAAACCACATTTTCTAACTTGCTGCTTCAGGATTACATTTTTAACTCATACTGTCTATGGTGGAAAGTTTGTGCCTGAAAATACCAATCTAACAGTGAAAACCGCATCTCATTTGGTGCTTACAGTCAAGAGAAATCGCAAAAAAACGCATTCTGTCATTTAGTTAGTTAGTTAGTTAGTTAGTTAGTTAGATTCTGCGATAACTCATTTTTAACGAAATGTTAAGACTTCGGGTTTTTTGCATTTGATTAATATTAGCCCAAGGAAAACCGGTATAGTTTTTGGAGTCATGAGCTGCTTCCTGTGAAGCACAATGGACGAAAATGTGCCATTTTTGACCAAAATATGCAAAAAATTTTACATTTTCTTTAATATCTCAGACATAACTTAACCAAATGTTTTGAAATTTTCGGTGTTAGATTAAGCATTATTTAAGGTATAATTCACACTATAATGACAAAAAATTTTCATGCGCAGTGTAACAAAAAATTTGAAAAATCGAAAAAATTTACGTGTTTTGACACAAAATTATCTCGTTCTCCTCAATATTAAGTCCAAATGAAATAATTCCAAAAACGTCTAGAGATATAGATGCACAGAATGTATATGCAAAGTTTCAGCTCATAAAAATGAAACCTATGAGTACTAGGTCAATTTGAATTTTTGCCTAAATATACCCTCTTAATGCGCATATTATGAAATTTTTTAACATATACAGTGTTCTAGGACCTAAAAACATCCAAATACATCGAATTCTATCAAAAAAACCCGAAACCATACTTTATCATATTCACACCAAATTTTCAATTTGGGTGAATATATTGCTTTTGAGTAAAACTGAAAACCACATTTTCTAACTTGCTGCTTCAGGATTACATTTTTAACTCATACTGTCTATGGTGGAAAGTTTGTGCCTGAAAATACCAATCTAACAGTGAAAACCGCATCTCATTTGGTGCTTACAGTCAAGAGAAATCGCAAAAAAACGCATTCTGTCATTTAGTTAGTTAGTTAGTTAGTTAGTTAGTTAGATTCTGCGATAACTCATTTTTAACGAAATGTTAAGACTTCGGGTTTTTGTATTTGATTAATATTAGCCCAAGGAAAACCGGTATAGTTTTTGGAGTCATGAGCTGCTTCCTGTGAAGCACAATGGACGAAAATGTGCCATTTTTGACCAAAATATGCAAAAAATTTTACATTTTCTTTAATATCTCAGACATAACTTAACCAAATGTTTTGAAATTTTCGGTGTTAGATTAAGCATTATTTAAGGTATAATTCACACTATAATGACAAAAAATTTTCATGCGCAGTGTAACAAAAAATTTGAAAAATCGAAAAAATTTACGTGTTTTGACACAAAATTATCTCGTTCTCTCAATATTAAGTCCAAATGAAATAATTCCAAAAACGTCTAGAGATATAGATGCACAGAATGTATATGCAAAGTTTCAGCTCATAAAAATGAAACCTATGAGTACTAGGTCAATTTGAATTTTTGCCTAAATATACCCTCTTAATGCGCATATTATGAAATTTTTTTAACATATACAGTGTTCTAGGACCTAAAAACATCCAAATACATCGAATTCTATCAAAAAAACCCGAAACCATACTTTATCATATTCACACCAAATTTTCAATTTGGGTGAATATATTGCTTTTGAGTAAAACTGAAAACCACATTTTCTAACTTGCTGCTTCAGGATTACATTTTTAACTCATACTGTCTATGGTGGAAAGTTTGTGCCTGAAAATACCAATCTAACAGTGAAAACCGCATCTCATTTGGTGCTTACAGTCAAGAGAAATCGCAAAAAAACGCATCTATAACGATAATGGGTTTGACTCAACTAGTTTATCCACGAAAAAATTACAGAATAAATAAGAAAAACACCAATAACTTTGAAACTATGGTATATTAGAGTTTCTAATTTTTGTATTATATATTAAGGTTAAAAGCTAAGCAAATATAACCTCTTATTTATAAAAATATTCTTTAGTTTTTGAGATATTTCAGCTTTTACATTTCTTTTGAAAACATGATTGATATTGGATTATATTATTTAAATTTGAATAAATCGTTGTTTTCTTTGAATTTAAATAAACCTTTAGAAAATTAGCAAATTTTACAAAATTTATAAAATATTATTAAATGCGTTGAACTGATGTAGGGTTTTAAACAGAGACCGAATTTTATAAAAAATTAAAAAAAATTCCGAGTTTTTATTTTTCAATGAGTACAATGATTACTAAGTTTACTCTTGAGTTTTTTCTCTAAACCAATTTATTTGCTGATTCTCATACAAATTTCTGCATGAATTAAGCAAAAATTTAGAACCTTATTAAACATGTTGGATGTAGCGGAAGAGCTTGGTCACAAGGATTTGGACCCCCTCTCTAAAATGTCCTGAAACGTCCAGAAATGAAATAAAAATTTTTTTGGTCAGTTCCAGTCAATAGGACATAGCCAATTTCTTGTGTTTTGAGTTTTGAATGACTTGTCGTCAAAACTATTGTTCATTATGTACTTGGTTGAGCGAAGCTGACAAATTTTTACAAAAAGAAATTCTACTGGTGGTGTGAATATACCCATGAAGCGTGATCCGCTTCATTACTAGTTTCATTTATTTTTTGTGCAAACTCATACTAAGTCAACAAAAAAAAAGAAGAAGAGTATCGAGAAAATGGGCCTCGAATAATTTCTTTTCCGTACCGAAACATACACACAGCATGTAAGTCAAAAACTATCATCAATCATTGATATAAAGCAGATAATCAAAACATATTTTCCCTGTCAGTCGAGTGGAAAAATGTGAAAATTATTACCATAAACATTTTTTTTTTCGAGAAGTCGGAGTCAATTTTTGTGAATTTCTTCTTCTTGCTTCAGCCTTTCACCCTCTTTATGTTATTTTTATTTAATATTTGCTGCGTTATGCTATGTATCGTGCATTAAGTCACTATTTTTATTGCATCAAGACTCGTAATTTTTATTGCGTCTAATAATGTTGAAATCACTATTCATTGAAAAATAAATTTATCGATGTGGGGTTGACTTCTACTACAGCATGATAGTTGTTGGGTGATGAAAATTAATAAATCATTTAATCATGTGTGAGAGGATTCTCGCTGAGCGTGGAAAAATATTGCAATAATAATAAAAATAAAAAAATACAGAAGAAATTGGTTTTTAAGGAGATGATGATGTAATGGTTTGGCTGATTTTATGATGTGTGTGAAAATTGGTGGATGAAACTGATTGTAAAGATTGTGATTTATTTTTTCTAATACTTTAAAGATTATTTTGGTAGTTTGCTAGATTTTAAAATTTTTTGAGGTTGTATTGGTTGAAAAAAAACATTATATCAGATAATTAGATTAAATAGCTCATCAGTGAATGAATTGTTTTGATCTTTGTTATAAATTTTTAAAGCAATATTGAGGTTTTGGGTTCAAATCTCTTCATTAGAAGTGTTGAGGAAAATTAAGTTTTACGTGTTTCTTTGGTGGCTTAAAGGAAAAATGCGATCAAAGTATGAAGTTTGATTCCCTTCCATACACAATTGCAAATTAAATTTAATTTTCAATAAAAAAATTTTTGCAACTCTTTTAAAATTTGTTTTGAATCTTAAGAGCTGCTTATTTTTAATAGTTTAAAACTAAAATCACGCGCATAATTAACTTATTTAAGTTAAATAGACCATTTAGTACCAAGAGTTGTAATCAAAAAAATAAAATATTCCCACTCAAATCTGTTAATCTAGTTTACAAAAATATTCATTAACAGAACAAAGCATCAAAATTAACTTCCTAAGAATCTTCAACCCCTCACTTTTATTTACCAAAAAAGTACTGTGCCTTTTATTCACTCAATTTCCATTCAATACACAACACAATGATAATTTTTTGATGAATCACACCTATCGCTACCATCATTAAGTGTTAATTGATGATCTTTTATTTAACACTTTACATAAATCATTATTTTTTATTAACATAAAGTCGTCCTCAATTTAACTTTTTAAATAGAAAAAAAGTGAATTTCATTCATTACCACTCCTATTTACAAGAACGTCTAAATTCCATACGTCGTGTCATAAATTGTTTTTTAATTTATTCATATCGACCCTATCCATTGTTAGTTCTAAGCGTTTAACATTTTTTCGGTCAGCTATGACTTTTTTTTTGTTCAACTGAAGTTTTTTTAGCGCATTTTTGGAAACTTGTTTTCAAAAAGGAAGCTCAATCATACACTTTGATCGGCAGCAAATTTTTGAAAAACTATCTTTTGATCTAGACATCGTAGAGAGCTCAGGTTTGTTTTATTAGCTTCGTTTAATAAAGTTATTGTGGCCACGGCTATTTAGAAGTGTTAAAATTGAGTTTAAACACCTTAATTATCAAACTTTTAATTTTTTCATACAAACAAAATATGAGTGCGTTCAGAAATTTGAAATTTAACGGTAAAAAGTAATGGATGCGTTCAGAAATTTAAATTTTTTTCTAATGTAAAAATTTGAATTTAAAAAATTCGTTAAATCGTAAGAATGTTTTTTGCATTGAATGTTATGAAAATCGATTTTAATGTATAAATTTTAAGAGAAAGTGAGCCCGAAAGGCACAGATCGGATAATCGAGATGAAATCCGGCACCAAGCTGGAGTGAGACCAGCACCAAGTTGGCTTACAATTTAAGCCGGAGTGGTGCTGGCTTCACGTCGTCCTGGGGACGGAATTCCTTTCGATTATCCGATCTGTGCCGTTCGGGGAGGGTTTTGATCATTAACTTTAAACTTTTTGTAGTAATATTATGATTAGAGAAATAGCAATAGAGTTTTAAAACTTGTCCATCTTTTCTATTAAATCAATTGCTAATCGCTGCGTCAAAAATGCGCTAAAGTCCCTCGATATAAAACACGAGGACTTTTGTAATTTTTTCACTTTCCTTGCAAAGTGAATTTTTTTTTTTTTTTTTTTTGTAAATCAAGATTAAGGGTTGCATAGATTGCTTTATGACCCTCCTGTGTATATTCGAAAGAAATAATTGCTGTGTGTTGAGTTAACTTTTTTGTTTAAAATAGTGCAAGTTAATGGAAGGTGAAAAAATTCATTGTTAGAAGTCAATCGTATATTAAATTTCTTAATGTATTTACAATCATTTCGCATTTATTGTTTCTTGAGCTGGATTTTTAGGGATGTGAGTAGGAAAGGATGTGGTTTGACTTGAATTCTGTTTTTATAAAAATTTGGGTTAACTTCATTAGAGTTTTAGTTTCAAAATTTAAATGACTAAGAAGCTAAATTGAGATTCGAACCCGTTAACAGAATTTTTTAACCTAAAATTGACATTCCACCTTTAAACCTTGTTTTAAGCCTTAACTTAACTTTAATACATCAAAATACTTAAATTATTCAAACTTTTCAACAATTTTAGACATTTTTAAAGTTTTCAAAATAATCTTGAACATTTTCAAAACATAACCTCAAAAAAATGCGCTCTAACCTCAAAATCCTCTCAATCCTTCCTCAACTTCCTCTTTCACAATATTATTTCTATCAAAATAAATAAATGAATGAGTAGCATGACAGCCTATGACTTGATATTTGACGTGACAATGCGTGATGCTGGTCACGTGGCAAAATTTTTCATATACTACAATAAGTAACTTGTCTGCAACTGTTTCATAATTATTATTATTATTATTGTTTCTATTTGCCTATTGTCTTTCATTTTTATTTTATTTTTCGTGAATGAATCAATGCTGCTGTTGTATAACATTTTTTTTAAAGGAGGGTTGAAAAAATTATTTTTTGAAGCATTTTTTAATTCTTTTTAAAATGAGCAATTTGCAATTCTGATTTGATTAAGTCGCAGCACATGTGAGATATTACGAGAATGATTTTCAAGAATACACCAGGTGCTGTGAATAAATTAATGATTTTTAAAACTCACCTGAACTTGCTAGTCTACTGCTAGTAGCTCCAAACATTTGATATGGATCTGAAAAAAAAGTAAGGAAAAATAAAATTATTTTAATCCCGGTCAAAGTTTGAATTTTAATTACACATGAGGGTTAATTTAAATAATAAAAACATTATCTCAGATTTCTTTATGGTTTAGTGATTAATATTATATTAGGACCGTGTCACTATAATTATAGTTCTCGCAAGTGCTGCTGCCATTTAATAATTAACAAAAAAAATTCATTTCATTCCCATTGACCACCTTTCTTTCCTTTTCTATTCGAGATTTACTATTCACCCCATACTTTAAATCCTTTGTTGGCATTAAAGGGAACAACTTTTTCCTTCCAGTTTCACATGATAAAATCTCATAAGGCAGCACCGAAATATTTATGACTATGCAAAGTTGAATAAATTCTATTTCTTTTTTTTTCTTCTATTCATGAAGTCATTTTCATTAATTTATTCATTTGCATAAAACTATATTATTTACATTATATTCCATGTTTTTGTCATGCTTGTTATTTGTATAACTAACTGTGACCATGAAAAAAAAATCGCTATAATGTTTACAACTATCTTCTTTCCTTTTCGGGTCTTGGTTTCTTTCTCATTTTTGGATTTCAATGTGAGTTGTTTTAACTTTTTGAGAATATTTGTATGATGATATTTGCATTAAAAATCAGAAATTTTTATTAATTTGAGATAAAAAGCTGATATTTTGATGAATAAAACAAAATTTTCAAAGTAACGAATATTTCAAATTTGAAAATGTGATGCGAAAAATTTAAATGGTTTTCAAAAAGATGCGAATTGTACAGAAAAAATCCACAAAAGTCGTGAAGTGTTAAAAAATTAAAATTTAATATTATTTTAGCACATTAAATTAGTAGAAAGATTGGTAAGTCTTTTATCTAACTAAATAAAGTTTCAACCAGAGCTCGAAGCGAAGTGAATTTCGCTCCGGTTCGCTGAAAACCGATTAATTTTTGCATGAAATCTTATACTTCACAAGTGAAAGTAGAAAAATTTTCATACAAATTTTGAACCGGTTCTAAGCGAACCGGAGCGAAATTCACTTCGCTTCGAGCTCTGGTTTCAACTATCGAATATTATGGAATTCAGACCTTAAAAACTTAGAAAAATCTTAAATTACGAATTTTATTCATTTCGTATTACTAAATTTCAACTTTTCTGTAGTATGTGTGTATTCATTTATTTCCCACAACTCTAAATCAAAAATACAACTATCCACTTTGCTTTATTCCCGAAAAATTAGTGTAAAATTAACTAAGGAAGTTCATGCATTAAAACATAAGCCATAAATCAGAATTAGCAAATAAACCCACAAGAAAAGCAATGAAAACATAAAGAATCTCTTAAATAATTCTTATGATTACTAATTTTATTCTATAAACTGCTAATTACTAAATTTCCTTTGATCGTTCAACATCAAAAGGGAATGTAAGTAGCATTTATGTAATAATTCATGAGGCGAGACTTTTGATTTTAAAAGAAAGAGCTTAATTATAGCCACTACACAATGTGAGACGAATATGCAGCAGCTAATTCCGGCTTTCTAATGAGATCAACTCGTACAAACAATGCCTTTCCTGCTAAAAATCAATTGCATACTTTATGTGGAATTTCATTCATTTACCTAAGCATTCTTTCCTTCTCTATTACTAGTATTTTTTATGTATCGTCCTGCTTTGGTCACGCTATATGAATTTTAATTTTTCTCCTTTTTCTTTTACTTCATTATTTTCTTAAACGCAATACATTCAAAATGTGTCACTAAAAATGAGTCTTATTCCAACCACCCTACAAAGTTTTAATCGTGTTTTTGTTCTTCATGGCAGTTGCGGTCATAAAACAAATTCATGTTTCTTTTTCCATGCTTTTCACTTATTCACATTTATGATGCAAAGTGTTTTAGAGGATTTATTGGGGATTTAAAGATTCTTGTTTTTTGAGACATGTTAACTAGATTTGAAGGATTTAGTAAATATTATGTTATTTTCTCTTTTAAAATTAAATTTTAGTTAAATTATTTACAGAATTTAGATTTCTAGCTTAATATTTCAAACAACATTTACTAAACTACCTCAGATATTCAACATATTATTTTAGCATAAAAAATTCCTCCGATCCTTCGCACTCACAATACTTAAATAATTCATCGTCTAGAACCTCTAAACTCGTATATAAATAAAGCAGACATGAGTTGAGAACAATGAAAGGAAATTTCTAATGCGAATAAAACATGTCGTGGTAAAATTTTCTCTATTATTGTTATTATTATTGCCATAGCTTTTTAGGTGCTTTTATTGTGATAAAATAACATGCTGCTCGGGTGTTTAATCGGAAAAAGTTACTTATAGAAAAATTATATAGTATTAGTTATGGAAAAATGCGAGATATTTCCTCCATTTTGTTAAAACAATAAATTTAAAATATTCAATGTTTTTCTTCCTGGCGGATACAACAATTTAATTTGTTTTAATTAATTTTGGCATGAAACGCTCTGCTTTTTTATTTTATATTCATTTACGGCTGCTGCTGACCACCTCATGCGAATAGTGTTAATGGAAAATAGTAATGCGAAAAATTGCGAAGGAATTTTATTTTGCATAAAGAACTAATTTTTTTTTCAGGATAATTTCCTATCCATTATAATATATTATGCACACGTACGCGTACATTGGTGGAAATTTTATAAAATCATTTCTAAATCATTGAACTACAACAATTGCGAACCTAATTATTTAATAATTCACAAGGAGTTGCACATGTCACAAGTACAGATTCATATTTGATACTATAACAATGAGAATTATATATTTAGTGACTAGCTTTAAATAATAGCATAAAAATCATAGCGGGTGTTTTAAAGACGAAAAAATATTTTTTAAAATAAAATTCAATACAAAAACAACAATGAATAGCAACAGCAATAGTCATGAAGAGCCTTCAATCCCTGCAAAACATTTTTTATTCATTTCGAGAGAGAAAAAAAAAGTGAACAACATTTTTAATGCAGCACTTGAAAATCATCATACTCTCGATGTCACTTGATGTGTGTATATATATGAATAACGGGGTGGTTGCTGGCTGTAGTTGACAATATCATACTAATGTTATTTTATATATGAAACATTTTTCGTATTGTATTTATTTTTAAATCGAAAGTCCTTATCATTGTTACAGTTTCTGCCACATTACTTTAAAGAGTAGCAAAACCACTCGACGGTATTTTAATTTTTTTTTTTTCAATGGAATTTTACTTTAAAAATGGAATTGTGCCATTTAAGTGGAATTGAAATGTTTGATTGACATAATGTGACATTTTAGGATGAAATTATGCATGAATTTATACGCATTTTGTGATAAGGGAATATCAATTATTGAAATTCCATACATTACTAAATGTCTTCATTAGCTTAATAAACTTAATATCCATCAAATGGCTATTGTTGTTGTTGACCAGTTGCTGAAACTTTCTCTCATTTCTTTACTATTATTGTTAATGAAGATGTATTTGATGGTCAATAGAGAGGCTGCTTTTTGGTATGGGGGAGAGGAAATTGACCAGTGACCTTTCCCTTTGTGTATTTATTGTGCTGTTTAGTGTTGGATGTAGAGATGGGCAAGTAAGATTAGGGATTTAAGAATATTTCGGACTAGAACCAGCTTAAATGTGGATTTTTTTAGAAATTTTACTATATTCAGCTTTAATGATACATTTTGGATTTCTTTCAAACTTTACTTTTTGAATACAGCACTTAACATCCTTAAAAATTCACATTGGTTCCTTACTGAATATAATACAACAATATTTGGTGTATATCTTTGAAAAATCTAGGTCAGAACAAAATTTATGTCCCAAATCATTCCACAACACAGATTAGTAATAAAACTCACAATAAAGCCCATCCTGATCAGAAAAAACGAAGCAAAAGAAATTAAGAAAAATTCTCTCTTCTTGATTTTCATTATATTCATTCATTAGACATTCTGATATGTGTGTTTAGTAAACAAAGAAGTCAGCAAAAGCATTTTGATGTGTTTGTCAAACAAATTAAAAGACGATTTCATTATGTGCATTTCAATCATTCCCATCATCATGTTCCTTTTACTTCTTTTATTGCTTTCAATCAAGTGATTTTCTTGCCTGTTTATGGATTTTTTTGTGTAGAAAATTTTCAAAGGAAATTTTTTTATAAGCCAATTTTCAACACAAAAAGATTCACAAAAAAATCAGCACCTAATTTACAGACAGAAAAAAGTAAATGGAATTGTGATGGAAAGGATTACCCCTTAGTCATTCTTATTGATGTTTCATTTGGGTGTTGTTGGTTTGAACGATTTGCAAAACTAACAATGATGATGATGTGAAAATATAAAAAAGTAAATTTGATGTAAAAAAAAGGCAACAGCATACATAATAATGTATTACAGTGTTTGCTTAATCAAGCATGAAAGTGACATGTACCGATTTAAAAGGAAAATAAAGCAAATGTTAAAAAAAAAATTTGCTATATTCTTTTGAATATGAATGAATGATTTTTATGCAGCCCTACTTATTGATAGATTTTCTCTCTTTTTTGTATATTTGATTTGTAAATAAAACCCAAAAAAATCAGAGAATATTATCGATGTTAAATTGACCATTCCTATGTCAAATATGTCCAAATGTACACATACATACACCCTCGGTCCCTTCTTTGCTTTATTAGCTCTATATACAATTCATAGTTCTTATCGTATCAATATTATTCTGTAGATTATTAGTTTCTATTCGGGATTTTTTTCATCTTTTTTTTATCCGTAATTGCATTAGTTTTTGATTGCTGTTGGACTTTTTCGATTCTATTATTTATTTGGTCTTTTTTATCAATCAAGAGAAGAATTATCGTTTGTTCTTTATTTAATATTAATCTTGGATTTTTGATGTTATTTTAGGAATTTATTTATTTTTTCTGGCAAAGCAAGGCATCAGGACTGAAATGGTCGATGGATTAGATTCTTTAAAATTTGATATTTTTGAATGATTCATAGCAGTTCAAATTTTGCAGTTTTTGATCAAAATTTGAAAATTATGACAAGTTCATTTGGTTTAAGAACCTAATGTTAAAATAATTACAATTAGGACCTGCCAATCTAAAATTTAATTCATTAGGAATTATATTTTTAACACACCTGAATAAGGCATGAACCATATTTACAGATTTAAGCATTAAGCGTTGAACAGAATTTCTCTTGAAAATAATAAATAACTGCCATAAAATCGATTAAAATGATTTATTTCCCATAAACTGCATGCATCTCCTAATTTTACTCCCACTTCTAATAATCTATACTAAATCCTGCTAAAAAACAGCCTAACATCCTCACATCCACATACATTTTTTAATAGCCAACAACGATCATTATTTTTGACCCCAAAGTCCATCGTCTAAACTTGCCATGAATATTTATGACATTGAACCCTATTGTTTTACAACCAAAAGATTTCCAACTCATAAAACACTTCCCGAATAAAAAAAATAGCACTCAAAAAATACAAAAATATTCCAAAAGGAAATAAAAACACTAAAATTTGTAGTAAATTCATATCTATAATCTCACCAGGTTGTCTGAAGTGTGAATGTGAATCTAATGAAGTCTTTCCGACGCTCACAGTCGTCAGGGAGTTTGCAGTATATCCTGCTAAAATAGCACAAAGAAAAAGAAAGAAAAATATTGAGAAAAAAAATTTTATCTTCCATTAAAAAAAGAATCTAACTACAAAAAGAGCAAAAAAAAATAAAAAAAGATTGAAAAATCACACTTCGTTAGCAGCACAAAGGGATTTAAAATGAAAATTTTTTGTGATATTTTTCCAGTAAACATAAACACACAGAGCACATAAAAAGGAATCTGTGCAGAAAAGTTTTTATTGCTAAATTATCGCTCAAAGGCATTTCTGAGATGTTCTCTTATGTTTGCGCCTCAATGTGTCAGCAAATTACACAAGCAATGCTATTATTATCAAAGATTCACCCTTTTTTTAACAACAACTTAGCTGTTAGAAGCGAGTGTCATAATGTGTTTTTTGAAATCGAAAAGAAATAGATGCTAATATGTTCACAAAAATAGGAGACATCATAACCATCATCATCATTGTTGTTGCTGTATCTCAAACGCTTAAGGATGTTGAAGCGCTTTATATGTGTGAACGAGCAGGAGATATGATGCAAATGAAATTTTGATTATAATGACAGCTACACAAATGTAAAGAATGCCTGCGGTTGCATTTACTTTACCATCGTTTGAGATAACTTTTGTGTGCTGTGCTCTAGCTTGTCAAAAAAAAAAAAATATTCCGAGAGAGATGAGGATGAGAAAGATAAAAGACTTTTTTATTCACTTTGTGAAGGCATTCAAGTGTGAAAAAAGTTTTTATTGTTAAATGATGACATTAAAAGGACTTGATGTGAAATAATATTGCTGCTAGTGATTTATTTTGTGATTTATCAACCCTGCTCTTAACAGATTTTTAATGAGGATTCTCTATTGTAGTTAGGAATTTGGTTTTAAATCTTATTATGATTATCATTGAATATAATTACCTTGTGCCTGTGATGTGTGAGTCGTCCATGACGTTTTGTATGATGATTCTGGATCAAAAGATAGAAGATTCAATTTTAAAATTAATACTTTTTGCTTATGAATTTTTTGATTTATTTTTAAGATGATAAAAAAATTTTAATTAAAGAATATGCAATGATTTTGTTGAAATCAGGTTGAAAAAAATTAGCAAAAATTGAAGAATCAAAAGAGTTGAATTCTAATTTCGATGTTTGTGCAAAGAAAATATTTGATGTTTAAAAATATTTTTGAAGACCAAGTCGAATGAAAAAAAATTGTAAATGCTTGAAAAAAATTATTTAAAAAATTTAGTTATAATGCTTATTGGTTGAATTTTATTAATTCATTAAAATTCGAAGGATAAAAAAATTAATCTATATTTTTACTTTACCACGATTACAAATGAATTCTTTATCCATTGAAAAAATTAAATTTCAAAAAATAAATTTCATTCAAGTTTGTCGAAATTACCGTAATTCATAAATTTAAAGAATTTTCACAATTTTAATTCAAATTCCAATAAATTTTCACATAAACTTTGAATTAAAAAAGTAATTTTTTTTACATTAAAATAAACTTTTGAAACTAGAAAAAAATTTAATAATTTCCATAATCCAGAAAAAAAGTAACGTTAAGATAAATATATTCGAATCAATTATTGCTAACTTTTCAGTCTAATTGTAGTATGATGAAGTAACAATCAATTAAATAAAACCAAAATAGCGCTGAATTAAAATAAAAAAATAATAATTTTCTTGCACATTTCTCAAAACTTGATCAATCTTTTTAATTCACAATAACAATCTTAACTTAATCTATTCTAAACTCATAGACGAAAAATTAATGTCTGCATGTTTTAATATTTTTTTGTTTCACAATTCACCTCTTTTCAACAAATAGTCCGTCCAGTTATCCATAGCCTGCATTGTTAACTGCATTTAGTCTTCTTTAAATTTACTTAAACTTTTGCAAATTAAAAAAATGCAATTGAAATTTTTTTGGAAGCACTTTGTTTATATTTTGGCGTAGAATTTTATTAGCTTTTAAGATCTTTATACACTTAGAGTTGGAATTGTTTTTTTTAAGTTCCGTAAAATCTTTTTAAAAATTCTTATAAGAATTCAAATTCTTCAACATTGTTTAAATGTTGAATTAGACACAGATTGATGATCGACTAGATTTTAATTTTAGAATATTAAATCATGCAGACATTAATTTACTTTAAATAAATCCTGATGTTAAAAATTAAAGGCATAGAATGTCATTCAAAATATCACACAAAATAACTTTAGATTCTAGTAAAGAACAAAGTCATTGCATATTCTTGAGATTAAAGTCACAAAAAAAACTAATTAATTATTATTAGAGTATAGATTGATTTAACACATAAAGAAATTGTTTACAGTTCAATATTTAAAAATTAAATTAAAATTTTAAATGAAAATCAAAAGTGATGAGACAAAAAAATTCACAGAACGGAAGTGAAAGTCACAAAATGAAATTCAACTCATAAAAATCATACCAAAAATCATGGAAATATTATTCAACGTGCCAGATGATCGTTGTAAATAATCAGTCGAAGAGTTTTTAATATCAATCATTGTTCCTATATATCTTGTATCTCTGTTATTATTATTATCTTTTAAATTCACAAATACCGGAATTCTTAATATCCAAAAAAAAAATATATTCTAATTACAGCGAATTTCTCTTAATATAATTCTAACATTCTTTTACTTTTCATTTTTTCCTCTTCATGCATCCAAACGAGCGTAGGAAATTAATTTTTATTTAATGTGACACAAAATGTTTTTAAAATTATTATTTTGCTGTTTTTTTTCTGAGAATTAATTACGGTCCACTTTACACGAGGACATTAAATTCATTCTTAATTATTATTTTTTCACAATTATTATTCTCACTATAATTTTTTTTAACAGCTTAAGATTTATTATATGACGGTGTGGAAGCAACACACAGAATTTATGAATGTTAATGCTTATTATTCTTTTGAATTAGCACCAGCCAAGAAAAAAATCACATTAAATTTCCATTTTCTATTCTATTTAATTTTTCATTGTGCGAATGTCACTTCTTTATTTTAGTCCACAATGATGGTACTGATGCTTAACGGAAGGAAACGGAATCAGGGTGGGCAAACGGACACCTTTTTTTAATGCAGCACTTATAAAATATACTTCCGTATTTATTTGTTGCTCTTTCCTATGTCACCGCAAAAAGAAAAATTATTTATTTTTATTTTATTTTGTTGCCGTTTTGGAAGTCACTAATCAATAATTTTTATCACAATAAAATATTGTTGAAGGAGAGCTAGTAGCAGAGGAGAAAAAAAAATCGTCTTCGTATTGCTAATTTTTCCTCTTCCGTCTATCAGACATTTAATGAATGAAAAAAATGCCAGAAATTGTATAAATTTCCTTTTCAAACACTTTCGGTGAGCGCAAAACCTTTCCTTTTCCCGTTTTGTAATCGAATATATCCTGGAAAAATTTATTAAACTATCCGCTACACGAGTTCAAGCGAGAGTCGAGAACCGGATAATACTTAAACTTTATACATATTGTCCTATTATACATACACTCATAGATTCTTTTTTTGAGTGAGAGAGATTTGCTTGAAATGTTGAGCTTATAGTGCCTATGATGCATGTATATACACATCATTCACTAATACATCTACAGTTCTCAACCCTTAGCAACGACCAATCATATTGTACGGTGGGTGTGTTTTGATGAGGAGCAAGCAAGCATTTCCAACATTAGCGATATGATATTATTATTTCATACATATATATTTTTTCCTTTCTACATCCATTCAGTTCATTGTTGTTACTTTAAACAATTGCTCATACTCATCGGGTCGTGTGCTATTGCAAGCAATTCACATGAGCAAACTCCGAAAAGACGGAACATAACTTTTTGCATGCACAGGAAAGGCAGGAAAGAGACGGAAGAAGAACCCAAAGAACCACTTCCTTTTCCCTTTCACGTGAAGGATATTTGTCATTATACCCTACTTTCTTCATACCTCCCTCCCTCCTCACACTTCTTGTCTTCCTCCTTACTCATCTTTTCAAGTTCTTCTATCATCCATAAAGCTCCTCATACACATGAAGTAGTGGTGTAAGGAACGGGGAGGAAGGACATATTTGTTGCTTTTTATGCTCCTCAATCGAGTTCAATTTTTTTTTGCTGACAAAAGCTTTTGCTTCTTCTAAATTTGTCTGTATTTGTGTCTATGTATTGTGTATTGAATTACCACCAGTAGTGAGATAGGAAATTTTTCATACAATATGATTTATGGCTTGTGTTTGGATTTTCTTTTGAAAATTTTCTTTTTTTCGCTCTCTCTCTCTCTCTCTTTGCGTTTTTTAAATGTTTAAGGATTAATGTTCATTTTGTTATTGTGTTGAAATAATTTTTTTTTCTGTTGTTTGTTTGTTTAGTTTGCGATTTTATTTTTCTTCTTATTTTGACTCTATCGGAAGTATCGGAAATAGGCTCGTTTACATACTTTTATGATAGGAAGGATTAAAATGTTGAAAAATTTACTTAATTTTTAGCTTGGAATTTAATCGTGTTTTGGTGTCAAATATTTAGTTGGAACTTGAAATATTTTATGATGGTTATTTGTTTTGAAATGTGACATTTTTGTATTGATTATAAAAGCTTACAACTTTCGACCACAGTAAGGTTTAATTAAACACTTAAAAGTTAAAAACTTCTAGTTTAAAAGTGAAAACGATCAATTTAAATTTGAATTTTATTAGCAATTAAAATTAGTTGCTTTTTTCCTTTATGAAGTTGATAGCCCCTTAAATGAAAATGTTTAGTTTGATTTAAACTCTTTAACAATAAACATCATATTTACTAGGTTCTAAATCCTAAAGGTTTGCTTATTAACTTTATAGATAATAACATAATTGTAGATGCAATGTTTAATAAAGTTATGACTGCGCACTAGCTATATTCTTCATCTTATTAGAAAAGAAAATAGTGCACATATAAAACGAAAAATTGAAGATTCAACTCATTTTTTTATTTTTATTTGTCTATTTCCATTTCCACACCCTTTGTAAGAATGTTCATGCTAATTTCTGTTTGTCTTCATTAAAAAATCGTCCTTTAACTGATACCAAAAATGCCAATATTTACTTTATCCCAACTTACTGAAATTCCCTCATCAGCCATATTCGTACCCAAATTAATAAAACACTCGACCAAAAAGTAAACAAATAATCATAAAAAATGCATAAAATAAAATCAAACATTACACAAAAGTCAAGTAAACATCAATTAGGGCAATGATAAAAATCTACAAGTCATAAAATGCAATTCTCACAGGACCAGTGTCACTTAATGACTAAATCCCAAATATGACTTTAACAATTATTGTTTACACATTTCGAGGGCTTAATTTCCCACGATTTACTATAGACGAGGAATTATCATGAGAGCAATCACACGTATCATTTACTGGTTGTATATATCTATGACAATATGCTATGCTTCATATTATTACGGGAATTGCATAAAAGAGAGCTTAACTTCAAGTGCTTAAGAGAATATTCCCTACATACATGAAGTAGTCAGTCACCCCACTTGAAATGAGATAATTCGATAATAGAAAAAAATGCGTAAATGACATTTCTAGATAATGAATAGATAAATGTTGTCGGGCTATAGAGTACATTTAAAACATATAAACAGTATTTGTTACTGTGCACAACAACCCTTCACGTGCCAAAAAATTTTTCTCTCCCTCTTCACAATTTAGTTCCTTCCAATTTTTTTTTTTTATTTCCTCAGTGGTGTATTACAATGCAACTCATAATTGTTCTCGATTTATTTCTTTTTTTTACTCTCTTTTGAGCCTTTTTAATTGATTTTTTCTCAAAAATTTTGTTTCGGAAGTAAGTGTGTGCATTGTGTATGGTAAAACTATCTATGATCAATTGCTCAGTTGACTTTTTATGAGGATGATATCGGATTACAACGGTGTTGCTATTTTTTTCATGGGAATGAATTTTGAGAAGAATTAAAAATCAAAAGCGATGGAAATTGGCATTTAAGGGACCTTAGACATAAAGGACATAAATCTAAACTGTTTATTGAATTTAATTGCATGGGAAGTAGTTTTTTCTGTGCACTATTATTGCTGATGTTTGTTTATGTTGGGAAGAGTTTTTAATCCGTGACTTTTGAGTGTGAAGAGGGTGATTGGAAGTTTGAAGTGGAAGGAATTTAAATTCTTTTGCTGATGCCTTTTTAAAATTTGCGGGTTCAAATGACTTAATCTATTATTTTTAAATTTCATTGATAAAAATTTCAAGATGTGCAAATTTTTTTTAAAGACCCAGTTATGCTACATCCCTGTTCAAATTTCATACTCTCTTCAATCTCCTTTAAATTTTTATAATCAAAAATTTTTTATGATTTTTTTTGGTGTAAATTTCACTCATTCAAGACCTTATCGTTCAAAGCGTATCTCAAGAACATAAAACATATTTTTATGTTCAATAGAAATGAGCAGTCATGAAATCACAGACACTTCAAAATGAACAAAACAACTTTTTAAGCGTGCCAATAATGACATGACACGTGCATGAACACAGCAGATTTTTTTTTTTTTAAGGAAGTAATATTTTATTTTTTCTATTATCGATCCTTGAAATGGCTTAAGTTAATTAAATTTTTTTCTTCTTCTCAAGTTGCTATAATTAAGGAAGAAAGATCCACAGAATGGATGTCGATAAACATGTCACAATTCTTCTGATTTATTACTAGTGCCATCTATTGAAAGTAAACGGAACTAACATTTTTTTATGACATCGTTCAATAACTTTTTTTTTGTTTTGATCGCGATAATTCTTAATGAAATTTAGTCCGATAATAAAGTTTACTGCCTAAAACAACATAAAAAAGTTTGTCGTAAAATTGAACATTTCATCACAATGGAAGTGAATTATTATCAAGATAAAAGAAAATTGAAAAAATAATGAAAAAAAAACTTCTTCAAAAAAAAAAAGCTCAAAAGAAAAATTGAATTTGAAAGGAGCGTTCATGAGTTGTATGCAAATTTTATGCATGCGCGTGTCTTGTTAATGGTTTTTTGTTTCCATTATATTTATTACATAATCCAAATGTATGAATTTTAATTCTGTTGTTAAACGAGAGAGTGAAATGGAGACAGTCAGAGCAGATAGAAACAGCAGTGATGATAATAAATCTATGGCATGCTAATTTTTTTTGGATAATGAAAATTTCCCCCTTTTTAACTTGTGCTGTATAATATGTGTAGTATGTAAAGATAAATAAATACGGTGGCAGTAAAATGCCACATTGAATAAAAGTTCAGATAATATTTTTTATAATAATAAAAAAAAAATCTGAGCAAATGTAGAGACTCTAAAAACTCGAAAATTCAGCTACTTTCCATGATCTTCTTTGACGTCAAATTTTAAATACAGTAGCAACAACCTTATTTTGATTATAGCCAAAAAGATAAAGCGATGGAAAATTTTCAAAAATAACTTTTTTTTTATTTTGCCTATAAATATATTTTGAAATTCATATTTTTTTCGATTCAGCTAGGTCGTAAAATTAATGCTGAATAAATTTTTTTTAAAAAAATGCATAATCTATTTTCACGGTCAGCTTAATATTCGGCACTATTGCAAATGACTGAAAAAGATAATATTTTTCAGGTTTTAAAGCTAGTTTTTTAGTAAACAACATTGCAATTTTATGAATTTTTCTGGTATTTTTGCATATGAATGTTCTTTGATGGAATGATGTGAGCACTATAATCACGTATAGGAGTTCATCTCCATCAATAAAATCAACAATAAATTTTATAAAATAAATTAACCGTAATAATTTTAGTATTTAACTAAATAGGAAATGATTCTCCAAAAAAATATCCGAAAAATCCATTTAACCTCCATTACTCGACAATCGATACTTTTTCCATTTATAACCACTAAATGAACGAGAAAAAGGGAGTAAATGGAGAGTGAGTGAGATATTTTTTGTGTACTAATAATAAATTTTCTGGTGTCACAGTAAATTTACTGTTTTTGAAAGACGAAAAAAAAATTATTCTGACTTAATCGTAATTCATATTTGCAAAAAATATATGGCATTATTAATTTATAGCCAGTACACGGATGATACCTACAAATAAAAGCTCTCTCACTCTCATGCTCCATGAAAATGATAAATGTTCCCTTCCGAACATGAATTTTCCAACTGTGATATCGCGCACAAAAAAAAATTATAAATTTTTTAAAAGTCACAGCATTTACTCACCTGGTAGGAATTTTGAAGATTTTGTGTTGTCACTTTGTGATGTATTTTGAGAAATTAATGTCTTATCACTCACAACTGAAACTGCAAAAAAGAGAAATAAAAAACGGAATTAAGGAACATTTTCTCATCCTTTTTCATCAATATTCATGATGATATTGCAAAAATTGTCTATTTTTGGCATGAAAAAAAAATTCTCATGCTATTAACAACACGCGTGCACACACACAATTCACGCCAATTAAGCAATTTGAAAAGGATACACCCTTCGAATTTACTAACTGTACTTACATCATCATGATGATCTGTTTATAGCGAATGGAAAGTAATTTCCTAATAATGCGATATCATCCCTAATGTAAATATTTATTTATTTTATTTATAGTTCTTTTTCTGACTCAATGAAGCAGCCTTTTACTGCTCATTTCATTCAGTTGACGTGATTCATGGTTTTTTCTCATTCAAACAATTTAAATAAAATGTACGAGAAATAATGGACAATTATGAAAAAAAAAAATCCTTATCGCATCAGCAAAAAAAATCAAAATTATTCATGGTACAAGAAATATCAACAAATAAATGTTCATTAGCTATGCCTGAAAACTCTTTTAAGTAAGTCTTCCTGCAATGTATCGAATCAGAAAGTGTGCAGCCTTGAAAATCAATTGTGAACTGTTGGTAATGTCGATATATCGGAAATAATTAAAATTTTTTCTCTTTTTTTTGGTTCAGTTATCAAAAAAAAATTCTGTTCTGTCGTTTCTCATAATTGCGATTCCGTTTTGACAATTTTTTTTTTTATTTCTTTGAGACAAAAAAAAGATTGAATTGAAATTTTTTAAAATTGTTGCATTTTGTGAGTGCTTGACGAATTGATGAATATTTTTTAGCATGGCTAGAAGATATGACTGAATGAAAAAAGGAAAGAGGAAAAGGAGATTTCCTGGAGAAGGAGCATGAAAATCGTCTCGACCTTAAAGTCTTTTGTCGTTTTTTAACGAATTTATTGTTAATTTATATGGTCAAATTAAAGAAAATTAAATTACATGAATCGATTCTATGAACTTAATTTGGGGATTACTCAGTAATTGCTTAAATTCTAAGGATGTTAAATGTAATAAATTGAATTGATTAGGAAGGTTTAAGGCTCAATTTCGGCATGGTAATTTTGGGTTTCATGAAAAATGTCGGTTCAAATCCTAGTATTTATAATTATATAATTTTATAAAAATTCTAAAATCATTAAAAATTTAATTGAAAACACTAAGTTTGGTTTTTGTCAGTTTTTATGAAATTTCTACGTTTGTCCCAACTAACCAAAATTCTCAACTAGGATCAATGAAACTCACACAAAATTAAATTCATCCTCCAAATTAATTTTAATCATGCTAATAAAAGACAATCACACTCATTGAATTAAATGCCCAATTCAATAAGTTCACAACGATCAATCATCAATCAAAACGTATCAAATGTGTTGCAATCACATTATTTTTGCGCATTAAAGGTATTAACACCTTTCCAATTCATTTTAATGATCAGATTCTCTCTCTCTTTCAACTTGATAATAATGCCTCACACATTAAAAAGTAATTTGCACTTTACTTACTTTGATGTCTATTTTTATTATTATTTGATGTAACTATATTTGATGAATCATTGCTCAATGATTGCCCAGTAATGTGCGATACAGCATTAAGTCTATGTGTTGTCAGTCCATCATTTTGTGAGTGATTGTGATTTGCTTGAGACACACTATTTGTGCCATTTGGTGATGTGTTGATGGTATTTGAGTTTAAAGAGTTTGTGCTATTATTATTGTTATTGTTGTTGTTGTTGTTATTATTACTGCTGTTTCCATTGTGAATGACATTATTACTTAATGGTGAAGACGAGATATTTTCACTGTGGTCATTAATTCGTTGCGAGGAGTACAAGTCACTGTGTATGGATAAAAAGTAATATTAATTGACATTAAACTTCAATGAACTGTGATGTGGATGCAAATTTATACCTAAATGCGCTACTCGTGCCTAAGAAACTTCGATCCTGTAGTGCTGCTTTCGCTTTCTCAACACTTTGCTTCAATTGCTCAAATGTTGATTGATGGAAGCGATATGAGGACCAATCTGTTGCACATTGACCAAACCCAAAATCTTCTGTCTTGATAATCGAACTTGATGGTGACACTGCTGTTCTTTTTAAGTCCAATGCCGATTGATATGAACACGAGCTTTCATACATATTAGATTTTATAATTTACACAATCTAAATTATATTAAGGAATAAGTTGGTCATTAAAATCATTCATAAGATATTTTATAAAAGGAAAAAAGGCACAGCGGCAATATATAAATTATTATAAAATACAATATGGAATATGACACGAATCACTCGCATGATCATTTGATATTTAAAAAAATTCAGATTCAAAGATTTTGCCATGAAGCCATCGATGCGGCTTACTTTAATTTATGACTCTACAGTTAGATAGTCTCGTGCATGTTAAGATGATATAGATTTTAAAGATATCAGATTTTATTAAATTATTCAACTGGGTTTGCTGCTTTTTGTGAATTGAATTTTTTTCTTGATTTATTTTGAATACTGTTAAGCAGATTGTGAGTGATGTAATGTAGTTTTGAAGAATTATTGGAGGCTTGTTTAATGATTTAGATAAATTATTTTGCAACAAAGTTGCTTGATCAATTTTTAACTGATCATTTAGAATTTTTCAACAATAAAGATTTTAAATAGAAAAAAAAACACATTTTAAAAATTAAATTAAGTTAAAAGAAAAATCTTTAAAAACTTAAATTCAGTTAAATTCATTTACTGAAAAACTCAAATTCGGTTAAATTTATTTTAAAAGATTATTTTGAATTCTAAGCTTGTTAGAAAAAATTTCGGTTAAGAATTAAAGTTGGAAATTAGGTTTAAATTCAATAAATACGATGGATTTATACTGACTAATTCAATTCATTATTTAAAATTTGAATAATAAACACTTAAATAAAATATTAAATTCTCATAAGATTTTTGGCCCAATTATATTTACTAATCAATTTAATTTTATAAAAGTTATTAATATTTACATCATTAGTAATTCGATTATTGTTAAAATTACTTAACTAGTATCAACGTGGTCACTCGTGACCGACGAAAGCGCATTTTCCGCGATCAGTAAATAAACAAAGAACTAAAACCCCAAAAGTACAAAGTAACCAAATATTTAACTATAACCATTCATTATTTACCGAAAATTTAAAATTGACAGCAAAAAAAAACGATAAAAAAATTATGCGACATAGAATCTAAAAAAAAATAAAAAAAGCAAAAAAATAACTTGCCGGGGGCCAGGATCGAACCTTTGACCTCCACATTAGTAGTCGTGCGCTCTACCAATTACGCCACTGACGCTCTTTTTATGAAATGTTCATGTGACAATTTGATTATTTATATTGATGATTTTTTTTTATATAAGTGTAAGTTTTTATAATTTTCACAAAATTTTCCGGAAAAACTATGAAAAATCCATAAAAATAGAAAACTAAACAACTAAAATATCAAAAAAATATAAAAAAGAGTAATTATCTATGAAAATTGTATGAAAATATTGAAAATTTTAACAAAAATCGTCGGAAAAACTCGGGAAAATTGTGAAAATGGAAAATTATGACATGATTTAATATTATATGTCATTAGAAATCAAAAAAGTATCAAAAAAGCAAAAAAAAAAAAATGTCATCAGTGGGATTTGAACCAAGGAAGGCTGAGTTTTTGAAAAGTCAACATTTTAGACTTTTAGTGCATTCGACCACACTAACACATACAAAGAAATGGCATTTTGGCACTTTTTACGCTGGTTCCAGCAGAGGAAGTGACCATTCGTGCTGATTTTTTCGCCAGCTCTAGCCAGACATACTACACACATTTTAAGCCAAAAACCGCATCAAAAAAGCTTAACCCTGAGGAGGAGATGCGGTGACAGACAGACAGACAGACAGACAGACAGACGGACGGACGGACAAAGTGCGGACAATAGCGTCCTTTTCCCAAGGGGAAAATGCGCTAAAAACCCTAAAATTAGTTTTGGTATTTATTGTGCAAGATAATTATCTTCTATTGACTCACAATTTGAATAAAACAATCTTCAATCCATTTTAAATAACTTACAATCATTACATCAAACACACTTCATGTCCTTAAATTAAACCTCCAATTTAATACTCACCAAAAAATAAAATATATAGAAAAATTTCCTTTATTCCAGAAACTACAATTTAAATCCCTTCTTAAAAACTATTTTGAATATTTTGAACTATTTTTGTTTTTTTATAAAATCCTTTTCAACTATATAGCATGTACACTAATAAATCAATCACTTCATGAATTTCATTAAAATCACATTACTATAGGTCATGTTATAATATTTTTTTTAGGTTATTATCACTTCAAAGATTGACCGAAATTTTGCTTTCAAATAATTTTTTTTAACTCTTTTTTTTCGCGGGTCTTATTTCCCTTTAAGGATGAGAAATGAAAGAGAAATGGCACAAAAAAATAATCAATTTTGCAACAATTTGTGTCTTAAGAAGACCGTGATTCCCGTTGCCATTTTTCACTTTCATATGTTAAAGTCAAGACAGAAAAAAAAAACTGGAAAAAAATTTGTATATTTTTTCTCGGAAATAAGGCAATAGCACTATATGTAAAAGACCTTGGCCGTTGTTTTGAAAAAACTGGATATCCGCTTCGAATGACTGCCAACAATGACACAACAAGATCATCCTCGGAAAGGAATGTGTGTATATACTCTGTATTTTTTTTTTTATGAAGACAGGAAAATTGAGTTGAACGAAGCACAGTAGGGAAAAAAGTTGAATTTTCCTTACACATGACACACGAATGAACCAAATCATTGAATAGAATATGGGATGGTCTTGTAATAATTGCCGCTAACTGAGTTGAGTTGAGTGAATATGTGTATGTGAATGGATATAGTGGATAATATTTTCAGGAGACATTACAAATATGCGATGTGATGATACCTTACTGACTATTGCCTGAAAATGAAAATTTTCCGTGGGCGTGGCTTGAATTTTCTGCGTTTGAGAAAATATTTTTTTCCATTTCCATCATGGAAGGGATGTTAAAGATGAAGAAATCTTCTTTATATTTCTGTTCTTATGTGCCAAAAAGCTTCTTTTCATTCTATTCATAAAAAAAGTTTATTATTATTTTATAAGTCACACTATTTTCAATTGTGTTTCAAGGATATTATTATTATTGCGAAAAGAAGAAAGAAATTGAAAAGGCGATGAAAGTAATAAAAACGAACAAACGACTTGCTCGCAATTTTTAACTTACTGTATTTCCATTAGTGTAGTTTTCTAATTGCATACAAGTTTTAGTCTTTTGAAGGATTTTGGATAAAATTGCAGTTGAAAATTTTGTTTTGAATTTGTGAAGTTTTGATTTGTCCTAAAATAGAGATTTGTGATAGTTGAAGAAGATTTACATTGTTCAAAAGTAGATTAAAGTGCTGATTTTATGATTTTTTTAAGAATGAAAATTATTTTATGTAGTATAAAAGGACACAATGATTATGAGTATGTCAGTGATTTTAATTTCTTCAAAACATAATTTTTTTAAAAATTTTGGATTTATTTTGAGTTTGAAATAAAAAGTTCAATTCAAATTTGTAGTTTTGAATTTTTACTAAAAATTAGATTTTCAAAATTTTAAAAAATTGTGAATAAAGTGATTTTGGTATGAAACTAAGCAAATTTTATTCAATAAGTTGTTAGGAAAATCAAAAAAATTAGCAAAATGATATTTATTGTGAAACTTAATTTCTTAACAATTAAAAAAAAAATAATAATCTATAATATTTAATTTGACTCTATGAGTGAAAATTTTATCAAAACTTTAGAAAAGTTTAAAATAAATCTTTAATTGTAGAATCTACATCAAAACCATATCAATATAGATTTCGTGATATTAGGTCCATATATTATAAAATTGAATATGCTGTCAAAATTATCAAATTTAAAAAGATTTGTGAACATTTTGAGTTAAAACTAATATGTGATGAAATTGTGTTCATAATGAAATTTTTAATCAATAGCAATGGATGTAATAGATGAATACTTCAAAAAGTTTAGCATTAAATTAATCAATATTTCTTTTAAAATTTGCTGTTTAAAACTAAATTAAATTACCTAACATATGGAAAAATTAATGTAAATATAAAAAATATTTCAAATAAAGATGATTCAAATATGGAATTTATTAATCACCCTGAAACAAGATCTGAAATATCTAAAAATCTAGAAAACAAAAATTTAACAAATTATCAAAAAAAAATCCCAAATTCAAGTGCTTAAAGTGATTAATTAACCCACACCATCACCACATTAAATATTTCACTGAAAATAAAAATTCAATCAAAATTTCCAGGTGTACAAAATGGCAATAAAAATGTAATTAATGATATGTAGTAATAACATTAACTATGCATACATTTAAAATTCATTCTCATATCGCACAGGCCAAAATACAGGAAGAAGTGGAAGGAGTGCTATAAATTTATCCTTTTAGCTAGTTAATAGGAAATATAAATTAACATGTGCATGTGCGATTATCAGCCTGTTTTTATCCATTAAATAAAATAAAATAAAAAATAACAAATTTTTTAAATGAAATGAAAAAAAATTCTTGTTAATTTATTTAATCCAATCAGCCCCTTCACAAAAAAAATAGAATTTTAAAGATTGTAATCTGCAATTAAGGCTGTTATTCTATTCCTTCATACAAACCTCTTCTGAAACATTAAAAATAATTACACATATCAAAACGACCAACAACCGTAAACATAAATCAAAGTGTATTGAGAGAGTTTATCGAATGAGCAACAATAGTTTTGTGGATGAGGAGGAAGAGTCGTAAGGTCGCGTGTAGATTTCATTGCACCGGAAATGTCACGTGACATCTTATATATGTATGGAGAGAAACCCTCTGAATAAAAATAAATATTTTTATTATGCAAAAGAAGAAGTTCTCATCTACTGTATAAATAAGCTATTAATTATATTTATTATGTTGAAATTTTTATTAAAGAATTAGACTTTTAATACAATATTTTTTTTTTGGGCAGTGATGTTCATACTTTTGTTTTATATACTTTTCATCTTCATTTTTATTGAAAAACAAAAAAATTTTTATTTTTTTGTCTTTTTTTACTATAAATTGATAATAATTGTATTTATACCATAATCATAATCATACGTAGCTTTAAAACTCAAAAAATGGTTTAATTTTTACATCTTTTGCTATATTTTTATTTTTTTATTCTTCGTCATTCTTTATTTATTTTATTTATTTCTTTTGTCTTATCTCGAGCAAGTTTTCCTACCTACGTCAATTGGAAAAATATAAAATATAGAAAAAAAATTTTTTGGAAGGGAACTTAATTGTGTTAATTGATAACTAATTAATGAAAATTTATGACTTATTTTTGATGTTTTTTTTTTTTGAGTCTTTGACTTGTCGTTGGAACAAATTAGTATGGACATTCTGACTATGAAAGCTAATTTCTTTTAAGCTTCTTTTTCTCAATTTTTTCTTCAATTTAGATTTCAGGGAATTTTTTTTTAAATGTTCCTTTTTTTGGTGTTTGGAGAATCAATAAAATTTATGAATTTTTGAGAGATTCTAATTTAAGAATTTAGAAAAGTCATAAAGCTAGTCATATGTAGATTAAGAAAAAAAGAATGATAGTGGTTTGAGGAACTTCGCAAATAGCTTAAAATTTTGAAGACAAACATCAAATGACATTGCGATGACTTTGTATCTGTTTTGTGCGTTTCGACTTATGATACTAAAGTTCACAACTTTTCAATGAGATATTCTACAATTCAGATAGAAATTATATCGATGATGCTTTATGAAATTTGTCTTTGAAAGCTAGTTAAGCTTGAAGACTTTTTTTTATCCTGACAAAGATTTTTAAACTGTTAAACTAAAACTTCAATTTTTTTTTTTGAGGTTGAAAAAATCAAAAATTAATTTTAAATCGATAGAAATTGAAAATTGATAAATTTTGTATCCAAATCCTCAAACTCACTGTCAAAATATAAAAGAACGAAACATTTTTATTTCCAATGAAACTTTAATGAATAATTTTGAATTTTTTTTCCCTATAGAAGCAATGAACATCAAAAATTGCATATAAAAATAAAGTAATCTTATTCTAGAACCCAATTTATAAGCAAATCTTTCATTTCCTAATCATAACTTAATAAAAATAATCATCTAACAGTTTTTTTTGATTGATTTAATCTTTCTATCATTCCCAAAATCGAAATTAAAAATTCTTTCTTGTATGATTTATTTTTTTCTGCAAAGCTTAATCATTCATTCAAATACTTATTCTGTCATTTATTTTTTTCATCATTCATTAACGTTTTTTTTTTTTCATTTTTTTTATTAATGTTTTTTTTTGTGTGTGTTGCAATAAGGGCGGGAATTAATGATGTTGTACCAACATTTGATATGGAGAGATTTTTTTTTTTTCAGCGAGAGAAGGAGCGAGTTTGTATGGTCGCATAAATGAAAGCAAATGTAAGTAGCTGTGGCAAATATGCTGAAGGAAGAATAAATGACATTTTTTTGTCTTTGCTTTTTCATAATTTGATAAATTTGTTCATCATCTCACTGATTCTTATGCTTTTGTCATGTTTTATTGATATATTTTTTGCTTTATATTTTTTTATGAATTTAAGCTGATTTTTTTGATATAAATATTTTTTATGTTATTTTTTTTTTTGTTGTTTCTGTGACTTTATATTCTCATCATCATCATCATGTTTTCGTAAAAGAGTTTGCTTGATTAAAGAAAGTGAAGAACAATATATGGAAATAGATTTTTTTTTTTATTATTTTATTTTTTTTTTTTCATGCTCGCCATAAACATATATGTTTATTATTGTCGATTTATAGCTTTTTTTCTCGTTAAGAATTAAAAGCTGTTACATTTATATACACGTCGAAGGAATTACATGCATTTATATCAACATTCAAAATATAAGATGTATTGATTGGAATCAGATTTGGTGGAGTTTATTTGTGAAGATTGAGTCTGAAAATTTGTTTTGGAAGTTTGTGATATAAAGTTTATAACTTTAAGTCTCAAATTGTGTCCTTTTTGAAAATATGGACAAAAAAAATAGAATGAAGTTTTTCAAAATTTGAATTCATAAAATTCTTTTGCAAAGTTTAATTACTAAGATATAATGGTCAAAATTGCAAGTAGGTTAAGCTTTAGACTAAAAAATCTGAAATTTTGATTCGTATGAAAATGCGAGTTTGAATCCTAACAAAATTTAAATTTTTTCAATGAATAAGTTTAATAAATTAAGGATTTAAACTTGAAATTTTAATAAATTTCTTTGAATTTTCTTACTTTATTACTTCCAAGTTTTAATTACTTGAGTTGCTCATCATGAATTATACTATATTTATATCCAACATAATGAATCCCATAATAAATTTTAATATAAAATTGAACATAATGAATTTTTTATCTTCAAATTCTTAAGTTCAAATCCTCAAAATGTCTTCATATGAATATTGACCAACTTAAAAATTTTCTGACTCATCTGACATCCAATTCTATTACCAAATCAGATTCCCATATGTGGAGACAAAGGAAAAGGAGATCAAATACTTTTCATCACCCTTTAATTTCTCATAAAACGAAATTCTTGTGTATCTGCGTGTGTATGGTTATGTCACTTGTTATCTCTATCGAAAGCATAAAGGAGTAAAAATAAAAAATCATAAAAATTATTTTCCAATTTTTTAATTTTTTTTTTGTTTTTATTTACTCAAATCCAATAGAAAATTTTTTTATCATCAAAATTATAAAAGATTTTTTTTGTCATAAAGCAATTTTTTAGGATAGAATTTATTATTTTTTCTTTTTTTTGATAAGCGCAATAAGCTGATAGATTTCTTCTCATTTAAATATTGATTATAATAAATAAGATTAAATTTAATTATCAAATTTTTTTTATAATAATTTCTTTTTTTTGTCAAAAATAAAGAAAATTTTTCTTTCCAATTTTTTCTTTTCATCTTTTTTTTTTTGTCATCATTTTTAAATGGGGGAGCTTAGAGGAGAAAGTAAAAAAATTACGAGTAAGAGGGAACTAGAAGTAGAAAAAACCAGAAAATGAGGCATAAAAGTTTCATGTGTGTGCTTCATAGGACATTTTTTCTTCTTTTTTTTTGGTTGCCAAAAGCATTTTAATGGATACTCATCGTGGCGTCATTTAGCAATAGAACTCTTAAAGTTGTTGTCTTTTAGAATATTTTTGGTAAAATTTTTTTGTTAAATATAATTTTTTTATATCTTTCAGCGATGAATACGAACACAGTACTTTCTTCATTTCTTACTTAATTTAAAGTTTTTTTTTTCTTCTTTACTTGAAATTATTATTAATGTAGGGTTTTTTTTTTGTATGTATATGATATCGACATTTTGCTTATATTTTCATTTATCTTTATCATTATTATTAATTAATTAATTAATTTATAATTAATCGCAATTGTTGTTATTTTTGTTGTTGTTAGGTAACAAGTCAGAAAGTTCTTAGTCCATGTCTAATATCGTTTTTCATTTTTTAATTTTTTGGTTGTGTCTTTTTCTTGCATATTAATAATTTTATAATTTTGATGACGATATAAAGCAGAATAAAATGAGATGAAAGGAAATTCTCTTCTTTTACAATTTCTTGTTTGTTGTTGTGTATATGTCTTCTGTGATTATATCCTTAATAAACTGTTATTTTTTTTTATAACCAGATTAATTTTAATTATAGTAGTTTCAATTTCAGTCACCTTCGGGAGCACTTGGGTCAGAGAAATGTCCTCTAACATCTAATTGTGTAGCTAATTGTAAAATTATATGAGCTAATGATGGATGTTCTAAGAGTTCAGGACCAGGCAGTGGAGGTTCACATCTTGGCCTCATATGCCGTCCACGAAAGCTTCTATGTAATCGTAATGCAACATCACAGAAAACAAATCGAAGTATTAATGTCCGTAGAAAGTCATCGCCGAAAAATTGCACATATGATGAATCTGGATGGGAATAGAAGAAGTTAATTGTTTGATTATTAATAAGTTTTTTAGTAGAATTTTAAATAATTTAAGCAATATTTTGAACTTTTAGAGCCTTGACCTGTTTCCATTATTTTTTCAAAATTTTTAAATTTTCTGAACATTTCTCGAGAGTGCGTTCAAAAAAATTTAGTTTGAAAGTTCAAATTTTTTGAATTTAATTATTTTGGACGATTTAAGAAATTAAATCAATCCTAAGTGGCTACAACATTCCTTAATCTTAACTTATAAATCACTCTTAATTTATTAAACCTTTAAAATTTGTAAAAGGAAGTCTAAATTTTGGAAAAGTTCTCAAAGATGCTCTAAAAATTTTTCTGAAAAAAAGTCCTCACCTATAAATCCAATTCCTTGCTCAATCTCGTCCATTCGACAGCGTGTCACAAGACGTGACGCCTCAGTTACGAAGCGATCAATGTAACTTTGACACCGTTCCCAATGGTGAATTGCAACATCTCCAACATTACAAATATAACAAAGTGCAGTAAGTGGCGAATGCAAAAAAAGTGTAAATATTGAACCATGATGATGAAGATCTGCTGCAAAAAATTAAAAACATATAAATTCATTAATTATGCTAGTTGATTGAAGAGGTAATTCTCGAGAACAAACCTTGAAAATTTTGTGGTACATCTTGCGGAGACATAAGAATCACTAATGGTTGTCCGAAGTATTTTGGAATATGAGCAAACACAAATGAATTATCTGAATCTATAATAATGAACAAAGGGCGACGTGTATAAGGATATAAATCGCCAGGATATAAACAATGAGGTTCTTTATAATGTGCGACAGTTTTTCCACGTGCAGGCACTGCACTATCTGTGCCATCTCTTTTCACACTTGTAGCTAAACCTAAGCCTCCTAACTCATATCCATCTGAAAGTTTTGAAACATTCTTTTGAGATTTTAATTCCGTTAATGAGGAAGGTGTCAACTCACAGTCCTGCGGATGTTTCGTAGTCGAGAAACAACCATCAGCAGATATATAAAGCAATAATGCTCCTCCAGGAGGCAATTCTTTAAACCCACTTGATAAGAATACCATTAACTGACTTAGTGATGGCTTATAAAGTAAATACTTGTGTGGATTATCTCGAATTGATCGGCGATTATCACCATTTTCTATATAACCCTTTGAACCAGGCACATAGGTTGTTGCGGGCATTCGATTTGTTGCAGGACTGGCATCTAAAAAAGAAACTTTATGAATTATTACTGAGCTGTGTTTTTCATACACTTTTTGATATGGGTATTCAAATTTTGGCGGGAAAGTTAAATTTAGTTATTTTAAGCAAGTTTGAAAGTAAAATTTGTAATAATGACAAATATTCATCTTATTAGCTTCAAAAATGAAGCTTATACTCACCATGTGGACCTCCATGTGTCATTGGATGATGAGGCATCATTCCATGATGAAAAGATTCTTGCGGCTCTCGTTCTAATGTTTGCAGCATTCTAAATAAAAAATATAATTTTTACTTCCAACAAATCTTGGAACAATCTCAATAAAATCTTACCTAAACATATCCATAGTTAATTCACTAAATTTTGCTTGTTCGACAGCCGAGCCAACGATGAGAATCTCTTGCAAAGACAACGTCATCTGCGGTGAACGCTCACATGGTGGTGTCGTCAATGGAGATAATCTGGAACCAGAACCACTAAATTTGATTAAACAGTGTAGACATGCTGATTTGATAAAAGAATTTAATGGCCCGTGCTTTCGTAATTATGATTAATTGATAATAAAAAAAAAATTGTTTGGTGAATGCATAAAATTAAATGATGTAAAGTTCCAATGAGATTTTTTTAATGAATGAAATGAATGATTTTTCTTCAGTCCAAAAACTTTCTTCTTTTTTTTTTATTAATAAAATTTTAAAAATTTATGAAACAAAGCAATAATTCAATTTTTTCTTAAGCATAAAATCATCATTGAGCATAAATAAAGCAGCTTAGTCATAGTCAAGAAGGATAAAATGCAATTAACATTAACATAATGTTAGCATAAAACTCAAAAACTCAATTACAAATTCGAATTTATGTTTACTCGAGAATCATAAAAAAATATACTTTTTAATGTTTGTTTGGCAATATGTCAATCAATTAATTTAGAATTTGAGATAAATACAGACCGGGTAGCACAATAATGGGATGACATTGACTAGCATAATACATAATTCTTGTGAGGAGGGTACATTGAATGGTTTTTTAATGGGGGTACATTTGAGGGTACACTTGGGGTACATCAAAGGTGTTATCTTCATAATATTCGATATGAAAATCAGAACTTTATGTTGAGGTGCAACATCCTTTACATTTGTATCTTTGCTGATCAAATTAAATTATTTTTTTGCAAATTTATGACTGAAAATTCTATTCTTAGATGAAATATATCCCTTTTTGTCAAATTTTGTTCCACTCTAGTCATGGATTCAAAATTACTTTTTAAAAATCACTAAAATCTATTTTCTGACCTTTCTCTTCTTATTTTTTAAAATTCACTAAACTAAGAACCTTAAAAGTAGAGGGAACCTTAGAAGAAGATACCCTAAAATCCTCAAAAAATTTCAATGCTATCCTTCAAAAAGTTTCTTGATAATTCTTAGAAACAATGCTAATAACTCATCCTGACTTCACATTGGTATCATTCTGCTTCCTTTTCTGGAACTTAAAACTAGTACTTTTCCAGAATACATAATCTGAACCGACCCGTATGCTTCTATGCTCCTTCCACAAGAACGAAAAAAAAAACTTTTTTTTTTCTTTTCACACAGTCACAAAATATGTCATCATACTAAATTTTTATCACCATATGGCACTGTATCACCATTATTGTGTCACACGGAAAGCCGATTGAATTCAAATAATAAGATACATTAGCATCATTCGTACTCAAGTAGATATAATATTTTTATATAAAAAAAAAGTTAATGGATGCACACATGAGAAAGAAATGAGAGTATTTTTTAGATATAGAGATTTTTTTTTTTGTTATAGGCCCTATTAAAATTTTATATTCTGCGTTGAGGGACAATTGAGTCAAATTTAATAATTTATCAATTTGAATTTTCGGAAAATCCTTAAAATCTCATATCGAATTTATATTTATGTGTGGTATTGTATTCATTATTATCAGTCGATAGATAGATTAAATGAAGACAAGAGAGACAAATCGATAAACAATTGGAAAATTCACATTTTTTGAGGATCTTTTTTTTGGTTTACGGATATATTGAATAAAGGAGGAAAAGGGAAAGAAATAATAATTGAAAACACGGGCCTACAAATCATAATATTTTGTAGATTAGTTTTGTAGATTGTTGTTTCAAAAAAACGAAAGAATATATAATGAAAAAAATATCTTTGATAGATCTCTACTCTAAAAAGATGGAAATTCATAAAACATAATACACATATCAATTCTTTTTCATATTCAAATGTACAATATTTTTTGCAGCATTTAGCAAAAACGTAAAAAAAAATCCACAAAAACAATAAAGAATTTTTTTTGAATTCACTTTTCATAACTCATAACTAAAGGAGTACGATACAACAAAAATCATCAGAAGAAAAAAAAATTGTGAAAAACTCAAAATGAATGAGTAGAAAGAAGAAAAAAAAAATACAACACAAAAAAATATATATAACATAAAAAATGATGACAAAGAGGAATTGTAAAAAATAACAACAAACAACAACACTCACAAAAGAGACAATATGAGAGCATTGTATGGCAAACTTAGAATGCATATATATGCAGCCACACATCCATTACATACCTGTGTGAGAGTACAATAGGATTTGCATTTTCAGCATGAAGCACCGACACAGCTGCATCAGCTTTAATGAATCCTTTTATTTCATCTAACACTAGTGCCCACTCTAAAGCATCTTCAGGTTCATAGCTAAAAGGTAAAAATTATGAAGTTGTTGATATTAAAATTAAATAATAATAAGCATAAAATCCTGTAAAACTCACGTTTGAGTATACTCCTGTATTTGTCGTTCCAATTCAATGACAAGCTCTCTCACAAGTTTCATTTTCTTTAATAATAAACATACAACGATAAATCTAGCATAATATCTCAGCTTTTTGACCATCAGATCTGGTCGATCTTCTTTACAAGCACGTGAATAATAAGCACGTCCGCGTATTGCAGCATAAAATGAATATGCTTCATTCAAATAATTTGTTTCGCTTGTACGTAAACTGAAATTGGAAATGGAATTAGTATTTTTGGTGGACATTCGGAGGGTATTAAAGGATGGAGAATTGACGTGTTTGCAGGCTGTTTCTGTTTAGAGTTTTATTGGATTTTATGCCAAAATTATCTGAGTTTTTGTGTAGGATGACTCGAGTAAAGAATAATGCTTGGAACTGGATTGAAAAATTTAAATGAATTTTAGGGAATTGAACTAGCTTTTCTATTTTTGACAATATGGTCTGATCTCTTTTTTTGTTCTGATATGAAAATTTTGATGATGTTGATTAGTTCTACATGTGCTCAGTAGTTTGTTAATTTGAAAACTTTATGCCGGCACAAACTAGTTTTATATTCGAATGTCTAGCATTTTGAACAACTTTCATGCATGTCCAATTTTATGTTCAAAATCTTGAATCGCCAAATCAAATGTTCGCAACTCATAACTCTCTTGAAACAACTCCACAACAGCCTTTATAAATCAAACCTCCATCACTCTACTTCAAAAACATCCAACATCTACTTACTAATAGTGATAATACAATTGTCCAATTTTACTAGCAATTTCTCCTATCTGCCATCGTTTTAAACCATATTTTGAATCAAGTACTAGCCGATGTTGCTGTTGAAATTTCCACAGCTTTGTGTACACATCAAAAGTTCGACCAAAATAAGCTTGCCACTGCCTGTGACCTACAAAAGAACAAGAAGTGATTGTAGAGGAAAAAAATTATCGTTTTTGCCACAAAATTCTGCATAAATGCACAGACTTAAAAAAAGTAAAAATGAAGAAAAGAAGTAAAAAGATGGATCGTCTTACCATATTGTGGCAGGTCTCGTAAACCGTTAAAAAGCTGTTTTGATTTCTCTAGCAGATGGCAAAATTCTAAAACAATTCTTCTATCCTGTTCCTCGGTAGAAGCCATAACCATTTTCTAATACAATACAAGTGTCTTCAGCAGAATTATATCATTAACTAATTCATAGTCCTAAGCATACACAGCACAGCCAGAAGAAAATTTGTAAAAAAATAAAGTAAAGAAGAAGGAAATTTGATGAATTACATATTGATATTGTTCGATTAATGATCATCAAAGTTAGACATGAATTTATTGAGTTGAATGAGGCACGACACAGAGAAAGAGAGGCAGAGGATGTTAAAAAAAACTTGAAATATTGATTTAAAAAGTATGTTTTTTTTTTCGCAACGGCAGCATAATTAATGAGTAAACTGTGACTTGTAAATGACTAAATTGCTTCCTTTTAATTCCTGAATGAATCACACGGTCGCAAGGAGAGTAAGAAAGGAAGAAAAAAAAGAACAAAAAAAAATTTCGAAGAGGGAGAAAGACAGAAGTTTACTACAGAGAGCCGTGAAATCACATGTGCTGCACCACTACATGCACACAAAAAAAATTTCCTTCAATAATCGTGTATGTGTGTAAAGGCACAACTACTGGAATTATTTGGTAGACGTAAAAATATTGATTTTTTTCCCTTATAAATGGAAAATAGAGAAATATGATGCCTTAATGTTCATTGAATTATTTCACTATTTTTAGATTACTCCATCTCATCAGGCACTTGATCATCTCAATGAGATGATTCAGTCATATGAAAAATTATTTGATTGATGTCGATGGATGGAAAATTATTTGATAATAAATATTTTCCGTGTGCTTGACTAATGGAAGGTAAATTGATGGCATTTGCTGAGATTTTATGGCAAATATCTTTTAAATGCTACACTCACTAACTCCAAATCTATCTCAAAATTCACTTAACCAGCCTTTTAATGAAAAAACGATGGCGTCAAGTGGAATAAAAATGATTTTTCTCTTCTTCCCTCATTCAACCAACATGTCCGTTTTTCAATATTTATTTCAATTACTTTTTATCAAATTTGTTAGCTCCTATTTAAGCGATAGTTTAACACTTAACTTTCACTTTGATTTAATAATCTAAATTGAGAGTATTGAGAAAATTACTAAATATCGTTTTTATTCTTAAAAAATAAAAAAAAATATTTTTAAAAAAAATTTCCTAGCGCTTTTATTAGCTCCTACTTACTCACTGAATGGAATATTTACAATTTTTCCTACACTTATTTTTTTTCTCTTTATCATCAACGTGTATTTGTGTTTGTATTATCGAGAATGGAAAGAAGAATGTGTATGCACACGTTATATTTATTCACCCCTCGCATTTTCACTGCTATTTCCAATAATGTTTTTGTATTGCACAATGAAAACGTGCTTCTATTCAAGGGTAAGAATTATTCTACCACGCTTTCTATTATCTGGAAATTAAATTGTGGAAGATTGGAATGGCAAAAGGCATAGATAAAGTATAAAACGAGACTGTTTATTTCCCATAGCATCACATTTTCGTATAAATTCAATGCTGATGATGCGTTTTTATTTTTTTCGAATTTTCACTGTTCGAACTTTTTGAGGTTATTACATTAATAAATTGATTTTAGCAATTTTGTCAAATTGAACGGTTCTAAAACATTTTGATTTATTATGAATCATAAATTCTCATGGCAAGAACATTTTTCAATTAACTAAATTATATGATTGATGCTAAATAAGTCAAAATATTGAATTTAAATATTTGTTTACAAATTTTTAAGTTAATAATCATCTTAAAAACTCAAGGGGACTACAACTACGAAAATTTCAAATTTTTTTTAAATCATAACTGAAATTTTCATTTCCACCGGCATTGGATATAAACATGCAAATAAATCTATTTTTAAACATTTTCATTCAATTTTTCTCTTTCCTTGCTGACTGAAGAAGAGGAACACAGATTCAAGTGACGACTGCGTCAATGTGTAATCATTAATTCCCAGTTCCGATTTCATTTTTGATAATTCACCAAACACTTCTGACCATTTCAACTCTGGAACGTCAATGTGGAATGTCAATAAGCCCATGAATCTTTCCTTCAGTTGTGCTTGTGGGAATGATGAAACAACTCGTTGTTGAATAGCTGAGAATAAATTCTCATCATCTCGATTTGACATCATGATTTTAAGAATGAATCCTTTTGAAAATTTATTTTTAATGTGCTGAATGGAACCAATGCATTGGAATTCTCCATCAACCATAATTGCAAGTCTTGTGCAAAGACTTTCACATTCTTGCATGCTATGGGATGATATGACTATTGCTTTTCCTGCATTTCTTGCCTTTTTGATGACATTCCATAGTTGTCTCTTTGCACGTGCGTCTATTCCACTTGAACACTGTGAAATTGACAAAAAATTATGGTTTCAAATAAGAATGGAATTTAGGGTTAGGTTTTGATAAAGATAGAAAGACTTACCTCATCAAGGAATACCAACGATAAATTACCCAACAGCGATAGACAAGTTGACAATTTTCTCATATTTCCACCACTGTAAGCACCAACAGTTATGTCCAAATATTTTGTAAAATCTAATTCACTAGCAAATGCTTCAGTCAGATCGTCAATTTCATCACGAGGTACTCCTCTAAAGAGACTGAAAATCTTGATTGTTTCCCTTCCAGTCAACTCACTCAAAAGTGCATCATATTGAGGACAATAACCGATCTTTTCATAAACTTTGGGAATTTCATTTATCAAGCTATAGCCTCGAATCCAAGCATTTCCAGATGATATCATTTCATCACCTGTTAACATCTTAAAGACACTAGTTTTGCCTGTTGAAAGATTAAAATTTATAATTTAATTAAAGTGACAATGAACATCCTTAAATCATGTTAATTACCAGCTCCATTAACTCCTAAAAGACCAAAACATTCAGCAGGCTCTACACCAACATGCAGTTGGTTAACAGCAAGATGTTTTCCATAAAGTTTCGTCAATCCTCTAAGCACAAGATTGCTGTCAATTATTTCAGTCGCTGACTTATTACGGACTCTATCAATTTCAGCTATAACATCGTCATCAGATGATGAAATTGGTGGCAATTGTGGATTTCTATTTGATAATTTGTATCGAATCCATGTGAATATGAAATAATCTTTAAGTAGAACAATACTCATGAATATCATGCTTCCAGCACCCATCATGACAAGATTAATTCCCATTCCACGATTCCACATGCTCCAAATATCTCCTTCATCATTGTACATTATAGATTGGAGCTTAGCAAAAATATTTATCATTGAAAACGGCCCAAAGAACAATCCAAACCAATAAATTACTGATGCAATTCCATCTGTAACATCCTTACTAACATATCTGAATGTTGATTGGTTCAAAATTGCATAACCCAAGTAGAGAATAGCAACTGTCAAAAAAATAATGAGATCATTAAAATTTCACACTGTTAAGTGACACGAAAAGGAAAAATAAGAAGTAGAGGAACAACTTACATGCCACGGGAAACAATGAGACAATAGTTTCTCCTGTTGAGTGTTTCTTAAACCAAAACGACATTACATAAATGAATGGAACAACATTGATTGTGTATAATGTAAATGATACAAGATAAACATTTATATCTTCTGTTGTGTTGAATCCAGGTCGATCTGTTGCTACAACAATTCCCAAAATGATGAATAGGATTATAAGAGTCAAGATCACGTCAATAACAAATGCAACAAATGTGAATAAAAATCTGTTGACACCGCTGATAAATTGGAGTAGTTTTGACTTTAAAACTCTTTCCTTAATTTTCAAAGTGATGTGAATTGTTGGCCAATACATCAGCATTAAGAAGAACAAAACATAAACCATAATATCATCAAATTGATTTCTTGCATCAGGATCAGGACGGTAGTCCCATCCAAATGGATTGTGATCAGGTCTTATATCATATGCATCTCCAACTGAATCAATCAATGCTGCACGATGATAATGACTTAATGCAACAGGCATTAAATCTCCTCTAAATGAATGGAAATTGTACCAAATGGAATCTGTTGTTTCTCCAAAAGTAGCTCCAATCTGGTATCTTTGATTTCTGTGCAAGAAATTTCCAAATATGAAATCTCGAATATCTCTATCAGTGACTTCGATTAAAGAGCCATTGAAGAATCTTGTGTAAACTTGAACAATACCTGCATCTGGATTATTAGTTTGAACTAAACCTGAAAAATCTCCAAAGATATCGAAAACTCCTGATGGTCCCATAGGTGCTGCAAGGAATACAAACATAAACCAGGCTGTTAAAATTGTGAGAACAATCAAAGGCACGTAGTATCGACGTGTAAAATGGATTTTCTTCAAGAACATTCCATACATTTGATTAATCATTAAATTGGCAGTAGAAACTTTCGTGAATGACATCATGTTGTTGAATTTGATTGAAGTTTCATGATGAGAATTTGTATGATCATGATCACCAACTTTAAGGAATACTTCTTCAAGAGTTGCCAGAGAGCATCCAAGACTTTGAATTCCAAGTTTACTTGAATTCTCTTCCAAATGCCTGAAAATGCTTTCAAACTTGTCAATGTACTCATCATTAAGTACAAAGACTACTTCCAATTGTTCTTCAGATTCAATTGTTACATCTGGTGCATATCTGCTTATAGCTTCCAAAATTAATGATGAATCACAATTTGTAGCCTTTACAACAATCAATCGATATCCAGATCCGAATTTCTTTTTTAAGAAAAATGAAGTTCCAACAGTTTTTAAAATTCCATCACTCATAATAGCAATTCTATCACCAAGTACTTCTGCTTCATCCATGTAATGAGTTGTGAGAAGAATTGTTCGGTTTTTCTTTTCAGCTATAAGCAAATCCCAAAGGTTTCTTCGAGCATGAACATCTAGTCCACTGGTTGGTTCATCAAGCACAACGAACATAGAATTTCCACACAAAGCATTAGCTATTGATAATTTCCTCATCTGACCACCTGATAAAGTCTTACTCAATTCATTCCTTTTATCTACGAAGTCCATTTGTTCGAGAAATCGTTGAATTTCAAATTTAATTTCTTGGTCATTTTGCATTCCTTTTAATTTACAGAAGAATTTTATATGCTCACTGACAGTCAAGTCTCCAAAAAGAATATTATGTTGTGGACATATTCCAAGTGATTTCCTAGCTTGAACTATGTCAGTACGAATATCAAAACCATTTATGTATGCAGTCCCATTTGTGGGTGGAAGCATTCCTGTCAAAACATTCATTGTTGTTGTCTTTCCTGTAAACAGAATCATTAGTATTTAGCATTGAAAAAACAAATATTTATTTACCTCCTCCATTGTGACCTAATAGCACTGTTATCTGATCTTCGTAGATGTTCAAACTCAAATTATCGACAGCTGTGAATTTACCAAACTTCCTTGTCATGTTTACAATCCTCACTTTTGCGTTCAAATGTTTTGGTTCTTCCTCAAAATCACCATGTGCGATAAAATTGGAATTACCATTGTTTATGTCATGTGTAGTACTCTTATCATTTGTTTTACTTATCATTTTGATAAGACTTGTAACTGGAAAATGCCATGGCTGTGGAATTCCAACGTCACCAGGGAACACCTTTTCAATATAAATTGTCAACAAAACGTGAATTATTGCTGATAAAATCATTGCTATCATAACTTCGCCAAGTGAGAAGCCAAATCCTTCATAATGGGAAAATAAGTTTGAAAAGTCGATTCCTCGTTCATTCATCTCCATACTAAATGCCATGTATATTCCTTGTCCAAATGCTGTGTTTATTGGAAGTAGGAAGAACCATTTGACAGCATAATGCATGTCTTCGAAGTTAGCACTGTATACATAGTAAGGAACAAATGTTGTAAAGAACAACATTACTCCAACATTAGCTGCTGAAGATGCTTTACTGAAGAATGAGCTGACCAAGAAGCAGAATGTGATAACACCGATGCAGTAAAAGAACAAGAACAGCCAAATTACGAAGAAATTACTGTAGCTGAAAATGGCAGCATCTCCAAATATTGTAACACAAAGAAATACTGTTACTATGGTATATGTGATTGTAGACATTATGAGGCACTTGATGAACCACGACAGCCAATGAAGAGCACTCGACAATCCCATTATTTTCATCAATTCCTTCATTTTACTTTGACGTTCAGATGCAATTGCTTTAACAACAGTTGCGACCATTGAGAACATGCTGATAACTAGCATAATTGGAAGTACTGTCAACAAAACGCCCGTGAATAATTGAGCTACTTGATCATCATATGGAAATGATCTCATTGTGGTTTCCTTCAAGTTGATGTTTGAATTTGATGAAATCTCTAAGAAGCTTCTCTCAACTGCATTTTGAACTATAATTCTGCATGTTAAGTCATGAATTCTCATCATAATACTGTGGATAACACTTTTTGGCAGCTCAGTAGGAGTCTGGAATTGAAAATGAAGAAATTTTTGTTAAAAATGAAATATAAAAAGCATTTTTAAGATTTCAAATGTTTATTAAAGCTTATTTTGAGCTTATTAAAGGAATTGTGAAGTAATAAATTGCTTAATTAGATCTGAATAAATAAAATTTGAACAAATTAATTATTTGTTTACAAATTATATAAAATTTTCTATAAGGGGTTTGCAACTACGAAAATATAAAAAAAAAATGCATTAAAGAAGAAAATATAATTTTATCCGAATCTGAATTAATGATTTACAACAATCATTCATATCAATGCACTTATATAACTTCAATCAAAAGCCATAAAATAATTCAAAAGATATTAAAACAAATTAGCGAACTAATACAGCAATTTAATTGATAGCTATAATGGCACTTGACGTTAATGTGATAGCCAAAATTATCAGACGGGAAACGTGATAGCATTGCTATGAATCATTAAAGGTTTTTATCTATCAAACTAAGGTTCTATGATAGCCAATAACCGTATGTTTACATTTTATCAAAAATTTTGTTTCTGATAATTTTTCTTATCAACTAAATAATAGGCAAGTATGTGATAAAAGTAAAAAGCTTACCAGAATGATTCCCTGGAACTCGATGGATGTACTTTGAATTTCATATTCGCTATTCCAAAACTCTCTCTGAAAGTCAGAATTATTGGTAAATCCTCTAATCTCTACTTCGAGATTAGCAAAGGCACTTTCAATCAGTCTGTCGAATGCTTCATTTGATGGATAGTAGAAAACTCTTTCAAGCGTGCGGTTACAGATTGAAAAGTTTGCCAAATCAAATTGTCCTTCAAATCGATTGTCATAAGAAATGTAACTGCTTTGAAGCATACTTTTTGCCCATGCTGTAATCACAACAATTAGAATTGGAAAAACGATTTGGAAGATGCCAGAAATTGGACGCCTCTTCTGTAAAATCCAATTCTTCCAAAGAAGAATTCGCAATTTCGCGAACGACATTTCACTTGCTCGACGATTTAAAGAGAACTGAAGTTACGTATTAAAAGTTCTTGTATAAAAACACAGAGATAAGTGCTTTCTTATCATTTGGTGATTTGATAACAAATCGATAACTAGTCATGGATTCGTGACTCATTTATTGATGTTTTGATAAATTTTATTTTTTTATGAATGAAAAGCTCTGCTGGTGCAGTTGAGTCTGACGTAAATAAGTTTTGTAGAATTTTTGATCATAATCTTATAAGTCAAATGACGTAGAAAGTGAAATCATGATTTAAAAATTTTAATTTCTTGAAGAATCATTCAATTTTGATTTCAAAAATTCAAAAATTTAATTTTTGAAAAATTTAATTGATTTTCTTACATTTTAAACTTTTTTGAAATTAGCAGAGATTAGTTTCGAATTTTTCGAAATCAAGAAATGAGGCTCTGCAAATAGAAATGAGAATTAAACATTTTTCATTCATTGGGCGATATCTTTTAACTGTTACATTATTAATATGACATATTATACATTTTTGGAAAGCTCTTTGAAGTAGCTATCAGAAAAAAATAGTCTGAATACTTAGTTTAATCCAGGGTTGGAACACTAGTGCTTAGAATCTTGTCAAAACAGTACTTTTTCAGAGCTACTTTTCACAAGGTTTTTTTCAGCTAAAAAATACAACTCTATAGTTTATAATTACACACAACAAAATGCTAAAACGCAATGCAGAGCTTTTTTAAAATCAACCGTGGAATAAAAAATTATGGATTTTACAACTCTGGCAACTTTTGTATGGAATTTTCACAAAAATTAGCATAAATAATGACTGGAATCGAATTTTCAAATGGTTCAAACGGCATTTGATTGGTAATTTAATGTAGAAAATTATGAGTAAAAATTTTTTTCACATACATAAAATTTGAATTTTAAAAATACGTTAAATATCTTCTTCATACAAAAGCATTAATTTCTTCATTAAAAATTCCATTTTCTTAATTTTCATTTAAAAATAAGTCAAATGTTATAAAAATATTCTCCCAAACTTGTTTTTAATATATTAAATCACAATAAAATTTTAAATCATTTTTTCATGGTTTTAATTGAATTTTTTGAATTTTTATATGAAAAAGATATTTAACGTATTTTTAAAATTCAAATTTTATGTATGTGAAAAAAGTTTTTACTCATAATTTTCTACATTAAATTACCAATCAAATGCCGTTTGAAACATTTGAAAATTCGATTCCAGTCATTATTTATGCTAATTTTTGTGAAAATTCCATACAAAAGTTGCCAGAGTTGTAAAATCCATAATTTTTTATTCCACGGTTGATTTTAAAAAAGCTCTGCATTGCGTTTTAGCATTTTGTTGTGTGTAATTATAAACTATAGAGCTGTATTTTTTAGCTGAAAAAAACCTTGTGAAAAGTAGCTCTGAAAAAGTACTATTTTGACAAGATTCCAAGCACTAGTGTTCCAACCCTGGATTAAACTAAGTATTCAGACTATTTTTTTTCTGATAGCTACTTCAAAGAGCTTTCCAAAAATGTATAATATGTCATATTAATAATGTAACAGTTAAAAGATATCGCCCAATGAATGAAAAATGTTTAATTCTCATTTCTATTTGCAGAGCCTCAAATGAGAAATTTTGGATTTAAATTCATACTTATCAGAACTAATTAAAACCAGATTCAACAATTCAAATTTATAACTCCAGTGATCCATCAATCAACAATTCAATAATTTGTCCCTCAACTCGTGCCATAAACTTGCATCAATCTTCAATCCAAATATAAGCATCAAAACAATAAGAGCTTTGCCTTCTGTCAAACACCAACGGACAATCTTGATATTAATTCAACATCTCTCCTTTGTGATTTATGTATAAAACACATGCTGTCATAATCGCATACTCACAACAATTTATTGTTCATAATCAATTTATTACAGAAGGTCAATATTTATGAGTGAAATAAAAATAGTTATTATGATAGAAATTACATGATTAGTAAATTGAAAGGAGGTACTGATAATGAACCATAAGTGTTCAAAATAATAATGATCATTTGAAGGTCAATTATCTCTTTCAATTTTTTTTTTTCAATATCTTATTTTTTTTTTTTTGTTTAACAGCATATCTAATAATTATGCAATATGTTTCACCCATTTATCATGTACCATGCGATGTATATACTCGAAAATGAACATGAATGATGGTTCAAAAGAGACGATGCGATGTAAAATAAGAAGAAGTTAAAGCGATTCTACACATTTAACCGTTTTGCAGCACAAGGAGAGCTTTTTTTGTGTGCAGAATGAAAGCGAAAGTCAGCATTGATGTGCAATTTTTTTGTGGGGAATTAGATGTTAAATTTAATATTTTATGATTATTACAAGATGTTTTGTAGGTCATTTGTAAATTCCAGTGAGTAATTTATCAATTGAAATGTTAAGGCTAATTGTGCATGATGAGCATCTTCTTTATGTCTGAAAAATGGAACTAAGCCATTAAATAATCAATTTATTATGAATTAAAATTTATCAAAAATATTTTTTTATTATTAATTTTTACAATTTCTTCTTTCTCTATACACATTCATGGGATGGGAATTATTTTAAGGAATAGAATCTGGATGGAAGGAAATAATTTTGTTTTTACAAAGTCATGGCAAGATGAAAGAAATTTTTTATGGCATAATATTAAAAATATTTAGACTCGTGGTAAATGGTTTCCTTCTGGTTGAAATCCATTCTCGTCGGCAATATAATTTAAAACGAATTCTTGACCGTCTGGAGCAACCCATCTGATTGTTCCACGAACGACGAGAGCTTCATTTTCTGTTCCTACATTCTTAAGTTCAGCTGTTTCTTGTCTGGCTGTTCCATCGCTGGTTTCGTAGGCGAAATTGTAGTTTCCAAGACCGGTGTTGTCGTTCTGGATGAGGAAATTAGGAAAAATTAAGGTTTGAATTTTTTTTTTTGAGGTTAGGAAGAATTTTGAATTTGTGATATTTAAAAACTATGTGATTGGTGAACTTTTTAACTTTTAAATTTTTTTAAATTTTTTTTTTTTGGAATTTTAACTTTTTAAATAATAAAAAGTTGGAATATGTAAAGTTGGATGATTTTAATTCTTTTTAAATTTAGGAATTTAAATTCTTTAAAATGCTTTAATTTTAAATTTTTCAAAAATTTTGAATTTTTAGATATTTTGAATTGAAGTTCTGGTTTTCTGTTTAATTTTCTTTTTATACAGTTTTTGAACTTTTCACTTTTAAGTTAAATTTTCAACCATTTTTTTTAGTTGTTTAAAATATTCACTAAAATTCCACAATTAATCACAAATTTCTATCCAAATTTCAAATTATTCCAAAGATATTTACTTCGTATCTCAAGATTTGTGCATTTTTGCTATCATCCAATGGAGCGGCTAAGCAAGCGGCAACAACACAAGCAAATACAACAAAGAATTTCATTTTGATATTTTTTTTAAAAAAATAATTTAGTGAGTGCACTGAAGGATGAGATGTTTACTTTACTGAATGTATCAAATTGTACTAATGAAGTTTACCAGAAAGATACGCTTATTTATATTAAAAGCAGGTAAGGAGAGAATCTGAACGCATTTACACACTGGCATTAAACGTTCAATGAATTTCCAACAACAACAATCTCTTCTCTTACTCAATTTCATAAATTGGAAATAATGTATAGTCACCTAGAAGAAGTAAGTATGAAAAAAATATATACAATATATAAAAAGCACACGTCAGAGACACTCAGACATGCCATTTGTTCAGTTACACTACAATAATAATAACAACAACTATGCATGTAAATGAGTGAAGAAGATGGTCAAAAAATAGTGAATATCTGTACATGCACATACATCTCATATTTTTGATGTAAATAATAATATAAATAAAAATAAAAATAAAACATGATCATGTAAAGAAGTTGGAAGCCGATGAACGATGGATGGATGGCGCATACAATTATGAAATACCAATTTGACTTCTTTATTACATTTCTGATGTTTTTTATGTCTGTGCTCTTTTGGGATATTCATGATTTAAAAAAGAGAGCAATGTTGATCAAGTTTAGTATTTTTAACAATTACAAAATTAATTAGAACTTTAGTTTTTGATAGTCATTTCATCAGAACCACTAACTACCTTCTCTACGAACCTTTATTCTTCATCTTCAATTAATCAAATATTTGTCGTCAAAGATACCCCGTCCCTGACTATAACCCCGCATTCCATGCAACAAAAGATGATTTTTGCAACTCTTTTTTATTGCGTGCTTTTTAAATGTCGCATTCTTCTAAGTTGATACACCTCTTTGAAATGTTTAAAGCTTTATTAAAAAAAAAATATTTATGAATTTTTTGCATTATTTTAGCACAAGCACTCAAACAGCATCGACGTAGCTATACACAAAAAAGTATTTTTTTATTATTACGAACATGCCGAAATAATAAAAATGATGTGCAATTAAAATTTTCATATGTGATGTGAGGGTTATAGCATACATATAGGTTACACTTTGAATAATGAGGTTGTCCCTAACCTCTGATAACCTTTCTCTTTTTTTGCTTCTTTTTCATTGCGAATGATGTAAATCACAAAAATAAACATGAATTTATATGATGAGCAGTGGGAGGCATTATAATGATGCACCAATTCAACATGATCGTAACAAAAACATTCAGCTCATGGGAATCTAATCTATTAAATGTGAAAAATTTAATATTTTTTGTTTACTTCCAAATTTACTAATTTTGCAGAAGCCAACAAAAGTGCAGATTTGGTTTAAATATTTCATCTTTAAGTCACGATGTTGAGCGTAATTTTTTTCGTGTCTAGCATGAAAAATTGGAGAACTATAACCCTAAACAGTAAGCCATTATTTAGCATTCAAAATGTTTATGGAATTTAGCTGAGTATGGCATGTTCATTTCCTCAAGCTATTTTATAATCGATTGTAAATTTATACCTAAAGATGGATGATTTCGAGCCATGAATCTGGAAATTGAGAGGAAAAATTTTTTAGTGTACATGATAGTGCATGCAGGAAGATTTTAGAATCTTACACAAAATTCAATGATTCAATTTGGTTAAAAAGATGAGAACTTACTCAAAACATTACATTGAAAATTAATGTTTTTGAGTTCCAAAATTGGATATTTTCAACTTATAACACATGATTTAAACAGGATAAACCAAAAATTCCAAGACATTATAAATCTAGTCTCCAAAACTCATCAGTAAACTATGCAATCAAAATTATCAATAAAACTCAAAAATTTCCTGATTGACAAGGTGAGAAACGCAATAAAAATGTATAGAAAAATTTATTTGTTGAGGAAATTGAGACTTGACAAGAATGCGTCGTTAAGAAAATATTCATTTTTAATTTAAACTGAAACGAAATATTCTGCTGTGATGCTTATCAAAAGTTTGTGATGCACACATTTAAAAGGAGGTGAGGAAAGACATAAATTTCACTATTTATGCTGCTTTACATTATTTTAATGAGATGCATCGGACTGTTTGTTGTGATCTTCATCAGGTTTTTGAAATTCATTGTCAAGATGATTCGAGTGAGTGTATGTAAGGCTTTGTTGATGCGGTGTATTATGTGCTGTATATTATAATATTATATTTTGAAAATTTTATGAACTTATGACTGAAATATGGTTTAAATTAACTGAAAATCGAAATTAAAGTAACATGCTATTGAAGATATCCAACCTTAAAAATCGTCGGATCAACAATTTTATCTTGTTTTATACCAGACGCTTAATGAAAGAAGGTTGAAATTTTCAATTTTTATCAAGATCAAAAATCATCATTATTCGCACATTTCATTTAATCATGCTGTTCTGACTGTAATTTACAAACCAGATCCATTGCAGATAAAGTAATCAATACTTAAGAACTTGACACCTTTAGAACTCAACACCATCTCCATAATTACAGTAATTAAGAACTCGATATTTGTGTCAAAACCACACTTAATAGCTCAAATAATTGCAATGGAAAATAAATAAATTTACATGCAAATTGCCAATAAAAAATATTCTAAATTAAATCACATTCAGCTTAAACAGTTAAAAAAGAAATATGAAAAAATTTCACTTGTGCTTTACGAATGGCCCGAAATGAAAGAATGAAAGAGAATGGACATAAATCATTATGCACAAAAGACGCAATCTTCAACGGGAACCGAGGAATTAATAATGTGCCAAAATAACAATTCATTACTTTTCAACAACATTTGTGAATGATTTTATTGTAAATCACAGCAGCCAACTGCACTAACTGAGTCCAATTATCCTTTAAAAAGTCAAGTGTCTGATTAAGAGTTAATTTGCATGTATTAAAACTACAATGAAAAGGATGATGCTATTAATGAAACTGAAATCTCAATTAAATGAGAAGGAATTGTCAATTATTAAATGAAACTCGTAGGTGCTTTTCAAGTAAATTGCAAGAGACTAATTTGCTACAGACATTAAAGTCATGAACTTTAGACAAAAATTCCATTAAATTATCTATTAAAAAACGGCTATAAAAGTTATTATTGGTGTTTCCTCTTCGCATGGAGAGAAGTGATAAAACTAAAAAGGAATTTTTGCAATTCTGTGGTCAAAGCTTGGAATTTCATGTGAAGGAATGTTGTCTTTTGTTTCTAGGTGCATAGCAATTACAAGAATTTATTGTTTACCAAGTGAAATTAGGTTTTTTAAGTAAAAAATTAAATTGTAAACAAAAGGGGTATAAAAATAAGAAATTTTGTTTTTAAAAATTCGAATTTTAAAAATCCGTTAAAATTTAATTTTTACTTATAACATTTTAAATAAATTATTCAATCATCTTACTCAGTAACAGGAATAATCTCGAATAAACCTGACACCACCAAATAAGCAATTAAATCAAGATTAAAACTTCAGGCTTCTGGGATATGAAAAATATTTCCTTACCATCAGCAATATTCACAACATTATTACTAATTAAGCTTCTTATGACATTGTCTTTATGATCTGGCGAACATTTAATGTGAATGGATTTTTTTCGTGTCTTCTTTATTTCTCCCCAAAAAAAGTTTCGAGATGTTAAATTGATTGCAAATCTTTTTAACTCAATAGTATAATATTTTTAATTTTTAATTCAAGGAAAAAACCTTTAAAGGCACTTCTTCTTTAAATACTTTCGAATTTATCAAAACTGCAAAATTCACCTTAATTTTTATTGACATACACACGAAATTGTACGTCAATAATTGAATAAACTTTTTGAAAGGAAATTTCTTAACACCACAAACAATGGATTGTTTTTGTTATGAAAAGTCATCATCATCTGTGCGATACGGCCCAAAGTCATGAAACCATAAACTTAATTTAATTTAATGGCATGAAATCAAACACAAAATTTATTTAACTTTTTACATAAAGCTTAAAGCTTTTTATTCTCATTCCCGAATTTTTAAACTTAACAATTATGCTTTTGGCAATTTACTTTGATGGTATGTGTGTTCCTTCTGGTCTATAACCGTCCTTGTCGGCCACGTAGTTGATTGTGATTGTTTCTCCCTCAGGTGAAACCCATGAGATTGTTCCTCTAACAACTAATTCTTCAGTGTCTGATCCGAAATTGTTAACTACAGCTGATTCTTCACGCTTGATTCCATCACTTGTCTCATAACCAAAGTTGTAGCTGTCTAATCCAATGTTGTCATTCTGTTAGAATAAGAAGATTGAGGTTAGATTAGGGCTATTTGGAATTTTATTGCTTCTCTGGATCTTTTAAGAATGATTCAAACTTTTTTTTGGAACTTTTAGAAATTTTTTTCGATTTTCTATCACAAAATTTTAAGAAATATTTAATCCACAAAAAAAAGTTGCACTTTAATCCAAATTCTCATCAGAATGAATCACAAATTGCACTCACTTCGTATTTAAGAATTTGAGCATCCTTTGAGTCATCAGCTGGACGAGCTAAAGCTGAGACGAGGAGAACTGAGAAAACAATAACGAATTTCATGTTGATAGATTTTAAAATTTTTTAATAGTTGGTTATTTGGTTTGAATAGTTTGATATTTGACACTGCACTGACTGATAAAACCAAAACGCACGCTGTTTTTATATTCGACAGACGTTTCTTCGTTTTGTTTTTTGGAGACAGCATTGAACCTTTTACGACTCATTGACAATCATTTATGAAAATGTCAATTTTGTTGGCTTGAACTAAATTTACAAAATCACGGGCGAAGAAGAAGATGTTATTGGACGTAGAAAATGAATTGAAATTGTGCATGTCTTGGACATGTAGAGTGTGAACTATGGGAAATACTTTGTGGAATCTCTTTTGTTGTCTCGCTTTTGTGCTTAAGCTTATTGAGATTATTTTTAGCTGATGCTCAATGAGGCATACTTAACGTTTATTCTAATGCCATTGACTATTGTTTCTGATGAATAGTAAGCTAATTTATTATTGTTTAAGTCAATAGCACGAGCATATAAATCAATGAACTCGTTACTCAGCTTTAATGCGGAATTTATCGGTAATAAATCGCAACTATTACTCTATTGGTTCATGCTTTTATTATGTGATGTTTTTAATAAGAGCTAATTAATGAAATTTGTTTACAATTTTGAAGAATTCTTGACAATTAAGCAAATCCACGAAAAAACTTCAATCTAAATTTAAAAAAAAATTCAAATTTTAAAAAACCGTTATTTTATAAATTGTTCGATTGCCAAACCTTGCCAAAGACATTTCGTTTTCATCTTTTTTTTCTTAAAGAGCGTATACCATTAGATTGATATGATTCATTTACATATTTTGAGTGTTTCTCTTGATTGGGCAAAGCAACGCAGCAAAAAAGAAACAAGAAGAAATGCTCATAATTTTACATCGAATTAAGTGTCGCAAACGTTATTGCTAAAAACTGATTCTGTTGATAATGTCATAAAAGATGTTTCAAGGCACGCAAGATTCTCACACTGAATGTCTAAAGGAAATTACTTGGAATTATTTTTATTTTTTAATATTAAAAATTTAAATTAGTCTACTTTTTGAGAGTCTTTAATGATATTTATGAATAATATCTTCATTAAATTTATTTGATGATTTTAAAGGTGAGATATTCATGAGTTCCAGTGAAAACTGTAATTACAAACAATCTTTGAATTTGTTTTTCTATTAATGCCGCTTTGAAAAATGTGACGAAGAATATTATGACTTTATTTGCTGATTTTACAGGCAATTTAACATTTGTTTAAAAAATAATTTAAATTTTTCAAACTGCAAACTTCTCGTAAAATTCAATAATTTATTGATATTTCTAACGTTTAAAATTAATTTTTAAAAAAAAATCATGCTGGTTGTTAAAGTAGTTATCTAATTTTCTTAACTTGAAAATCTATTAAAAAATTTTTGGCAATTATTAATGAAGTAATGAATGCAACTATGTTGCATTAAATTTTTGCATTTGTTGTGTATTGAAATCAAAATTGAAAAAATAATCAGTAAACAAATTTTAAGGTCAAGAAAATTGCATTCTGCCAGGTTTTCGTATACAAAGGATTCAAACAGGATGAAAAATATTATTCGATTTTTTTGCCTTATTTTTTCCATAAAATTTAGCTGAAAATTTCAAAATCTTCCAAATTAAATATTTTAATTAAACTTTATTCATTTAAAGCTTCAAAAGCATCATTGTTAATCTAAATTTTAAAAAATTAATCTTCATCGATGACCAACTCCAAAATATTAAGGATGAAACTTATTACCAAAAAGCTTTTTTGCAATAAGCTTTACCAAACAAATTAGAAACAAGAAATAAACAAAAAGAGCTTATTAACAGTGATATTGTTTCTTTTTTGTGTAGAACTTTTAATTAAGTGGACAATCCCAGCTTCCAAAATCAACAAGTTTCAAACTTATTATTGCTTTTTGTGAATCCTCGTGCTTTTCAAAGTTTCGCACCTTTCTCATAAAACAAAGCTTCAATATTTGATTAGGAAGCTCAATAGCTAAATACAAAGAATAAACAAGAAAAAAAAAGATTCATAAATCGACTTGAACTTGAAAACACACAAAAACTAGTTTGCCCATTTTCGGATCATAATCATCAATTTTGGACCGATTAAAAATAGACGATGCGATGAGTTTAAAAACATCCTTCGATTCTTCAATCATCTAATATGTTTTTAATCGTCTGATGCAAGTCAATTTATGTGATTACCTTTTAAGAATCCAGTGTCAAGCTTTTACAGCAATTTTTACCATTTTTGTGATGTTTGATAAAAAAAATTGTGGAATGGAAGTTTTTCTTAAAGATCAGCATTTTTTTTCATGAATATTCTCAATAAAGTAGCTAAAGGACCATAACTGCCACAACTTTATTAAGAAAGAATAAAACCAGTAGCAATTGACATTTAATGACATTCCAAATGACTAAATAATTAAATAATCCAAGTTTAAGCTCCTGTAGCATTTACATGATCTTGTCCGATAAACTTCAAGCTATTTATAACAATTTGATTTCAAAGCTGCATCTTTATTGTACGACTTAGCATGTAAATAAATTTAATCGACTTACCTCAACGCATGTAAATATTTAAATTGATGCAAAATGTCAGCACATTCATATTTCTTTCTTTTTGTAACCTAACGCATCAGTATTGTCGTCCTCTTCTAAGCTGTGCAAAAAAAAAACATATTTTAATCTCATCAGCAGCAAAAAAAAACGAGACAAACTTGCTAATGGCAAATAAAAAGTGTCGAGCTATTAGACCGGTTTTTTGTTTAAATATTGAATTGATTTCTTTTGATGGCACTACTAACCTTGAAGTTACTTTTTATGATACTAAAAAAAAGGAAAAATAAATCTCTGATCCGTAAAATTGCTATATGATTAAAAATAGGAGAATCTTAAAAAATTTTAAAGATAAAAACTTGATTGCTGAATGTCCAAAAAGTTTATAATTAAGTCAAGCTTGATGACAAGCTGCAAAATGGAAATTTATTAATGAAAACATAAGCTGAATGTGAAGCATAAAAAGAAATCATTTTTAAAGGTCATTGTCATGAACATCTTTTGGTGATTTACAAGCTAGCTGTGTGCCATGCGAGAAGCCCTTGACAGTCAAACAAAATTTATCGAATAAGAGTAATAATCCATTTATTAATGTGTTTTTGTTTATTTTTTATTATTAATTAAACATAACTGCTGGGTTTATGTAGCTACTCTATGATTTTTGGACGGAAGCCTTTCTCATCTGCCTCGTATTCGACCTTAACAGAAGAAATAAATTTTTTAGATAAAAAAAATTATAACTCTAAAAAATGCTTACTTTATGAACCTTCCCATCATCATCAATAAACTCGTAAGATCCGCGAACTGTCAAGCCACCAACGTATTTGAAATCTCCGACTTCTGAATGTTTTGAACCATCCGATGTCTCAACACTTTTGATTTCATCAGAAAAAAAAGAAGAAGAAATCTTGATTTGACCAAAAATAGATTTTATTGCCAAAAAGAAACTCACTCGAATTGATATCCTTTATCTGGTTTGTTGACGACAATTTCTTGTTTAATAATTTCAGGCTTTGGCTTTTCATCATCAATCGGCAAAGCAATTATTGTTGCGACCACAAAAGTCAATACAATTACCGTCTTCATTATTGGTCTTTATGACACACACGCTGAGAAATAAGAAATATGTGTGGCTGTGATGCAGTCAAGAGTCAAACTACTTCTTGTTCATAGAGGTTACAGTTTGATGCTTATATCTAAATGAAAAGACATTTCATTACATAATATACAAAAAATATAAATTAAGTTGTGTTATTTTTAAATCTACAACGACTGCGCAGCCACAAAAGATTTCACTTTCGATGGTCCAAGATCGAATCGGATTATTATGCTAATTCATCTTTCCTGTTCTAAGTTGAGCTTCTTTTCGTTTTCGTTGAATAAAATTATCATAATTTGGATCTTTTACTTCATTCATTATGCATGCGATGTCCATTGCCAGATGAAAATGATGAGCTTGATCCGCACCTTTTTTGATCTTAATTGTTAGAATTTATGTTTCTAGATATTTTTATGGTGATGACTTTTCATATTTTGTGGTGAGATTAATTAACAGTTTAGGATAATTGACCATTGAGTACGGTTCCAAGAACTATGAAGACTCTCATAAGTTAAATTGAGAATTTGATCTACGATTGATAGTGCAAGGGATGCTCCCTCAAATATAAATTAAAAGTTAAAATCGCACATGGATAAAAAATTTGCAATCTCGAAAAAGCCGCAAAAAAATTCAATCTGCTTAAAATAAAATCCAATAAAATTTTATGAGCCAATTCCGCACGATATCAAAGTTATGCATCAATACTCCATAAAATTACCATAATATACGTTTAATTTATGCTTCGTACGCAATTTATTTCCATAAATAAAGCATAACATGCTGATAAGATTTTTTTTAAATGGCAATTCCGAAGAATTTTCAATATTTTTAGCAAATGGCACAAAAAATTCTTTTGATAAATAAAAAAATTAAAAAAAATTCTAAAAATAAAGAGAAGCTAACCGAAATTTTGTTGGAATTCTACCAAGACATGTCCAAACAAGCTGAAAAAAAGACAACTTTTTTTCTGCCAAAAAGCTAAATGCCAGGGTTTGTGAGACTTAAAAAAAGAGTTGTTTTAATACGCACTACCTTTTAAACTCTCTCAACCATGTGCAAAAAATAAAGCGACGTATCAGAGACATTATAGAGTAGTTTCCAAAAAAAAAGAGAAGAATAAGAACGAAAAAAAAATAAATAAATTTTTTATGCAAATAAGAAGTCTTCAAGAAAGGTATAAAAGAGGTGGTCGGTGCTATTTTCACTCATTGTATAATTTAATTTCTTTCAATAAAGATCTAAAACACAATATAAAAATAAAAATGAAACACCTCGTAGTATTCTGTTTGGTCATCGTTGCCGCATTGGCTGCACCACAAGACGAAGTCTCAGTCTTGAGAAGCGACTCATCAATCGATCAAGCTGGATACTCATTCACCTATGAACAATCAGATGGACAAAAACGTGACGAAACTGGTGAAGTTAAGAACGCTGGACAAGAAAACGAAAGCATTGCCGTCCGTGGAAGTTTCCAATTCACAGGTACATACACCATTTCTGGCCTTAATTACTAGTCATTTTTAATTCATTTTCTCTTATTTTTAATTGCATTTATATAGCCCCTGATGGACAAACATACACAGTCAACTACGTCGCCGATGAGGGAGGATTCAGACCAGAAGCATCACACATCCCAGTCTAAATCCATATTGTGTAAATTGTACAACTAAGTGCCAACACCAAATGCTTGTTACCATGATTAAGCAATCGAATTTGTGAAATAAATGTCAAAAGGGTTTTTTAATTAAAAAGAAATTGATTTTTGAGTGATTTTTTGTGACTTATTTTGAAGTTCTTAGGTAGGCAATTGGGTATAGATACTCGAAAAATAAGAATATGTAAAATTGCAAATTCTAAAGTGTATTAGCTAATTCCAGGATCTTATGCAACAAAACCATTCGAAGAAGTCAAAAACTTTTCAGTTTATTAGCAAAATTTAGCATTAACACTAATTAGTAACTTTAATGGCGATTTCTCGCAAGATATTAAATAACATCAAATTATTCTGAAAAAGATCATTTCACAGGATATATTTTTGGATTATAGACCAGTTTATTTGAATTTTTATAGCAATAAGATAAGATCCTCATGCAAATTTAATGACTTTTCATGCTGAAGTTGAAATTGATTCTTGTCACACGTGATGGTGATATTGCTATTTTTGGAAAAATTATTAATTATGAATTTATGATGATTAGCCATAAAATGCAGTATTATCAAATGTTATTAAATTTTCAGTTTTTATTAAAATTTCACTTTCAAGATTCAGTTTGAAGATAGTCAAGTGTATCAATTCTAAAAGTTTGTAGTCTTTCTAGTTCCAGACTTTAAAGTCGTTTGGCAAAGTAAATAATATTTAAATCGGCGGACTATATTTTTTTGGAACGGAATTTTTTGGAAAATATTTTTTTGGAACGGAATTTTTTGGAAAATATTTTTCTGGAAAAAGAATTATTTGGAATGGATTTTTTTGGAATTGCAGTTTTCTGGAAACGGATTTTTTTGGAAAAATTTTATTTGGAAAATAATTTTTTGGAAAAATTTTATTTGGAAAATAATTTTTTGGGAAACCTTAATTTGGAATAGAAATTTTTGGAAAATTATTTTAATATGTTATTTAAAGAAAATCATTGATATTTTTTTAAAATTCAGATGAATCAGAAATGATTGAAATCATTTGACTGATTATGCAGATGACACTACCTATTTTGTCGAATCGTCTTGAAAAAATTTAAAATCAATCAAATCGAAGCTGGCATGAACCCGACTACTGACATTTCGAAATTTATCAGTTAATATAAGATAATTATATTATTATATTATACAGATAATTTAGAATTATCTTCACAAAATATGTACCTAAAAATGATCAGAAACCTGGAAAAATGAATGATCAATGAATTTAAAGTTGTTTCCATTAGTTATATTTGATTTATTTAGATTTTTATCTATTAATCAACTTCCAATTGACTGTTACGAGTGACTAGTATATAAATATCAAAATATCAATTATTTTCCAAATAAAATTTTTCCAAAAAAAATCCGTTTCCAGAAAACTGCAATTCCAAAAAAATCCATTCCAAATAATTCTTTTTCCAGAAAAATATTTTCCAAAAAATTCCGTTCCAAAAAAATATTTTCCAAAAAAATATGCTTCCCCTTTAAATCCTCATATTCTTAACAATAAACTTTAAAATTCTCAATTTATTCCTAAAAATTTCCAGACAATATTTACATATCCTCTTCAAGAATTCAGAAGTGAATATTAATATTAAAAATCTTACTAACTGGAACCTTTGTATCGTAATCCAAAGACAATCTGCATAAATTGCAAATATTGTCATCGCCTCTTACAAAATTCACAAGAAATTCTCAATCATTTGAATTGACATTTGATACTTCTTGCATTGTATTTCATCCACGACAACAAGCTTCTTTTTCTCTTCAATATATTGAAATACAAGAAAATCCAAGGTGGTTCTCTGTTAAAAGATCAAAGTGTCAAAGAATCTTCTGCCTCAAAAACAATGGTCAATAAAAATTTAATTTGTTAGATTTTTAGTGATGGAAGGAATGCAAAGCTTCTAAAGATAATTGATTGAATATGACTTCCTTGACTCAAAAATTTTACACTAATTTTCACGCATTGTTGAATTTTTTATGGATGGCACGTTTCAGAGACATGTTGCTTCTGAAAATACTTCGGATGCTATTATTTATGAAAAGGAAGTAGACTTGAAAATAACTTAATTTTTTTGCTGTTAAAAGACCGGTGTTGACGACGTTCATGGATTAAGCTGAGTGTGATGATTTTAGTAATGGAACTAAGGGTTGGATACTGGCTAACTTTAAGCACTTTACGATCAAAAATATAAAATTTTAAGCATTCAACTTTTCAGAGTCTAAACCTTGATATTCACTTTCAGTTTCAATAAAACAAGAAATTGTTGACTTAAAGCTCCAATCCAACAAGAGAGCAATCTTCAACATCATAAAAATGCTCTTAAAAAACTGAAACCGAAAGTGAAAAATGAAGTCAAATAAAGCTCAGTGGCAAATTCATAAATATTGAAATTTTGTTAACCTACTAATCTTTAATGATCTACATATGTTTCGTCTGTAATTTATGTAGTGATTTGAAGAGGATAAAAATGCTAAATTATAATTTATGATAATTTGGTTGGGTATGCAAATTCCTTCATACATTTCAGGCATAATAAGATTTTGTAAATAAATATTAGCAAATTTTGAATTATTTTTTTAATGACGTGAAAATTTTAATTTTGGCATTTTATTTTCATTGTCAAGGGCATGGTGAGTTTTTGACATGAAGATTGTTCAAATTGGATTTTAATAATCTTATTTCGTATTCATATAATGCATTGAAGTTGAACTTTATCAGAAAAAAACTTCAAACCTGGATATTGTAGTAATCTTAGATTTGTTTCATTAACTTCATTACCTCCAATTTTACAACTACAGTCTGTTTAAAAGCCTTACCCGAGCGGCACACAAGCGTCATATGACGATCATATGACTGTCATATGACGGTCGTCATCGTCATAAAGACGTCATGAATGACGATCATATGATCGTCATATGACGACAAGACGTCATCACGACGTCGTCTCGATTCGATTTATGACCTCATATGACGGTCATTCGACGAAAAATTCGTCACTCGACGATCAAATGAAAACGTCTATTGACGGTCATATGACGATCAAATGACAAAATGGCGACGGCACGACGACGAGCATATCCGCGGTATATATGCTGAATATGGGCTGAAATATTAAAAATCAATGAATTGAAGAAATTTTTAATTTGTGGTAGATTCGAAAAACTTTATTTTTTACTTTATTTCTTTTAGAAACTCCATTACACATTACATATTTTTTTAAAAAAAAATTACTTGCACGGAAAGCTTGAATTTTAAGAATACTAAGGTTTTGATTGAACTTGAAAAAAACTTGGTATATCTGGTAAAAGTCAAGTAAATTTTCTTCAATCCTCTTGCTATTACATTGAATCTTAAACTTCTTCTTCTTCTTATTGAAATTAATTTTCTTCACAAGTGATATGCTTCATCGACTTCTTGATAAATTTGCTCAAAACCATCTCTGAAAGAAAAGATTTTTTTTTTAACTAAAAAAACAATAAAAAAAGGAAATAAAATGATTAATACTTAACTATTATTTGATCTTGTGTACTCCTGTATCCAAACTTTACCTTTAATTTCGAAATCTTCCTTCTTTCTACGCAGCTTTGACTTTTCACGTCTGAACTCTTCGACGAAAAAATTTTAACTAAAAGTTGAGACAAACATTTTTCAATGCTCACTTTGTTAAAAAAAATTTTCACTTTAAGTTTCAAATTTCAAATTTAAAATTTCAAATTTTTAAGGAATGAGTTGAAAACTTTAAGTTTTTCTTATCAAAAAATCAGCAAAACTGTTTGAGAACACAAAGAATTAATTTAAAAATTTTGTCAAAAAATAACCATCATTCATGATTTTCATATGATCGTCATATGATCATCATATGAATGTCATGAATTTTTCGAGAAAAAAATCGTCATTCAATCATCATCGTCGTGATGATGACGTTCATATGACGATCATTTGATCGTCATCATCATTGTGTGCCGCTCGGGTTAATAATGTGCTAAAACTTGGCTAAAACAAACAAATTTAACAATTTTTCATTTCCTTGTAGTCAACAAAACGCCAACATCATGCTTAAAAATTTTTTAAACATTTCATTACCGTTAAATTTTGAAATTTTAAACAGAATAAAACATTATAAAAAAAACTTCTAATTCCTAACAAATTTACACCTATTAATTAAAAATTAATCAACAATCTAATGTTGTTCAATTTAACCAATAAATCACTCAGATTTCATCCACATCATATCAATTACACTCCTTCATCCGAAAATCTGAGTGTCCACACTTGATTATCTCACTTGATTGTGTATTCTCATATGTTATCATTTGAATACCCATTAAAATGTAAAATGACCACAAAAGTATGACAATTGTCATCCAAAAATATTTCCATAAGCGCTTTTCAATAACTTGATTTTTTTGTAGCATCTATTGTCTCATCTCGATATGGACGTGTGGACATATTTGATAACAATGCGATCTTATTACGACAAACAGCAATAAAACTAGCGTGTTCCCCTCTTTTGAATATGTTACACAAATACTATCATCATCCATTATGTTTATCTTATTGCTATTCCTCAATATGGCATTTTGAGCTTGTTGACCTACAGAAATACGAATCAATATCTAACAATTCATGAGATTATGCACGTTAACGAATCTAATGTCATTGTTAAGCAGCAAAAAAAAGTCATTCGCAATGCAAACATGCTCTTCACTTTCACCGATCTTCATCAATGAATTTCAAAGATGAAGACTTTATGAATGAGCGATGGCTTCATGATCTTCCAAGAGTCTATGAATACTTGAAAAATTATTCAATTTCGTTAAGTAAATAGCGATTATATCAAAGTGGAATATATCCATCCACACATCAGCCAGAAGAAATATGATCCAAATCGATGATCAGACTCTCAGATCTCTTAAAAATATAATCTCGCCATGCGCGATGGATGTATCAATGTAGTATGTATGTTAATGTATGTCTATAATCCAATAAGAAACCCTGAAAACAATCAAAAAATGCGACGAAGACGACAAAGACTACGACGATGATGATAATAAAGAAGAAGTCATTCGAATACTATCACAAATTCAGTGCCAATGATAAAACTTATTTTATTTTTTTTTTCTCTTATATGTGACGATGAAGATACAAGTAGGCTATGTTTATTGTCGCTATTGGGCTCGTTGCTCATTTTTTATTATGTTTTAATATGTATTGTTGTTGTACGATATCGAATTTGTCGTTTGATTTTTTTGGAAGTATTGATATCTGCATATATGGACCACTCTTTGGTTGAAGAAATAGAGTCAAGCCAATTCTACTATAAAAGCGTCGTACTCTAGTTGCATTATCATCATAGTTATCTTACAATCCTTCCAAGAAAGACCTGATAAAAAGCACAAAACAAAAAATCAAAATGAAATTCCTCGTAGTATTGTCATTCATTGTTGCCGCAGCACTCGCCGCCCCAGCTGGAGATGTTGAAATCCTCAAGAGCGACTTCGAGAACTTGGGATTAGACTCATACAACTTTGCGTACGTGGATTATAAGAATAGTTCTAAACAGTGATAAAAAGAATATGAAATTTTTTAAAAGTGATAAAAAAATAATCAAGAAAAAAATTAAAATTTTGAGAATCTAAAAAAGGAATTAATTCCTTAAAGAACATTTGTGAAAAATTTCATAACCTCAAAAAAAAATGAAAAATTCTTTAGAAAAAAAGTGTGATTAATAATAATGTTAATTTCTCTCTAATAATTCAGCTATGAACAATCAGACGGACAAAAGCGCGAGGAATCAGCAGTAGTCAACAACTTCGGATCAGAAAATGAATCAATTGCCATCCGTGGATCATTCTCATTCGTTGGTGATGATGGACAAACCTACACAGTCACTTATGTTGCAGATGAAAATGGTTTCCAAGTAAGAATTGACACTAGCTGAAAATCCTTTTGGATTTTAACTAATTTAATTCATTTCTTTCTCATTTACAGCCATCAGCTGCCCACATCCCAACAGCCTAAATTAATACAAAGAGAAAATGAAATTTAACAAAATTCCCAAAGTCCACCTTTCCAAGAATCCTTTGTATCCATCTTTTGTAATATTATTTCCTCAAAAAATTTAGTTGAAGAAATTAAAGAAGACCAAAAAAAATTCAAAGCTTTTTCATTCATTTACATTTGCAGCCACTTTGTTATATTACAGCTTGGATGATGATTATCATAAGCCATTTGAAATTTCGGTCAGTGGTCCAACAACGCTTATTATGTCATATAGCAGCAACAGCAGCATCAAGAGACAAAATAAAATACTTTTTGGAATAATTAAGATGCTCTTTTGAATATTCGAACCGATGACATTTCAGAATTTTTTTTTTTGTCGTCGAAGGATTATTGTCTGGACAGGAAATTGCTAACATCGTACGATAGACGAGTTTAGAACTTGATCTTTAACTCGTCTGCTTCATTAATTATTTAGGATTATGTGCCTGAACAGCTATCAACTTTCAATTTCATTGGATGTAAAGTAAGATTCTAGGTCAATGCAAAATTTTTATAATTTTTGCAAATCTGATTACAAAATTGACCTTCAGCTGTGCTCAATTGCCAAAAGTTCGAATATCGAGTATCTCCACCTGATAACTTACCTCATTTGCATGAATTTGAATCTTTTTTACTTTTTTTTTGAAATTTTTTCAAGATATTGGAAATAAAAATAAAATTTAAATAGAAAAGACTTGAGAAGCTTATCGTGGATTTAATTATAATTTTTTCTGATTATATAATCTTAAATTTTGTCCGTCCATTTCTCGTTCTAGCACCAGCAGTCAACGAATTTTTTTTGAGGAGCGACTTGATAGTCTGTAAAATATGTTTGCATAAAATGTTTCATGATTCGCCTATTCTCAAACTATCCATAAAGATCTTAATCAATGAAAATAACTCAAGAAGTTATGGTTTTGCTATCAGCTAGAAGCTTGTTTAATTTGCATAATCGAACTAGATTGAGCCGGTTTGCCTTTTACGATTGTTGCCATTTTTTGTTCGAAAAAAATTGTTGGCTATTTTTTATGGTTTTCTTGAGAAATAGAATTTTGGAAAAGATGCTGACCTAGCACAGCAATATTGTGTAATAATTCTAGCATGGATTTCATCATCTTATTCTAAACTGGATGATGAGGCATTTTGAATGGTGAAATTTCTTTTTAAAAAATGAATTTCGATGTTGGAATTTAAAATTTTGAATAGAAAAACTTGATGTACTTTTAACTTAACATCCTCAAAATACATTTTATGATGCAACTTAATACAAATTTCCTTTTTGGATGTGTCTTACTTCTATCTCTAATTCACAAATCAAAATTATAAAGCTGACAAATCATGATAAATTAACTTCCTCTCTAAAGATTGATGACTTTATTAAGATAAAACTGAATTAAATGACATGTTCATCATCTATCATATGATTCCTTTCAAAAGAATTTTTGAATTCAAACAATAGTCACTTAGTCGACATGTCTCTGCAGACTATAATTTGTTTCCATAAAAAGTGATGCCATTTTTCAATATTTAAACTTTAAAAGTGCATAAATGTCAGAATATTAATGCTAATTTTGAGTGTCTAAAATTAGCAACTTGAACTTTATTCTTAATAACAACTTTTGGAGATTCGACTTTGTCGTTAGGTGAAGAATAAGACTTAGCAATTAAAGGTAGATTTACATGAAATCTTCTCAAATCAAGTCTTCAAAAGGGTTAATTCAATTGGTAGATTAACCTTGTAACTTTGTTAATAAACATCTAGTTCTGATTATAGGATCACACAATGATCACGTGATCATACTTTTTTAAGTAGTCGCATTTTGAAAAACAAGTTTGATATAATACTTTTGAGAATCATTCAGCATCTAGCATTAAGAAATAATAAATATGCAAAAATTTTAACAATCTTTAAAAACTTTTATTTTCTTGTTTTTCATTTTCATTTGGCTATAATGAATTGATTGCTAATTTTAGTGCATTGCCACACAACAAACAAGCAAAACAAACAAAATATTTTGAATTTTTGAGGAAAATCCAATGGCATTTTTCGAATATTTTGCGATATTTTGTCAATTACATAATTAGTGAATGATCCATTCCAAAAATCAAGAAGCTGATAAGCTTCTTCAGAAATCAGAAAAAGAAGATAACACCTTATTAAGCAATTATTCAACATTAAGTCCATTTATATTGTAATTGAGACTTCATTAACATATAGCCTCAGGGGAAATACATTTTTGTGAATTATGCATCTGAGTTTAACAATCTGATGAGTGCCTTTATTGCTAATTAATTTTTAATTCTGTTCCATCCTTAGTAACTGAAATTTTGAAGTTCAATCAAGTTTAATTGAAGATTTCAAGGATTAGTCGGAGAATCTAAATCCATTGGCAATACAAGAACAACACCTGCAAATTATTGGCCGAAAAAATTCTGAAAAATTACCTGCCACATTATCAGGTTAAGAATCTCTACTGCTTTGTTCTTGACATTTTCACTACGATTCATTCACATTTTGCAGCAGTGATTTAATGTCTGATAGAAATGCTAAACGTGATTTCTCCAGTATTTTATTTTAAATTTGTCGTCTCCTCTCGACATCTGCTTAAATTAATAAATTTCAGTTTTAATGTCATTTCTATAATTTTTATTCCTTTTTCAGGCATTTCAGATTCTTTTTTTTTGTCTCAATTTTCAAATGTAATCATCAGTACAATTTTATTTGTATGCATTCTTAACAACTAAATTTTCATTTAAATCTATGTGAAAAATAAAGGAATTTTTTTAATAAGGAAATTTTATACAAGTCAAGTATTAAAGTCATAACATTGGAATGACGATAATCAATTCAGTAATTTCATCATCATTTTACGTCATTTGATAGCCTTTTTTTTGTTGTTGTTGAGAAAACAAGAAATTGTAGAAAGATTAAGCCTCGTTCGCAAAAGAAAGATATAGACAAGATAGAAAACAGACAGAAGATCCTTAACGTATAATCAGTTAATTCCTTAACTAGCTTCATTTTGATCAAAAACAAAAAATCTCAGCTCTGTCATGGTGATGCTTTCAAGAAAATAATTTTGAGATGTTTATTATCATGTGCTGTCTTAAACTACTGGTGCTTTTGGCAAGAAGTCGCCTTCAGGATGATATCCAGTTTCATCGGCAACAAAAGTAAGTGTGAATGTCTATAATAAGGAAGAAATAATTTAAATTTCTTTACGTTAATTATCATATAAATATCTTACTTGTCCCTCTGGTGAAGTCCATGTGACTGATCCTGTTACGGAAAGTGCTTCATCTTCTGTTCCAATATTTTTCAATTGTCCTTCTTCTTGTCTCTTAACACCGTCACTTGTTTCGTATGAGAATTTGTATCCATCGATTCCAATGTTTTCATTCTAAAGGAATTGAAATTTTTATTAAGATTTTTGTAGAAGTTCGTTAAAAATTTGAATTTTATTTTTGGATTTGCAGCTAACTTCAAGTTAAGAAAATTTTATTTGAATACAAATTTTATTAAATTGATATTTTGTAAGCAATTTAATGCGATTTTCATCCACTTTATCACTTATACTAATGATTATTTATCAAGCTAAAAGATTAACATCCTTCAAGCCTTTTTAAATCCTTTAAAATTTTAAATTCTCAATCTCAAATAAAATTCTCTAAAACTCTTTTCTAAATGTTCAAAGTTCACATACTTCATAGCTTAAAATTTCAGCATCACTTGCAGGTGCAGCGCTACAGTAAGCAACAAAGGCAATAACGAAAATGGCAACGAATTTCATTTTGGCACTGTTTTTAAAAAATTTACAAATTTTATAACTTCACTAATTGTTGTTAGCTCTCGAAAGGCTTTAACTAAAATGTTTGATGGACCATTTCACGCCCATCTTTTTATATGATAGCCAAAAACTTCATCCTCATGCATGTTTAATTAGATAGGTGCATAATTTTATAGTTATAAACCACCCAAAACGATGAATTTTTTAACGCTCCACAAAAAAAAATTATAATACAATATTATGAATTTGTGTGACAAATACTTTAAATATTATTATATAAATCGATAGATTTTTGAATGGCTTGTCGATGATCAACTTATGGCTTTTAGGTGAGTCTCCTCTTTGTCCCCTTCCTTTAACACATGTCAAACGTGTGTGTAACCTATCATTATATCATAATATTTCAACTTTAGTAGCATAATGATAGCTTTTGATGACTTTTAATGATAATTGATTTACATAGGAACAGACAAGAGAGGAGGAAAAAAACTGGGTTCAAATTTACATAAATTGGTCAATAAGACAATAATAATGCAATTTGATTGCTTAGCATATTCATGATCTCATTAATTTTATTGTGATGAGCTGTTAATTTAAGGATTATTCAAAAATTGCTCCCAATAATGTAAATTGCTTTCAATAAATTGGATGCATATGAATTTTCTAGAAGAATTTTAAATGTCAAGTCAGAATCAAAAAGCGAATTGCTTTGATAAATCATTTGGGAAAAAGCTAGGTCATAAAATCTGGAAATAAATTTGAACTCTAAAGTTCTCATCCTATAATAAGGATACTACTTTTCTTCATCAGATTATAAGTTTCAAAAATTAAGCAATGCATACTTGAAGCTTCATATCAAATTTGTCCCAGTTTCTTCCATCCCTCCAAAAATGAATGACCCTCTTTCCATGCAAAATCATAAATCATCTTGACCCATAAATCATTTAAATAATTAGGTGCCAATTTCTTTCACTTATGCAAAATATTCCTCTATCAAAAATTTCACAGAAAACTTTTAAAAAAAATTACCATATTAACAGCAATAGAAGTGAAAGATTGCATGTCTCGCGCTTGCTAATTTACCTTTACAAATTCATTTAAAAAACACACGATTTATTCATAGATTCACACAAAGGTAAATTTACCTATTTATCCCCATTTAAGTCGATTTGATTAAAATAAAATAAAAAAAAAAAAAAAAAAAAATCCAAAGAGTCATCGTGCGTGCCGTGGTTCAATGTGCCTCATGATATGTGCTTTAACGAGATTTTGTAATAATTTTTTTAATTTTTTTTTTCATCTCTTTTTCATGTTTACACAAAATTGTGTATTTGACAGTTGACTTTAATAAGACGATCTTGGAGGCTTTCATTGTTTTACAACTCACTAAATATTTACCGTCTGGGAATCATTTAATCGTTTGAAATTGTAAGCTACACCGATCAAGGTCAATAATCAAAATTTATATCTTTATAATTTATTATTAATGAAATGTTTTTTTGGGTGAATGGTAAATGATGGGATTAGCTTAATGTTATAGATACAATTATAATTGTTTGGCCATAAAGTAAATTAATGAATGTCTTTGAACATCAATACATTTAAATCTGTTCATACAAAATCTGTAAGGATATTTTGAATATTTCACATCGTCTTAATAACTTTCCATAATTGTCGATGAAGTTGTGAAGAAGACAAGGCGATAAATATCGATTCAAATAAAGTCTTGGGTCTATTTAAGAAATTGACTGTGTCGGCGAAATATCGAGTCGCAAGTCATTATCTTAGTGCTTAAATATTTGTGCAGTATTTGTGCCATAAGCTTTCAATGTTAGTCTCTCACTTGATGAGTCTCTTTGGGTTTTGCAACATCAAATATCATTTGAAGAAGTCTTTTGACACATTTTTTTCTCCATAAAGTAAGCATTTTAGCTTGGGAAATGAGCTGAAAAGAGTCAGTTTTGAGGATTAGAATTTTTAGTTCTTTTAAGTGGGCTAACGGTTATTGTGAATTTGAATTGTATTTTCTTTACTTGGACTAGTTGATTTCCCCTTGTTTACAGTTCTTTTTTGCTTAATATTTTAGTATGTTTTGAGCTCTCTTACAATAAACATCGAATTCATGTATTATTAAACCAATAATTACTTTAAAAAGTATCAATTTTTTTAAGAAAATTTATTTCTTGAAGTAAAAATTTCAAGCAATTCCATTTTCTATTGCTCAGGTTACCTACATTTTCTCTGTTCGTCCTTCTAATGTCAATATAAATATCTATTAAATACAAAGTTGATAAAATAATAGCTTACAATTCCAATTAAAGTTCAATCAAAAAAATCTGCAGACACATAATCAAGACATTAACTAAGCAGCGATAAAAAATTCAATTAAGACTAAACATTAAGTACAAAGATAAAATGATCTACACAGTCATTAAGAAAATATCCATAAAATGCGTTTACCACAACTCTAATCATGTTGCTTGCTATTAAAAAAATAAAATAAATTGCCTCCACGTACTTAAAGGTAGGTGCATTGTAGAGAAAAAATTTCATATTGCACTTCTTCTTTTCTCCTGTCAAATCCATCAAGTTGGCAAAAAGCCACAAGTTATGTGATTAATGAAAACATTTTGCGCATTTCTTGTACATGTTTTGTCACTAAACAATCATCATCATCATCTTCACCTTCAGTAAGTGCGTCGTTTAAAAAAAGCGAAAAGAAAATAATATTTACACATCGAGTGAGTAATCCATGCCATAATAGCAATAATAAGTTCAATAGCAAGTCTTCATTATTGTCAGATCATATTTATGTACGGTACATAACGTAATGAGTTTATTCACATTTAACAAATTCCTACGTTTTGTTTATACAGTCGTATCCAATACCGATATTCATTGTTGAACGTGACCGACTTTTCAATTAATGTAATAACGGTAGGAGATCATTCATTTCCGATTATTTACGATATACTTTTTGCATTGTAATGTCATTCTCTTGATGTATGTGTCTTTTGTACGTGGATGGATCAACTATTTAACCCATAAATTGTTTATTGCATGCTGTGGTCAGTTATACATTTCTCAAAAGAACGATGTTCTGGAAGAATCCTAAAAACTTTCAATAGCTGCAGCCAACTTCAAGACATTTAAAAAGTTATACATAAAAGGTCAAAAAAGCACAAAATTTATAACTTATTCAAAAAATCAAGATTTTATTTTTCATGAAAATTTTTTAAAAATTTTAGAAAAATGATTTTGCTCCTATACCTCACAATGACCGCAGCATGTCATGATCATTTAAATTTTTCTCCCAGCTCTTCTCGATTATGGCTACGGAAATTTTTACGATTCATACAGGAACTGGTTTCAATCGACCTTGAAAATAAAAGCAAAAGTGCTTGACAACATCTTTTCACCACTCGACTTGGATACTCTGTCTGACTTAATTAAATTATTTAACATTTTCAGCAATTTTTTGTGCATTAAGTGTTTTAATAATTTTTTTTTAGTTGCTACCTAAAAGACGTTCATCATTTAAATTTACATCAATTTAAGACAGTGTTAAGTAGCTTAATTAATGAGCTGTTTACGATACATTCATTGTCCAATTTGTGTAGCAATTATGGACGCTTGAAAATAATAAATGATTATCGAATAAGTATCATCTCTTTCGAGGTGAAGGCCAACTTATAATTTAATTCACTTGTAAACTCCTCATGTACAATCAGATTTTTAAATGTCTCTAAAACTATAAAAACTTACAGGCATTAAAAAATGTAATGGAAAAATATTTTTATTGCAAACTAGAATGGAATGAAGATGCAGTGTATGAAAGATTAACTACCAATTGTTATTAATTGGACATAATTTTACCTTTCTAAGATATTACAATATTATGGTCATGGAAATGGTAATGTGACGAAAATGCCAATGGAATTTTGATAGGAGGCTTCTTATGAGGATTTCTTGAGATTCTTAGAGTGGAATTGTTAAAAATATTTGAAATAGGTTAATGTCGGGAAAAACAGGAAATTTTATTTTTTGAGATCAAACTAAAGTTTTATGCTTCTTGTATAGTTAAATATTGTTTACAAATATTCAATGTGTATGTTTGAAACATTTTAGCTACTTAAAACTATCAGAATTAGGTAAAAGAAAGACAAATTAAAAATGTAAACAAAAAAAAATATGACTTGAAGTTAGCTTCAATAGTTTTAAAAATTTCATCCAATTTCATCCTTCTAATGAAACCCTCGAACCAAATTACACCTGATATGTTAGACTTGTATTAGACATTTAAAAGAAATTTACAATATATTACAAGGATAATCAAAACAAGATTCCATGCTGATTCACAAAATTTTAAGTTCAATGCAAATCTTGTAAGACATTCCAACAATCATAAAAATACAATCAAAATATTTCAAAAATCCTATTATTGAAGCTTTTATTAAGGAAAAGAAGAAGCAAATGCTGTTGCTAAGAAGTCAACGGGATGTTATAACAAAACTTGATTATTTTATGAATAAAATGAAAACTGCTACAAAAGTTATTGCCACAAATAAATGTCAATAATGCACAGCACAGTGAGTAGGAAAGTTATTAATACCTGATGACCATTCAATCTGATTCATATGAGAGTAATTTGAATTCTGTCATAAAGTGCCTTGGACATTTATAGAACAATCATCATTTACTAAATTTGTATCCAATATGGAATTTTCATGGACATCAAAAAGATTATTTTGTTTTTATGTCACTAATTGATCTTCAATATAGTCATGCTACATCCTTAAAAAGTTATAATTACTGCCACTTCTTGTTGTGAACTTGATGATCCCAAAAACTTGAAAAAGCATCCAACTGACATGCCTAAAATAACTTTCAAGCGGTTGCAATGATTCTTTTCACTGTCAAATGTGCTTTTTCTTTCATCAAATAAAAGCATAAATCTCGTCACTGACAATAAAAATTGCTACTTTAAAAAAAATTATAGACATTTCATAATTTTTTTGGCTTATGCGATGAAAGATTTTAATCTATTGATAATTGCCGTATTACAGACTTAAACTATTTGTCGACATCAATAATTAGATGCGAGGTGATCATTAATCATGTTGGACTTGCGAATTTTATTTTAGATCGAATAAGTGAACGATGAAGGGTAATTTGAGTGAATTTTTGGGAATGCGCCAAGAGTAAAAAAAAATTAATTTTTTTGCGATTTGGTAAAAAAAAAGTTTTGAACTTTCAAAGCTCATTGGCACACTAATAATTGAAAAACCAATCAAAATCATTTCATATAAAGTATCAACTTTTAAACAAACAAATTTTCGTGGGAGTGTAATTGCTTTTCAGGTTAAATAAACAAAAACGAAATCATAATGAGGTTGTGCTCACTTTTCAAAAATTTATTGAGAAATTTTAGAAGAAAGCAAAATTTTAATAATTAATCCTTATTCATTCAAGTGCGGGGATCGGCTATATGATATTTTTAGAGATTTGACACTCATCCAGGGTGCGGAACTGATCAAATGACCAAAAATGATCAAAAATGATCAAAAATGATCAAAAATGATCAAAAGATCAAAAATGATCAAAAATGATCAAAAAAGATCAAAAATGATCAAAAATGATCAAAAATGATCAAAAATGATCAAAATTGATCAAAATTAATCAAATAGGATTAATAAACTTTTTTTTGCGTAATTGTGTGTAAGATGATATTTTATCATAATTTTTACATTTTCAATTAATATATGAGTTAAACTTGCGTATTTTTTCATTTTTGCACTATTCAAAGAAAGCAAAATCGTTTATTGTAATTAATTTTGTCTTCTTTATAAATTTTTTTTAAATTGGGTAAACCTTAATATTTTAATATTGTTTGTGGACGCAATTTTTCCTTCAGGAATGCTCTATTTGTCTTTAAATTTGACATATTGGTAGCTTATATATATAGGAAATGGCTAATGAAAAGATTTTAGAACTGGTCACATCCTTTTCAAGTTATGGCTGTTGAAAGTGACTAATTTTGACAGTTTTCATTTAAATTTGACTATTTTGATATAAATTTTATGTTTTTAAACGTTTTTATTTAGGTTAATATGAAATCGACATTCGTAACACATTCATTTTTTCAATGCGTCCACTTCGACCACTTCCTCTTGTCCAAATGAACTGAAATTTGGCATAGTGGTATATTTTAGTGAATATTTTATGAATTTTGAAAAAAATTTTGAAAATTTTTAAAATTTTGACCTAGTGATGGTCGAAAAACTAGTTTTTTAGCTAAATTTAGAGTTATTTCAACACTTTATTCACTTTTAGTTGACCATTTGTAGGGAATTCAATCCCGGGTTCCGGGTTCAAACCCAAAAAAGTGATTTGTATTGGTGCCCTGTAAAATCACAGAAGCCTAATAATTCCGCTGCATAGAGGCAAAAAAACTCAGATCATGAGACCAAAATAAATCCTCTTATTAATCTCGGAGGAATTATTTTGGCACTGTGATTTTTGAATTCCAGAAATTATTTTGATTTCTAGTTTTTTATATAACTGTGCTAAAATAATTCCTCTTGTATTTTCAAGCGGAATTATTTCGGTTTTGTGGAATAGACATATAAAACATAAAACTAATAATAAAATTCAAAACTTTCTATAAATGTAAGTACAAAAAAATTAAATTCTTTTAAAAACAAAAATTGAATTGTTCTTTAGTCAATTTGAAAATTTGACAAATTTTGAAATTTTTAAATTTCATCAAAGGGGTCGCAATGTTAAAAATTCGCCAACTTGGATCAAAATTTGACTGACAACAAAAATTTTTGATTTAAAAAAAAATTTGTATGGAAATTTAGAAAGTGTGCCATGAGTCAAAATTAATTTTGATTTTTCAAAAGATTTAAAGTATATTTTTCGGAAATAAAGTCATTTCTGTGTTCAGGCTTGTTCCAACAGTCATTTAAAAGCTTAATATTGTAGAAAAAAGAAACAAAAAATCATTACAACTTTTTTTGATTTCTTCACGTCATGAAATTCAAATTCATGAAATTCAACTTAAAATTGAAAAAAATCAAAATTTTGACTAAATTTAAGTTAAAAATGGTTTTATATGGTTTTAAATACTTTTAAGAAATAAAAAATGACAAAAGAAGAAACATTTTTAAAAATCTCCCAGTGGGAGATAGTTACAAAACTAATTAAAATTGATTGATTTCCCACTGGGAGATAATTTTTAAATATTCAAATTTTCAAAGATTTTTAGTTTTTTGATCATTCTTTATTTCTAAAGTGTATTTAAAATTATCGTTTGCCAAAACATTTCTATAAGATCTTTTGTGTTTAAAATCATTAATTTTATGATAAACTATGTCTTAAAAGCGGTTTTTAGTCCTAAATGAAGAGGGTCTGTGCATTAGTAATATGAATGAAACTTAAACCAATGAAAACAAAAAGTAAAAAATAAATTTATGATAAAATAAAAGTTTAAAAAAAAACGCTTCTGTTTAGCGCAATGAAAAGTAAAAATGATATTTAGATACTTAACTTGCCTATAACTTGCCAATATTTAAATACCTTATTGGTAAAAAATTATATTATTATTATTATCATTAGATTCCAAAATTAAGTTTGAAAGGATATTAAAAAAAATAATTATGAAAATTTAAAAAAGTGTGGGCTTGGTTAATGTTTATTAAAATTTTGATGATTTTTTTAAAAAATATCCTCTCGAACTTAATTTTGGAAACTAAATAACTAAATAATATTTTTTAATCTTCAGTGCCAAAAAAAAGTGTTTTTTAAAAAACTTTTTTTCATAAATTTTTTTTTAAGTTCAAATCACTTGAAATTTATAGTGGGTAAGAGTTAGAAGGAGTCTCGAAGATTGTATGGACAACCAAAGATTTTCTTAGTTTTGTTAATTGACAAAAAGTAACAAGCGACAGAACCTTTTTCAGATGCCAACTAAGGGGGGCTTTGGATCACAACAAATGATCCAAAAATCATTTTTTTACTTTTCAATGACACTTTCTGATCATGTTTTAAGGTGTGGAGGGTTCTTTTTGAAATAACTATTGAATTTTTTGTAAATAACTATTTTCGAGAATATTACCTGAGATTCTCATTTTTTTTACCTTGACCATGTTGAATACATGTATCTTTTTTATTATATGTATTTTTTCTTATTTCCTATTAATTCTTTCTTGATCATAATAAATACTTACTAAAAATTAATTTTTTAAAAACCCCTCTCCCTCCTTGTTACGCATGGTTACAAATTGTCAATCCACCACCCCCCCCCCCCCCTTAATCGTTCATTTTTTTCAATGCTTACATAATGGTAGTACAAGTTATAATAATCTAAATATTACTAAAACCCAACTAAAACCTAAATTTCAAATTAAAATTTTCTATTGTAAACACTCCAAAATTTTTATTATTGCTAGAACATTACATTTTGAAATACCCTAGTTAGGAAAAATGAGAAATAGGAACATTGAGTTTCAAAATATTAAGATCCAGTTAAAAAAAAATAAGGTATAGGAACATCCAGTTCTAAAATATTAAAATCCAGTTAAGAAAAATGAGGAATAGAAACATCCAGTTCCATAATATTAAGATCCAGGAACATCCAGGAAGGATTAATAAAAAAATAGGTATGATAAAGTAAAATATAGGTAACATACATGCTTAAAATCATAATCCAATAATGACCATTAAAATTTAAATTAAAAATAAGCCTTTAAACTATGATCCAGTAACATCCAGTAGGATTTAGGTAATGTCTAAAGTAAATTTCTGCTCTCAAAAAAGATCAAACATGATCAAAAGATCAAAAATGATCAAAAATGATTAAAAATGATCAAAAGATCAAAAATGATCAAAAATGATCAAAAATGATCAAAAATGATCAAAAATGAACAAAAGATCAAATTGATTTGATCAGTTCCGCACCCTTGACACTCATGGCAAAAAAAATTAAGATATGAAAGTCAAACGACTGCAATTTAACTGACATAATACCTAGTTTGCGAAACATTAATAAATCGTGAATGTCGAGTGAACTCGGATGAATTTTATAGTATTTTGAATTGAAGATTAAAGAAGTCAATTAATTATGAATGGTCATAAAAAATTATAATCAGAAGATAATTTTTAAAAATTCAAACTTTAAATTTCCGTTACAAATTCATTTTTTTTAAATTCTCTTAAACCGTTAACTCTTGAAATTTTTTTTAAAAGAAACGCTAAAAATAATTAAAAATTTATTTTTAAAAAAATTTAAAATTTTGAATTTAAATTTCCTTCAAAAACAAGCTCAAATGTCATAAAACTTATTTTTACAGCAGGGCAATTCTACAGATCGCTGGATTTTTTGAAAATTCAAAAAAATAATCCATGTTCCTTAAAAAATTAATTCATTAAAATTTGCTATTTACCATAGTAAACATTTAATGTAACCTTGATAAACATCTTCATTTGTAAACAAAGTTTTATTATCATTAATCTAGATAAAGTAATTATTCGTCATTGAGCTAAATTTTCAATTTTAAAAAATTCATTTTTTTCTGGATTAAGCATTTCGTTGCTTATACCTCAGAAAATTTTTCAAATGTCAACGGTTAAAAAATATTTGAAATTTCTATTGACGAAGTTCCAGTCATGTGTTGATTATTTTTCTTTGTGAAAGTGATAGAACAAACAATGATCTATCGATTAATTCGATAAAGAAGCTTCAAAAGTGCTCATAGGCTTCAAATTTTTTGTTCAAAAAATTCAAAGTTGACAATTTCCAAAAAAAAGGTATAAGCAACGGGCCTAAAAGTGAAAATATCTCGATAATTAAAGTGATTTGACGAATGTAATTAAGTCTTAAAGATGTTAAATGAAGAAATACATGATTGAGGATAGGTAAAGGCAAGGAAAAATTAGTGAATAAAGAGAAAAATGAGTTTTTGTGTGAATTTTCATCTGTAGAATTGCCCAGCACTGAAATCTTTAAATCCGCATCAATAAGTATTAGAAGTAGCAGTCACAACCTGATCTATAGTTCAAGAAAAATCAGATAATCGTTAAAAAAATAGACTCATAAAAATTAATTAACTCCATTTACATGCAAGTAATGTTCAGCTTCCATTGCTCACAATATTAATACAATTAATCAAATTTAATCGATTGCATGTGAACTTTTCGAATGAATTTATTCACCTGAAGATGAGACTAGAAAATATGCATTGAGGTGAGTTATGCTGTACATGGACAAATGGCATGATTGACCGTAAAAAATTATGAAATAATTAAATTTATCCGAACCGTGATTTATTGAAAAATAATAGCTACTTTGAATTCTAGCAGCTCAATAAAGCGTGAAAGCATTTAAATCTCCAATGAAGCAGTAAATTTAATTAACCTCAGACATAAAAAGTGATGGTCAATGTCGATGATCTAAATATTGGGTTGTTCAAAAAAAAATGAGCCGGTTTGAAAGTTTTTTTTGAAACTAAAATAACTTTTTACAGGAATGGTCTTTTTTAATGAAATAAAAAGCATAATTTAGTATTTTAAATGTAGTAATGATTGTGTAAGTATGAATTCCTAAAATCTTCTGGAAGTTAGTTTTATAAGCCGCGGACAAAAGTAAGAAATTTCAATTTTTCACATCAAATTTTGATTTCAATTTTAAAAAGCATTTTTCCATTGAACTAATTAAACTAAAATACTTTTGCAATATGGAATTCAGTGAAATTTATTAATCAACAGTCAGTTTTTAAATACATTTCGTAATGTAAACAAATACAAACTTTTTGTCAAAACATGAAAAATTTGAGAAATTTTGAAATGTTTAAATATTTATTAAACAAAACAACTAATTGAAAAACTAAATATGCCATCTTAACCTGTAGTTAATTAGCTATTAATCATGCACTATTGAGATTTAATTTGTAAATACAAAAATCTCACTAAAATTTTTGATGAAAATTTTACTATCTCAAATTATATCTAAATAATGCGTGATTAATAGCTTATTAACTACTGGTTAAGATGGCATATTTAGTTTTTCAATTAAATGTTTTGTTTAATAAATATTTAAACATTTCAAAATTTCTCAAATTTTTCATGTTTTGACAAAAAGTTTGTATTTGTTTACATTACGAAATGTATTTAAAAACTGACTGTTGATTAATAAATTTCACTGAATTCCATATTGCAAAAGTATTTTAGTTTAATTAGTTCAATGAAAAAATGCTTTTTAAAATTGAAATCAAAATTTGATGTGAAAAATTGAAATTTGTTACTTTTGTCTGCGGCTTATAAAACTAACTTCCAGAAGATTTTAGGAATTCATACTTACAGAATCATTACTACATTCAAAATACTAAATTATGCTTTTTATTTCATTAAAAAAGATCATTCCTGTAAAAAGTTATTTTAGTTTCAAAAAAACCTTTCAAACCGGCTCATTTTTTTTTGAACAACCCAATAGTCAAATTGAATTTATTTTAGTAATTGCCTATTAATGCTCACTGTTTGTAATTGTAATTATCTCATCATAAAATGCCCGACAGCTTTCGTGCTTCAACAAATTGTTTTTGTCACTTGCCAATCTTCAAAATTTTTAAATTAAATAATAATTTTTGAAAATTCATTTTATGTTATTTTAGGTTAGAAAATAATTTACATACCTAAAAAAAATATTTGAAATGGGCACGAAACATAACAAATAAAGTCGATGTTCTTTTAAACAGGTTAAAATGGAGAAAAATATAAATAAATTCTAGTATCAATAACTTTTGTTTTCTGTTGATCATCTTTAGTGACTTTGGAATTATTTTTGGCACTGAAATCTTGAACTTCTTTTGGAAAATGTAATTGCAAATAACTTCATTGTCATTTTTGGTGTTTAATTATTGACCGTATTTTGCATTTAGAATTTTAATTGAATTTGTTTTGTTCAGAGTTGCAAACAGATATCTGTGCACAGATGAGAACCGTACAATTCCTTGATAATTTGTAAGGTTTTGTCAGAATTTGTAAGGTTTTATTTGGAAAACTCTGGTTTTGTTGAACATTAATTAAAGCCTGTAGATGATTTATAAAAAATTTCATATCTTTAACGGGCTTAAAAAATTTAAATTTGAAAATTTTTTGGACAGAAACATTTGAACGGTTTTCAAATTTAAATTCTGAAATTCAGTTACAACATTAATTCTTAAAAACAGTTTTAATTTTTTAAGTCTACACATTTAACAAAAGAACCTCCTTTATATACAAAAATAAACTTACCATCACATATTTCAAATAAAGAAGCACTAATCATGTTATTAAAAAAAGTCCTTTTCATTACTTTTAATTTAATGACATTCCACAAGACTTAATCTCTTATCAATTGCTGTCAATACATTATCATTTTAGTAATAATGAAAATTACTTTTTAAATTTACAATAAAAATTTATGTCCAATAAAATACTCAACATTCAGTGAGTGCATTCAATTATAAAGTATATTGAAATACGTTAAGTATGATCGGAAATATCTTCAGTATACTTCATGGGTCAGTTTGCTGTGACTGAAAAGAGAATGAAAAATGTTAGGGACAGTGTTGATTTTTGCATGCATGTGACGGGAACTTGTGATGTTTTGTTGGCTGTATAAGTAGTTAGGGGCAATAAAAAGCTGTGAAAATATTTCTTGCTCAATAATTTTGATTCAAAAAAGGAAAACTTAAGTTTTGAGCTCCTAACGGGACTTGAACCCATATCTCCCATCCAATTTTAATTTTTAACGGTCATTTTACTGTACAGTGAATTTTGAATGAAAGAAAATTTGAAAATAAAATTCAAAATTATTTTGACCGTTATTTAGATATTAACAGACAGCAACAATTCTTTATTAACCAAATAAAAATTCCAATAATATTAATTCATAAATCTCAAATTCAACATTTCAATCTTACAAAATTGCACATGTGCCTGCATTTTTCTTCTTCATCTCATTATTTTCAGCATTTTCTTCTGCTGGAATCTTAACCTCATCATCTACATTATTTTCTTCCTTATCAATCAAATCAAGTGCACAAATTCCTTCAATTACATCCTCAAAATCCATAGCTGCTTCTTCCAAACATTTTTCAATATTCAAGCCATCTCCAACAACTTCCACAAAATCCTCTTCAGCTTCAATTGCATGATAATCTTCTAGTTCATGAATGACGTCATTTTTGGCATCTTTTGGAACTTGCTCCTCAATGTTTTGTGTCTGTAATTCATCATTTGAGCTATTTTTATCAGAATCACTTCCAACTTCTTCATTATTGTAGTTTTTATTGGAATAAATCGATAAATAGGCGGCCTGAGCATTACAGCACTTCTTATGATTGATAGAATAGTGATGCATAGCTTCACTATCCAAATCTTTAAGATAATCACAGACATTATCATATCCTTTAGCCCAATATGAAGGTTTAGAATTTCCATGTCCTTGTCTATTGAATTTTTCACGATAAATATGAACTGGTCGGTTCTTAATCTTATCCTCAATCTCATTCCATTCCTCAATACTTGATGTCAACAAAAATCGCTTCTTGAATTTCTTAACATTCTTAATATCACAAATCTTTCCACGATTATAGACAATTTTATTATTATTATCAATTCCAAGGAATAGAACCTTAATTATTTCAGCACGAAGTGGAATTGACAATTTTGTATCGATAAGTTTGCGACATAAAAGTTTAAATCCATTGCTTGATTGTGTTGCTATTTTGTAAGTTATTCCATTCCTAACAATTCCTTGCTTCCAGACATCAATCATAGCTTGATAATCAGTCTCGGATGTAATCATTTCAACAATAATTTGTGACATTTCAGTTTCTTCCATTCGACGCTTTGCTTTTAATTCAAAATCATAAAGCTTCTCGAATTGTTCACGGACGTACATTTTGACATCTTCCATAGCTTCTTTGTAATTCTTTAAATCCAAGATTTTCATTTCTTTTGAAAGTAAGTCAATACGTGATGCACTTCTTGGATATCGAAGAGCTTGAAAGACATTAAGGAATATGAAATTCTTGTAGCTATACTTAATGCCAAATGCTTCTAAAATTGATGATTTAGACAATTCAGGAACAGCCTTAATATCTTTAATTGATCCTTTTGTTGCAGCTTTAAGGAATTTTGGAAATAAAGTCATATAACTATGATAGTAAAGTGGCTTTGTAAGTTCTTCAAGATATTCGTGATTAATTCTAAATTCTTCTGGAAATTTAATATCCTTACGATCTGGTTCCGATTCGAATAATGGCTTAACATGAACTTTTTGTTGCTCAATATCAATACAAAGTAATTTGTACATCATATCCTTAACAATATCATCAAATTTAATTTTTCCACGAAATTCTTTGCTAATTCCTTTCCAGATTTCATAGCTGTAAATTGATCGCATTATGTCTGGCATACGTTCAATAGCTTCATGATTTCCCTTGTTGAAAATACGAATTAAAGGAACAATCAAGTTGGCAATTCCATTATTAGCTAAATAGTAGCTATTCTGGCCATAATCTTTATCTACTAAAAGTTCCTCAATGTGATCATAATATTTGCCAACAAATGATGCAGCAGTGCTGACTAATTGCTTAAAAGCATCTAGATGAACAGTTGATTTATTTTTATTTAAATCATAAATCATACGACGAATTCCAGCAATAATTGTATAGCCAAAAGTCATTGGAACATCAGCAATAATACGACGCATACCAATTGATGATGAATATTCAAGAATACATGGTGCATGCTTCTTCAAAAAGACTCCAATTCTTGGATCATCAAAGACTGGAATTGAATTTGTTATTTCATTATCGTATCCAGGTGATACAAGTTTCAATTCTGAATCGACAGACTGATGAATTGACGTGATAATGTCAGCAACGCTTATATAACATCCATAACAAATTTCATTCATACGCCAAGTTGAAGGATCTGGAAAATCTCCAATTGATCCATTACAAGCTATTCCAACGATATTTGTAAGCTGTAAAATTTCATCTGCTGAAAACTTATTGAAATCTGGATCATTGGAGAGTTCAATTAAAAGTTTTAGACCCTCAATTGTTGTCGCTTGTGAATAGAATGAGACTGCATGATTTTTGTAGTTAATGTCACTGATTTCATCAAAATGTTCTTTAATATTCATGACCTGAAAAAAGATGATTATTTAACGGTTTTTTGAATTTTAAATTTTATAACGGTTAAAAAATATTTGAATTTTCTGCTAGATTTAAATTAAATCTAAAGATCAAAATTAAATCCAGAATCAATCTCGAGATTTAAACTAAATCTAAGTCATGACAAATTTAAATCAAAGGATTAAATTAGTTAAATTGGATTAAAAATTAAATCTCACCTCTTTTTGAACAATTTCATCAAATGTCATTTGTGGAACATCAAGTCTTCCTTTTTTCTTAGCAGCTCGTCTTGCTAAGCCTTTTCCAGACTTACTAGATGCTTGAACACTTCTCAAATACGATGCCTTCTGTGCTGCATTAAGCTCATTAACTTTATCATCATTTGCAATCGTTTCCAAAAATGTTGAAAGTTTCTTCGAACGAATTTTGTTGAGTTTAAGAACTCTGGCACGATTTTGGATTAACCTTTCATCAATCACTTCCTGATCATCGATTAAGTTGATTAAAATGTCTTCCATTTTCTTAAAATACTCGACAATTTGATTAACAACATTTTTAGCTGTTTCGGAATCGACAATTTTGAGAATTTTTAGATGATCAATAGCATAATCCAATTTAGTATAAATTAAACGCTGCAAAATATCAAATTTAATATCTTTGATGGAAATTTGAACTGAATTATTATCGATTGAGATTAAATCAGTTTCTTCAGGAATTCTCTTTAGCCAAAATACATTGAGTTGATTTGGAAGGATTAAAATTCGATCTAGTGTCTCAGTCTTCCACGGATATGTATAGAAAATTGGATTGCTGCATTTCAATGACTTCAAATCACCAAATCCATCATTAATGAAAAAGATTAGCCATTTTAGTAGCAATTTTATTTTGATGGCTCATAGAATCAATGTCAATCATTTGAGATTTGACAATATTATTAAGTTGCAATAAGCTACATAATGCAGTTGTGTCTGGCTGTGATTGAGAAGTAAAATAACGAATAGCTTGAGAGTTTATTAACATATTGCAACCTGATGCAAATTCAGCTAATTTATCACCTAAAATACAGTTTATTAGTGCCTATTAAGTTATAAAATATTCAGTCACTTACCTAATTTCTTTGTTTCTTGCTGATCACCAATCATGCCATCAGAAATAGTCACAATACGTAAAGAATCAACTTTTCCTTTAAATTCCTCAAAAAGTGTTTGCAACTCAGCTACAGCAGGTGCCATTTTAGTTCCTCCACCGCTATACATCTCAAAACAATCGAATTCCCTAACTTTTATCTTGTGAACTTTCGTTTCAGTTTCAAATGCAATTAAATTAATGACCTGTTTGGGATCATATTGAAGAATCTCAAAGAATTTTGGAAGTATGAACTGTACAATTTTTATTACTGATGTTCCCATCGAACCTGATCTATCAAGGATTATGACTGTTTCCACATTTGATGGAAATTGTTGTTGTTGTTGTTGTTGTTGTTGCACATTTTGTTCACTGGATGTGTCAATTGAGGCTATAAATTCATTATTAACTGGATATATGCTTAATTTGAGGGGTTCTGCTTCTGTTTGAGACATTTTCAGCTTTTATAATGATTAATATCTATAATTGTTAATAAAATTAAGAATTAGCAAAGAATTTGGCATTTTTATTTAAATTTGATTGAGATTGGCAGTTCCTGGACAGTTGAGCATAATTTGATGCATTTTTCTACTTACATATCACTTTATAGATAGTAATTTGCAATTAAAATACAATTTTGATATAATTAAAGCGTGTTTTTAACCAGTTTTAACTTTTAAGATTTAAAGTTCAAAAAAATTGAACTTTAAAATTTGAAAATTAAAAGTCGGTTGGAAACTCATATGATTTATCTTAATCGTACTCTTAATCTAAGGATTTATTTAAATCGAATTCTAAACCTTGCGATTTGTTTTAATCTTGAGATATATTTAAACTTAACGAATATGAATGTCATTCAGTAAACAATTTAGTTCATTAAAGTTCATTTCATTTAAATTCGAAATGTTCGTTAAATTGTTTAAATTCAAATTTAAAATCCGTTAAATTTTTACTATTTCTAAAAACCGTTAATTTTTAAATTATTTACAAAAATTTGCAAAATTTCTTGATCCTTGAGGGCATGCTAAGATCAATCGAGCATAGTATAAAAAATAGCTTGTGTATGCCACAATTAAGTATGTCAAAGATTATCGAAAGCATAACTCAATGTATTAAATAAATTTTTAAAAGAAAATCATTAATGATAAGAGCAAAAAAAGACGTTACAAAAGAATTTAAATTTTTATTAAACCCTAAATTTTGTTGAACCCTGTTGTGCATAGGAATTGGAAGGAGAGCTGTCATATTGAGTGACAATTTTTTATAAAATATTCTAAGCATTTAAAAATTATTTTATCTTGATTAAAACAATTTTCAGATCATAAGTTATGAAATTCAGTAAAAAATAAATTTTTAAATCATTTAAAAACATCAACAAAAATCATTTAAGAACTCTGGCACGATTTTGGATTAACCTTTCATCAATCACTTCCTGATCATCGATTAAGTTGATTAAAATGTCTTCCATTTTCTTAAAATACTCGACAATTTGATTAACAACATTTTTAGCTGTTTCGGAATCGACAATTTTGAGAATTTTTAGATGATCAATAGCATAATCCAATTTAGTATAAATTAAACGCTGCAAAATATCAAATTTAATATCTTTGATGGAAATTTGAACTGAATTATTATCGATTGAGATTAAATCAGTTTCTTCAGGAATTCTCTTTAGCCAAAATACATTGAGTTGATTTGGAAGGATTAAAATTCGATCTAGTGTCTCAGTCTTCCACGGATATGTATAGAAAATTGGATTGCTGCATTTCAATGACTTCAAATCACCAAATCCATCATTAATGAAAAGATTAGCCATTTTAGTAGCAATTTTATTTTGATGGCTCATAGAATCAATGTCAATCATTTGAGATTTGACAATATTATTAAGTTGCAATAAGCTACATAATGCAGTTGTGTCTGGCTGTGATTGAGAAGTAAAATAACGAATAGCTTGAGAGTTTATTAACATATTGCAACCTGATGCAAATTCAGCTAATTTATCACCTAAAATACAGTTTATTAGTGCCTATTAAGTTATAAAATATTCAGTCACTTACCTAATTTCTTTGTTTCTTGCTGATCACCAATCATGCCATCAGAAATAGTCACAATACGTAAAGAATCAACTTTTCCTTTAAATTCCTCAAAAAGTGTTTGCAACTCAGCTACAGCAGGTGCCATTTTAGTTCCTCCACCGCTATACATCTCAAAACAATCGAATTCCCTAACTTTTATCTTGTGAACTTTCGTTTCAGTTTCAAATGCAATTAAATTAATGACCTGTTTGGGATCATATTGAAGAATCTCAAAGAATTTTGGAAGTATGAACTGTACAATTTTTATTACTGATGTACCCATCGAACCTGATCTATCAAGGATTATGACTGTTTCCACATTTGATGGAAATTGTTGTTGTTGTTGTTGCACATTTTGTTCACTGGATGTGTCAATTGAGGCTATAAATTCATTATTAACTGGATATATGCTTAATTTGAGGGGTACTTCTTCTGTTTGAGACATTTTCAGCTTTTATAATGATTAATATCTATAATTGTTAATAAAATTAAGAATTAGCAAAGAATTTGGCATTTTTATTTAAATTTGATTGAGATTGGCAGTTCCTGGACAGTTGAGCATAATTTGATGCATTTTTCTACTTACATATCACTTTATAGATAGTAATTTGCAATTAAAATACAATTTTGATATAATTAAAGCGTGTTTTTAACCAGTTTTAACTTTTAAGATTTAAAGTTCAAAAAAATTGAACTTTAAAATTTGAAAATTAAAAGTCGGTTGGAAACTCATATGATTTATCTTAATCGTACTCTTAATCTAAGGATTTATTTAAATCGAATTCTAAACCTTGCGATTTGTTTTAATCTTGAGATATATTTAAACTTAACGAATATGAATGTCATTCAGTAAACAATTTAGTTCATTAAAGTTCATTTCATTTAAATTCGAAATGTTCGTTAAATTGTTTAAATTCAAATTTAAAATCCGTTAAATTTTTACTATTTCTAAAAACCGTTAATTTTTAAATTATTTACAAAAATTTGCAAAATTTCTTGATCCTTGAGGGCATGCTAAGATCAATCGAGCATAGTATAAAAAATAGCTTGTGTATGCCACAATTAAGTATGTCAAAGATTATCGAAAGCATAACTCAATGTATTAAATAAATTTTTAAAAGAAAATCATTAATGATAAGAGCAAAAAAAGACGTTACAAAAGAATTTAAATTTTTATTAAACCCTAAATTTTGTTGAACCCTGTTGTGCATAGGAATTGGAAGGAGAGCTGTCATATTGAGTGACAATTTTTTATAAAATATTCTAAGCATTTAAAAATTATTTTATCTTGATTAAAACAATTTTCAGATCATAAGTTATGAAATTCAGTAAAAAATAAATTTTTAAATCATTTAAAAACATCATAAAAAGTCATAACAAGATTGATAACTGATGTTCACAGATTACCGTCCAACTTTTCACACACATACATTTTTTTCAATAAAAAAAACGAGATAGAAACATCAAAAGCAAAAAAATTAATAAAAAAGCGATTTGTAAATTTAAGAAACTTATGGAAACCAGCAAACCACAATCTTCGAAGCTTTTTATATATTCCCCAATCGATTTTCGTGATAAAACAGAGGAAGTAAGCTGATAATTTGTGATTTTTATTTGCCAGCCATATTTTATTTTATTTTTTTTATTGTCATAAGTGCGGGAAAGATTTCAAAAAAAAAAGAAATAGAAATTTAAAAAAACAGTTTTAAAATTAAACTAATTCACTTCTTTTTTTTCATGTCTTAATAACAGCGATATGAACGAGCATTTTCGAGTCTACAAAATTCCCTTCATGGACCAAACGCTAAAGAACTCAACATTACCATAACATCAATGATTTCGCAGGAAATTAAGCAACAGGAAGAGCTTCAATTATCATTTATTTATTTAATGTTGACTGATACTCAACTTGCTGCGCCTGCATTAAGAGATCTTCTCATAGTCACCAGAGATGGCTTAGAATTTATTATAATACATTTGACAGAATTAATTAATTCAAAATTTCAAAAACTCGCAGAAGTTGCTAAACATCAAGTTTTGTGGCTGTTTAAAGAGCTTCTTAAATCGTATGGATCAAATCCAAAAATTAATGGGTTTTTATGGGCATTACTGAGACAAGCTTGTGGTGGTGATGTTAGTCCAAAGAATATTGCATGGATTGAGGGTATTTTGGACATTTTAATTGAACAGAGGCCCAGATTTGATAAATTCCCTAATAGCGTTGGACTTGTTGCCTATTCATACGTTCGGTGAGTATAACAAAGATTTTTAACGACTTTTTATATTCAAATTTTTTAACGACTTTTTAAAATTCAAATTTTTAACGACTTTTTGAAATTTAAAAAATTAATAACCGTTATTTTTAAAATTATTTACAGATTAATCGAGGATCACAGTGCATTACACTTACAAACACTCCGTAATAAGGAAGTTAAGTTTATAATTAGTTTAATTCGAGAAAGATTTCAAGACATAATTCCACTTGGACGTGATTTCATAAGATTACTACAGAATGTAGCTCGAATTCCTGAATTTAATCAATTATGGAAGGATATATTGACAAATCCCAAGAGTCTATATCCCTCATTTACAGGAATCTTTCAAATGCTCTCAACACGAACAAGTCGTCATTTTATTGGAAATAGAATAACACCAGATATTGAGAGTAAACTTCATTTCTTCACAAGTTCTGTTAAATTTGGTAATCATAAAAAATATCAGGATTGGTTCCAAGATCGATATTTTGCCACACCAGAATCACAAAGCTTAAGATCTGATGTTATTCGATACATCATTAATGCCATTCATCCAACAAACGAGCTTCTATGTTCAGACATCATACCAAGATGGGCTATTTTAGGGTGGCTACTTACATCTTGTACTAATCCAGTAGCATTAACAAATGCAAAATTAGCAGTCTTTTATGATTGGCTATGTTTTGATCCAGCACGTGATAATATTATGAATGTTGAGCCTGGAATTTTAGTCATGTATCATTCAATTAAGAATGTACCAATGGTCAGTAGTACGCTACTTGATTTCCTCTGTCGAATCATGAAGAATTTCTATCCAAAAGGCGAGGAACGAATAAGAGCTGGAGTTTATAATTCACTTAAAGTAATTTTAGATAAGCAAGTCATTCCGAATCTTGTACCATTATTTGAGTCGCCAAAATTAGATCGTGATTTACGTGCAATGATTCGAGAGAATTTTAGAGACTTTATGCCATCGACACCAACGTACGGCATTTTATTAGAGAATCAAAATCATTTTGGTGGTGTTGAGGATGGGCGTACATCAAAAGTTAACAATAATATTGAGATAAAAAGTGAGGATATGAATCAATTTGATAAATCAGATGAGCCAAGATTTAGTGATGAAGAGATGGATGATAAAAAGTTGAAAATTGAAATTCCTAGCGATAATGAGGATGATGAGGTAAAGCTATAAGATTTTAACGGCTAAAAAATATTTGAATTTTTTTTACGATAAATTTTTAAATTTTTTTCAACCGTTAATTTTTTAAATTATTTTTTTATTGCAGCCTGAAGAAAATAATGACAATGATGACGAAGATGAGGATGAAGATGATGATGATTTACCATTGTCAAAAGTACGACTGAAAGAAAAGCCATTGCCTGATAAAATAGAATTGCCTAGTTCAATTAAGGAGACATTTAGCTCATTTATTAGCACAAAAACACTTGATGACTTTGAGAGCTTTCTAGATGATTATCGTTCACTACCATCAAGTGATCAATTGGATTCAGAACAGGAGGCATATGTTTTTGCGAATATTCTAAGTATATTTAAATCAACATTACCCGAAAAATGTGATTTAGGCGAATACGAAAATGTTCATAAATTGGATGATTGTTATGATAATAGCGATAAACTCGAACAGAAATTAGAACAATCGATAAGTTATCCATTATTTGGCATCTACAAAGCTCTTTGTCAGCATGATGAAAAGGCCAAAAAGTGCCTCGTTATTCCTAAAATTTTAGACTTTTGTCATTCAAAATTATCCTGCATGGGCTTCTTACTCCTTTACTACCTCAAAGTTAATGCGAAATTAGCATTGTTAAAGAATCAAAAAGTGCCGACAACATTTCGTTCAAACGTTTATAAATTATATTATCAATGGTTGAATCAGAAACCAAACCAAAAAATTGTCATAGAGGAATGTCTTGAAAAGGATCTTCAATTACTCGAACGTTATAGTCTCAATGTATTTCTATGGCTCATATCTGACATATATCGTGAATTTGAACAGTATACAGTTAATAATAGTGATATTCTTAAGATTCTTGTTGGATGTATTGATGCTAAAAATCTCCACGATCTCATTTGTGACATTACGCAGGGGAAGCTCGTACTGTTTAAAAATGACAATGTTATTGATGTCATTCGTGACAGTTTGGAGTTTGAGACTTTCGAGCAAATGTGCTTTTGGCAACTTCTGCAAGCGCACGACGTACCTATCGAAAAAATTCAGGTGAGTTCAACAAACTTTTTTTTTTAATTTGAATTTTAACGAATTTTTCAAATTTGAATTTTAACGAACTTTTCAAAATTGAATTTTCAATTATAATGTTCAAAAATTGAACTGAACCTAAATGAAATTCAAAAATTGAACCAAAATAAAATGAAGTTCAAATTTTGAACTTTATTTAGAAAAAATTCAAATCTAAAAAAACCCGTTAAATTTGAAATTAATTTTTAAAATCCGTGTCCAATTTTCAGGATGTAATTCCGGAACTTGAATCAAACAATAATGAAGCACTGATAAATATGTTATTCATATTGAAAAAAGAGGAACCAACAGAGGAGCTTATAAAGCTATTACTTAGTAGAGAAACTTCACGAGGCGATCCTTTTGTAACTTCAGCTTTAAAGTGAGTTTTCCTTGAAATTATTTTGAAAAATGCAATTAATTATTTAAATATTCACAGACACTGGTGCATGATGGAATATGAAAGCCAATTATCAGAAATTATAGCTAATTTATTAATATCAAAAATATCACAAAACTCACCGAAAAAACGTGCTCGATCGCTCAAATCAAATAGTCAGTCAAACAGTGGACCATCTGCAGAACAAGTAAGTTTCGTGGTCACCTAAAAGACTTATACTTGATTGAATTAGTTTTGTTTCTTTCAGTTGTTAAATCACTTAGAACATTTAAGGAAATGTTGCTCATATGTTAACAATAGCAATGTCACAGCAATGTACGTACACGAAAAGATGCAGAGAGCATTACAGCAAGCATTTGCTCATTGTGATGATCGTCAAAAGGTAATGAGGTTTATTTTTTAATCCGATGAATTTAAATTTAATCTGACGGATTTACATTTTAATCCTGTGGATTTAATTTTTTTTCTCGTGGATTTAACGTTTTTATCTAATCCTTCAAATATATCCCAACAGAAACAGTATAGTGAGCTGTTCTCATTAGCAGTCGAAGATGATACAACAGTAAGTCGGCGTGGTGCAAGTAGTCGTGGACGTAAACCACAAGCAAAGAAAGAAACAAATTCAAATAGCACAGCAGCGAACAAAAAGGCAGTAGAAGCTAGCAATAGTAAATATTCGTCTGATTCAGACTCGGATGTAAGTATAATTGAAATAATTAAAAGAAAAACTCAAATCAATTTGTAAGTGTGTTTATATAGGATGACAGAAGTAAATCTCAAAAGGCACAGCCAGCTAAGAGAAGGAAAAAGATCACGCAATTAAGTGACTCTGAGTGATGTCAACTGTATGATATCGAGTGTACAAATTTCTAAAAAAATATCAAAAAAATCACACAAAGAAGCACTCAAACAGATCCTTTTTTTTTGTTAATTAAATGTCAGTTTTTAAAGATTGTAAACGTTTAGGTTTAAGTTAAATTCTAAAAGTTTAACTATAGTTTTTATAATGGCGAAATGAAGAGAATTTTAAGTGAATGAATACATTATTTGTAACATAATGAGAAAGTGAATGAAAATAAATCAAGTATTAGCAAGACAATGTATTAAACTGATGCTGAATTTACTTATTTTATGTTTTTCAGGCTTACTCAATTTTTAACGGTTTTCTAAAATTTAAAATTTTAAAAAAGGTAAATTTTACGGTTTTTCAAAAAAATAACGGTTTTCGAATTTTTGAAATTTAACGGATTTCAAAATTTTGAAACTCAACATTTTCAAAATATATAATTTCAACGGTTTTATTTAAATTTGAAAAGTGAAACAACTTTTGACGCTAAATTTAACGGCATTTTTGAATTTGAAATTTTCATTAAAAAATTAAATTTTTGAAAACCGGTAATTTTAAAATTTAGACGACCGTTAAAAATTAGTACCAGATGTGAATCGGATTTGCATATTTTTTCATGCCAATCGTTAATAATTAAAACAAAGCAAATAAATTTTTGGAATTTAAATGTTCATGATTTTATTTTATTATTATAACTTTTACTTCTTAATATGACAAGCTTTTATTCTGATACAAAAAAAGAATTAATTGTAAGAACCTGATGAGTATAAATTCAAGCTTCGTTTTGGATTGTATGGTCGGAAACGTTCCTTTCCTTGAAATCCATAAGAATGACGTTTCTCTTGTTGAAATTCAGGATTTTCATGTTGACTCGATTCAGTCTCCAAAAAGATATCAAACGACGTCATTGTTCGATGAAGTTGTTCCATTAATAGCTCCTCGTGACTCTTTACTTCAAAATTATTTATCATGTTCTCAATTTCTCGTGTATGTGCTGATGTCTCTGCATTATATTTAAAATCATTCCAGCTCAAATCGATGGCAAAAACTGGATATTCCGATGGGAAATTGGATGGGATGCAAAGGTAACATTCAAGTTTGGCTGATCCACGAGTAATTACAGCACGATAAAATACATCATTTGCATTAACAAGTCCTTCTTGAATGAATCTTTTTGTGCATGTATTTTCACAATATTCAGGATAAGATATTGAGACGAACAACTGTAGAACACAAGATACTCGAACTGAAATCTTATCTTTAACTTTACCACTTTCAAGGAGCTTAATTTGATTATACAAACTGATTCTGGCTCTCAATTTACGTCTGATTTGTCTAATAAGATCTGGAACAGTTTCCTCGCACAATTTTTGTGACTGATCAATATTTAAATGCTCTGTGAAGCTAATTCCACACAAATTTTGTGCCCATTTAAATGGCTTGCCCAATTTCTTCTCATTTAATGCCTTTTCTAAATCATTTGCATTTAATTGAACATTTTGAAGTTGAAAAATTGTTTTGGGATTTGGACTAGTTTCACCAAAATCGTCAGCATATAAACTACTTAAAATGCGTTCCTGTGTAATGATATCAGCAGCTGCAACAGATCCATTTGAATCAATATTAAATTTTCCTTGAACGGTTATAAATCCAAGTGCTGGAAGATAATTAAGAATAACAGAAAATGTTTCTTCAATGTCCTTCATGCTGATATTAAATTTAACACTTAATGGATGATGCTTGAATAAATCCAAACGTTTTTGATTTAAACTCTCAATTTGTGATTGTCGTCGTTTAATTTTTCGATGATTCATGCCTTCATCAAAGTCATTTTCATCAATTTCATTGTCTGAATCATCAACATCCGATGCTGCATGTTCCTTCATTTGTTTCCTTTCAATTTCAATAATTTTTGCTTCCTCCTCGTCGCCTTCAATCGAGACTGAAAGCCTTTTATCGATAACTTCAGAATAAGCACACAATTTTGTGTATGCCAAGTATAATGGTTGAGGTAAAAGTCGAATTAATTTTTGTATTTCCCATTCCTTTTCAAATGGCATGTTGAGGATTTGCTGGATTGGTCTTGTTGCCTTTAAAACTTCTTGTAAGCATGGATAAATTGAATTTAAATTCTTTTTAACTTCCACAGTTTTTTCAGCAACATCTTCCTTGTCCTTTTCGAGATCCTTGCATTGCTTTGAATATTCTTTACGTTGCTGTAATTCAAATTGAAGCCGTGCCTTTCTCATCGTATGTTCATCCTCAAGTGCTTCAGGACCTTTTAATATTTCTGGAGCATTTTCCAAAAACTCTTCAACTGGAACTAATTCGATGTCTTCATCTTCACTTTTGAATGAGAAGCACTTGTTGATTTCCTTTTTTAAATGATTTGCCTCGTAGATTAAGTTCTGTAATTTGAGACGATTGCTGTCTGCCTGTAATTTTTCCTTCTGAAGTGTTTCTCGATGTCCATGTAATCGTAGCTTATCTAAACGATTTAATTTCTTCAATTTAACAATGACTAATGATCCTTGAATCCTCTTTTCAGCTATTTTCTTCTTTGCCTGAAAAATAATCAATTTAATTAACAATTTTTAACCTATTTTAATTTTAATATTTTTTTACATCATCGGTTTTAAGTGCTTTTAATGCCTTAACATCGTTAATGATTTTATTTAGCTCATTAAAACATTCTTTAAAATGTTCACGCTTAAACCGGCTTTCTTCGCTTTCTTCAAAGGAAATTACATTCTGAAAATAAATGAAAATTAATTTTGAAAATTTTTAAAATTCAATTTTTAACATTTTTACATTGTAAATTTCTTCTTTTGTTAGCTGAACGACTGCAGGTTTTGTTGGTGATGATGTTGATGGTGTTTTTGTTCGTTTTTTTACTTCATTAACCATGATTTTTAATTATTTTAGTTTTAATTTTAAATTTTTGTTTTGTTTTATATTTTTTTATAAACAAGTAAGCTTGTGATTAAATTTTGACAACAACAAAAAGCGCTTTCAAAATGACAAACCAACAAAATTTATTTAAAATCAACTTTTTTTGAAAAAGTTAGCATAAAATCTTTCAAAAAAAAAAATAAACAAATATAAAATCATTAAAAATCACTATTAATACAAAATTAAGACTTATTATAATAGTTGAATCTTGTAAATAAAAGTATAATTAATAATATAAAGTTGAATTAAATTTCGAAAAAACTTTTGAATCAGAAGAAAATGCCGACAATTATTTGCTTAGATGTAAGTTCTAATTTTCAATATTTCTATCTTTTATAATTAATGACTGATGACATTTTCAACATTAAGGTGTCATTATCCATGACAAGAATTGCTTATACTAATAGAGACAATCAAGAAATAACATACAGTCAGTTAGCTGTTACGGGAATCAATGAATACCTCGATTATCTTACTAAACATAAATCTATGGAGTTTGTATCACTTGTAAGTACATGAAAAGTATATTATTAGTAAATTAAGACTATAATATTAATGAATATATGATTTTCATTGAGATTTGAGTTAAATAATCAACGGATATTAAGAATTTAAAATTTAACGGAAAATTGAAATTTGAATTTAAAGTTCAAAATTTGAACCTGCTAAAAAAATATTGAAAATTAAAAGCTGTTTTAAGCAGGATATTAAGGCACAGAACTCAATTAAGAAGGAATCTTGTGCCTGTTTAAATTGATTGTTTATTAAATAAGAAAGGTACCGTGCATAACAGATTATGTGAAAAGGGCAAAAAACTACGCGCGCTCTTTTGTTTAAAGAAAATTTGTTAAAATCAGAAAATAAATGATTTTGTGCTGTATTTAATGCTTTAATTAACAAAATATTACATTAGCGCGAAGTGAGTGATTGTACAACAGTAAATTATTATAAAAACAAGACTAAATTAAGCATAAAATAGTCAAAAAATCATCAAAATTAGAAGCACACGTTTTTTTGCGAAATAAATTGTCTTTAAAATGGAATTAGTGTTATATACTGAATTAAAATACAGGCGAATAAATTGCTTCGACTTATCATTCTTAACATATACTGGTGAAATTAATGAAGAGAATTATCCACGAGTCATACCAATTGAAACAGACGAAACGTCCAATAAGGAAGAAGAAGAATATAATGAAGAAAATTTATTGCCTGTAAAATTTGAGTTTGATGTAGAATACCTTAAAACTCTTGATCCAAAAAATTGGAAAGATCAAGATCATTATGCTGTATTAGGATTAAAAGATTCCAGGTAAGTCAAAAAATGTCAAGCTATAATTAATAAAAAATTGATTATCTAATAAAACATTTGTGTTAATTATAGATACTATGCAAGTGACGATGATGTACGTAGAGCATATAGATCAATTGTATTGAGACATCATCCAGACAAGAGAAAAGGCCAAGGAGAACATATTGATCCTGATAATGACTACTTTACATGCATAACACGAGCATATGAATTTTTAGGTGTTCAACAAAAACGTCGAAGTTATGATTCAATTGATCCATACTTTAATGATGATTTACCGTCACAAAATGAAATTGATAAAGATTTCTTTGAAGCATTAGCACCAGCTTTTAAGCTTAATGCACGTTGGAGTGAAAAGAAAAAAGTCCCATTATTAGGAACAATGGAAAGTAGTCGGAAACATGTTGAAAAATTTTATGACTTTTGGTATGACTTCCAATCATGGCGTGAATATAGCTATTTGGATGAGGAAGATAAGGAGAAAGGTCAGGATCGTGACGAGCGTCGTTGGATAGATAAGCAGAATAAGACAATGAGACAGAAGCGTAAAAAGGAAGAAATGGCAAGAATTAGACAGCTTGTTGATTTAGCGTACAATAATGATCCACGTATTGCTAAATTTAAAAAGGAAGAACGTGATAAGAAATTAGCAGCGAAAAAAGCAAAACAGACAGCAGCACAGGCATTAAAATTACAAGAAGAGCAACAAAAGCGTGAAGAAGAAGCAGCTAGACTTAAAGCTGAACAGGAGGAACAAAAACGTATTATTGAGATACAAAAGGAAAGAGAATTACAGAAGCGTGCCTTAAAGAAAGAACGTAAACTTTTAAGAGATCTTGCTAAATCCCAAAATTATTTTACAAAGGAAGAAAATGATCGGATTAAGAATATTGAGAATGTTGAAAAACTTTGTGAAGCATTAAAGCTTTTAGAATTGCAAGATCTCAATAAAAAATTAAATGAAGATCCCGAAAAGACCGTTAATGTCTTTAATGATGCTGTAACGGAATTGGAGAAACAATTGGAAGAGGAACGAACGAGAAGTTTACAAGGAAATTATATCAATTCAATTGGCAAGAATACAACAAATCCATTAGCAAATAAGAAAGCTTTATGGAATAATGATAATATTCAGTTATTAATTAAAGCTGTTAATCTATTTCCTGCTGGAACTAATCAACGTTGGGATGTTGTTGCTAATTTTATTAATATGCATGCAAAAAATTTACCCGAAAATGTCAAATTTAATGCAAAGGAAGTGCTGAATAAGGCAAAAGATATACAGTCAAGTGATTTCTCAAAGAATGACTTAAAAACTCAAGTTAATCAAAAAGCTTTTGAATCATTTGAAAAAGGCAAGAAAGAATTAAAACATATTGATCGATCGGATATAAGTATGAAAGATCCAGGTACACCAGCAGTTAATGGAACTACAACAGCAACAGCCACAAAAGCAGAAGTGAAGGAAACCAAAGAGCCAAAACCTTGGACAAAAGAAGAGCAATCATTATTAGAACAAGCCATTAAGACGTATCCAGTATCAACGCCTGATCGATGGGATAGAATTGCTGAATGTATTCCAAATAGAAACAAGAAAGAATGCTTAAAACGAGTTAAGGAACTTGTAGATCTTGTAAATGCTAAAAACAAAGCTCAACAATTGAAATAATTTTTTTTTTTCTTGATTTTCTCATGCAAAAAATAAAGCTTCTAATGGCGATAATATTTTTGTGTGTGATTATTACTAAACTATATTCTCTGTAATTGCTAAAATAAAACCTAATGAAATATTTCAACAACAATTAATTTAATAAATAAAAGATATTATACAAAAGATGACCCAGATTTTAACGACTTTTTTTAATTCAAAATTTATTGTTGAACTTTTTTAAAAATTCAAATTTTAAAAATCCGTTAAATTCTAATTTAATTTTATTTCTTGTAAATCCTTAATTGACATCCATTTCAGATAGTATACAGCACCTTATATGATGTTCTCGTTGATTTTACAAAGGATTATTCACAAATTCGACAAGTTTTGACTAAAATCGAGCATTATGATAAAACTGTCTTACTGAATGTCCTGGCTGCATGTAATAAACAGTTAAGCAGTAATTGGGGTACTCAAAGTTATGCACAGATTCTCTTCGTAACTGATTTGGGAGTTGGATTAGGCAAAAATTCAATAAAAAGTTTAATTAATAACAATGGAACATCCAATGATCCACCGTTACCTTTACCGATGCCAAGTAAAGTATCAATACTGTGTATTGGAAATGAAGATGATCCGGGCTTTAAATATGGTAATTTTCATGAATACACATTTTTAATCTCGAGATTTATATTAAATACAAGGATTTAATTTTGAATCTTAGGATTTATTTTTTTAAATTTTCATCTAAGAATTTAATTATGAATTTTAGGATTTTTTTTAAAATCCCAGGATTAAATTTTGTATCTCAAGATTTAATTTTAAATATCAGGATTTATTTTAAATCTCACGATTTATTTTTTAATTAGAGAATTCAATTATTAATCCTTCATTTAACTTAATTTCTATTTCAATAGGAATGAATTTATATCAACAATTGCTAGACACTTCAAAGCAAAAAGGACAATTATTTGTACCAAAATTCTCAGAAAGTAAGACATTAAATGAACGAGCTGTCAACAAAATGTTCAAACAAATGTGCGAAATCAATTATAAACCATTTGAAGCTACTTTAAGTATGGGATCATATTTTAAATTGGAATCGCAGATCTCTTTATTTCCTGAACCATTTCCATATGTAATTAAAGACATTTTTGGAAATGAGACATCAAGGATGATTTCAAAGAGACTTGAAGTTTGTGGATATATAAAAATTGCTGATATAGTTGGATCAGGTGGATCTCCTGCATGTGTTAGTCGACATTTAGTCTTTCCAAGAATTGAATCGTCACAAAAGAAAACATCATCGGAACTACAAAAATTGGATGCAGAAATAAAACATTTCTTTGGTAAAAATGATGACGATGAAAGTTCAAGTTCGTCAATTTCTGAGGAATCAGCATGTGTGTTACTTCATGGTGCATTAAAAGTTGAAAATATGGCAGCACTTGTTCTTTTAGCTGATGATTGGTATGGATTTTTATACAGCTATGCTGACAAGAAGAAATCAAATTTATTGCTGTCAATTTTACAACCTGGAAATAATCCAATTCCTTGGCTTGGTGACTTTAGATATCTTGGATTTCAATTGGATGCTTTGCCTGGCGAGACTTATGGATTTCCTGTTAAAACCGAAAAGAAAAGTTATTCATCATCATCAAATATAATTTCATGGATACGTGAATCAGCATTGCAAGCTGACATTCAAAAAATTCTTCGTCATGCTAAGAAAATGCCTGAAAAGACGTCTCATTTTTATAAGGAATTAAATAGGATTAGAAGAAATGCACAATCATTGGGATTTAATGAACTTATTGAAGTATTAGCTGATATATTCGAGAAGGAAGCACAAATGATGCTTGCAAATCAAGAAAGTTGTATTCAGTTGAGATTTGCAGCGAGTGAATTACGCAGAAGTGATCGTGAGATTATTAAAAAGTTTGAACCTTAAAATTGTGCAACAGATGTGAATTTTGAGATACCTAAAAAATGTTTAACGAATAAAATTTATTTTCAATGTGGAAAAACTGATTTTTAAAATTTTAATAATTTAACGATTTTTTAAGATTTGAAAAATAACTGTCAAAAAAGTTTTGAATTTTCAGGTTCAAAAATTTTGAACTTCATAAATTTTAAAAATACCTAACCGTGAAAAAAAAATTTTGAAATCTTAGTTTCAAAAATTTTGAACTTCATAAATTTGAAAAATAACCGTCGAAATAAATTGAAATCTTAAGTTCAACAATTTTAATCTTTGCAAAATCTTTAAAAATTTCAAAAAATAAATAAAATACGTTAAAAATTTGGCAATTTAATCTAGAAAAACTTTTATTTCCTTAAAAACTAGATAAAAAAGATCAATATCACATTTTTTTCGCTTCTATAGCTCGACTAGTAGCTAAAACAACTTTTTGCTCTCTTGCGGCCCTTTTTTGTCTCCTTTTCGAGAGTCTTTTGAACTTCACGGCAATAAAGATACGCTCGTGATCCAAGCGTCTCTTCCAATATCTCAATGCTGATATTCGCATCATTCAAGTCTATTGAATTTTCACTCTTTTGTTCATCATTGCTACTTCTGTTACTGTATGCTCTGGAAAAATATTCTAATGGCAATTTGTTGTTCTTAAGTGCTTCAAGCTCTAAATCGTCAATTCTTTTAAGTTTCACATAGCACTGCTTAATTTCTTTCCATCCATTTTCTAAAATTTTGTTATTTCTTTTTGATGCATTTTTTTGTTTCAAGTCCAAAAGTTCATCTCTTAACATTGAAAATGTCCTTTTCCTACTATTTCCTCTTTTAATGTAATCTTTTCGTTCTAAAATTCTAATATGTGATTTACGTTCGGAGATGCTTGGAAGATTTCTAGGTCTTGGTGATGTACTTGTTGATTTTGGATTTATTCTTTTAGTTTGTTCCATTTCACATTGCTTTGATATTAAGGCTCGATCAGTTTTGTCAATCTTTTCTTTAGAATTTTGGCAGGATACATAAACAGTGCTTGCGTCAGAGACACTTGAAGGAGCTCGAACAGTATCTGCTGCAGTAAAAAAGCTCAAATTTGAAGGACATTCAGTTAAACTATCTAAATTAAGGACTGAAAGTGTTGTGTTAAAGGATACATCGTATCGTAAATCCTTACTATTTTCTGGATAATGCAATTGTACAGTACTAACACTTGATATATTTCTCTCAATATTATTCGAGCTTAGCTGATCAGACGATATGTAAGCGGATGAAATGTCAGAAATATTTCGTGAATTTGATGGCGATACAACTTGAATTGTTGTAACGTCTGAGATATTCCGTGATGCTTCAGGTGTGACTACTCGAACGGTCGTTGCATCCGATATATTTGGTTCTATTTGCTGATTTGTTAAGTCCGTGTCATTGCCTGAAACTCCTTCAGAATTAATTGATAATTTATCTAGCCACTTAATTGGAACTGTATAAGGACAATAACTATCAATATTAGGTCTACTTGTAATTTGTTTAGTCTGTTTTAAAGATTCATTGGCACTTTCGTCAGTTTTGAGCATTTTTAAAATTCTATCCTTAATATTCATGATGATATATGATCCATTGTCATAATAATTATGTGTAGTATACTTTTTGGATGTAACAAATGATGACAGTGTTGAGAATTTGTATAGTAGAGGAATTAGCCGTTCAATGTTATTCTTTTCCTCGACAGAACTGCAAACAAAATGCCACAGCTTGAAAATAAAGAGATATGAAAAAAATTCAAGTTCATTTCCTTTTGGTCGGTTTCTCATGATTGGCGTCATAAATAGTTTCCTGTAAGTTACACACAAACAAATGATAAGAATTAATATAAGCACTAATCACAAATAATATGAATTATAAAATTAAAAAAATTGTCTCATAATGCATTTTGTTATCATTCCACGTATTGGAACTCTCATTCATTCAGAGAACTAAGGCATAAAAAGGTATGCAAAATGAATGGGCTCAACAAACGTATCAGACCTTTTACTTAATAATCATGGACAGAATATTTTAATTATAAATATAAAATAATAATTTTAAATATACTTACTCAAACATATGACAGAATAGATCCTTCAAAATTGGATCTTCCTTTAAATCCATTATGTTGTTATCTCGAATAAAATAATGAACAAATGTCATGACTATGTTTGGTTCTCTACGATTTAGAAAATAATTTATATATGAAAATATTCTGTTAAATACGTCCAAATTATTCTCGTCACATTCCGGATCATCTAAAGATTGTATTTCAAGCTCTATAAAGTAACTTAGTATGATGCTCATTGATTTATAAAAATTGTCATGTTCGTTTAAAATATTCAGCTCGTCTGCTGATTTCTTGAGTTTAAAAAGTAAATTGAATAGTTTATGTCTAAAATATTTTAGTTCCGGCTTTTGCTTAAGGAAGCTGTGAATGATATAAAGTGAAATTATTTCAATTAATTCATGTTTTGTCCCAAATTTCTAGGAATTTTTATTGTCTTACCTTATTAATTGATTTTCAATGTCTAAAACGTCATTCTTACTTAATCCTGAATTTATTGTATATCTATCTATAAAACTTAATAATAATTTGTCTATTTGAAGGTGAAAACTCATGATTTAATTAATTAAACCTGCTTTTTTCATCTTCGCGTTTTTTTGGGCACAATAAAGTCTAACCAAGTAAAAATGTCCAAAATATATCCTCGCTTGTTTGGCAATTTTATGCGCATTTTTTGACACGGATCAGTATTTCTGATGATTTAAAATGTAAGTATTAATATAATTAAAGAATTTAATGCTGTTTTGATTGAAAATTATAATTTTAAATTTAAAATTTAACGATTTTTTGTGATTTAAATTTTTTAATTCTGAAAATTTGAATAATTTTAACGGTCAAAATTAAAACATGCAAATTACTCATTAAAATTACATTAAAGCACTTTCAATGCAACTCTTCACAATGATTTCTGGCCCAAATTATAACCAGTCAGTCAAAGTGAATTCAAAAAGGCATTATTTTTGAACAAAAATGTAATTTTTATAGAGGTTAAGGTTTTTGTCAGATTGTACGTATAAATGTAAACATCAAAGTTATATTCAACAAAATATTAATATTTTTTGCACAATGCTCAGGTAATTTATTAATCTTATTCCAAAATCCACAAGCTAATCATCTAATCCATCACTTCCAGATCAAGGATATTGCTTAATTGTATTCAAAATGTCAATAATTCAATAGTTAGGAATAAGTCTGTTGTAATTAGGCAAATAGAAACAATCAAGCTAACTAAAGCACAACGAATGAAGAAGAATAACTATGAGACATCATATCTATTTGGATCAAAGCTTAAAAATGAAAAGGATCTAGTAAATAAAGTACAAAATGAAAATGATGAAAGTGGTGTCAATTCTGAGATTTTTTGGACACTGGATAGCTCTAAAAGTAAGAAGAAGAAATCAAAAGACAATACTAATGTTGAGGATGTAGAAGAGGAAGTAAAAAAAGAGAAACCTAAACGAGCAAAAAAGACAACATCCAGTAAGAAGACAAAAGTAGCTGTTGCGAATAAGGAAGAGAAGCCAACAGAAACGTTTGCAAAATTCAAGCTGGATCTTCCAAAACCTGTAAAAGTGACAATTCAGGATGCACTAAACAATATAGATACACAAATTAGTAATAAAGATGTTAAAAAAGTTGAGCAGCAAGTGATTCCATTTGATCAGAACCAACTTAGGAACATGATTAATTTTCCATTAATAATTGAAAAAAATGACTTGATATTAAGTACCTTTAATGAATCATCAATAAGAAATTGTGGAATAAATTATATCCCAAGTGTGAGTAAGATCCTTCAAGCTACAATGTCAGCTAGTCAAAAGCAAGCCTTACTTCAATGGAAGAACTTAAAAATTGCCGAATTAGGTGTTGAAGGATTTGAGGAACTACAGCAAATGTACTTAAATAGGGGCAAAAAGTTCCACGGATGTCTTCAAAAGTACTTCAACAATGAGGAAATAATAGAAGATGACATATCAATGGACGTAATTGAAGTATGGAAGAGTATCTCGCATGTCATTAAAGAATTTAATGTTCCAGCTACATTAACTGAATATAATCTAGAACATCCATATTTATGTTATAAAGGAATTGTGGATTGTGTTGCTGTGTCTAAAAAATCGAATGCCTTGTCAGTTATTGAATGGAAAAATTCTGATAGATATAAAAAGTCTCTATCCAATACATACGACGCACCACTACAACTTTGTGCATATTTAGGAATTTTAAATTTAACTAAATTTAAGGACAATCCAATTACCAATGGTGTAATTGTTGTGGCTTATAATGATGGTCAAGAAGCTGATATTTTCAAATTATCAAATTCCGAGCTTAAAAAGTATTGGAAATTATGGCTGAATCGTCTTCAAGACTATTGGATAAGATATCGAGATAATACACTTAATTTGGATAAAATTTAAGGATTAATAAAGTGCCAATGATTACTTTTTGAATAACTTAGCTAGTGATGATATTTTCATGCCTTTAAAATAGTTTATATCCATTTAATTGACTTTAAGTATTCACATAACGCCTCAATATAAATGAAATATCATTGCATATGACGAGGAGTGCTATATTAAGATTTAATGGCAAATCTTGTAAACAACAGATTTTTATTTTTTTGTACAGAATTTTGATATTTTAAACAGATTTATTTGCAATTAATGAATGAGATAAGCATGCCTGAAAGAAATGAGTGAGTCTCGAGGAAAACATTCTTTAAATTCCATACAAATGTGGCGCCAAATATTTTTTTTTATTTAAATTCTCAATTGTATTCATCTATCTATAAACACATAATTAAGCCACCAAACTTTTTGTTTATGTCACGTTAATCTTATGTAGCGACTACACATTATTATGAATGTAGAATAGTTTTCGAAACTATAAATTTTCGTCTTTTCATTCTGTCATCCTTAGTTTGTGTCTCGTGGTGCGAATGTGATGATGTGTAATTGATTAATCTCTCGCATCGAATGAGAGATGAAATGACAATTAAATTTATAGGATTTTCTGAAATGCTTCATTTAATTTATCTTATGTAATTGACATTCATTTTCTTTTCAATGAATATAATGGGATACATTTGTTTACATGAAGTTATGTCCAATTCAAAAGTACTTTTGAATTGGACATAACTTCATGTAAACAAATGTATCCCATTATATTCATTGATACTTTAATATTTGAAGCTTGAAATTAATATACATTTAAAGAATCTATGTGCTACAAACTATAATCCATTGAGTGATTAGTTAAGGATTAGAAACTAAAATGTTTTAGTTTTGACCGTTAATTTTTAATTTGAAATTTTCAGAACCATTCAAATTCAGTTTTAAAAACCTCTCAAATGTTTTTTAAACCATACAAATTCTTTCAAAATCATTCAATTTGTGAGGTTCTGAAAATTCAAATTTTAAAATTCCGTTATTTTTTAAAAAAAAATTAAAACCGATAAAAAAATGACTTCATCACAGATTCTAAATCACAGCATGAACTAACAACAAAATTAATTAATCAAGAGCTTTCATCAGCTGATATTGACGCCTCATCTCAACTCCTAACCCTTTTCAATTTTAATTAGATTGCACAGCATGCCAGATCTTGTGTATACGCAAGTCATTCTCCCGATCACAATCACAATCACTCAACGAAATCAATTCACATAAGGGCGATTCCATGAGTTCGTTATAAAGAGTCTCCACTGTTTTTGCTTAATAATTCTTTAATTGGTTACTTTAACTTGTATATTAAAGATTAATTTCATGTATTTTAATGTTATTCATCCATATTAATTCCTAAAACACTGTTTAAATTTGTCTAAAACCAAAAAATTGAAAAAATTTGCGTTAATCGGTTGCCTTTTCGAGGCAACCGATTAAGGGCGATTCCATGAGTGATAAAGTGCGCCGAAAATTGAAAAATAATTAATATTTCTCTAATTTTAATGATTAAATTGAACTTGACTGATTTAATTTATGTAAAATTAAATTATCTATCTATCTGTGTACTTTATAAGTCGTATAAATGCGTCTAAATCGAATTATTTAAGTTTTTGTAGCGTCAATCTGTTAACATTACAAAAAAATTGAAAAACAATTTTTAGATTTTTTCAATAAATACAGTGTTAGACAGTCCAAAAACATATTAAACTCGTAAGAAAGCATTAAACACGTCTTATTAGGTGATTTCTGAATGCTATAATGCATTCATTAACTACAAAATTGAAAAATTAGCGTCAATCTGTTAACATTTCAATTCACTTTGGAAATTCAAATTTTCAAAAACCGTTAAATTATTCAGATTTTATTTGTTTATTGATATTAAATCATGATTAATTTCTCTTCATGATGTTTAGATAAGCTATTAAAGTAATAATGAAGCATTAAAGCTTGTGTTTCAACATCTAATATTCGAAAAATGTTAAATTATTTTTCTGACAAGTAGAGAACGAATTACAACTCAATTTTCTCAGTTCCCTTCACTCATGGAATCGCCCTTAACGCAAGTTTTTTTAATAAATTTGATTTTAGACAATTTTAAACAATGTTTTAGGTATTAATAAAGATAAATGTCATGAAAAGGTATGTTATTAATCTTTAATATACCAGTTAAAGTAATCAATTAAAGAATTATTAAGCAAAAACAATGGAGACTCTTTATAACGAACTCATGGAATCGCCCATAAACGAAATGAATGAAAAATCATTATCGTCTCTTTGAAAAAAAAAAAAAATGGAAAAGAAAAACTGACTGCACGAAGATGATCTTTCAATTTATGATTTTTATTTTTTCTTATTTAATTTCCGAGAATTAAATAGAGGAAAAACTTTGTGCGTGAAGAGAAAAACAAGGTCACAATAAATAATAACAAGAGACTTAAGAGAGAAACTATGATCATCAAAATATTTATATGATTTATGCGATATCATCTCCACAGTGTTAATAACATAACAAAATAGTTGTGATGTATGGTTTGATGGGATTGTGAGTCATAATGAGTGCAATTTATAGATTGAACTTGTTAATGGAATAAGGTGGAATATTGAACAGAATAATGTGTTAAGGCATAAAAGTGTGTAGCAATTATTTAATAATTGAGTTGTGATACAGGCACCTGTGGAGAGATAAGAACTGTTCAATTCCTTGCTAATTTGTAAGGTTTTATTGGAAAACCATACAAATTATCTAGGAATTGTAAGGATCTCACCTATACAGCAGACTGTGTTGCCCTTATCGCAATTATTATTGCTAGACATGTGTATTTCACGTCATAAATGCATGACTCGATAAAAGAAAATATTTCCATCCTACAGACGATCCATCGTCACAAACAAGCACTTACTTCTTTCAGTATAGTACATACAAAAGTTACAGTAAATTACGCTACCGTCTATCATGTCTCACATGTTATCAAAATTCATGATGAGAAAAAAAAATATCAAGAGAAAGAAAGAAAAACAAAAATTAAAAAAAAATGTTCTATAGAAATGAAAAATAGATAGATATATACACTAACTAACTAAGAGCATGAAATATACCAGAAAGAAGTGTGTAGAAGGAAAAAATAAAAATAAAAAAAAATGAGAAAAGTTTCTCGTTTTTTGCAGTTAGTATACTTTTGATCATTCGAATAGATGGTCGCTCGGTCTTTACTGAAATAATTCGCAATTTTTGTTGACTTTTATTTTTCTCGATACGCTCAAGAAGATAAAATTATAATTTATCTGTGCATAAAGACGAGACTTACTAGAAAGAAAGTGAAGAAGATAAAAAGTTGTTTTTAAAAAAAAAAAATATTCAAAAAATAATTAAATTTACATGATCTTGTGTAGTGTCGACTAAGTTCGATTAGTTCCGATAATGTTCTAAATGTTTATTTAATTTATTTTAAAAATACAGTTTATTGTGCAATAATTTATAACGAAAATGACAGTGGAAGCGACATCATTTCTCTCGAATACCAAAATTAGCAATGGCCACGAAAAATCAGCAAAATTCTTAAAGAATCACAAAAACTTGATCGTTTTTCTGTTGGCATTTGTTTTGTTGTTGTTCTGTATTTTAGCATCCATTCTTCAGGTATATTGAAATATTTCAGGGACGATATCGTTGTCCATTTATAAATCAATTTTCGATTTGCTGTCTCTTGACCAAATTCGATGTTCATTTGGGGTCTACAGTTTGAATAAATTCAATTTTAAAAATTTTCTAGTTTTTGTAACGGAAATTTTTAATTTAAATTTAAAAATTCTTTAGAATTTTCTAGAACAAAATAAAATTCAAACCAAAGACCCCCAAAAACTGTTGAGTCTATAAATTTTTTTTATCCTAACAGTGCAGGAATGAAATTGAAATTTAATGTGACAGCTCGACGATAATTGATGTAGTCAAGTAATCAGGTGGACTGTCAATTATCTTTCAAAATATTTTTTTTTGGAGCATTTCTATAGAGATTTTGTTACTTATGTCTGGGAACTAAATACTTATTGCTGACTATTTTAATCTTCACATACAACATTGTTGATGTAATTTATAGCCTCAGTGATTGATGCATTTCAGAAATGCCGGTGCAATTTATTTTTTTTTTTTTGTTGAGGAATGCGTAAATGCAGCACAAAAGGAATTGAAAAATTTATTTTTGGGATAATTTTTTTCATTTTAGAATGTTGTGGATTCTTGTAGAAAATACCAGAAATTTTGAGAATTTAAACTTTTTTTGAAGTTTGAGGTTAGATTTTTTTGGAATTTTTAGGTTAAAATATTAAAATTTAAGAGGTTAGAATTTTTCAAATACTTTTCCTACTGTTTTAAGTATCATAAATGATATAAGAAACCCAACAATTTATGATTTAATACAGCACAGCAGTCCATAAAACATGAATCAGCTGAATCTTAATAATTAGATTAAATGAAAACAAAGAATGTCTTTTGATAATCTACGATGTCATTTCTTTACTCAGAACTTTGATATTTCCTGTGCAATAATTTGGATATGATAACATGAATAATTTGACCCATTAGTCAGAGTTAAAAACCAGGAAATTCTAATAAAATTATGCTGGACATTTACAATTGAATGGAATTCTTTTGTGATTATCAAAATAAGCAACCTTTGAAAAATTTCAAGAAATTTTTTTTTTTTTAAAAAAAAATTACCTAATTCTGCTCTAAAACCATAAAAATTTAATTTTACAACAATTTCATGTCCTAAACTGTTTTGAAAAATTTTCTTCATTAAAATTTTCTCGCTACATAAAAAAATTGCATTAAAAATTTTACGATCGTGAGAAAAAATTGTAAAAAGTGTGAAAAATGATTTATTAAGTTTGTGGACATTAATTTTCAATTCCTCAATCGTGTTCGTAGATATGGATTTATAATCAGCTGAATAAAGCACAAGAAGAAATAGACCAGCTTAAGAGAGATGTTATCGACTTAAAAAGCAATGGGCTCGACCAAGATCTCTTAGCTGAGATTGCTGAGTTTAATAGAAAGGTAAGTGTAAAAGAGAAAATTGACTTTTTAAGGGTTTGGTAGTAAGTAACGTTTTTGAAAGGTTTGAGGTTCAAAAACTAACCTAAAATTTGAGAGAAAATTTAATAAAATCCAAAATTTGAAGCAGCATTCCATACTTTACGTCACTTACAAACAAATCCCTTTATTTACTCCATCGAAATCCAAGGACTGTACGAGAAATCGCGCATATAAACATCATAAATAATTTTTCTTTTCGGTCGTGAGAAAATCTGAATGATTTGAATTGAGAAAAAGTTTATAAATTCGCATATCAACATGAGTAGCTGCTACAAATATTTTTTTTTTCTTTTACTCTTTTCTTCATTCTTCTTCTATACACCACCGGTGACGCCGGTCATATAAAATATAAAATAAAAATTAAAGAAGAAAATTGCAATATGAATTGCTCGGCGCCAAATGATTTTCACATCAAACGCTAATTGTTGTCGAATAAATTTATGTATGTATCTACGATACTCATAAGCACAACAGAAACAACAACAAAATAAGAACATCTTTTACGAAAATGAAAATTTTAATAAATCAGTGACAGTTCTTTGAGCTGCATGCGCTTATATTTTTTTTTGCCTACTCTCAACGACTCAATGAAAAGCTATAAATTTTAATATATTGATAATTAATCGTAGGAACAGTTTATTTTTAAGAAAATAATCATCTGTTTGGCTGTGCAGTTATTTTTAATCATTAAGTTCGTGGGCGGAATTATATTGTAATACTTATATTCATTCACATTCCTTGTTGGATGATCGAGAGATGAGATGAGAGGAGTCTGGTTAGCATTTCATTTCCACTTGACATTCACGGCACTTAATCGAATTTTACATGCAATGCTGGAGATGAAGAGAGCTTAATTAATAGAATTATACATGGAGACAGCATCAGCATATAGAATCATGTTGGGATAAATTGCACATTACATTTTATTTTCATTTTTTGTGCATGTGATTCTGTTTTCATTTTTCTTCTTTTTTTCTCTCTTTTTTTTTTTTTTTTTTTAAAAAAAGAAACAATATTAAATTAAGCGACTTTCCTTTTCCGTACGACCTGTTCTCTCAGAATTCACATACTGTGTCTTTTAAGGCATAAATTTCTGCATCGGAGAATAATTAAGGTGTTTCCTGAACCATATAGCCAGAGAATCGATTCACTTTGTCAATTCGAAAATATTTGCTTCTGGCATATCTTAGAATTTATGTTACTTTGTGAATTTGTAACGGTTTTTTTCAAATTTTAATATCAATATTTTTTTTTGAGATCGTTTCATTTTTTTGAGAACTTATCAATTTGAAAATTTGTAGAAATAAAAAGAAAACTGAAATTCTAAATTTAGCTAAATAAATTTTTTTAAATTTTAAAAAACCGTTATAAATCATAAAAGTAATTTAAATGGCTAGATTGATATCATGTCTATTGAAATTCTTATCATAATCGCTAATGACGACAATTAAAACACCTGATTATCAGTCTGCAAGCTGCTACTAATTACTGTAAATAAAATACACAACTGACACTGATTAAAAATATCTATCATACTCGAGATATTTTCTGCTGCTCGTATTTAATAAATAAACTAAGCAATAGAGAATACAGAACAATCTTGTCTATTTATGGCAAAAAAGAAGATTCAAAAGAATTTCCAATTATATTAAAAATCAAATAAATTCAATTTAGATGTACCGCGTCAGTTCAGTTCTCCTCGTATTATCTACAAAAGGCCAATTTGCATATATCGATCGGTGATAAATTTATTACCGATAAAAATGTTCAAGTTTCTGTTTTGTTATGGTCCATTAAGATCGATCGAAGCAAATAATAAAAAAATAATGGAATGTCTTTATTTCTTTTATGATAAGACGAATCATGTAAACATGACATCAAATTAGTGGTACATCCACAACTTCTTGATGAAGATGAATTACATTACAAATTACTTCATTTTTCTTGAATGAATTGATTGATTAATTATGATGTGACAAATACTTTACAATCTCTCGTCATTTCATGTCAAATAAATTGAAATAAAAAATTATTAATTTACACACTTGATCACTTAATTTTCGTTTATATAGTAAGCATTTACACTAATATGTAGTCTGACATAGTTTTAAATTTAAAATATATTAAAGAATATAATGTATTTTAATTTGTGTGGCAAATCAGTGTCAACAGCTCATGATTTGTGAGAATTGCTCATTTTGAGAAAAAGACTACAAAATTTTTAATTGACAGCAGTTAATCTTTTCTGGATGTTGTTTTTCATCTCTCTTTGCGTCTTGTTTATATTTTTTTACACGTTACATGTTACGGAAAGCTTAGAGGGATTTAACAAGATTCGGTAGTGGGAATTTTATTACTTTTTTTAACTCTAAAATTATGAGTCGGAAATTTTCACATTTCAAACATTTTTAATTGCTTTTTTTTCTTTTCATCATCATCCAAAGAATATGCGAAATTTTCACTGCCTTTGACCCTGAAAGTTTACTAAAATTTTCATCTTAATTACCTTCAAATCAGACTAAAGACATTAAATTCTTTAACCGCAATCGTGTACACAAGTTTCAAGATTTAATCCACAATTCGTGCTTTACCAGTGATTCTATTCACAAAAAGGTAGATTATCGTATCAAGAAGCACTATCTTGGTCTCGACATCAGCTATTTAGGCGTAAAACTCTACAATCAGCTCAGCAGAGAACTTACAGAATTGGAAAATCTAAAAACATTCAAATCTCAATTAAAAACATATTTGCTTGAAAATATAGACTTACTTCTTGATCCTGAGCAGCACAAAACAAGGAAGATATCCTAATTTTACAAGGACAATAGCTTGATAACTTTAATTTCATAACTTGATGACTTAATCAATTTTAATTTATTTATTTATTTTTTTTTTGTTTACAAATATCGTGTACTAAAAATTAGAACTAACCAATTTTTAAAAAAAGTGCAGCCGTTAAAAGTTTAAATTTCAAAAACACGTTAAATTAAATCGAATAGTAATTCTATCGATTATCATATATAATGCCTTAATAGACTAATTACTTATTGATATATTAATTAAACAAAACTTAAATATTCAACTGCTTTTTTTCTGCGGTGTCATCTCAAAATTCAACTTAATGTTTCAATTATTGTATATATATAGAATAAGATTTTCAATTTAATGTTGAGATTGACTAAATAAAATAATAATAATAATAATAAAGACTTGTCATTTTTATGAGGCTGACGTTGTAGGTAACTGAGATGGACGTCTCAATTTCATACAATCAATGAAAATGTCCATATTAGATGAGATTCTTCTCATCAAAATTCAAATTACTTTTTTGTGTGTTTTATGGTCCATAGAAGAAAATTGATTAGTCATAAAAAACGCATCTTCGATAGGTCACAGTGCTTCATTCATGAAATTTTGTATCGGGTTTCAGCAGTTGAGAATTTATGAATGAATTAAGAGTTTCTTGCTATTTTTATGTTGAATAATAAAGTTTGGGTATGGAAGATAAGATTTTAAAGATTCTAATCAATTTAATAAGCAATAAAAGTTAGATTCTAAACCAGCAACTGTAAAGTATGTCTACTAACCTAAAATATCAATAAATGCCCTTAAAAACATAGACTAACATAGTCAATTCCAAAAAATCTCACGATAACTGTCAAATAAATCAGTGATAACTGCTGTAGCCACGGAATGTCTTCATTTTGATACATGATCCATTTTAAGGTGTGAAATATCATATTCACTACTTATAGTCCATAAAACAACCTTCAGAATGCTGTCGATGGAACCCCCAACTCCGTCAATTCTCTCCAGCAATTCAATAAACTACTTGATACTAATTTGCTGCCAATTTTGGCAGATTCTTTGTATGAAAAAAATTCCTACTTAAAAGGAAATTCTTGTGATTTTTTTAGATACATGAGACGATCTGTTGTTCCTACGCAAAAGTGTCTAAAAAACAAGTTTAAGTGGAGAAATTCTTTTAAACATTCTTTTGGGTTCCTCTTTATCAGCAAAATAACATTTAAATAATGAGTTTAAGGAACCTACCGAAAATATGTTTATGGATTTTTTTTATTCTTTCTTTTGAACAACTTCAAAAAATGCCTGTAAGCGATCTACTCGATATTTTTATTAATGGTGATTTACTCGAACGGAATCGAATTTTTTTTTTTCAAGATCTTCAAAATAATATTTATCGAAATTTTGATATTGGATGGGCAGTGTTAATCGATAAATATCCGGGAATGTTCTGGATGTAAATTATTTTGGATATGGGGTCGTCTAGATATAATGTGACCCTAGAATTTGGTTAGACATACTTAAATTAAATCTAAGAGAACTCGCAACAAAAGTTGTAGGTTGTAATTTTTCACCTAACCTCCAAATTAATCCCCAAATGAAAATATTTAGTTTCCGTTTAGATTTATCTTCCCATATTTCCCAACAGCTGTTCCGCCTAATTGAACAGATTAAACAAATCAAAATAAAGACAGAGAAAAGAGATTTGCAACATCGACGTAATAAACACGTAATTTTTCTGAATGAAAATGAAAAATAAGACGATTTGTGGCTAATTTTAAAATTGCTTCTTCCTTTTTGATAGACTAAAATAGACCAGAACGGTGACATTGAAACATATTCCATCTTTAAAAAGAAATTTAAATAAACTGAAAGGTTTAATATATTAATTTCCTTTAAAAATAGAATTTTCAAAATAAAGATCAGGTTTTTTTTTAAAAAAAGTAAATATTGATGACTTTTTTGTGGGGGTAGGTAGTAAGCGCATTTTTATATTTACCTAAGGTAATAAATTCTTTTCAAGATTTTGATGGGATGAAGATGTTTTCGCTGATGATTCGATGTACATTTCAGTTGAGTTGTTCTTAATGCATTTGTGGGGGGATCGTATTGACTAATTAATTTTATTTTTTTTTCGACAAATATTTTAAATTAATTTCAAAAAATCTAACCTCAAAAAAATTATAAATTAATTCCAATTTTATCACATTTTTCAATTCTTTTAACCCTTTTTAACCATTTTAAGTTCATTTCAAAAATTCTAACCTCAAAAAATTATTACCGCTAAAGTTGATATTTAGGCCCTTTAAGACAACCCAAATTCCCATAGATTCTACAAACACAAGGTCAATTCAGAAATTCAATCTAAATCAGTTTCAGTTGCTAATTCAAATCCTTTTAAATCAAATAAATTTTAAAATCTACTTAAAAGAAATTTGAGAACCACCAAATTTAACATAAATTTTTAGGTCAATGACTGACTACTGTGTCTGTGCAAATCTCTCAAGTTAATCAAAATAGTTCAATTTTTATTCATCTATGCCTGGAATCTATCAATGTCACTGCATGATGTAGCAAGAAGATATCTTCAGCATGAAATTTTAGTAACTATTACAGGGTCATGTTTGTGACATGTTTAGACTTTATAGTAAGGCATTCTTGACAGCCAAGTGAATATGTATGCATACCACTTAGTAAAAATTTGTGTCGCCAGACTCACCCGAGATAGACACACCAAAAAGCTTGCAAATGATTTAAGTTGTTGGAAATTTATTGTCAAAATAATTTATCTTCTGAGACGTGCGTGCGTTAATTTCAACATACATAATACGTATTTAATTTTGGCACGCTTATTGTGCGCCTAATTTATATTTTTTCTTTTCAAATGCAAAAAAAAAAAATCTTTTTCTTAGCAAGCAAATTAAAACGGAAGTTCAGTGAACCTATTTAGTGCAGAATACTAATTAAAATATATAACATAATAGTAATGAAATAGACAAGTCACAAATTATTTAATTTTTAGTGTAATTTATTGGATACGCTTCGCTTTGAACTTGTGGATAGATTTAATACGCAAAAGAAATGTATTTAAAGAGTCATAATTTATGAGAGGATATAAAAACTTAAAAAGATGCGAGAGATCGAGTCTAGAGTAAATGAAAATTAAATAAATATATAAAAATAAAATTTAAGACTAGTCTATCCTATAAACTCAATTTTTGATGTCTCTGTTACTAACATGATTTTTTTATGCTTAATTTTCATATTTCCAGTATAATAATGACGTTAAAGATCAAATAGACTTGGACGCAAAGGTCAGTCTTGTCGATGAAAAGGTGAAATTTGATGACGTTGGTGAAGACAGTACTAATGATGATTTAGATGCGGAAAATTCAGATGAAAGTGACGAGGATGATGATAATTATGAGGAGTTTCATAGGTGATTTAAATGTTTTTAATTAATTATTTTTAGACAGACATACAAACACACACGTGAACTATTATGTGACATTTTCTATATTCGTTTCTATAATAGTGGCTATGGAGAGGAATATGACGATGAATATGATGCAGATAGCTCATTTGAAGACGAATCAGTGGATCCCGAGAAGGAGGAAGATGATAATAATATTTACAAAGATATGACAAAACACACGAGGTATTTTATGCTAATCCTATTATTAGGTGACTTTTATGTTAATTAATGTTTTCGTGACTGACTATTTTTGGTGTGATAATGATGAGAAGTCATTCTGAAATGTCGTCTGTGACTAAGTTTTTTGAAATTTTAATCAAATCTTATAATTTATCCCCTAACTTAAAAACAACCCCACTGCCTAATAATCTAATCCCCAATTATTTTTTATTGCAGAAAGACACGGTCTATATCTGAAATTACAGAACAAGGTGTGGTGGTTCACGAAGAACCTTATTCAGCTCGTCGCAATCGAACAAGATTTTCGCCACAGGATCCAAATAGCAAACATCCAAAATTAAGATTAACATGGAATGGACAATATCGTAATTTAAACAGTCCACGAAGGTAATTCATTCATTCATACTTTATTTCTGTTGCTAATTCATTCTTATGACAATTTTAAAAAAATATATACAGAGAGCATGAAAGAAATAGACAGCATATCAGACATCATCATCATCACAATGACCAATCTAATAAATTTGCATTCGCAGCCGCACCTGTACATCATACTTTTGAGAGTTCTGGACCAGTAAGTTGATTATTGCTTATCAAATAACATTGTATTTTGGAGTTTTAAACACTCGAGACCTATTGATGTGAAATTCTCATATAAGCTTCTTGCAAAAATTTCAAGACACTTCGGTTCTGATGACAGTAAATCTTTGAATAATTCTAAATGAAAATGATAAGAATTAAAATCTTTAAAATCATTATGAATGGCATTTCTCACCTAGCAACGGTGGCTTATGAGAATGAATGGAACTTGGTTGACTAAAAATGATTAAATCTTCTTGTTCCAAACTTGTCTTATCGCTATCTGCATGTGCTGCTATAAATATTTTCTCATATGGCTTTTTACTCCCATTGAATGGACAGAATGTATCACCACATTTATCTATTTTGACCCATTTCCAAGTTCCTATTAATTTCAAATGCCATGCTTTCATAACATCACTTCTGATAAACTTTTCGTGAGAATCAGCATTTGTGCACCAGATGATTATGAGGGAATTTTTGTGGGTGTAATTTTGAATTGGAATTTTTAGAATATCCTCATTTGTCATCATTTGATAGCTCTTCTGTTGGCATGTCTTCTTTAGTCGTTTAATGTATTTGCATCGGAATGGTGGGTCAATTACGATATAATCGAACTTTTCATCGATGCTTAAAAAATCTTGAATATTATCAACTGATTTATTGAAGAATCGACATTTTGGGGGAATTAAATATTCCTGATTATTGATTTTTGTAACAATTCCAAGAGTTAGGCTATTCTCGCCATGAAACTGGCCAAATTCGCTAGTTATGCCATAAAATTCATTCATCAACTTTATGTTCTCATTTTTGATTTCTTCAATGTCACTTTCGGGGAAAATAGGAAACAGATTCTTAAGCTTACATTCTGTAAGAAATTCTTTAATTTTAGTTACTTCTGGATCATTGATTTCTGGATGTTTTGGATTATCTTTTCGTTTGATTTTGAAGTTATTAAAAAGTCGCTCAGAAAGTTTATAACTCACAAGATTTTTGTCGCTATCTTGATATTCACATAATCTTCTATCATGATTAATCAGTTTACAATCATTAATTTCATGTATCACTATCATTTTAATAGAAAATTGAACAATTTCAAAAGATCTCAAATTAAGTAGATTTTTTATTTACATTTTTTGAACTTCAACGGTCATTTTTTGAAAAACAAAAAAAGCTCTAAAATTTTAAAATAAAATCAACCGTTAATTCCAAAGTTCAAATTTTTTCTGCCTAAAATGTGCTGAATTTATACAAGTGAATAAAAACTTTCTTAAATTAAATATTTTTTAAGAAAAAACAAAGAATGATTGAGTATTTCTCTAAGAAACGTATGATTTTTGGAATATTTGTGCTCATATCGTAAGTACCTATTGGAATTAATATCAATTTTATCAAATAAATTGTTAAAAACACGTTTTCTTAATTTCATGAAATTTTACAACAAAAACATCCAGTTTGACGATCATTGTGCTGTTTATAGAATCTGAATGGGACTTAATTACACCGAAACCAAAGAATTTTATAGTAGAAAATAATTCAACGTGTTATTTACGAGAAGAATACGAAGTAATAAGTCATTGTAGTCCGTGTTCATCCTTTGAAATTAAACTAGCCAAAACACAGCAAGGAGTTTGTCATCATACACATAATAAGGAAGTTCTTAAGTGCCAATCAGGAGAAATTGTCATCAAATCTTGTGATAAAGTAGCATTTCTAGAAAAGAGAAATTATTACATATTCATGACATTTGCATTTATAATTGCCTTATTTTCATCAACTGTTGTGTACGCACGTCAAAGATTCATAGATAAAAGTTTTTTCAAGTCAGTAAATAATTAAAATTAATAAGCATAATCAAAATGAATTGTTTATTATTGGAACGAAAGGCCGGAACTAATGAACTAACAATTGAGTCATTTGTTGCCTTGTCATTATGGAAGTTTTTGGATACTAAGGAACAAATTAAAGTTCAATTAATTAAAACAGATCAAACTACGTCATCAGTTGCTATAAACATTAATGAGATTAGTCATGAAAACTATTGCAATAATGACAATAAGAAATACATTCAATTGCCTATGTTGAGAATAAATGATGGAAACTATAACATTATTGGATTATGTTCCGTACTTAGAGGTATTTGTCGTCTCATGCAATTGTCTTCAACTACAGGAAATATGGCAACAAAGTTATTAGGTTTCAAAGAAAATTGCCTCTTGTCAGCCTCAACATCAAGCTTATGGGTCAGTTTTTGTGAACAAGACATAATTCATTGTCTAAGAAATTTAATAAACACTTCCGATGAGATAATAGAATTTCCATTAGAAATGCTTAAATTAGAATGTGAATTTAAAAATCCAGTACGAATGCATAACGTATTCAAGGTCGTACGCGAGGCAAAAAATGATCGATCAATTCAAAGCGAAAGCGCAACAAAGGTGGATCTCGAACATAAATATTGTCATGGAAATGAAGCTAATTTATCGGATTTTATATTATATGTCATATTCAAATTAATTTTTCTGACAGTCATGAATGAAAATGAGTTTGAAAATAACATCCCACACATACTTAAATGGTACCGTAACATGGAAACGGAATTTTCAACTTTATGCGATTCAATAATGATGCTTTTATCGAATGTACCTCAAAAGGTTGTTTACTTTAAGGACGAATTGCCAATTGTTGAGGCAAACGGAAAATATTTTAGTTTATTCAAGAGGCAATTGATGGGACATAAAATGAAGAAATGTAAAAGTTACACGAATCAAAATGAAATCGATTTAATTTTATCAAAATTGAATGATTCGAATATTGACATAAAAAGTGAGCCTGGCAATGAGAACCAAAATCTAATCGATGATAATATTATTGAAGAATTATTAAATAGCGGTGAATTTCCACAAGACAGAATGGATAGAAAGAAATCGCAGTTAAAGAGCTTCGTTAGTGAAGTTTTAAAAATTGCACACAATGACGACATAATTGTTGATTTTTGTTCTGGAACAGGACATGTTGGACTCTTAATTGCATTACTATTACCTAATTGTAAAGTGATAATTTTAGAGAACAAAGAAGAATCGATTAAACGAGCAAATGTCAAAGCAAAGATACTAAAATTAAATAATGTCTCATACTATCAATGTAATTTAGAATATTTCAATGAGAAATTCACAATTGGCGTGTCACTTCATGCGTGTGGCATTGCGACAGATTTGGTACTAGATAAATGTTATAAAATGAGGGCTAATTTTGTTAGTTCGCCATGTTGTTATGGAAAGATACAAGATCTCGGCAACCTCCCACAAAGTAAAATTTTTCGATCAATCTTGAGTGCCGATGACCTCATAAAAATCTCTCATTGCTCGGATCAAACACATGATGAGAAAAATGTGAAGCACATTAATTTAGATAAAGCTCGACAGGGATATTTTTGTATGGATATTATAGACACGGACAGATCATTGAGAGCTCAAGAGTATGGTTATAATGTTCAACTTACTCGTTTATATCCAGAAGATTGTACACTGAAAAATCGTTTATTGATTGGAATCTATCCAAGATGAAATTGAATTCTTATTGTAAACATTATTATTATTTTTTTGGCTAGTTTATTAATAAAATTGAACAAAATTTTGTTTGAATTACAGGGGGTCCTCGATTTGCGTTACTGTTTGGGACCGGAAAAATGTTATGCAAATCGAAATGACGCAAATCGAACAAAGAAATCCATACAAATTTTCAATTTGGTTCCTGAACTCAAAAATATGTAAATATTTTGAGTTTTTTGATAAGATTTTTCTCTTAATTCTAATGCAAAATGTTAATATTGCATATTACTGTCTTACTTGAAGCATTTCATGTTAATTAAATATTCAATTCAAGAAAATTTTACCAAAAAAAAAATACATATTATTATAAGACTTGACTTTTCTTTAAAATTTATGTGTTAGCATAGAAGAAAGTTAAATTAAGAACGTGCCATTACTTATTGCGATAAATATTTAACATTAAATACAATTAAATTGCATTTCAAAAGCTAAAATAAATTTTACAGAAAAATTACAAATATTTTTCTTTGTTTTGATTTGTAAACAAAAAATTTTTGCTGCAAAATGTGGTAAAAATTTGAATTTTTTAAAGCCGTTAAGCTTTTTGTAAACAAAAATATCAACAAAACATAATGCAAATCGAAATAACGGTCAAAATATAATGCAAATCGAATATTTTGGTATATAAAATTTTTGTAACGCAAATCGAAATAATGCAAATCGAAGTGACGCAAATCGAGGACCCCCTGTAAATCCGGAATAATAATTACTTTTCATTGCTTTTTTTCGGTACTTGCAAATTGCTTTATGCTGAAAATGAGGTTAATGTGCGAGGAAGGTTGGTATTGTTTATTGGATTTGTCTAGGAAATTGTTCATTGATGATGTCTATTGATCATTTTTATTAAAATTGGTCATTCAAAATTTTAGAATTTGTAACGGTTTTTTGAAATTTGAAATTTTCTAAATTTCGAATAACCTCAAAATTTTAGGTTTAGTCATTTACTTATAAACCTCTTAGAAAAAGTCATTTCCCATCAAATTTTGAACCCTTAAAAATACTTCCAAAAGAGCCATCGACCCCAAAAATACAATCTTGAAATTCCAGCAACAACAAGAAGCTTGTACGTCTCCGCACATCAATTAATATGTTAATTAGTAAATTTAATTCATTAAATAAAAACTCACTCCACAGAAATTGAATGAAACCACACCGGATTCAATTCCACCAATTCCAATTCAGAATCGACAATCACGTGTCATGCATTTTGAAGATAAAACAAAAGCATTTAGACAAGTTGTTAACAAAGATCAATTGGCAAAATTAAAAGAACAACGAATTCCAGCAACACAATTTGTCAATTATCCAAATGTAAGAAGAAAATCACATCCGCAAAATATGGCAATGAGGAGGAATCTTGAGTTGAAAAGTGAGGACTAAGGCTGACTTTTTTTTGTGTAAAATTAACTTTGTAATTTTTGTGTTGTTAGATGGAAAGAGAGGAGTGAAGATAACAGCTGTTCATTATGATGGCGATTCGACAAGATTAGAGGAAACGAGACACCATAGCTATAAAGGTTTAATGAACTTTTTGATGTTTACCTTGAATTTTTATTTCAGCATAAAGAAAATAAAATAAAATTTTTTTCAATATCATTACGAATTGTTATAGGAAATGGTAAAGTTGAGTTGAATAGAAATGAGTATCTGCATTGGAAGCCAGCAGATTGGGTTGTGTCACATGGAATGGATAAATATTTTAATATGGATTCTACTGGTACTCTAACAATCAACGATCACGGTCTATTTTGGATTTATTCACAAGTAAATAATTCTATTATGATGTCTATTATTATACAATTGATATAATAGCCCTGATTGCTAATTGCATTAAAAAACATTATGTTTTTTTTTCCTTTCCTTCTTTCCTATATACGCGACTACAATAGGTCTTTTATAGTGACACACATGACTTAAATGGATATCAAATTCTACTCAACGATCATGTACATTATCAGTGCACAACGATGACACATACAGGCAGTACTGGAGTGTCTAAAACAAATTCATGCTTTACAAGCGGCTTGATACATTTGAGGAGTGGAGATAAAATACGATTGCGTGACGTTGGCAATCATCGTTTTGTTTTAATGCAGAAGAGTAAAAGCTATTTCGGTTTAATTAAAATCAATCTGACACCAGCAACTCATTCTAACGAAAATACCGATGTCGAACGATTCGATCAAGTCAAATAAAATAAATATTTTTTTATTTTTATATTTACAAACACACAAAATGTAGTACATTAAACCTTTTTACGAGTGCCACCTTAAAATACATGATTTATTTTTCTTTTCTTTCTTTTTTTGTGATTTATTCTCATTTCCTTTCGTTACTTTTTTTTCTTCTCTATTTCATGTAAATTAAATTGCACGTCTATTTCCTTCCTTTTAATTTTCTTATTACATGATGTAAGATAGCACTGAAATCTGTCATTCAATTTAAGGTATTTTGCAAGTTACGAGCACGTGGTCAGTTAGCTAACGGTTAAAAATTTGAAATTTCTAAAGTTCAAAAATTGAACTTTGATATTTTTTTATAAACAATGGTAATTTGGAATTTTGTTCCTCAAAAAAATCAACTTAAACCTTATCTATATCAGTCATAGCAACAATCTTTCTTTGTTCAATGATATCAAGTTTCGTGCTATAAATATTTGGAGTCATTAAAATAATGAATAATGGCATTTTTTACACTTCAAATGTTTGATCAATTTTCGCTTCAAATTTGATAAATTTCAAGCTTCAATTAGAATGTGACAAACTTTTTAAAGACTAAACTGTCATAGTAGCTATCAGAAGAAAAGTATTTCATAAACAAACGAAATTCCTAGAACTGTATTTCTATAGTAATTGCTATCCAAGATAAATAAAGCATTTTTCATCATAAACATAAAGTAAAATGGTTTATAAGTTGTTGGAATGGATACAGCTGTCAATTTAAAGATCTTCTGAACTTTTTTTAATTTTTTTTATTTTTTTATCAAACATGCCATTTGCAAACATGTGTCGCTGTAGATGAAATTATTGCTGTATACAACAATTTTACAATCTAAAGAGTATTATTCATAACAAGACATATGACCGAAAAAATGAAAAAATTCACGTGAGGAAACGAATCTAAATTTGGGTGTACTTTATCAGAAATGATGTTGATAAGAAGTTCTGCATTGTTAGATTAGCCTTCACATTATCAGTACGTGTCGACATTGGCGTCAAAAGTTTTGATGATTTGTCGCAAAAATTGTACATTTTTATTAATCTATCAACTCTTCTTGTTCTTGTTTTTTTTCTGTATTATCATTGTTATTACCTTGGCTATAATTGTTTTATTATAGGAGGTTCCGCATGACTGAAACAACTTGATAACAATGTTTTTTAAGGCGAAAAAAAGTTTTTCGTGAGAAATTAGAAAATAATTGTTTTTTAATCGCCAAACGGAAGCATGTCTGATTCATCTGGCATTTAAAAATGTTTTTAAAATCTCTAAAGTAATAAGAAGAGATTGTTGAGTTAGTGAAATTGAATCATAAATTCAAGGAAATAATTTATCACATTTTAACGGTTTCTTGGAATTTAAATTTATTTTGAACTGGATTGAAATGAACTGAAGAATTTCTGAATGATTTTCGTTAAAAAATTGAATTTTTGATTTTTTTTTAAAGATTCAAATTCATAAAAATCGTTAAAAATTTGAGAATTTTTGAAATTTTTTTATTCAAATTCATAATAGCCGTTAAAAATTCAAAATTATTCATATTTTATTATAAAAGCATATAAACTTTATAGCTGACCGTGTATTATTTCTACTTAAACAAACTAAAGAACAACAAATGTATTATATTGTAAAAGCCATGTGCTGACAGAAATAACGACTTCGTGGAACTCAACTGTATTATATTGCTATTGCTATCTTATATTGTGTAATACATTTTACTATTCTTAAAAGGATTTGTGTCTCTCATAACTCCAAATATATTTTAAATAAACATAAAATTTGATGAATTTTTGCAATAATTCAGAATGAATTTAATCCTAAGATTAAGATGTGTTGACAACAATAAAAATTATTAGGTAATAAGGTCATATTTATATATAAAAATAAACACATACTGATATAGGTATTAAGAAGATTAATTAATTATTTTTCCTTGAAAAAAGTAATAAAAAATTAAATTAAATTTGAAATCTTTTGTGTCTGGGCTTTGACTTTTTCTCATTGAGCGTAGGAAAAAAAAATTATCAAGTTCTAAAAATTTCATCATCTAATTACAGAAAAATCACGACAATAATTTGCTAAACGATTGAAATATTTAGTTCATGTCAATATGTACACAAAATAAGTAGTCAGGTATAAACATACGTGTTTATCGATTAATGAAATGCCAAACGTTATATCTTTTATTATTATTATTATTTTTTTCTTTTCAAGCTAAATTGTATTGAGTTGTTTACATCAGAGTTGTATAAAAACATTGTGAGTCAGCAACTTGAAAGTGTAAATATTATGCATTTGGTATACGTTTTTTTCATATTTCAAAACAAAACCAACCGTATGACGTTGTCGATTCTGAGGAAATCTGCTTTCGTCGTCAATTTTAACAATCTCTAGTTTTAGTGCAATAAACCTACACACGTCTTTTTAAATAATAAAAAAAAATTATACTTGGTGTCGTTTATGTTAATTTTTAAATTTCAACGAGAAATGCTTGACTCATGATGATTCAAAGAAAAATTTACATTCGATTCGATCTTTGAGTCAATTTATCCAAATACCTTATGTATGATAATGATACAGACTCTTTTCAGAAGAATTTTTTAAAAGACCTCCATCTGCTTCCATTTGTCAACAGAATGTTTTTTATTTACTTTCAAACAACTCATCAATTTTCGATCGGATGTTGCTGAATAATAATTTTGTTATTTGTTGGTAATTTATTGAATGTATGTGAAATACCTAACGGATATATTTTCATAAATTTTTAAAATTCAATTAATCTTTACTGTAGAATTTTATTGAACTAAAAATTGGAATTGGTAATAGTCTTAAGTTGTCTTAAAATATGTTTTAAAAATGAGATTAATAAGTTTAACTAATAAAAAGTAAATTGTATAGCTTTAGAAGTAATTTGAAAGGTTTCTGTTAATTTGTAAGGGGGCTGTTCACTTAGTATATTGTATGAAAAATTTTCCTTTTGTTTGACTTGTTACAAATTCCTAAACCCCCCTCCCCATAAAAAGCGAACGTACTAGGTAAGTGAATGGCTCCAAGGTTTTTGGTAAAATTTGTAAGGTTTTTGATATAATTTGTAGGGTTCTGGATGTCGTTTGTAAGGTTTTCTGTGTATGTTCTAGGGTAAGGAATCAGAGGCTTTCTGACAGTTTAACACAATAGAATTTTTTGTTTCAATATCTTGCGACAGAAGGAGGGAAGCGGGGTCTAAATATTTTTTGATGGACGTTATAATTGAACAAACCAAATTCAGAAGAATTTTTAAGCGTAATATCCAAAAACTTAAGTAAAAGCAATTTGAACTCTGTAAAATACTTAAATAATCTCCCATCATTAACAAATTGATCAAGCCTTCATGTGTGTCGCAAGAATTCCTCAAACAGAATCCAAGTTACAAATTTTTCAACAGATACAGCCATAAAAAAATTTTACGGTAAAAATCGATCGTAAATGTAGCCATTAAGCTCATCCACCGCACAAGCTACTTATTTAATCATGAATTCTTCTGTTTTTGTTTGTGGATTTAATTTTATAAATTCTTGTTATTTTGCTTATGTCGCATTTTGGATTGGAACTTTTTTTTGTCATAAACAAGAGACACAAAAAACAATTCAATTATCAAAGTATTACATTTCAAAATAGGTGCTATAAATACATGTGTACCTCGTTTTCATAGCAGCGATAATAAATGCTCCGATACAAAATAAACAACACAAATAGTTTCTCAATACAATATTGTGATGCTGATAAAATGATATATGCTTCATGATACGTTCATGATACGTGAGATTAATGAAAAATTAATGTCATTGTAACTTCGATGATTTACAATTCATAACATCCATAGTCATTGAAAGATTTATTTTTTGCTTACTTATGTGGAAATCGCGCGTCAGGTCAAGTTCATTTTTATGCCAGCACATACATACTTTAGAACTTTAAAAGCGAATATAAATTTTTTATTATTAAATTTCCGGAAAAAGAAATTAGAAATGTGCTTGACCGCACGTATGCCTGACAGACAGTAACAGCTTTTTATCTTCCTTATGTCGTGATCCGAAACAAATTTATACAAAATAAATCCATTAGATACTGATAATTATTTTGGAAATTACACCATTTGAGGCGAACAAACTCTTTTATTTCATGCCTAGAGAATGTGCTACTTACTCACATAAAGAATTCAAGGGCATTCACGAAAAATGAATCATTAACCCCTTAGATTATATACTGCGTGTCTATGTGTGTATTTCATTCCATTCATCTATTCTACATGTTCTTTACTCGTCTTTTTTTACAGATAATATACGTCGATATGCGTCTGTATGGGACTAGAATAAAATTTCTTGTTTTATTTATTTATGAAGGAAGTAAGAAGAATTGAGTTTTTTAAGACATTTAATTCTAATGTATTCAAGTGCTTTAAAACACCTGTTGTAGATATTTTAAAGGGTCACTTGGATAATGATGTTGAATCAGAGTAAGAGAAGTGCCAAAGACTGAAAAACCTGAATTTGGTAACATTCCAAAAATTTCGTGATGTAGGTTGTGACGTATGGTTTAAAGTCTAGATTATTCTCTTAATTTTTTGTAAATTTATCAAAAAATTATGAAATTCATCATAAAAATTCAGGTTTAAATTATTATTTAAATGTAGATAGATACTAGGTGCTGTCCATATAAGAATATGATATCTTAAATCAAATTTAACTCTAAATACATTAAACCATGTCTACATTGCGATTAATACATTTTTCATCGTACTTATGTTAAAACAATATTAAAATGTCCACAAACAAAGTCCAATAAGTGACAATTTACGCGAACAGAATGATGAAATAATTTTTGAATGTTTCGAAATGTGACTATATTTTAAAAAAATTCTTTTTTTGATGATTATAGCAAGTATGGCGTGAGAATGAAATGTTTCAAAATTTAATATAAAACAAAATTGCTCCTAGTCGTCATGTTCAAACTGTGTCGGAGGCGATAAGATTTTGTACAAGGTCTTTTTCTGTCTGATAGACGTAAGATTTTTTTTTGTGCGAAATTTTTAATCTACTATAACTCAACTCGTTCTTACTATATTTTTTTTTACGTTGCGATTAAAGTTCCTTATTCTCGGATCATGTGTGTATATTAAATTCAAGACGAATATAAAAGAATCGAATAAATGAAACGAAGTTTTCTCGTTTTGCGCTTTAAAAGTCCCCACGTCGTGAAACCCATGTTGTATGTCGTATGATAGAAAATGTAATCAAATTAAATACGTAAATACCATTCATAATACACATTTTAAATGGAACTTTGTATAGTAAATAGTACTCGAATTATGGAAATTTGTTACTGAAACTATATTTTGAAAAATATTGTTGAGGCAGGTTTTGCATCTTTTCGCGCCACATTCTGCTTCTTTTTTTAGAATTTTTGACTTTTTTGAGAGTTTAAAGGCTAAATATCTGTGTGTGATTAGTGATTAGGGTTTTATAGCTATGAAAATTCAACTTTAGTATTCATTGAACAGATGAGGAGGTAAAATTCTGAAGAATTTAAATGAAATTTACCTGAAGTCAAAGATCAAAGAGGTAGCAAAAGTTAAAGCGCCAAAAATTAAAATCCCAAAGAAAATTTACCTACTAAATACTTCAGTACTCATTGATTGTGTCATAAAAATGCCATAAAACTTAAAGTACAATTACAGTTACCTAACTATGTACTTAAAGACTGCCAAGAATTACAAGAAAAACTTAATGCGCTCAGGTCACGTGTTCTAATATCAACGGTTGACATTCAGCAACTTTTTATTAAAAAATGCTCCATAAAAGGAGCTGTTTTGTGATGCAAGACAATTTGCAATGTTGCCATTTCCAAATTCGCAAACAGAAACATGTTGATATTGTTTACCTAAAGCAAATTTATATTTTTTATTTTGTCACAGATATAAGGGTCTTATATGCCTGTTTGCTAACTTGCTTTTCTCCTGATATGTATTCCTGTACGACGTTTAAAGTCTCACATATTTTTAGCTCATTTATTCGCAACCTTGAAACTTTTTTTTTCTCTCTTTTTTTACTTCTTGGAAATAAGAATAACTGCCAAGTAGGAACTGCAGACTTATTCGTCTTCTTTCCGATTAATGGAGGGAACAAGAACGAAGACAAACAAATATTAAAAGAAGATACTAAAGGGGGCAATGAAACGTATATCATGACATATTTGCAATTATAGTAACACATAAAAATCAATTCTTTAAATAAAAAAACAATAAATTTATTGCACGAAAAATATAAAGACAAACGATTTCAAACCTCAAAAAGTCGTGCTCAATTTAAAGACGTTAATCATGAATGAAAAAAGACAAATAGTGAATAATTCATCGCCGACGACGAATGTACTATAATAATAAAATAGTACATGGAGATTGTAAATAAATAATTTTCATATACAAAGGAATGTGACATGACAGAATAACCGGCCAAAACAAAAATATAAGTGCGGCTTTTTACGTTAATACTTTAAAGTGTTGTCTAACGTACATATGTATGTACTTGAAGCTTATTTACCTCCTACAATAACAATAAAAAAACGATATGTAGAAAAAGAATGCAAAAGAAGAATAGAAAGAGGAAACTCTTCTTCAATCCAATTATTTCACAATAACCATCACATTTTTCTTCATAGGAAATTCTTCTTCATTGAATGCCTTAAAAAAATTCAAAACAAATATTAAGTTGTGTACACAAGAGAAATATATGAAATTAAAATTGAACTATATAATGAGATATGTACATCGTACAATCATCTATATAATCATAAAGTAAAAGAGGTCTGCTCTTAAAAATATGAAGCATTGTTGCCAGTTTATTGTAATGAATGAAAAAAAAACGCGCCAGAGAATGTGAGCTAACAGAAAATGTGAAGTAAAGTAGAAATAAAAAAATAAAAATATAAACATACTTTGCGCAGTCTGCAAATACACATAAAGATTGTATTGCCGTTGAGAGGACTGAATTGGAAATCACTAGAAATAAATCCCAAACTCTCGGGTAATACACTCCACTAATACAATTATAGGACGTAGACTTCGTGTACTCTACAAGCTTAATATTTTTAGCTCGAAAATTTTTCGACATCAGTCGCAGAGAAAAAGTGTAAGAGACAAGAAGCTAACAAAGTTTGCTCTTGCTTACAAATACATACATAAAATATTTTGTATAAACAACACACAAAAAGTTGTGCCCGTTCGTAAATTATTTTTTTTCTTTCATCATAGAAAAAAAAATTTAAAAACAAACAATATTTCTGCATTGGACAGAAATTGTGTGTCTAAAAATACTATTATTATTTACAAATTCAATGTTTTTAATTAAACTTTAAGCTAGTGAGAGAACAAATTTACTGTTTGAAACAGAAAAAAGAAACAAAATAAAATAGAATAAATAAAAAAAAAATATTAAGAAAGTTAAACGAAAAGAAAAGAAGAGAAAAATAAGAAGTAATTGAGAACGTCGACATCTTATATTTTGAAGTTGTGTTAGTGAAGCCATAGTGTGAAGCAAAGAAAAAGAGTTTATATAGCCGAAAACCACCTTTGATTATTTATTATTATTATTTTCGTGAAAAAAATAGTGCTGTTTTCAAAACAAAACAAGAAATACATAAGAAACGTCCAGCGGTTAAAAAAGCAAAGAATAAGAAGACGTAGTGAATATATAAATATAATTTTTGTACACAGAAGAGGAATAGCAAAAGATATAAAAATTGATACTAAAAGAATCAACATAAATAAATTCAAAGCAAAAAGTTTTGAAATAATAATGCCAAGTAAACAAACGAATAATGACGTTATTGCTATTGAAGAACTGGTTAATGAAATAAAACAAAATTTACGTTTGAAAGCAGCTGCTCCACCGTCAACAGGAGCAGCACAAGAGCATCATTTACATCATCATCCTCTCTTACAACCGCCAACAAATGACTACTTGCAACAACCTAAGCAGTATCATTCACAAGCACAGCAACTAATAACTCGTAAACAACGATCTCGTCCATCACCGTATCATATACCCTGCCGCTCATGGAGTGATAATTCATCTGCACAAAATAAAAAGAACCTTCAAAAAACCCGCAAGAATGATGAAAATAATATTGAAGACCCATACGAGCTTCTACAGTCCCTCCTTAAAAACAATAGTTTGGTGAAGGAAGCTGTAAGGCGTCTTCAACTCAATAGTACATATTCCCGCAAACAAAACTACTTCTATGACAGCGATGAAGACAACAGATCGCCAATAGTGATGATGTGTCAATTAGAATCGTAAGCCAACCCATTCATCAAAGCATTAAATCAGTCTAATTTAAGTTCCGTTAGTTTTCTTTCAAATGCTGACGTAAAATAATATTATTTTTTTTTTATTTTCATTCGAGTATCACCTTATTTCTTTCTTTCTGTTTTAACTTTACAAACACACAATACGAAAAAAAAACATAATACATTGCAAATAACAATTGTGAAATGTATTGAAATGATCTGAATTTATTATATAGTAAGGCAGGCATATTTAATATATTATTATTGTATCATTATGATTATTTTCCTCAGCTCTTAGATAAATCAATAATTCAATAACTCACAAAAATAACAAGAACATATAACATAACAAAAAACAGAATGGAAAAGAGAAAGAAAATCACGTAGAAAGAAAAAAAATTGTTGTTGGATACAACAACTCTTTGAAGGCATCGCCCTCCAAACAAAACGAAAATACAGAAAAAAATACAGTTGATAAATAAATTGCTCTCAAAATATGCATACATTATAATATACACGATGCTAAGAGAAACAAAAAAAAAAAAAAAAAGGCTTGCAAAATTCAAAACTCTTTTGTTTTTACAATTTTTATCATTTTGCAATAATAATGATAACATTTTCCGTTTATTTTTCATTAAATCGCAAACAAGAAAAAAAAGATAATTGTTACATGCTCCAAATTATTAACACAGAAAATAGTAAATAACCCGAGTTGTGCAAATTTTTCAACGTCAATACTTTAGCGACAAACGCCACGTGGAAATCGCAAATACACCTGCGATCAAAACAAAAACAAACGTGCATGTCGCGATGTAAACAGAAGAGAATTCTGTGCAGCTCGGGAGACATTTCATGCAATGATTCATAACATTGAATTGCGGGAAAATTGATGTTTTGTAAATACGAAAAAAATATAATGTTTACTCAAAGAATGCGCAAAATATTACGACGACAACATATATAAAGTATGAGTAATGTACGGTGACTAGACTTTATCGTGTGAGAATGAAAAAAAAAGCCGATTAATTTAACTTGATTTTCAAGTGACGATAGCTTTGTTTTGATTTTACTAGTAACCCGTTTCTGTTTTTGTTTCTTCTTCTCAATATATATGAACCATAATAGAGCTGCTACACTAGAGTACTATATAGTTTGAAAACAATATCAACCACACAATTATAATGCAGACACTCTCTCGCATACTATTGCATTTGTAGAGAAGAGAAGAAGAGAAAAAAAGAAAAGAATGAAATGTTGTTATGAATGACTTTACCCGATAGCGGGTTTGTAAATATGAGTAAAATTCAAAATGGCTGCTCTCGCTCACATTTTTTTTCCGGGATTTTCACAAGTTTTGTTTTGACTGGTTCAATGTGTCTGTCGATATATACATAAAAAAAACTCATCATTTGTATATATTTATATACATTATTTTTCTCTTTTTTTTCTTAATTCTGTTTCTAGTATCATGAGACACAAAAGTAAAAAAAAATCTAAATTAAGTAGTTGACATGTGATTTCGTTTTTAAGTTATGCAATTTTCATTTTTTCCCTCACGTATTTGATAACAAAAAAAAAAAAAAAAATATCATCAACATTTTTTTCGCAAGATAAATATCGTCACACAAAAAAAATTAAAAATAAAAGCTTTTAAAAATATAAATAATGATGCATTTGTTCCTACATGCGACGAATGAGATGTGAGGAAAGATTTGGGAATTTTTTTTTTTTAATTCGACCGAGGAAAAATCTTTTCAATAGCCAACATATACATTCTCATAAAAAAGTGATGCTAGAAAGCAGAACTTCGTATACCTTTCCTTTTTTTAATTTTGAATGGAAGTAAATAAAATAAAATATTTTTTTTTTGTGTTCTACGAATATTAATAGAATGATTTACGAATAGGAGAAAAAGTAAGCAAGGAAAAAAGCAAGCGGGCACTTTCCTTAGTTCAATCAAGTAATTTACTACAAAATAATCAAAAAAATATTAAAAAAAATTAAAAAAATTTTAGAAAAAAATATGAAAAAATTTAAAAAAAGATTAGAAAAAAAAACTTTGTCTTTGTTGAGATTGATTTCCTTAAATTTTTTTTTTTTTTTTTTTGATAAATTAAATTTGATTCAGCCTTGTTTGATTTGCTCGATAATTGAAAATTATCTTTAAAAAGTTAAGAAACTGTTTGGAATGAATTTAGTGTGAATTTAAAACTAATCTAACGTACGTTTCCACAAGTTATATTCTTAATCACATGTGTGTACATTTTCTATGAAAATTATCATATAGACATGTGAATTATATTAGAAGTTATATAGATTTGAGGAAGAATTAACATTCTTTAAAGAATCAATAGGATAACTTAAGCTTGGTGTATTTGCATGCAAAAATCACATGATTAGCATAAATTTTAAGCAATCAGCGTACGTTTATTGTGTGAGTTTTATTTTTCAACGTCTGTCTGTACGTTTGACTATAAACATTTCTCGTGTGAATTTCGATTGAAAATAGAATTCAACAAAAAAAATAAAATAAAATATATGAAAAATAAATTTAGATTTTTCGCAATATTGTTAAATTCCCATATAAATAACATCATTCAAATGTCTCTGACGACTCTTAATCTCTAGAATATCAAAGAAATGCCCTTTGAATGATCTTAACTATATGGGTTAACTTTAGAAAATATAAAGTAGGAAATGATAGACGCTTCAGATGACTTATTGATAGATTGTATTTTGAGTCACATGAAATATGAATCATTTTCATAATTAATACTAATAATAACAGATTAACAATTTTTCGACGTTTATGTCTAATCTGATTTTGGAGGTCATTTCAAAATGTAAAGATTCTCCCACACAGAAAATAAATACACACACACTCAATATTTACATTCACACATTTATTCATGAATGAGAAAAATTAAAAAAAGGTTATCAATTGAAGCCGATATAGAGACAAAGTATCAATAAAATGGCCTTTCCAACCAAAGGTGTGAAAATGCCCTAAAAAACTAAACAAATAATAAAAAAACACTGACTGTATTTCATTATGTAAAGTAACTCTAGTTCATTGAATAGATAGATTTTTAAATGATAAGCAAGATATATAGATGGGCCAATGTAAAAAAGTTGTCGTTTTTAACGGTTAAAAATTTGAAATATTTAAAATTTTTGTAAACACTAACACCATGAAAGAAATATGGAAAATTTTAATTTTCAATTTTTTGAACTTTTCATTTAGTTTTTGTGGGTAAGAAGCATTAGATACGATAATTCACATGATATTGTTACTTTACTAATTACAAAAATTAGATCCAGTAAACAAATTTGAGTTAAAAATCAAAAATTAAATTTAGATTGTTTTTCAAAAATTTTTTTTCATGTTTTTGTTTACAAACAGAAAAAAAGCGTATGGTCGCGTATGGTCGAGTATGGTCGAGTATACTTTGTATTGGCCCATCTATATATCTTGATGATAAGTAGAAAGCTGATAAAATTTTTTTCATTTGATCCATTTAGGATTAATTTTATGAAATATAAAATAATTTTATAATTTTTTTTCTTAATTATTTGCAAGGGGTTTTAGCTCTTAGAATAAGTGTCGTAAAAATGAGAAAAAAGTAAATTGTTTTGTAAAAAAAGCAGGAAATTCTCTATTGACATGTTTACTATTGGGAAGTGCTTTCAGCAAAAAATATTAATGACATTTTCTCATTTTTAATGGGATAGTATTTTTATTATATTTTTTTGTTGCGAGCATTTCACTACACAAAAGTATCATCGAGTAAGTTTCTCTAAAAAAACGAATCTCTCAATAGAAATTCGCATAATTAAATTCCATAGTACTGACTTTATTATTATAATAATGTACAATAGCTCACTTTTCCAACATTTTTTTGACACAAATTTCATCAGTATACGCCCCTTGATTTTTAGTTATTTTTTGCTAAAATGCGAAGAAAAATCATTAAATGTTTCATTCGAAAATATGTAGACTGTGTTGTGTTAATGAAAACAAAACAAAAAAAATTAAAATTAAAATTATCCAATGTTTAAATGAATTTAGGAAAAAATAAACAAAAAAATAAATAAATATTACAAAAATAATTCGGGTGAGCTTCAAAAGATTTGGTAGATTTTCGATGGAGAAAAGTTTTGAAAGATTTTAAATTCATTTTGGATTTTAAAAAGAATTTTTTAATTGAATCAGCTGATATCAGCTAATTTAGTCTTGTTTGACTTTCTCAGCTGAATTTAATTTATTCAATTTATTTGCTAAATTCAGCAGAAAACTTAAATAATTGCTGAATTCTTACAAATCTTAACTTTTTTGCACTTTAAGATCTTTTTGCAAAAATTCAAGAGTTTAATTTAAAAAAACCACACTTAATCCAAAATCTGCCATCTAATTTGAAGTAGAGTCACCATGAAAATAAAAATAATAATTTAAAATTTAATAAATTGAGAATATCCTTATAATAATATAATTACGTTAAGGATTTTTTTGTATATAATTCAAAATAATAATTAATTAATTAAATAATTAATTTGTAAATATTTTAGATAGTAGTTAATTACCTAAAAAATTCAGTAACTAAGCGTTTCTAGGGAATAATTTACTTTCTCTCAGCTCTTTAGTTCTATATGTAAAACCAAAAACTAAATTGTATAAAATTCATAAACATTTTCACTAATTTTTCCTCCGATCTTTATGAAAATGGAAATAATGCAAGCTTTAACTTGAGGCAAAAACACAAAAAAAAACGATCATTAACTAAAAAATAACAGAAAAATACTACGTGTTCTTTATGTATGACATTTTTTCAAGATATACTTAATATCCATCTCATTATTAAAAAAAATCAAATAATGTCAAAAATAAATTCTACTTAATACCAATATCCAATAAATATTTCATTTTATGTGGATGTGGACATGAGGAAGATAAATAAAAATAATAAAATAAATTATGATCGTAATTTATTCAATACAAACTTTACGCTTACATTTCATGTAATTATTAGACTTTTAAGAAGGAAAAAAATTTCAAAAAAACTAGTAATGAAGCGGATCACGCTTCATGTGCATATTCACACCGTTCCAAAACTCTGTATCGGGTCAGCAAAGCTTCGCTTTGCATAAGTTTGAAGATTAGGATTCCATCGGGTCAGCAAAGCTTCGCTTTGCATAAGATTGAAGATTAGGATTCCATCGGGTCAGCAAAGCTTCGCTTTGCATAAGATTGAAAATTAGGATTCGATCGGGTCAGCAAAGCTTCGCTTTGCATAAGATTGCAGATTAAGGCTAGATCGGGTCAGCAAAGCTTCGCTTTGCATAAGATTGAAAATTAAGTTTCCTAAAAAAATCGAAAAATTTCACATTCGGACTCAATTTTCAAGCACTAATTGATGTTTTTGGACATGACAACGTATGTACGACTTTTAGATCTAATTATAAGCTACAATAATCACAAGTTTTTAGAATTTTTAATTCTGAGTTGTAGGGACAGGAGGGCAAAATGTCCAAAAAATGCCGATTTTTTGAACTTTTTCGAGATTTTGACTGACAAAAATAGGTTTAAAAATATTTTTGGTATTTTTCCATAAAAGTTCTTGCATTAATTGATCAAAAACAGAAAAGTTTACAAAAATCCATCCACACAGTGAACCACACGAATTTTTCCAAAATTTAGGTTTGTGGGAGGTGTACTGGTGGCTAAAAAATTTTTTTTTTTGCATTTTTTCTCAACAAAACTTCATTTTTTATTGATTTTGATCAAAAAAGTTCAATTAACAATTTGTGTGAAATTTTTTAACGGTATTTTGCAATAATCGGCTAAATAATGCTTAAAAAACACACTATTTTGTTAATTTCTCGGAATAGTCTACATGAATCGGCACCAAAAGATTCACAGCACTTTTGAGTGATAATGCGCACATTTTGAGACATTTTTGACATAAAATTATTTTTTCGTAGTTGAGTTATGCGACGAACCAACGTGCTTGTAAGCATACACCACCACTATTTGGGGTCGTGTCCGGAGGCATCAAAACCTTTTTCAATGCGGTTTTTTGTATTTTGTAGATAATTTTGAGGCCGAACTTTTCACACCGAACAGTTTATGAAAATTTTGAGTTTTGGCGCCAAAAAACTAAAAAAACGATTTTTCAAGTGTATCGAAATCAATATATTCACAACGTGAAACGGTGTGAATATGATAAAGAAAAAAAAAATACAAAAAAATATCAATAATAAAATAAAAACTATGAATACAAAAACTAAAATGCAAATCTAGCTTTTCATTATTTTTTCCATAAACTGATTCATTTTCAGGATATTCATTTTCATTTCAGGAATTGCAAATGAATGTTTTTACATGTAATTTATTAGCCACAATACATTTCATCCACAATAACCCATTGAATGTGAAAGTTAACAGACAGTATATATGGAGAAGGCTTACGTGCAGATTAAAGCGTAGTTTGAATTTTTTTTATAGCTCTGAAATTACTTGAATTTGAATGAGGCATAAATCAGTTCAATATCTAGAACTTTCTTCGAGTGGAGCTGATTATGAAGCTTTTCTATTATTTGCTGCTGTTTTATTCTAGACTGATTCGTATGGCTTTAGGACAGTGGTGGCCAACTTTTTTTGTGCTACGAATGCTTTTGAGAGTAAGTCATACCCAAAACCGCACGCGGAACACGGTTCCTGATAGTTTTCGAAAAAAAATTCGGAATAGTAATGTGCCGCGGCACATCTGTTTGTCATCACTGTTTTAGGAATGCACTAAAATCCAGTATGATTGTGGGTTGAAATTGAAGTCTGTCTTTATTGCATTACTGAGTTTCTATTGTTACAGCCACACAAAAAAAACTTCATCTTAAATACATGTTTTACAGAAGAAGCTGGGCAGATGCATGACAATAGAAAATATGAAATTTCTGTCAGAGTTGTTAACTTCAAAGGTCAGTCCAAATTTTTAACAAGAAATAGAACTCAATTTTCGAATTATAGCATGACAAGTCTTTAATTAATGACAGGTATAGAAACAAGGAAGGAAGGAACGAAATTCACACGATAATCCAAATCATATCCGTCTGTCGGTGTGTATGTAACAAAATTTATTATCTTTGCACTCGGATAGTTCCTTTGGGAGATTCGTTATGGGGAATTTAGTAGCTACAGTAATAACTTTAACATCATCACATTTCATTTAATAGAAATTGTGTTTCCATGTAAATATTGAAAATAATATTCCACAAATTTGCATAACAACCCTGAACATACTGTATACACATGATATGCCATAAAACATGCTTCATTGGTATATTGGAAATATTCTTTGATCATGAGACGAAAAATACATCAATTTATGCTTAATCGGTTGAAAAGTCTAGGTTCATAATTTGTTGCATAAACATCGATGGATCCGCAAATAAGTCAAATGACATTTGAAATGTTTGAATGACTGTCACGGTCAATGTTAATGAAAATTAAAATTTCAATATTCAGCGGTGCTTTAATAATATTTTTTTTTGCCTTCCAATTAAAACATTAAATCCTTATTTCTGAGAAAATCTCAGCTGTTCTTGCACAGGTACAAAATCAAAAGTTTGTCGTTCATAAAAAGTAAAATTACATTTTCGTATGAAAAAAAATAAAAGGCAATAAAGCCTACATTAAGTCGAACAAATTTATTACAGAAATTTCTACTATCATCTGCCTGAACAGTGATGCTGTAATTTAATGTTATCTTTAAACTCAATATTCTAGTCAGTATATTTATACAGCAGTGTAAATAAAATTCTTAATCTCAAAGAACACTGACAACAATAGTGCTCGAACACATAAAGAAGCACTTTGCAGCTCATGTATGGACATTGTCCACAACTGTTGTAATACTCTTAAGTTTACCATTTCTTTGCAATTCATTTTATTACAGCTACTGTGAGGTAATAAAATTTCCCAAATAAAAAAAATAAAGGAATTGAAGACAGTTCATGACTAGATTAGAATTTTTAATATGAAAGATGTGCAAAAAATAAAATCAACAACAATTCAATAATTTTTCTCTCAATAACAATATCTGCAAAATTTCAATTCCTTTCCTTCGTACGGCCTGAAACGTGATAAAATGATTAATTTCAGTACTGAAAAACATTCCAAAGATTTTTCGAATAGCATGAATTTGTTATGAACTCTCTATGAAATTATTGTGATGAACAAAAAAGGGAGAAAATTTATTTTATTTTTATTTTTTTTCTGTTCCTTTTTCTTATTTTCTGCATTACTCATATCATTAGGAATATGTCCTGATGCGTGCGCACATCGATTCAAATTCGTTGTTTTTTGCGAACATGAAAAAAAAAAGTTTTCTTTTATCAGAATTATACGAACACATCCTCTTCGTGACTGAAAGTTCAGTAAGCAAAAAGAAGGAAAAGAGCTTTTACGATGAGAACGAAAATTGTTGATTCTACAGTCGGTGTTTTCCTTTCCACTGATAAAGTCCTAAAAAACTGACTGCTCGTTGAAAAAATTTTGAGATAAAATATATATATTTTAAGTTTTGTTCTTTAGTCATTAAATTTTTTTAAAAAAAAGCTTTAAAAAGGCTGATTTGGAAGATAAAAAAAAAAGAAAGTTTTAACTGCTTCGGCAGAAAGTTATAAAGTGATATTTTGATTATAGGATATCATATCAAAGAACCTTTTTGTCTCTAGACTAAAAGCGCCTATTGATTTTTTTTGTCGAAAACAATAGTTTTAATAGCGCAAAAAAAAGTTATCTTTCGAAAAAAAATTAGTGACGAAAATTTTTTCATGAAATAAAAAAAATTCTACAAAGTTTTAGTAGCAAGTTAAAGAATCACAATGATTCCAACATTCCTCATTCTAATCATCTTAAGTGTATGTCAACTAACACTTCAAACATCACCATTCTCATTACAGGTAGGAATAATTATTTTTTATCATAATTAGAGGACGTTTTTTTTGTCGTCATACTTAATGAGATAAATCTCATAACTCCTGTTGCCATAATTACCAAAATATGTGTATGTAATCATATATAGATAATTGTGGCTATTTTTGCAAATCCAAGCACCACATATAGTCGTCATTTGTCATAAATATAGAAATTGTGTATCACTCCTAGTTACAATTTCTAAAGTAAAATGATTTTTATCGTCCTCGCACTAATTACATACTGGATATAAAAAGCAAACGAAAGTCAATTAATTTTAATTATGAACTTTTCTTTTCTTTTCCCTCGACAATCTCTCAAACTACTTTTTTTTCTAGCCTGCCGTTGATGCTTTGAGCGATAGAGAGGCTCAATTAGCTTTAAGAGATGAAATTGAAAATGGATTTGTAGGTGACTTTAATGGAAATGATGAGTTTGAGCCAAGTAATGGTAAGTACAAAAAAAAATAAAAAGGTTAGGTTGCAAGGAACAATAAGAAAAAAATTATGAAAAAATTCCTCATAAATATTTTTCTCGCACCCATTTACGTCTTGTGCAATGAAAATGGAATTTCCATTTCTTGAGGGTTTTAAACAATTCTCATTTATAAGAGATTTTGAATGTTATGAATGTAAATTTTCAAATGGTAATTGACCCAATTTGTTGGCACTAAAACTATTTGAAAAGAACTTTTGTGCAAAACGGGAACTACTGTAAATATAATAAATCTGTAGGTGAATGGTGTCAAATTGAGTTCGATAGATTGAATTTTAAAATTGCTGATATAAATGAAATTTCTAAAGATTTCGTTTCATAATTTCTGATTTCAACATCCATTTTGACATTTAATTTCAGATCCAATTAAGTATTGAAATCTATTTTTGCAAAATTTAATCCAAAATAAAAGAACTTGTTGAATTCTTAATGATTTTTTCAATGCTCAAACGATTTATTGAAGAATTGACGTGTCAGCTGTTAGGTCAGCATATTTATTTCCATATTATTTGAATAATTACCATAAAATCACTTTAATCACGTTTTATCAGAAATTGGATGTGATTCATTTTAAAATTTACTTTTTAAGGGATAAAAAAGTTTTATCTAAGTATCATCCTCATACAGAGAGATTTCTAGAATTCCATTCTAAAATCCTTACTTCTACGAACTAAAGCTACTCGAAATTATAACAAAATTTTTTAGAAATTTCACAATTGAATCAAAATCTCAAAATCTAAAAAAAAATCATCACTTCTTGTGAACTTACAAACCCATTCCAACTTCTCGCCTCACAAATTGTCACAAATGAATGATAAAAGAATGAAAAAGGCAAATTTCCATAAAATTACATTTGAAAATCTAATTTTTCCAATTAAGTCAAGTCTAAGTGAATTAGGCATCCTAAAAGAAACATTAACACGAAAGAGAATGAAATAAAAGGTCAAAAAATGGGTGAAAAAGTTCATTTATAAAAGAAGCTGTTCATGCTCTTCTGAATGAAAGAATCATAAGGTATAAAAGACTTAAATAAATCATATTATATATGAGCATTTCATGACCGTGTAAACTCCATTAGTGTCTACTTCACAAAGAGTATATATATGAAAAATATTTATGTCCTTAAACCAATCTCTTTTCTAAAGAAAATATCATTATTTATCGTACATTTCATCAGATTATGATCTTGAACGTGGTCAGCATATACCTAACAAAGCCTTGGCAAGATATTTGGCACGTTCCAACGCAGATTATGATGAAAATTTCCTCGACTATAAGAAACGAGCTATGTTTAGAAAAAGAGGTAAGAATTTATTTTTATTTCTATTTCCATTTACACCATCCCACCAAATACAAAAAGAAAGTTCATATAATATGATGAATACAATGTGTAATGACTAAAAATCATTTCCTTGTACTTTTCACACATGAGCGATTAGGTTGATAAATCAGAGAAAAACCATTAAGAATTTATTCTTATTCATTTTGAACTTAAGTACATCATTAATGTTTAAGGAAAAAAGAAAAGAAAGAGCCAAAAAAATTTTTCAGAAGCTGTAAAGTATTATTTCCACTTATATCCTTGACTTTTGTTAAAAATAAACACCCACACATACGTCATTATGTCTGTTTGGTAATCGAATAGTAAGGACTTTGTTTTTTCTTTGGTTTTGGTGATATTTTTATCATTTACATGAATTTGACACGGGTGTAATGAAGATCTTTTTGGTAGATATCATCTACTGACTTCCTGACCGAAATGTTTTATAAATGAAAATAAGATAAAAATCACTGCAGGGTACCTTTATTTTGTTTATATCATTTTTTGAGGGAGTTTTATTTTTAAATTTAGAAATTTTTTTCTTATTCTAATGTCACTACTGAGAATTTGCTCAATCCTAACGACCAATGGTTCACAAAAACTTGTTTACATCAAAATTTTATAATTGCTTAAGAAATTTAATTAAATATAGCAATTTTTAAGGGTATCATAAGTAAACTTCCTTTTAAAGTATCAGATTTATTATTTTATAATAAAAAATAAAATCTTGGCAAGCAATTGAATTTAAATTACATCTTGTCTTCTTCGAATGTAGCTGCAGGAGCTTTTTTGCCTCTTCATTGAAGGAAAAAAAACTTCTGCTTTTTCTTAAAGAAAATATTGATGCTCTTTAGGTCTCTTCACCAATGTTTGAAGACTTTACAGATTTTTCAATAATGGAAAATTACACACTATCAATTTTATGCTAGCTTGTTTGTCAAGAGTTTTTCCTTCTTTTTTTGTTGCAACTTCTGGTCACATCAAGTACTTATTCAATCCTTCAAATGATGACTATGTATGAAATTCATGATAGTGACTGATGGACGTGCGGGTTGATATTTATTTAGGACTAAGTTATGAGGATGAATTTAATCATAAAAAAATCAGAATTTTGGCTTTGGCTAGTTAAGCTTTGAAATCTGATGTAAAATAAATTAAATAAATGATGAGGTGGGATGAGCAGAAGTTTTAAGTATGTATTTTTTTAACCTAAACTTTATGAAAAATTAAATGTTAATTGAGTTAGGGGTCGTTCACTTATTACGTAACGCTCTGAGGGGGGGGGGGGGGGGTCGAGAGTTTGTTACGGTCTATTGTTCTCGGACTTGATTCTTTTGTTAAAAACGTTACAGGGAGGGGGGGGGGGGTAAAAAATCCCGAATTTTTGCGTTACGTAATAAGTGAACGGCACCTTAGGAAAAGTTTATTACGTCAGATATGAAATGAAATTTAATGAATTTTTAATTATTGAAATATCTTATCAATATGCAAAACAAACATAAAAATTAAAATTTCTTTAATTTCATTTAATGTTGGTTAGAACATTTTTTGAAATAATCATACAATTTTGCATCAAATCTACTAATTTGATCAGAAATTAGACCTAAATAAAGAAATTTATTCATAGTGATAATTTTGTTACTAAGGAAATAAATATTACTGATGTACAAAATGTGTGCCATAATCCATCGCAAATACATTACACAAATATCATCCAAAAAAAAATTTTTTTTCTACTGTCATAACGATTAACAGCAATTTGCATCATCATCATCACTTGTAGGCAGAATCAAAGAGCAATCTTATTGCTTAGTATTTTTTTTTCTCTTCTATGAGAGCACTTTTGACTCTTTAATTATTATCACACTTCGTTAGGCCTTGTACTAAGTAACTATTATCTAATCAGTAACAAGAATATTAGCTTCTGTTCCAATTTTATTTTTTCATCTGTAATTTCTGTGTCAATATATTTAATTTGCTTTATTTTATGACTTCTACGCATAGTTATTTCTGTACCTTCAAGCTTTAAAAAGAGCTAAATCAAACAATTAATGTGAATTTCCTGTTTATAAAGATTTGATACCTAAAACTCTTCTAAATACTTTCGTGCTAAATAAAGCTTCAATTTCTCAATGAAATTTAATAATAAGCTGTCTAAGTACCTCAATAATAATAATAATAAAAAAAAAATACCAAAGCATCTTCGATTACTTTTTAGAAAATTATTTTATGAAGAAAATAAGACAGCATTCGCACTATTAAGACTCTTGACTTTACACCCATACGACATAACATCAAACAGCATCAAATGAAATATTAAAAAAAAAAATTGCTAAATTTCTCTTTGACTCGTGGCACTCTTAGCGACATACACAGACAGAATTCCTAAGTATCCCAACATAATCTTGTTGCTGCTGCTCTTTAACTATTAACAATGATTATTGAGATGAAAAGAATTTTTATATCAAACATGCTCCAAACGATAGACACGAGTATGTGACACTTCATCGAATCTCGACAGAAAAAAAAATTTTTTGGTTCTTGAATCGCTTTCCATTTAAAATGATTTGATCCCTTCCACTTGAAGCCTTTTTATTTTTTTATGAAATGAGTTAAAAAGGAAAGCGAATAAAATAGAATAAAATAAAAAGAAATCCAACAATGTCAATGGTTAACGAAATAAATTGAGTGGAACAATAGAAGGAATGGATTCTATTCTACTCTATATTCTATTTACGTCATGCATATGTATTATTTCTTAAGTAAAAAGCTTACAAGTGGAAAAAATAAAACTCAAATAGATTTAAAAAGGCACTCATGTCTGTTTTATTGGTGGTGGCTGGCAACAATATACTTTAAATTACTTTTCACACTCTCCTATCCTGAATACAAATTTCTCACTAGTCTAGCATGCAATAAATTATTAAAAGGAATTTTATATAACATACAATCGTCATGACTTTACATGTGTCATTAATTTACAGATCCATCCGTTTTTCGTGAACGTACTCGTATGCCAACATATCGACAGCAACAAGCTGAATTAGCTGAGAGGTTCTTAAAAGCAATTGAAGAAGAACGTGAACGCGAGCGTGCTGAAGAGTATCGTGAACAATTAAAGGATTTATGGAACCGTTACCAGAAAGAAGAAGACAATATTGAACAAGAGCTTTTCAATGAAAATTCAAATGATGTTGAGACTGATTATGCTGGAAATTTTGATGATCCATCACGTAAAAAGAAGAGACAGGTAAGTGACATCATTTATGATTTGAACTCTGCCTCATTCTAAAATTACATCCATTCCATAAAATACACAAGACCCATATTCATTCACATGAAAAAAATCAGTAATTTATAATTCATAATTTCTACCAAATTAGAGAGGAGAAGCTGAAATTGCTCCAACCAACTGGAATGATAAGCGTTCAATGCCACTCCTACCATGGCTTCCAGCACAACGAAAAAAGCGTTTTCCAGTAACAAAGAGATCCCCAAAAATGAATGAAAATGAAATGGCAAGAGTCGTGTCAGAGACAAGTGATAAAGTTTCAAAAGATTTGCAAGGAATCTTTGGTAGCGTTGTTGATAATAAAGCTATTGAAGAAGATGATAAGAAGAAAAAGAAGAGATCTAGCGATGATATGATGTCTATGCATCCCGAACAACATGAACATGGAGAGAAAGTTGAAAAGGAAAAGGTATCACCGGCATCTGTACATGCTGATGACAACAAGAAAAAGCGAATTGTCAAACGATATGATGACTCTGCTGAAGAAGAAGACGGTAAGTGACTATAAAATATAATTGTATTATAGAGAAATTAAGTCAAGGATTAATGTTCAAATATTCACTCAATTATTTTTATGGAAATTTAGGAAGTGAAGAAGCTGGTAAGTCATAAAAATTATCCATTTAATGATCACTTAATGTCTATATAATTAACTCGATTAATTAGATGATGAACGAGAAGAACCTGGCAGTGAGGAGACTGATGATGATGATGATTCAAAAAAGAAGCGAAAGAAGAAACGTGAAGTTAAAAAGAGCTTAGATTGGGACACTCAAGCATTTCCTGATAAGAAAAGTCTAAAAAAGAAGTCTGTTGAATGGTCGAGTCTATTTGGCTATGACAGAAAGAAGAAGTCAATGATGTACAATCCATTTAGATATGCTGATCAAGAAGACCGTCGCAAAAAGAGATTTGAATCTGATTCAGGTAAATTGAGTGGGAAAATTGACAGAAGTGGATGAAAATAGAATATTTGAGGGTTCGTACCTGAAGAGTTGGCTTTATTCTCATATGACTGAAGAGTCTTGTTTTGAAATTAATTGAAATCAAGTAGAGAAAGGCTTCAGAAAAGTTTCAGAACCAGTTGATTGAATTTCCTGTAGTTTCACTGCTAGTTTCTTACACTATTCATACAATGTTGCACATTCCAATGCACGAAGGTAAAAACAATTTGTATTTATAGTAATATAGCTAAGATGGGAAGTATTTCTGAGAATATTAGTAGCATTCAATGTTCTGAAATGTCCCAGTTTGATAAAACGTGCTTGCTATTGATGCGAGAACTTTTGCTTGATTGCTTCAATTATGTTCAACTTTTACGACAAACAAGAGTGTAGTTTTTTGCTACTTCTACACATTAAATTATAGAATAACTTGAATGATTTAGATCGATGATATTTATCCTAGCAACTAAGCATATTAGACATACTTTAGATATTTAAGAAAATCCTCAGGATAATAATAATAAAAAAATTCAAAAAATTTCCTAAAATAGATGACGACGATGACAGCGAAGACTATCATGAAGGTGATGAGAATGACTACGAGGAAGAAGATGGCGATAAAAAGAAGAAAAAGAGATCACCAGGAGAGGACAGATTAAATGCCATGGATAGAAAATTAAAGACGATTGAGAATCTTATTATAGAGGACACGGCAAAAATGTATCGACATCAAAATGGTAAGTACGGTGGATTAATCTATATTTACATTCTACTTATTCATGATTACTACTTTTCATCTCTGTTCCTACATTAAATCATAGAAATCCGCAATCCATCAGAAATTAAAGAGAATCAAAAGGAACTTGCTGATCGTTTAGCAACAGCTTATAGTTTAGAGAAAATGAGAAAAGCAATTGGAAAACTAAAGGCATCAATGGCATTTCAAAAAGGTCTAGAAGAGAATTTATTGGGTAAAGATGATGAGGATGATGAGGAGGCTAAGAAGAGGAAGGCAAAACGTGTTGCTATTAAGAAGGAAAAGGCAGAATTCGACAACAATGAGTATGAAGCATATTTCGATTATTTGCTTACTCTACATAAAGCATGTCTGTGGGGTCGTTCACTGTTTACGTAATGTGAAGCCAAGAACTTAAATTTTATGCTGTAAGAAGTTTGAGTCATCAAATCGCGGTCATAACAAGTGAACAACTCCACCATACCCACATATTTTCTGACATATTTCCTCAAATTTCAATATCATTCTCTTATTTCAATTATAGTCATGAAATCGAGTCACCAATGAAGAAGACAACCGATGAAGACAAGAACAATATAGATGATGATAATGACGATAAGAAAAAGAAGAAGAAGAAGCGATCACAAAAACGGAATAATGAAATAAGTTCGGAACCACTAATGTCTGAAGGATATATGGGTGGTATGGGTATGATGTATCAGCGTGAATGCCCTATGTTAGATTCTATTGAGCGTAGATGTCGAGAAGTGGGAATATTAAGCGGTGATTCACATCAGAATTTATTAGAGGCTTGTGGCGAACATCAATTGTGTTATCTTTGCGTAAGTTTTAATTTGACTTATATAAGCTGATTAATGCCATATCTGTATTAATACCTTCTCGAAAAATAATTAACAGGGGGATTCACGAGCACAATGTGACTACAAATATCAATATGATGCTAATGAGATTTGTGGATATAATTCAAAATGTAAAATAAATGCTGAACGTTCAATGGAAGCACTACGTAGTTTCCCAGAAATGAAGGTTGGACCAAGAGAATGCATTCGTGATCCATGTCTGTATTCTGCATTACGCTCGATTGAAAATTAAGTGAATTTTACAAAAGTTATTTCCATTTAAAAATGAATGAAACGAAAAAATCATATTTATATTTATGATACATATACAATATTAAAAAAAAACTCTGAAATCTTTAAGAGATATACTGATGATGATGAATGCAGCTGGAGAAATTTTTTTATTTAATTTCTAAAGTAAAGATGTGACTGATAAGGAGGAATAGAATCTATTTTTTGCATGTTCTCCTTTCATATTTTTCATCATGTATTTTTTTTTATTTCTAACGAAGAATGTGCAATGACTTACATTGCTGAATGTCCTTATCTACACACACCCATATATTAATATATGATGACGATTATAGCGTTAAGAAAATATTATGAAAGATGTTTTTTTGATGTAAAACTTAATGTTGAGATGCATTATGAGAAATGCATCATAAAAAAAATTCTTTAACTCTATAATGTGCTCTAAATACATCATGAATAATAATAATATTAATAATAATATTGATAATGATACACAATGATAAGTTACACCATGTATTTTTCTTAATGATTCAGAATTTTTCTCGACAATAACTAAGGTGGAAAATTGTTGGTAACTTTTACGACCTATAATTTGAGATTCATCAATAAATTTTTGGTTAAATTTTTAAATCATTGAACCTAAAAGACAGTGAGTATGAACATGTCATATGTGACATGTCACAGCAACGGGGTGTCACATAGGTTTTTAGTCACTGACTGTCAGGATCTATTTTTACATAAAACGAACGTATGGAAGTTAAGAAATAATAAAGGAAATGATCATGATACAAAATAATCAGGTAAAACCTACCAAAATAAAAAGACAAAAAAAAAACCAGATACATTGCTTAAATGATAAATGACTAAATGTGAATGAAAAAAAATGTGTAAGACATTTTAAATTTAATATATTATATTGAATCACACATCATAACATTAATGTACTTGTGAAAACTTCTTTGTTGAAAACAAATTAAAATAAAATAAAATCTAGGGACATAAATAAGGATTTTTGTGGTTTTTAATTTATTTTCAGAAATTTTAAAATTAGGGTAAAAAATATTGAAATTTGTACAAAACGAACAAATTTTTTTCAATGGCCTGTAACTTTCTTTGGAAGCAATGTTGATTTCCCAAATTTTTCCTAGGACTTTATTTGGTTTCCATATTTTGCAGTTCAATCTTGAAAACAGCTATTTTTGCAGCATAAAGCACTAAAAAACGTCTTGACATTTAAATATTGAAATTTGTACAAAAAATATTGAAATTTGTACAAACAAATATTGAAATTTGTATACCACATTATCTCGATTTTTGCAACCAAAACTTGGGAAAAATTAAATTTTTTGCAGTTCTTTTGTTTGAGAAGTTTCTGCATTATTTTGAGCTGCTTATTAGTCCTTTAAATTAAATTTAATTAATTTGTTTACACAAAAACAATTGAAATTCTTCACCGCCTACTATTGAAATTTTGTACAAATTTCAATATTTGTTGTATACAAATTTCAATATTTGAAATGAGATGGACTTTTCAGGAAATACAGTGATTTGTACGGGCAAGAGTTTTGTTAATCGTAAACTTCAATCTCCGAGCAAAGTCATAAGACCTTAACATGTGGACCAAAATGTCTTCTTTGCCATTTTTTTCATGTTCGAAAATTGTACAAAAATTTTTTTGTGATTTTGTTCATACAAATTTCAATATTGTACAAATTTCAATATTTTTTACCCTAAAAAAAAAATAAATAAATAAAAGTTGAAAATCTCACCCCATACTAGGCATAACAATTTCACACAACTAGATTTTTGCGCAAAAATATTTTCGCATACCTGAAACCAGTAAAAGAACAATTTTTAAAAATATTCGAACTAAAAATATAAAAACTTTTACAAAAAATCTCAATTTAACTAATTTCGCCGAAATAATAAACAATATAAAAATATTACTAAAGTTACCTGCGATCAAAAATTTTCTATATCAATAAAAGCAAAGAGAGAATTAATTCAGTACAAAAAGATCAACAGCGAAATCAACGTTCCCTTAAAATTTGAAAATATAAAAAAACAAAACCGCTCAAACATAAAAATTCGTTAACATCAAAGAAAACATTTTTATTAAATTAATTAGGTAAAAGGCTGAAATATTATAATAAATAGTTAATAAACTTAATTATATTGATATTAAGCATCGATCAATATAGTTAAAGTTGCTAAAAAGTGAGCGAAAATAGTGAAATTAAGTGAAAAAGTTGGCATTTTTTTTAAAGTCATAGAAAAAATTCCTTTAATGCGATATTATGTTTTAAGGCTTTTGTGAATAGTTAATTACATTAAAAAGTACATTCAATAACAAGTTTATATGAGAGAAATGAATTAAAATTATATTAAAAATAGCGATTTGACAGAAAATAGGTGAGTTTAGGTTAAATTGGAAATTTTTAAGTGATAAAGAACGCGCCTAACTTCTTCTTCAAAAATAATTCACATATACTGATGAATTGTCCATTTTTTCTACTCTATTTAGCTATTAAATTATTAATTAAAAATGAAAGACCAGTCACCACATAAAATAAACAATAGCTATGAATCACCTTCATCTGGATCTGCGACATCTTCAAGTTCCGTAAGTTTTGTGATGGAATTTATCCCAAAAAATCATTTATTAATCCATTTTTCTATCCCCCAAAAATAGGCTGGAGATGTTGCAACACATCGATTTATGAATTTAGAATTTAATAATGGATATGCATTAAGTAATTTAATTCTATCGAATGTTGGTAGTGATTATGAGATGTACAATACATCAGCGGAAGAAGGAATCTTTCCAAATATACCACACAGCACATGTCCAGTAGCAGCTCCAAGCTATGAGCCTGAATATGATTATTATAATCAATACAGCACAGCACCATTAGTTTATAGCTGGATGCCAATTGTACCTGGATTTAGTCAAGAACGTGCTGATAATTTACACAATTTTGATCATTTAGTTAAAAAAGTTGTGCCTCATCCATTAAACATATCAAATATATCAACAGAAGGTGATTCGTCCATCATATCTGACCAAAATGTGAAATTTGCAAACTCCTTAGTTCTTAATAACTCCGATTCGAGACATTATAATATCCTTAATAACAGTAGTGGTATGACTTTTAATCATCAACTGGACGATAGCTGTAATGCTATGGATCTCAATATATCATGCAATAATAAAAATGATAATAATAATCAAGATTTATCATTTAATGGAAAATTTCCAATGGAACTGACGACAACAACAGCAACAGAATCAATGTTGAGTGAAGAAAGTCAATTAATTTTAAAGAAAAATGAAAAGACTGCATCGCCTGTAATGGAAAAATGTGTAAATATCGCGGATGATGATAATAATGAGGATGAGCAGGAATGTATAAATAATGCGGACGAGTCTGAGAATGAGAATGAAAAATTAAGAAATGAAAGTTTTGAATTATTGAAGCAAGAGGATAGTACCAAGATGTTATTCATTAATGAAAATGAAAAATCACCCGTTGTGGAATATCATGATGAGAGTGATGATCAGGAAGACGTACACGATTCTCACAGTTCAATAAATCTTAAATGTGACAATAATAGCGAGACTAAAATAGCTATAAATACAAGTAATAATACAACAGAAACAGCAACAAAAATGCCTACATTGAAGGATCGAGATGATTTTCTGTTGAAAAAATTTCAATCATCATTATCTGAATTACGTCCACCACCTTCAATTACAACTTTACCATTATCTTTAAGTGAAATGATTGCAATATATAAAAGAAATTTGGATAAGCCAAAAGAGTCATTTACACCCATTCAGAGTAATTTGATGAACGTTCCATCACATCCATTTAACGAAACAAAATCAATGGAATGGCCTGAAATTATGAATGTTAAAGCACACGGACTACTTTACAATAGAAGCACAGATTGTGAGCAAATTGAATTTATGACGGTTAAATATGTCGAGAGATTTATTAAAGCAGAAACGACGTCATCTTATAATCATAAAGTTGGTCCATCAAGTGCGAAAAAGAAGATTGAAAAGTTAAAGTAAGTTATTTTTAGAGATTTTTTAATCCTTTTCAATTAACTAATTGCCTTCAATTCATTTATTTCTATTAGATTGCTGACACAATCACCAAGCAGTAGACTTAGTCATTTAGCAAATAGAAGAAAGATTTTCTCATCAGCTAATTTGAAATCAACATCGGCGACAACTAGTCATAAAACGTTCGCCAATAGCAAGCAATTACTGGTTGATAAAACGTGAGTATTTTAACGAATTTTTCATTTTTAAATTTCAACGGATTTTCAAAATTCAAATGAAATTCAATTTTTGAACTCATTTGAATCAAATATTGAACTTAGTATTAACGGTTTTTTCAAATTTAAAATTTGAACTAAATTTCAACGGATTTTCAAAATTCAAATGAAGTTCAATTTTTGAACCAATAATTTTTAAATCTTGATTTAACGTTTTTTTTGTAAAATTTATTTTTAAACAGAAAACTTTATCAAAAGAAGAAGCGTACTTCAGCAAAGAAGAAGACACCGGGTAAACGAAAGACACCAAGATCAGCAAAACGACAAAATCATCAACAATTAACGACAAAGCCAGAAACTGCTGCTTCCTCAAAAAGAGCACTTTTTATAAGCCCAATGAAATCCAGGAACGATACCACAACATTATCAAGATTAAATCGTGAATTACCAACACGAGGACAGTTACCAAAACGAACTTTATTCTCACCACCACAAAATGCAAAACGTAAGCGCTCACCGTCACCAGATGATGAAAATAAATATGGAAAATCAAGGAGACTGGATTCTCCTTCAAAAATGCTAAAAAGTAAAAGTTTCTCAATCGCACCAGCAACATCTTCAGGATCTTTAGATGAACATTTCAAAAAGACATTATATTACAGAACGCAATCGGAAGTTGTTCTTAATCAATCAATTGCTGGCAGTAAGAGTAGCAATAGTACTATTGGATTCCGAAAACCCTTCTCAGATACTGAGAAAAAGGTATGTTAAGCATTAAATTAGTTAAATTATATCCAAAAATACTAGAAAATTCAATTTTTCTTCAACAGAAATTATTATGGTCAGCATCGTCATCACTACAATCGAAACAAATTAATCGGGATCATGAGAAATTTAAGGAATATATGTCAACACTTTGTAAATTAGTGAAAAAGATTTTTACAGAATTTTATAATCCCACAAAAAGCATGAGTGCACAAATGACAAAATTCTCAAATTTAATGGTATTTTATGTCATCCAAGGACGTTCATTTGACGATATTTATCTTATGACAAAGAATAAACTTGAAGCACAAAATCCAACGAAAGTTTCTGGATATATAGGACATGATGAATATCAAAGGAATCATTTTATTCGTAAAAATTCATCACTTCTATTAATGTCAAGTTCATGTTCATCATTTAGCCTCAATGAGAACAGCAACAGTAGTATATTGGAATCAACATTTGATAAAAGTGGAAGTGATACATCACTCAATCGAAGTACGTCCAAAAATAACGAAAAAGTTTTGAGGGAAAATTTCTCAAATAATGCTCGTGATAATTCAACAAAAAAATTATTTAGTACCAGCGAGAATAATCTTAATACATTAAAAACCAGCACACCATCATCACAAGTTCTCAAAGCTAAACGTCAAATATCATTTTAATTAAAAACATTTCTTTAGTTTTTTAAGATATAGTGAATTATACTGTTTTTTTGATTTTTCCATTTTTTTTTCTTCTTCTGATGGGTGTTCGTAAATGAATTTGAGTGTGTGAATAATAAAATAATAGAGATAATAATTATGAAATTAACTAATAAAAATTTTAACTCTTAAAAAAAAAATATTTTTTGTATTTTTAACGGTCGAAAAAAATTTGAAAATCTCAACGACCAAAACTTTTTGTTTACACCTCTTTAATTTGTCAGTTGAAATTAAATCATTAATTCTACTGGAATTAAGGCATTAAATCATCATGCAAGGACAAACTAAGATCCAAGAGCGGCTGAGAGGCATACAGTCATTAATACATGAAATCGAGGAAGCTCGAAATCATTCAGAAACTGGAATTAATAAATTAACTCAAAATAATAATCCAAGTACCATTAAACAAGCTATGCAAGATGCTGAAAAGGAAGAAGTATGTAATTATATCAAATTTAAGCTTATTTCTTATAATTTCAATTCCAGCGACTTATTCGACAAGCTCTGTCCAAAATATACGAAATTCATGCAATTAGAAATGAAAGTAGAATTCATGCACGAAATTCCGGTCAGAAAGAGATGTTAAGGAAGGGACAATTGATGAAAATGCTTCAAATTTCAGCACAAACTTTACCATTATTTGTGAGTAAGCCAGGAGAAAAGGTTCCACAATTGGTTGGATGTATTCCAGCAAATGCAGAATATACAGCAAAAGCTGGCGATATGGTTGCCGCTTTGACAAAAGTCGTTGATAAAGGAAGTGACGAAGAGAATTGGGTAAGTTAACTGGATGATTAATTGATGATTTTGATGGATTATTTTTAATATTTTTGCAGATTATGGCTGAAGTGTAAGTATTTTTGAGAATCAGGAAGTTTTGACTATTTTAATGACATATTCATATCCAGTATTAGCTATTCGCATCACACACAAAAGTATGAAGTTCATGATATCGATGAGGAACAAAAACCAAGACATATTCTCAGTAAACGACGAGTAATTCCACTGCCGTTATATCGAGCTAATCCAGAAACTGATACACATGCTCTATTTCCAAAAGGAACTGTCGTTATGGCTTTATATCCTCAGACTACTTGCTTTTATAAAGGTAAGGTTCAAATGCTGGATTTATTGATTAATCGTAGGATTTAAAAATTAATCTTGAGATTTAAGCTAAATTCTTAGATTTCAATTTAATCTAGGGATTAAATTGATGGATTAAAAAATTTAAATCGAAGATTAAATGATGGATTTGAATTTGATCTGAGATTAAATTGATGGATTTAAATTAAATCTTAAGATTTATTCAAAAATTGAATTTTAAAGTTAAAAAATCTTAAAAAATTTGCAGCAATAATCAACGATTTACCACAAAATGCAAAACAAGATTACGAAGTGCTGTTCGAGGACTCAACATATGCTAATGGTTATTCAGATCCAATGTACGTACCTCAACGATTTGTAATTTCAATTAAACAACGAAAATCTTGACCACCTTCAACTGAGCGACCATCGTCGCAATTTGCTGGGAAGACAATTCGACCGAGTACCACAATAGATTCTAATGACTAAATATGATTAAAATAAAGTCTTTTTGATTATTTTTTTATACAAATTCTTTTTATTTTTAAATTTTTACTTCATTAATTTTTCATTTTAATTATCTTTATTTTTTTTTCTTCTCTTTTTTTGTCATTCTTTTTCTCATTTTTTTGTATCTTCTCCATTTTTTTATCATTTCTTTTTTGCTTTTTTTTGGAATTTTTCTTCTTCTGTTGAAATTTTTTGTCCTTTTTTCATCTTGATTGGTTTTTTTTTGGGATTTATTTTTTTAAATTTGTATTTTTTTGTGAGTTTATAATGTCAAAAAACATTATTTCGTGAATGCTTTGAAAAACCTCTTTTTTTCTCCATTGATCTTTTTTTTTCATTAACTTTTCATTTTTTTCCATTACTTTCTTTTTCATTGAATGCGGGCAAATAATGTTTTTTGAGCAAAAAAATTTAATATAATTTTTTTTTAATCTGCAAAAATTTAAATAGTTGGTTCTTAAAAATCAAATAAGAATAAATTAAACTTAAAAAATATGTTTTTTGAAACTTAAATTTCAATCTTTGTATGAAAAAGCTTCGTACAAAGAGAAGTTTAAAATGTAAATAAAACATAAAGTTAGAGGATATTAGATCTTGTATGTCATATTAAACAATTTAGTATGCTTGAAGATATTTAAAATTTTAAATTGACAAATAACGGATTTGAAAAATTTAAAATAAACCGAAATGAATTTGAATTTTGACTAACTGAACAAATTTTCTATTCAGAAGTTCAAATTTAATCTCAGTTCAGTTTATTTTGAAAGTTAAAAAAAAAATTGAACCTAAAATGTTCAGTCAGAAGTTCAAAAAAATTTTGAATTTCAAAAAGTCGTTGAAACTTAAAAAATTTTAAATTTTGAACTCAAAAATTCCGTTAAAATTTGATTAAAAATTGAACTCTATTTTAAAGTTCAAAAAACTCAAAATTCAAAAAACCGTTAAATTTTAAATTTGAAGAAGACGCTAAAATTAGCTTTAAAACATAAAATAAAATATTAATCAACAGAACTAATATCCCCCTAAATAAACAAAACTCTTGCAATAAACTCAAAAAATGACGATAAATTGTATTGCAAAAATTTAAATAAATGTTTTATTGTACTTAATATCACTTGATCGTCCATTTATGACCAGCATAAATGGTTCAAGTGAAACAATCACACTCAAATTTATGAAATATGATGGCATAAAAATTAAATAAAATATTACTCACCTATTAAAAATGATACAGGAAAAAGTTGACGTAGAAAAAAATGCTTAAATACCTAGAACTGTTTTTTATTCTCATCATCATCTTCATCCTCAAAAATAGCTAAGTAGGTAATGTTGATTTATGTAGATGCTTAATATGGAGAGTAATAGTTCACTCCACGTCCACGATATCCCCTAAATTATAGAAATTAACTCAATTATCTCAAAAAATAAAATAATTAACTTACATCACTCTTGATGCTCTTCCTCTGCCATGAGTTCCGTGACAGCATGCAGCACCACGTCCACGAGGTACACCACGACCTCTCATTCCTCTTGGAATTCTAATTTTAATAAATAATTTTGCCATAAATAATCGATAATCTCATGAATAAATTAAATGTCATATTTTACCTGTTTGTTGTACAAAGTCCTGGTCTATTAGTTCTTTTTGAACTGACTTTAATTTGACGTCCTCTAAATAGCGTCTCATTCATTGCTAAGGCGGTTTCAACAAAATCTTTTGATGCAAATTCAATGTATGCAAATCCTTTTGGATGACCGTCAAGCTTATTACACAGGATTGTTACACGATTTATACTTCCACAGCCTGAATTAATAGAAATTCTTATTAAATCAAGTCAAATTTTGTTAAATTATTAACTTTTAAAACTTACCATGAAAATGCGCCTCTAACTCTTCAGCAGTTGCTCCATAATCAACATTTCCGACATAAATTGATCGATTATCAATTTCCATCTTCTCTTCAGCTGACAATATAGGTGTAGAGGATGTTGGACTGCCTAATGTCATTTGCTTATTGACTTCAGATTGTAATTGCTTTAATTTTTCAGCTTCTTCTTCCATTTCTTTTACACGAGCTTTTATTGCCTCCAATTCTGGATCAATTTGCATACCATTGTCTTCCTAAATAGGACATTTTATGTTAGATTTTTCAGGTATTTAATGTGAAATTTTTTTAATTAAACTTACTTCTGTTAATAAATCACCATTAGCATCGTCCAAATTATCAAGAAGTTGATCTTCGTTTAAGGAAATGTCTTCATCTGCCATTGTTTTTTTTTTGGTCTGTGAAAGTAAAATTGAAGAATTTCATAAGAAAAAAATGCCACTTGTTCGATGAAATTTTAATATTCAATTTTTGATGATAAATTCAATATTTTACAGGTAATTACTTAGTACATTTGATAGAACTAAAGTTTATTAACAAAACAACACTAATTTTATTAATTTTTGAGCAGTATTTACTTACTTTAATTAACTTTTAAGAATGTGAAAAAAAATAATTTTTTCTTTGACTCGTGCGAAAGTTCGTTGAAATCTGTCATGTTAATTCCCTCTATAATTTGAACTTAAAGTTCAAAAATTCAAATGTTTTTAACGGTAATAAAAAATTCAAACGATCGCATCAAAAAGTTATTTTTTTTTTTGTATAAACAACAACATAGTCAAAAAAATTTCATGAAATAATTTATTTCACAATTTTAATCATTAAAATCCCAGTAAATAACAATGAGTAACGATTATGTGAAGGTTTTATCACCAGATAAAGACATTAAAATTGTTAAATGGATTGTACATAAAGGATCGCAAGTATCAAATGGATCAATTTTACTGCTTTATAATGAAAATGACGATAAACAGAATGTTGAGCGTTTAAAGAATATTACATGTGGCACAGTCAAGAGTTTAATGTATAAGGAAGGTGATGTTGTGCCTAAAAGGTGAGAATTTAATGTAATTTCTAAATTGAACCATTCTAACCTTTTTAAAATTGTTTTTAAAGCTCGCCGATTCTTGAAATTAAAGAATGCTTTCATACGACGATTCTAATGGATCTTTGTGCTGATTGTGGAACTGATTTGCAGCAAATTGATGTTTCTAAATCATCAAAAGCGTCGGTACCGATGATACATTCAATTCCAGAATTAAAAGTTTCCGAGGAATTAGCAAAGAAGCTTGGACGTGCTGATACAGATAGATTGTTAAATGATCGTAAATTGGCACTTCTGGTTGATTTAGATCAGACTTTAATTCACACTACAAACGATTCTGTTCCTAATAATTTAAAAGTAAGCTGAATTTTATTATTGCTGGATCTTGACTAATATTTACTGTATCTTTTAAGGATGTCTATCATTTTCAACTTTATGGACCTAATTCTCCATGGTATCATACAAGGTTACGTCCTGGAACCTTGGAATTCTTAAAAAAGATTGAACAAATTTATGAGCTGCACATTTGTACTTTTGGCGCTAGAAATTATGCACATATGATTTGTACCTTTTTGGACGAAAATGGACGTCTATTTTCACATCGCATTTTATCAAGAGATGAATGTCTTAACGCAACAAGCAAAAAAGATAATTTAAAGGCTTTATTTCCAGACGATTGTGGTGATTCGATGGTTTGCATCATCGATGACCGTGAAGATGTTTGGAATTATGCTAAAAATTTAATTCAAGTTAAACCATATCATTTCTTTCAAAATACTGGCGACATTAATGCACCACCTAATTTAGCTAAGAAGGAACTAGACGGAGAAGGTGTTGACTTTAAAAAATACGTGAAATTACAAAAAGCAAGTAAATCAAAAGTACAATCACCAAAGATCGATGGAACTTCCAATAATAAGGAGTCTAATGATGATAACCAAGATACCTCAAAATCTAACGATCAACAAAATGAAAATGATAAGCAAGGAACTGAAAGCAATCAAGAAGAAATTAAGGAAATTGATGATAAGAAGCCTAACGAAGCTGACATTGAAATGAAGGAAAAAGAAACTGATTTGGCGCCTAAAAAACTTGAGAATGATGTTAAAGAAGACAGTAGTAAAAAGTCTGAAGATTCAGATGTGGAAATGAAGGAGAAGGAAGCTGATTCTAAGTCCAACAGCACTGAAAAGGGTAAGTTCAATTTTTGAACTTTAAATTTTTTTAAATTCTAAATTATCGTTATTTTTCATTTATTTCGTTAAAATTTTCAAATTTTAAATTAACGTTATATTTTCAAATTCTAAATTTTCGTTAATTTTTATTTTATTTCATTAATATCCAGAAACCGACAAATCAGAGACTGACATTGAAATGAAAGAAAAAGTAAGTGAGAATGGCTCAGAAAAGGATGTCGATGATGATAATTTGATAGAAGTTCAAGATCCAGACGACTATCTTCTCTACCTCGAGTCAATTCTCCAAAAAATTCACGAACGATTCTATCAGCTTTACGATAAAACAAAAGAAATACCAGATTTAAAGTATTTAATTCCACAACTTAAATCTGAAGTTTTGATAGGCGTAAATATCGTATTCTCTGGTCTCGTACCAAATAATGTAAAAATTGAATACAGCCGACCGTATTTGATTGCTAAGAATTTAGGTGCAACAGTCATGAATGAGATTACAGATGAAACGACACATTTAGTCGCGGCATCAACAGGAACACAAAAAGTATTTCAAGCACAAAAGAATACAAAAATTCATATCGTTACGCCTGAATGGTTGTGGACTTGTGCTGAACGTTGGGAGCATGTTGAAGAGAAATTATTTCCAATAAGTTCAAATAAGACCCTTAAAATGAGGCAAATTCCAGCACATTGTTCACCTGAGAGGATAGCAGGGGAACAAACAGAAAAAGTTAAATTTAATAATCCATACCTGCAAATGTCTGATGATGATATTGCATCAATGGAAGCAGAAGTTGAGGATGATAGTAGCGATACAGATAGTGATGATGAACGTGAAGATACACCCGAAGTTGATCGAGTATTAAGGAAGAGAAAAAGGTCTGAATGTGAAAGGCAAGCGTCATCAAAATTACTTCAAACAATTAACATAAGTGGAGATGGAAATGAATCAGATCAATCAAGCAAGTCTGGTAAATCGAAGAGTTCATCAGAGTCTGAGACGTTGGTTGCGAAATTTAGGAGGGGTAAGGGATTTTTAATAATTTATTTATTCAAAAATTTAACGACTTATGAATATTCAAAATTCAAAAATTTAACGACTTTTAAAAATTCAAAAAATTTAACGACTTTGGAAAATTCAAAATTTTTGAATTTCTGAACAATTTTTCGTTCAAATTCAAATCCGGAAAGACCGTTGAACAATTTTTCGTTAAAATTCAAATCCAAAAAGACCGTTAAATAATAAAATTTAATTTTCAGGGGAAAAAGTGTCAGACATGGAAACAAACGACAGCACACAAAGTTCAGAAGACGATGCTGAATGGAATGTTATGGGAGCTGAACTTGAAAAAGGTTTTCTCGATGATGAAGACTAAAAAGTGAATTAAAAGCAAATAAAAAGTTGTTTTTTTTTCATAATAAATTCTATGCATTTTATTCTTATTATTTAAACTATATCTACATCAATCTACTTATTAAACAGCAAATGGTTGTTCCTCTTCACCATCATGATACTTAATGTAAGTGACTCCGTGTGTAAAGTCTTTAGTTCCTTCAAGTTTGCCTCTTGGCGGTGCCTTATCATAATCAAATGCTGTCTCCTTCTTGCCATATAATGCATTAGCTTCATCGATTTGTTCACGATACTTTCCAACTACACATTTCTTGCCAGTTATTGGATCTACGACATCACCTAATGGAAATACAATTTCCTCAACTGAATGAGTTATTAATGTTGTAATCTTTTTGTCTAATTCCTTAATCAACACTATATCGCCTGATTTACATATTTTATCTGGATCATATGCGAAATATATTTTATCTTTTCTGAAATACTATGAGATTATGCTTGAAATATAAGTTTTAATTCATTTTATTGATTAAATTCTTACCATATTTAAATTTGTGTCTAAAACCATCTTTCTAACTCGAATTTTTGATGCATTTTGCTTCAGACATGGCAAACATTGTCCAAGAAGCATAAAATGCTTACTTTTTGATGCTATCTTGTTCATTATCCAATTAAATTAATTATTTTCGTAATATTTACACAATTTTTTTAACCTAAAATTGAAAAACCTCTTTAAAATCAACACAAAAAAAAAATTCAAATTCTAAATTAACGGCTTTTTATTGGATATTCTAAAAAAAATTATTTTGCTCGTCTAGCACGAGTAATGGACTCAACATCTGGTGGTACATAGTTTTCATCAAGCTTCTTTGGCTTCTTCTTCTTGCCAAACCATCTTTTTGGATAGAAAACTTTCCTATTCTCAATGTCAAGCTTGATATCCTCAATATTCTCAAAGAACCATAATTTTTGCTCCTGCTTATCCATTTCTTCTTGCAACTTTTCAATATCTTCTAGTCGTTGAATTCTCTTGAGTCTGCTTATTTCATTATTTAATGTTTGTTCACGAACTTCAAGCCAATTTTGGAAGGTCTACAAGAAATCGAGTTTATTAGTTTATTTGATTATTTTTGACTAACTGGATCTTACCTTTTTCTGTTCCTCAATATCCTTTGACTCATTTTCACTGACTGCTTTTTTGAGGAAAGTCTCAATGACTTCATCAACTTTAGCTTCCTTTTGACTTGAAATGTTCTTGACAGAATCGAAGAACTTTTGTGCATTCTCATCTGGATTTTCTAGTTTACTTCCAAAAGTGCTGATTTTCTCTAAAACTTCCTTATAGAATGGCTGTTGTTTAGACTTTTCAAGGAATTTACTTCCATCCTCATACTTTTCATACAAAGCATATCCCATCAATGAGAAACTGTTGGCCAGAACTGGATCATCTTTTTGGATCTCATCTGCAAGATACAGGAACGTCTTGCCAACTAAATGGTTCGTATTTGTCAAGTCAAAATGATCATCATTGTAAGGATTTCTCAAGTAACCGACACGCTTCTTAATCTCTTCCTTCTTCTTTTTAGATGCTGGTTGTGCCACTTTTTCAACTTCAACTGGTTCTGGTGGTGGAATTAAGTCAGTAAATGTCTCTAAATTGTCAGAAAATTTATAGCATGAATACAGTGATAAGTATCGAGTTATTGGATGTGACATATCCTCTTGAAGCATTTGAATTGTTGCAATTCTTGCTGCCAACATGAAATTCTGTTGCTTAATGAAATTATCCATAAGCAAATTGGCTGTATAATTGTCTAAAAATACTCCATAATCAAGTCGACTGTTAAGCACTGACAATAATGTTTCTGTATGATTTTGTGACAATCGAATAAATGCATGCTGAGATGAATCAAGGATCTTATGTGCTTGAGATGTCATCCTTAATTTATGCAATAAGTCAGCAGCTTCCTCGACATTCCTCTCGTCTGCTTTATTCATATAAATGTCAACATCGATTGCCGTAATTTTCTTTTTTTGTTGAAATTTTGTACTTAAATCAACATAAAGATTTTCACTGTTAATTTTCTGGAGAATTGATGATGTTAATCGTTGATTCCATTCTTGATCTAATTTATATCCATCTGATAAGTATGTACGCTTAATTATATTATTAGAACCGCGAGAAAATCTTATAAATGATTTCCACATGATTATTTTGATTATTTTTTTTTTCTAACACTTAACCCGATCAACACATTGCTCAATGTAGTCTTTAAATGGGTATTTTTCTAGCACTTAACCGAATCAACACATTACTGAAAATAGCGGTCCTAGAATCCAAGGTCGTTTGAAAAAAAAATGCATGCTTCAATGCTTGAAAACATTACAACAGCAAACATTCAGCATTCAAGTAAACATTGAAAACCATACAACAGCTAATTGAATGCAACATCAATAATAAAATAAAACATTGAAAACAATCGAATTGTTCAAGAATGAATTTTTGATACAGAAGGAAGAGTCATGCATGAGCAAATTAGGTAAGAAATGAGAAGTTATTCAATTAATAATTTTATTGCACTTAATACTATGAGTCTCGGAAACATTTTAACCTGTTCGATTCAAAACCTCTATAAACTTTTATACAGAGTTTTTCTCTAAATCTCATTCAAGCAGTTGTTTTGAGCGCGAAACTATATTTACCTTTTCTTACCTGAAAAAGACTATTTTCTAGTTAAATTATATATTTAAGACTTGTAGAGTTGGGTAGAGTTATTAAAGTTATTTAGTGCAACAAAAATGGACGCAGAAAAGATTGTGGAAAATATGAAAGCAGTCCTAAAAAAGGCAAAAAGAAGGAAATCTTGTCATAAAAACAAATCTCAAGAAGCATCAAATAACGAAGAAGATAAATTAATTAGTGAATTGATGACTAAAAACTGGAAGATGAAGACGCCTCCTATAAATAAAAATAAAGAGGATAATGAGTGTGATAACGGGATTGTAAAGCAGAAAGTAAATGCATTCGAGAAATTAATGTCACGTAGAAGTAATACAGATTCTCCTAGTCAAAAAGTGATTACAACACCAGAAACGATAATTGATAGCGGTAAAAAAATTAAAAGAAAATACACAAAAAAGATTAAAAATTCTTTAAATGTCAGTGGTATCGAGTTTGATAAAACAATTTCAGCAGATAATTCCATTCAAGAGACTCAAAATTCAGTCTGTAACGTTGATACAGATGAGATTCTTCCACAATTAGAAGAAATTGAAAATGTTTCAAGTAATATAATAGATTCAACAAAAAAGAGGACAAGAATAAATGATACAGCTTTAGAAAACAGTTCCAAGAAGCGTAAAACAAGGGATAATAGAATGCAATTAGATTCAAATGAGAACACAATAGAAAACACAGAAAATCATTTAAGTGAAAGACCAAAAAGATCGTGTGTAAACAAAATTGATTATTCATTATTTGCTAAAAGTCCCGAAAAATCACCAGAAAAGAGAAACCAACGAGCTAAATCGACCAGTAAAACAAGCTCAAAACATTCAGATTCTATTTTAGATTCACCAGTTGTGGAACCAAAAGAAAATGTCAAGCTTGCTCCACTGTTTACTAAGAAGGCTCAAAAATTTACACCTGAAATAACTCCCAAGAAAGAAGAATTAAAGGTACCAGAAAATAAATTACTAATTTCACCAGAGAAACCTGTAGAACTGAATGATGATATCAATAAATCAGGAAGACCGAGAAGGTCATGCGTGAGTAAGATTGATTACTCTCAATTAGTCAGTCCAGACAAAAAGTCGCCTGAAAAGAAACCCTTACGTCAAAAGTCTGAAACAGAAAATATTATTCTAAGTCCAGTCAAAATAGAGGAGCCAATTATTAAAAAGGAAGAAGATTCAAGTCTTGCACCAGTTTTTGTAAAAAGAAGTAGAAAGCAAAATCTTAAAAACCAAATAAAAATTGATGATACTGCATTGGATAAAACACCAGATTCAAAAAACGCAGTTGAGGAAAATAACAATGCAAATCAACCAGAAACTACTCCATCAGGGAGACCAAAAAGATCATGCAAAAGCAGAATCGATTATTCTCAACTTTATAGCCCAGATAAGCAATCACCAGATAAAAAAATCAATAATGGAAAGTCCAAAAAGAAGGATGACGATGATATAATTATTGTTGATGAGAGTTCTCCGGTTAAGAAAACTAAGCAGAATGTAAAACTTGCTCCGTTGTTTATGAAAAAGGTTCCAAAACCAGCTATCGATCCAGCAATTTTAGAGGCTCGAAGAAACTTTCTCTTATCAGAATTGCCTGCAAACTTACGTGCTACTATCGACAAACAAAGACAATTTGAAGAGGATATCTTATCCAATGAAATGGTCGCTTTTCCAAAAATATCTCACATCACACAACTTGAGAAAGACTATAAAGCATGTTATGATGATAAGACTTTGAATAGTAAATCAAGAATAAGAATAATTGAAAACGATGATGAAGATAGTCCAACAATTACCAAAGACATGGTGATGAAGTGTGGCTTATTGACTGATTGCATCAATGAAGACTATAATAACTCTGTGATAAAGTATAATGGACTGAAAAAAGAAGAGAGTAAAGCAATTACTGACATCAAAGAAGCTGTAAGAAAAATAAAAGATACCAGTGGAACTTTTCCGGTTAATAGATGTTTCAAACAAATCTTAAGTAAACTAAAAAGCGCAAAAGAAAATGACGAAGGAAACGAGAATGGAAATTCCTATCTTAATTCATCCTTTGTTGAAATATTCAAACCCACAAACTTCGAAGAAATTTTAATTGGTTTAGAACCAGCAAAAAGTTTACAAGAATTTCTTAATACATGGAACGATAAGAGTGTAAAATACGACAATTATGAATCAGATGATAGTAGTTCACGTCAGTCTATGAGAAGTTTGAATAATTGTGTGGTACTTTCGGGAAAGAATGGAAGTGGAAAAACATCGAGTGTCTATGCATTAGCAAATGATCTCAATTATGAGGTCATTGAAATTAATGCTGGTTTAAAGAGAAATGGAAAGAAAATTTTGCAAGATCTATTAGAAGCAACACAGTCACATCGTGTCGAGAAAAACTTAATGGATGATGAATCAAGTTTAGATAATTTACAAAGTGATGTGGTTGACAAAAAGACCATAATATTGATAGAAGATGCAGAGTTAACGTTCGAAAATGATGATGGTTTTATATCTTCTATACAGCAACTAATCAATATTAGTAAACGACCTGTTATTCTGACCACAAACGATTCAAGTTGTCAACATTTGCAAAAGTTTCTACAGCATAATGAAATTATTTACGATAGTCCAAAAAATTCTGTGACCAAATATTTATCACTGATTAGTATTGCAACGGCAAATTATCAAATCGATGAGACAGAGATAGAATATTTATACACGCATAATAGATACGATTTGCGAAAAACAATCAATGAAATTGAATTTTTCATACGAAGTGAGAGTGCCAATGTTAACAGCGGTAGTTTAATGGAACTTTTTTGCGATACGAGAAACAAAAATAGGCTACAAAAGGGTAGTCAATTGGCTTTTCATAGCCGAAGGGATTTATCAACACTGCGTTCTCAGTCATCAATTATTTCAGACTATTCAGCCATGCTTTCGTGTTCACAGCAAGTTTTGGAGAGTAGTGAAATTTCTTATCATCAACACAATTTAATGAATGAGATGGCAAATTTCTTTAAGCAGAGTAATTTACTGAAAATGGATAATCGAAATGATTTTGCTCAATGGGAACCACATCGAATAATCAGCAGGTAATTGACTATAAAAGAAATTAAAGTATATAATTTAAAGGTCCAATATTTCTGCTTTTTGAGTTCTTTCTTTCTTTTCATTCTGAAATTATATAAAAAAAAATAACCTAATTCATTCCTTTTTCCATTTCAACAGCTCTATATCAGATGAAATGTGTTCATTGAATTCAAGCACACGAGCAAAAAATGTCGATTATTCGCCTCTATTACGTCATATTTGTAGGTCAGAAAAATCCCGTGAAATATCGAGGAGAACAAGCCGTTCGCACTATTTAAGGTTTCATCTTTCAAACGCTGTAAATTCTAGCAATGAATTTTTCAACACACAGTGCTCAATATTTGAAGAGGCCAACGGAGAGAATGTATAAAGTTTGTTTTACATTTCATGGATGTATTTTTTATTTAATTTAATTTGTGTTTACTATTCCTAATTTAATTAGCGCAATCATAGAAATAAAATAAAAAATAAATTTACTTTTACAAAAGCTTACATTTTGTATAAATCTGAATGGTTTCTATTTTACATTCAAATGAAAGCTGAATTCCCCAGACCCAAAAGTACATTCTCTATTGTATGTATGGGAAGTATAAATTGAACTTTTCTACCTTTAAATGAACTCTGAAAATGTAAAATCTGCATTATACTGTACATTTCCGCAACATTACATAAAAGTGCTTGATGTTTCACAAAAGTAAAAGAAAAGTTTCTTCTTTTTTTATTATTTTTTTACAATTTTCTCTATTTTACTGACTTATCATGAAGCTTCCGACTTTTTTTTCCTCGTTGAGAATGAATATGCATTGAGAAAAAAAGACAGTGATTTATACGGTTGCATCTAAAGGGGTTAATCTTATATTGTTGATATTAACCTCTTTTAGCACTACATAAATTTTCATGCTGTCAGTTCAAGAGCATTGATTGTTGAAAGCAGATAGATTTGGAAACGAAAAGGTTGTATTCTTTTGTTATATGCTACTGACACCCTTTATTGTACTTTTTTTTTTTCTTCCTTATACAAGCATTTCATTGCGTGATATGATTGAGATGTTCAATTTTCATGCTTTACATCAATTTCAAACATTTCTTCGTGATTGTACTTACTTACTTACTCTATGCTTTTCACTTTCTTTTCCATCGTATTACAATACTATTAAACTATATATAGGTATGTACATATATGCTGTTTAACGTATCCATTCAGCCTTACAATAATATGAAAGGAAACATGTTCAATGCCACTCGAGTAACTTTCTTTTTCTTCTCTCTCCTTTGCTTTAGTTAAGAGCCTTGTGACGTGATACTTTCTTGATAGAAAAGCAAAGTAAAATGAGAGAAAATTTTAATCACTCTAAAAGTCTCCGGTATTTAAAAGCAAAAGCAATCCTTAATTATAAATTAATTGCTCATCACATTAAAACTGACGTATTTTGGATATGAAAAACATTCTTGTTTTGAAAATAAATGTTTGGCGCTGACTTGAAAATTATCCGGTAGATAATCTCTTGAGGATTTCTCTCTCTTAAAAAAAGGGCAAATGATATAAAATTTCATACTCATTCTAACTCATCCCTTTCTTTGCCTTATTATATGTATATATGCTTTGTTAGCTTGTTTGTTGTGTATGCGATCCTTTTTTTGCTCTCTCTAAAATTTTTAGTTTATCATTAATATTATAAATGAGAGTAATTGACACTTTATAATATTTTATTTTAATTAAATTAAATAACTAATGTCGTTTAGGTTAGACATCTTTTGTTTTGTGATGCTATGGAAGTATATATACAACCTCATATTCTCATAGGGGCCGTTCACTTAGTACGTTACGCAAAAAATGACTTTTTATAACCCCCTACCCCCCTTGTTACGTTTTTTGTATGAACATATTTTTCTTTTGTTTAACCTGTTACTAATTCCTAGACCTCTCCTTCCCTCCCTCCTAAAAAGCGAACGTACTGAGTGAACGGCCCCATACTTAATTTATGAACCAATTTTAAATCAAATTGGAACGAGATTTAATCAAATCTACATGCATGAATTTATTTTCTTAATTTTCATGGTAAATCCATGAAATTAGTTGTGTTTCTGTGCGTGTGTATATCTGATGTTATTGATAGACTTTTGATAATCTTTTTGATTGGAATGATTTAATAAGAATTACGCATGATTAAATTAGGTTAAGATTTTAAACTTCAAATTTCTAATTTTTCATCACGTTTTCGAGAGTTTTGAACTGTTCGAGTGGATATGAAATTGTTATTGAATTTTGTTGTTTTTAAATCATCGATAATTTGATGCTATAAGCTCCAATAAAAGGGGGTCCTCGATTTGAATAGTAGACTTGTATCGAAATATTTCTATCATATCGAATTTATTCAAATCGAAACGTATTAAAAATGACCGTTAAAAATGAAAATTTGAATTTTCTTGTATGAAAATTTTTTTAATAAAATATTCAAATTAAAACGATTCAAATCGAGTCTGATCAAATCGAGGATCCTATTGTACTGTTTTCGTTGTTTTTAATTATCCCAAAGAATATATTTAGCTTGAATTTTATTTATTGAAATTTCCAAACTTTTTAAGGTTATCAAAACGTTTTTGAATAGCTTCTTGCTAAATAAAGTAACTTGAGAAGCTTTAAGAAGTCTTTTGATAATTTTAAATGTCATGAATCAAAAAGCAAACGAGTAATTTTGAACTTAACAATATATTAAGCTGTTAAAGTGAACAAAATGAGGACTAATAAATTTCACTTTAACATCTCCATACTTACCCTTAAACGACACAAACTCCATTTCTCTTTAATACATCAACAAAGCTGATAAAAGGTTGCTTTCAAAATTAGTATGGGTGCTCATGTGTAGCAATTTATTTATCTCACAATCATCTCTAAACTTTTTGAAATATGTATCAATTTTTTTATGTGTCAAAAAATACACCAAGCCAAGACATGACGAGACAAGCTAATAAAAGAACGAATAAGCAATAATTTTTTTTTATAAATCTCAACATCATAAATTTTACCTTTTATTAAGTGTAATATCATGATTACAGCTTACAAGTGAAGGAGATGAGATGAGAAAGACTTTGAGAGGCGAAAAAGGATTCACGAAAATAATTTTATGCTGTGAAGTGGGCTAAAAGAAGCAGCATCAGAAGCAGATTCTTCTTAGAAATACATAAATCTCACCCTCTTCTCCTTTTTGCTTTCGCTTGAAGTTTATTAGTGTTTGCTGTGACCTTCTGTACATGGATGTATTCATTGAATACATATTACATTTATTTATATATAAAATATATTATTTTTTTTTTGGAAATCTTGAATCTTTAAGATAAAACCAAAGTATTTTTTTAAGGTTGCCACTTCATTTTATTTTTTCTTTTTACTTTTTAGTCCTTTTAGTCGATGAATAATTAATGATTTTTGTTTTGGTTTTATTAAGGTGCTATGGATAAGGTTTTTCGGTCAGTTTTTAGTCAGATAGATTTTTGGAAGTGAATGTTATAGAAGTAAGTATGAAATTTTGTGAAAATGGCTCAAATTTGAATGCATTCTCGAATTTGATAAGAATCGAAGTTAAATTTTACCAAAAAGGAGCATAAAATTATAGATTTTTCAACTTTATCACTTAATCAGAGTTCAAACTTAACTAGTTTTAAAAGATTAGTTACAAATTTCAAACTTCATGCTAATTCCCAAATTTTTGATTACTTTTGATTTATTTTTATGCAAAAGGATGCATAAGATAAGAAATTTAAGCTCTAATTCAATCGGAATCTACTTTAACAATATTTATGATCCCCCATCTGCTCATATCTTCTAATTTAATCAAATATCATGAGCATCTACGTCACTAGAAACAATCTGGATTGATTTTCTCCATTAAAAAAATTCTAACCTCAACTTCTGTTGCTCATGTTATTTTTTGCTAATCTTGCTTATTTTCTATTACAACATTTGGACATGAAGGAATCATAATGAGACCGGAGACTAAAGGAAGTTTAAGAAACATAGTAAAATTATGTACATACAAAATATTTCAAAAATAAAATAATAAAAAAACAACTCATTTTTCCGCTTTAAATTCTCCATGCTTGAAGCAAGTTTAAAGAAGGAAACTGCCAACAATGCACATAAATTTGCTCCCTCCGAACCCTTCCATCTCCCCCAAAAAAAATATATATTTCTTTTATTTTACTTTTTAACTGTATGTACCATATGAATTCATAATGTCGAATAAGGAGACTGTTATGATTTTTTATGGGAAAAATACAAGAATAAAGTCGAAGACAGAAAAAAGAAAGAAAAAAATTTCAATTGAGCGTTAAATTTCACTTCATATTCTGTCTGCGATAGAAATATCAATTTATTGTATGAAATAAGGAACGAGTAGGAAAATTATGTTAAAATATATTTAACAGAAAGCTAGTGCATTTTATGCATTTGACATTTTAATAATAATATTTCTCTGGTGTTTAGTGAATATTCAATAGCTTAGTTTCGTATGAAATGCAAATAGCATATTAAAATATTTTAAGAAAGTTTAAAAAGGTTGAGATGAATTCTAAGAAAAGTTTAACAAAATATTCTGCTATTGACGGAGTTAAATTTTAAGATTATTTATAAAATTAGACATGTCTTCATATTTATGCCTTAGGGTGTGTTCGAAAAATCTGGAGAAAATCCTTTTATTGAGGTTTAAAAATATGTTTTAGAAATATCTTAAGTAAAGAGAATATTTTATAAAATTTATAAACAATCAAAACATGAAGAAAATTTTCATTTTAAAGATTCATAGCTTGTGGATATGTTGACGATATTTTAACCTGTTTAATACAGTAATGCTTTCAACTTAGATTAATTTAGGTTATATAAAGACTAACTTACTTAATTATTTGACACAAAGTCAAGATTTAAGCTAAAATCAAAGATTGTGTAAAAGATACTGCACCTAGTAGATTAACTGTTAAAGTTGGCAATTTTCCAAGCTTCCTAGCAACTCTCAATATGCTCATTGGTAGCATTATATGACCGGATGTCTTAAAGACGTGAGTTTAATATCCAAAAAAATCATTAACCTCAAACATCAATCAGGAGTTCAAACTTTAAAAATTCCTTAGCAGTTACTAAAGCATCATTATTAATTTCACACTCATCTCTATTAATCTTATTTTAAACAAACAAGATTTGAAAAATATCCACACTGAAACGAAAAAAAATAAAAAATAACATATAATAATGAAAAATATCCCATAAATGAACAGACATGCAGATTGAGACTATACTTTCTATTATTTTCCTATAGTTGCCGCTAAAAAAATAAAACATTTTTCAGTATGTGATGTGAGGAGGATAACAAAAAAAAAAACTGTATGTAGAATACAAATAATATTTTTCAATATCGTTTCTCTTATTCAATACATATTGTGTGTATGCATGTTTGTGTTTAGAGTGGAGGTTAATGTGGTTGAGTAAATATTTTCTCTGCTTTTATAGAAACACTTTGGTGAAAGCTCTTCTTTATTTTTATTTTGGTAAATTGTGTACATGAAGGAAAAAGCACATAACATTATTTTAAAATATAGCCCTCAATCTCTCTTTTTTTATTCCTTTTTATTTTCTTGCTCGTTTCACAATGCAACATAAAAATTAAATTCGTTTTTCCTTCTTCTCGTTTTGCCTTTAAATCTTCACATCTTCTTTGCTTTTAAATTTTTTACCGAATCAGGAGGAATAAAAATATTTGAAAGGATAACTCACTTGAAAGCAATTATGGAATATAATAAATTTTCAGCCTCAATATGTTTATGTGCGCTTTATAGTTCTACTCAGTCGATTTCTTTTAAACCCCCCTCCATTTTTCTCTCTGTTTACCCCGAATCTTATCGAGCTAAATGTGTATGAATGTATACACAATATATTTTTTCTTGGCGAGACATCAAAAAAAAGAAGGAAAAAAGAAATTTTTCTCAAGAGAAGAAAAGAAATAAGGAAGATTGTGAGTGTGTAACATAAAACAATTACACTGAAAAAGAATATTTTTCTCTTTCTCTGTATCATACTTTATTTAACCGCTATAGTGCAATCATTTTTCTTAGCAGTGAATGAATAGGAAATTGAAAAGCCTTTTTGCATCATATATATGTATAGATATGGAGTATATAAATATATGGAGTAGCTGCTGCAGAGATAAGAAATCTTTCTTTTTTCCTCTGTTTGACTTTATTTGCTACATCATCAAGAAATCATAGCGCAAAAAGACGAAAAGAATTTCAAATAAAAGGAGAATGGATAGAAAATCAGTAAGGATGTCAACTAGATGTTATTATGACCAATACTTGAGAGCTTTATCAAATTGGCCTATGTCGTCTTTTGAAGAAGAAATTCTTAATTGTGGTGATTATCATGCAGTGTTATCATTGATCTAGATAAAGTTCAGTCTGTATTGTATTTTCTACTGACTAAGAACTTCTCTTACTTTGTAACGGTTTTTGAATATTTAAATTTTTAACAATACAAATTACAAAATGGCGGACTATCATCTAAGATTTTATTTTCAAAATTTAAACATTTTCAGACTTATTTAGTAATAAACATATCAGAAATATTATTCTTGACTACAGCATCAATCATTTGAGCTAAAACAATCATCAATTCACTTTAATATTAGTCAAAGAAGTCAAAATTCAGCTTCTCAGTCAACTAGTCAAAACAAGTCACTAAGCTCATCATTCAAAGAAAACAAATCACAAAAATTGAGAGAAAAGAACCAATTTCGGCAATGGAGACATTCATTTCTCTTTGAGGGGGACTTTTTTCGGTTTTTAAGGAAATTGAAAATAATTTATAGATTTGTTGTTGCTGTATATGTTGTTTTTATGTGTTATCACGAATATGTTTGCCAAATATTTTCCTGATCAGAAGCATAAAAGTAAGGGGGGTAGAAGAAAAAGAATAAGAAAAAAAAATTCAAAAAAGTGGATTATATTGAAGGAAGATGAAATCGAAGAGAAAATCATCGTCTAAAAAGCGTAGCCAAAAACATATTTATAGAGTGCAAATAATTTTAAAGTCTGGAAATGTCTGCGACAAACATATTCAGCTCTTTTCCTTTCTTTCCCTCTCACTCTCTTATGCTTCCGTTTTATTTATTTTCCAAATTTTCTCGAGAATGTGTCGAGAAAAATTATTGAATTTTCGAAAATGCCACAAAAACATCATAATATGCATGCCACATAATCTATTGATTTGGAAAGCTTATTTTCGGCATTTATACAGAGTGAGAAGAGGAAATGGTGATGTGTGAAGTGATAGGGATTTTGAGTTCACTAAATAAATTGAAAAAAATGAGGCTGGATATATTGGAGATTCAGAAGTGTCGTGTTTTTGTGACTGCAGGAAGTGAAAATAGATTGAGGATAAGAATGCCCCATCTACAAGTAGTTTAATAGACTCGAAATTTATGATATAATCGGAGTCTGAATGTTTTCAACTGCAATCAAATTGCCATTTCCATACATTCAACTTAATTATCAACATTTGAGCGTCATTCATAATGAATTCATCGGAATAATATTTAACTGACCTACTCACTGACTTCCATTATCTAAAATTAGATTTGAGCATCTGTTGCAAAAAGCCTCTTTTCTCAGTATACATCAATATTGTTTTGTAAAGAATTTCAATTATGTGGCACGTGAAAAATTACGGACAAAAAAATTTCATTAATAACCCCGCAGTGCTATTCTTTGGGTGGCTGTTTAAAAAAAATGGATCAACGTTGCCGAGTCAACGACTTATTTTTGGAAAGGATAAGCAATTTTAAGCTGTATATTTTCAATTTTGCACTGTTGTTGATGATTTAAAAAATTTCTAAAGTCAACATATTGTTGAGCAGCATAAAATTCCTTATAAATATTTAAATTCATCTTGAGACAGTTTAAAGCTCTTCTCAGGTCATTTGATGATAAAGAATGCTAATAATCCATCAATATTAAACAGTCTGCACCCGATATCATTGAGAGTGACTTTAAGAATTTCCTTTTTTCACAAGACCCTTCCATTCATCCATCAGTCCTTAAAAATTTTTTCACCCTCTAAAAGCAATCTGAATCCCTAACAACAAAAAAAAGCTTTATTTAATCTTTACGCTTCAATTGAAATTGATTTTAATATGAAAATGATGCATTGATTCAAATCAATAACATTTATCAGATTTTTTTTGCAAAGACATTTTCATTTATCGATAAGAATTGAAGCATATTCAGTGGCAAATACCAAAGTTTTTTATTTTTCTTTCTTTTCTCAATTTTCATATTCATTTAATTTAGTCCTCATAGAGCTTTTATGATATTCAAAATGCTTACTTTTTCAAACTCAATAAAACTCAACTTCTTCTTTTATTCTCGTCTTCTTCATCCTTGGGTTTGATATAAATTAATAATTTGTTATATTGAATTTTTACTTTCCTACAACAATGTTAGAAACTTTCCTTTTTTTCCATCTTATTCTATTCTATACCATATCTCGCACAATGTCATGATTGAGGGAGAAGAGGGAAGAGATTCTTTCTGCATTTCTTATGGAAGATGGGATGGAAGTCGATATTGATTCACATTGAAATGTTTTGCAACTTTGTAGCGCATCAAATTTAAAATTATAAAATTCAACAGTTTTTGAAATTTAAAAATTTCAAAGGGGACTGAAATTATGAAAAATTCTTTAAAGAATCGCATTTTCACTCCCCTTGAATTTTGACAATAAACAAAAAATAAATCAAAGCAAGCAATAAACTTCTGAATACTTTGAATACAACGTTAATTAAATAAACTTCTACGGTCAATGTAAGTGACTCCTAAATTTCATTATGTTACAAATAAAGCAGAGCTCAGAGAAGATGCTAGAAGAGATGAAAAGATTCAATTTTGAAGAAAAAGGGACAAAAAAAAGTTGTGTAAGATTGCAAAATTAAATTGTAGCACAACAATATATACAATCAAGTAAATGAACCAATGTTTTTCAATGGATAAATGACGTGTGCAAAAGATGAAAATCATATAATAAAAATTTTTTTAGCGCATTTTCATTCTTTCACAAGTTAAAGCACAAATCTTTGACTGTGAAAAGATGTTGCTGGCGGCATTATGTCTGTTGGTTTGCTACTACAGCAAAAGAGGAATGAAAAGAATATGAAGATTTGGTGCTGGAAGAAATAATTAGGAAAATGTTTTTCTTAGCCAATGGAATTTACATGCAGTAAGGAAGTTGAATCGATTTTTGACGTTGAATTTCTTTAAAGTTGAAGCTTTCTTTAAAATTTGACCTGATTTTTGTGCTGCCAAGTTAGTTTAGATTTTGATATCTTCAGAGTTAAGAATGTGTCATTCAAAGGATACTAACCCATTGCAAGCATTCTTAATTTTATAAGAGACCCAAAACATATTTCAACCCCTAATTTTTCTGACAGCTTTTGAAAATTAAAGTAAAAAAATCCTCGCTAATTAGCTTTATAGTAACAAATTTCTCAGCTTAATAGGGGTTAAAAGTCCCAATAAAGATCATTAAAAAATATTAAGCAATTTCGTCACGCATCCTAGCTTTTAAAACATTCACCGATCATAAGTAATTATCTTCTTTCCTAATTAATTCCATACTTAAAGCTTTTCATGAAACTGCGTCACAGAATCTTTAAATTTTTCATTCAATGCTTAACACAACTCATCCGTTTTATTAAAAGATAGCTTGAAAATTGCTTGTTCGCTCGCTTGCCCTTTTAAGCAGAGAAATTTCCTTCATAGTAGTAATTTAAAAATAAAAAAAAGATATAGTAGAAGTAGAAGAATGAAAAACTGAAAAATGAAGGTTTTTTTAGAAAAAAAAATCTCAGAAAGAAGAAAGTTCTCATGATTGTCCGTGAGTATCAGAAGGTTCACTAACTTTATTTTCCCCATTCTTTTTTTCCATCCTTTTTCTATTTTCATTTCATATTCCTTTTCTGATTCATGCTTGAAGTAGCACTAAAAAATAAAAGGGCGCCATAAGATAAAGGAAAGCGAAAAATCAAAGATTTTGTAATTAGGAATGAGAGAACGAGACGAGCCTGTGCTGCTGCATACACACAGACATAACAACAAGAATAGATTAAGGAAATAAGAAAGAAATAAAATAAATTTCATCTCAATTTCTCTTCTGATGTATCAGCGATCCTTTTTTTGTGTGTGCCTCTAATATCGCATTTTGTTTGAGTGTGTGTAAAGCATGTATCAAAATCCAGCATGCGACGAAGAATGAGATCAGAAAAAGAGGACAGAAAAAAAGGTTATATATATTTCTGTATACAAAAGCTTTGTATTTTGAATATTTAATGAGTTTCTCTGGTACAAGAATGGATGATGCTTTTGCCGAGTGAACAAAAAAAAACCCTTTCCAAAAAAAGTATAAAAGAAAAAGAAAGGGAAAAATGAGAAAGAGAGAGAGAGAGAGTGAGTAGGAACAACTATATGAGTGTAAGGGAGAAAAGTTTCGTCGATTTGACAGGCAAAATGTGTATGGAAGTTTGTTATAGAAGGATAACATCACACAACGTATATAAATTACAACACAATTTCAAACTCTTTCCCACAAAATTCAATCATATCAAGCTTTTTTTTCTTTCTTCTTTTCTTTTCCGTTCACGACTTTACCCTTCTTCTCCCATAATTTTCTTCCCTTTTATTTTTCCATATTTATGTACATACTTTAATCCAAAAATTATGTACGTATGTAGATGAGGAAGTTAGTGAATGAATTTACAACTCGAACTAGTCATAGAATCGCGTGTAGCAGACAAATTAGAAATTAGAGCGCATTTTGTGTCAGTTTGACTTATTAGACACATGATAATGTGGTTGCTTTACATTAAGACACTAAAGGCTGCAGTTTCTTACCAAAATGTCAATACAACACTCTATTATTCACATCTGCTTCTGTATCCACCCAAAATCGATAAAAAAATCTTGTATATGCATTAGCATCTTCTCATATACCCAAAAAAATGACTTGTTGATGATTTAGGATAATAGCTTAAGACCTTTGATTAGCAAATAATGACGACACTACATCGAGAGTAAAAAAAAATAAATCAGAGGAAAATTTGTCTACAAAATTGCTAGCAATCATCAGATTACATTGAATGTCATTTAACGATTTTTTTTTTCATACCACATGAGCTCTGGTGTAACATGCTACCAGAGTGTCATGTGTTGACAACATATTATGTAGAGGCCAAAGGCAGCATCAAATGACGAGTCATATGTGACGAAAGCATGTGGTCAATTATAATGAAGTAAATGAAACCGAAAATGAAAAAAGGTGGAAGCTGAGGGTTAAAAGCTGTTCTGAAGTAATTGCTTGTAGTTTTTAATGCTTTATTTTGGGTGACTAAAGTTGGCATCTTCGATTTATGTTGTTTGTGGAAGTATGCAACCTTCTTGCTAAGCCACTAAGTAATTTAGGTCCTTATCCGCATTCCAAACCTCTAACAAAAACGAAAACAAAAGTAAATAACGAATAAAAGGTGCTAAGAGGATATAAATAGAAAGAATCAGCATTTTCCTCATCTTGGATTCCACCCAGATTCAATTTAGTAATGTATCTTCAAAGAATGATCTGAATTTCAAACAAAAAATATCGTTTTGTGACGCACTTATGTACAAATTTTCTCAAAAATTACGCTAATTTTTTTCTCTCTATATATCCATGTATGGTAAGGAACGAGGAAGAAAAAAAAGAGATAAAAATCTATTATCTGTGTACATATGTACGAGAAGAAGTAGGAATAAATGGAAATAATAACAACCGCTGTGTGTAATGCGTGAACAAACCTTGAATTTCAATTTTCAATCAGCATAATTTGCAATACATAAGCTCCTTGTTGTGTTGCGGTGTTGTCGTTGATAAAGTGTCAATATTTTGATGACTTTTGCGTACGAATAATATAGACACAATTTATGTTGAGTTATGTTCATAATGTGGTTTTATGCAATAATTCTCCACATAATTCTTACGATTTTAATTTGCGGTAATAAGCATGATGAATGAAAACAAAGTAATTAATTTTCTTTTGGCCTTACTTCTTCCTACACATGTGTGGTAAAAGATAAAAGATCTGCATAAATTTAGATACACAAAAATAAAAAGAATGAAAGTGAAAGACTTCTTTAAAGGATTAACAAGTCTTTTACACAATCACTTTATGTATACACACATATTTACATCTACGAACGTAGTATATATTCATGTATGACTTTCCTAAAAAAGGGATTTTGGTTTCATCAAAAGGCAACATGAGGGAGAAAGAGTGAAGACACAACTCACACATTACAAATTTTTTTTTTTGTGTGCTATATTATTCTTATTTAATGGGTGTTTGCTAAAGTACAACATTACACGCTGGTTTAGCTTATAGTCATTTATTCTCTCATTATTCTTTTCATGCATCTGTAATATTGTAATTATCATAAAATGAAACTTATTAGCACATTTTTTTCTGCTTGAAATGTGACGTGGTGGTATGTTGACTTAAGAATTAAGTCACTGTGTTTTAAGGTTGTTTCGTATCCTCGAAGGAGTTGATAATAAGCTTGGAATGGGAATTTATGTTTTGTGGTTTTCAATTTTGACATTCAAGTATATTGTTGTAGTTACAGTTTATATAAAATTTATCATTAAGTTTTTCTCCTGAATATGAAAATAAATTCGATTCACTGAATCGAAAATAAAGTTCTTCAAGACTACATTTTAATTTTCTTTGGAATTTTTCGCTTCTTTTATTTCTTTAATGGAAGTCTTCATTTGTGGGTATATTGTATCCAACTGGTTGTCATGTGTCAGAAGCTACGGTAAATGAGCTATTTTGTTGCTAATATTTCCTGTCAGTTAAGACAAGATTCTTTAAGAAATTCTTTCTTGAGCTTATTGGATGTACAAAGAACAGGTCAGTTTGTTGGACTTTGGATCTTTGTTTTTACTTTGAGACGAACTTTATTGTTTCTTTTTACGGTATTTTAATGAACTAACTGACCTAAGAATTGAGTTCAATGAATATTGGTAAGGTAATGGTTTTGATTTGAACTTAAAGGTTAATCAGGAGTAGATTAAAGCTTAGCTTCGGACTTTCTATAGATTATTAATAAATTACAGAGGGCGAAGCCGTCTTTAGCCGGCTTTAGTCGGCTAAAGATGACTTTAGCCGGCTAAAGCCGGCTAAAAAAAAATCACGTTTTTTCTTAGCCGGCTAAAGCCGGCTAAAGGCGGCTAAAGCCGACTAAAGCCGGCTAAAATCGGCTAAAAGTATGAATTTTTGCTTTTGAAATATGAAATGAAAATGTAAAATGTAAATTCGCTTTTTCGAGGGATTTTTCATCCCAAACAAGAAAATTAATGCGAAAAATGGCTTTTCCGAGGGGTTTTTCATTCCAATTAAGAAAATCAATGTGAAAAATGGCTTTTCCGAGGGATTTTTCGTCCCAAATAAGAAAATCAATGTGAAAAATGGCTTTTCCGAGGGGTTTTTCATTCCAAATAAGAAAATCAAGGCGAAAAATGGCTTTTCCGAGGGATTTTTCATCCCAAATAAGAAAATCAAGGCGAAAAATGGCTTTTCCGAGGGGTTTTTCATCCCAAATAAGAAAATTAACGCGAAAAATGGCTTTTCCGAGGGGTTTATCATCGCAAATAAGAAAATCGATGTGAAAATTCGCTTTCCTATTAAGTTTTTCATCGAATATTTATATTTTATTTCGATTTTTAATTGATTTTTATTTTTTGTTTAGGATAAAAACACATTAAAAGTTTAACAAATGAAAAAATGTATAATAAGATTTCATTATTTTTCATACGTGGAAAATTTTCTCTTTAGCCGTCTTTAGCCGGCTTTAGCCGACTAAACATGGCTTTAGCCGGCTAAAGCCGGCTAAACATTTTTTTTGAAATTTGACCGTTATTCTTTAGTCGGCTAAAAATCGAACGGCTTCGCCCTCTGATAAATTAGAATCATGTCCTAATAAATTCATTTAAAATCCCTTCATAAACTTAATTCTTAATAATTTTTGATCAAAATCAAAAATATTTTTTCTAGTAGCTACCCAATGTCGGCAGTCATGACATGAGCATGATTCAGCAACATCATCAATATTTCCAAGCCCTTACATCTCCACTAATTACGAGGAAAACCCAATTACAATGTAATTATTCAAGTTAACTGTATTTATGATATTCGCCTACAGTTATTTCCTTACTTACTTACATTTACCTCATAATGAACAATTTACGAGAACTAGGTAAGTTGAAAAATAATTCGTAATTAATCATGACACGGTGAAATTTAATCAAATTTCATTTATGAATAGCACACAATTCTCTTGTTTTCTTCTTCAACCCCCTTTCCTCTTTCCGCTTTTCAACTCCGCTGGAAAACATTCATGTTTATTATAATGACATAATAAATTTTTACACTCAAATATTCTCAATTTGAATTTGAGTGTGAAATGGTTTTTTTTCTGTAAATATTGTAATGATATTATGATGATGATGTAAATAAACTTTTCACGTCACCTTGCCGTACAAAATTTTTTTTTCGGTGGTTTTTGTCTTGTTTGAGCATTATTTATGTCAATTTATGGTAAACAGACATGATACAAGTGTACCTTCATTATAGTCGAAAAAGTTTCTCTTTTCCTCTTTTTCACATTTCTCATGTCTCATTCAGGGTTGTTTTGTGTTTGGTCATGGAGTTGTGTTTTGGATGCTGAAACCTTTTTATTCATCCTTTTTTGAGTTTTTTAATGTGATTTGCTATTTGCTATTTAGTTTGAGTTTAATCATTTTAGATTGAATGGACATTCCTATTAATTTTGATTTTAATGATCTGAAGCATTGATCTACAGCTTTAATGCCTCCAAATTTATTGAATGTTGTCATAGACATTTAAATTATTGCTTGCAGCATTGACTGTAAATTTCAAAGGAATAAATTGCTGTCAATTATTTTTCTTGGCTTTTGACTGTAGGAACTTTAATTTTGGTTTAAGAACTTTTTCATATTAGGTTGTTCACGAGTGACATTTATCAAAATTTTGAACCCATGACCCCCAATAAATAGGTAAATCTAAAATTTGAACATCATTTATATACATCCCCTTCCATTTTTATTAAAAGTAATAAAGTTAATATTTTAGTGCCAACAACATCATCTTAAGTCGTTCAGAAAAATTCAAGTGACCGTTCCTAATGCTTCCTAATTTTTATACCGGTCGACTTTAAGTGCTTAAGAAAAAGTTTCAAAACATCCTGAAGAAAGTTGTAAATCGTAAAAAATACCCAATTATAATGTCTAGCCTGGAGTAAAAAACATAACGTTTAAAGGAGAAAAAAAATAGACAAAACTTTTTGGTTTTTTGAATGAAATTTTCACTTTTGTTTACTTAACCTTTTGAAGCTTCCGGGGAATCATTTAATGGAAATTCTGTGCCACGCGTAGCATATTCTTTTGATCATCATCACATGTACTGAGATATCACCTCTGTTGTCATTGTTTGCATTCCGATTTACCAGTAATAATTATCATTTCTGTGTGTACAGTTAAGAGATATGATGGAGAATGCCTTGGTGCTTCATCATTAATCCCAAACACACATATACGTAAAAATGAATTTTCTCATCAAAAGGAAGAAAAAGTTTTTTTTTATATTCATTCTGTAATTTAATCATAAATTTCAGTCGTTTTTTCATCATCAGCATCACCGTGTGAGGCAAATACGGCAGGAACAGCTCAAATAGATTTTTTTTCGCCTTTCATAAATTGAATTAAAAAAGTCTCGCACACCATCGTTAAATGAATGAAATATATTTTCACATGATTTTATACAAATTCACCGTAGTTCGCACCAGAGAATGGATGTTTTATGATGTGCTGGGGAGAGAAATGTTAGCACACATCGAATGAGGAAGAAGCAATATACATCCATACATACATACCAACGAGAAAAAAAGGTAAAAGTGTAATGAAGATGTGAATATGGAAGAATGATTGTGATATGTTAAACTAACTCCCACATACAATTTCTATATTTCCATTCTCCCTTAATGATGAAAGTTTTTTTGTTATTCATGGCTTTTTTTTTTATTTCGAAAAAAAAAAACTTTCTTTTTTTTGTGTGCTCTGTGTTAATCATAAATTTCGGTACAATTGTTTCATTTGCCTTTTTTTCCCGATCATGTCCTTGTACGGAGAGACGAAGAGAAGAATCCAAAAAAAAAGTTGTGAGAAAAAGGAAAAGACCGAACATGAACTCGAGCCTAACCTTGTCAAGAACTTTCTCTCTCAAAAATTTTAATTTCTCTTTCTCATACTCACGATGCTTTTAAAAGCTCTCTCTCACGTGTCCTCGTGTCCTTTACTCTCACAATCTCTCTCTCTCACAAAATCAGCCTCTCTCTCGTGTTTTTTTTCATCTCGTCTATTCACCAAAATAAAATATATATTTATGTATAAGGCGATGCAGAGCATGCTGATGAAAACTTCGGCTCCAAGTTTCTCTCATGCCTTTCTATTTCTGCTCTTCTTTATGCTTTTTTTCCCTTTTATATTTTCTGTATCACAACAATAACACCAAAAATTTTTTTTTTTCCGATACGAGAAAAAAGTTTTCCCAGGTCTCGGATATCAGTAAAGAAAATGCAGTTGACTTGAAAGGATTTCGTCTCGTGTGCGCGTAATTGAAAAATATATAAAATATATATTTTTTAAAAAAAGAAAAGTTTCAATCTGCCTATCAAAATCAAATATAGGCAAAGTGAATATCTAACGAGATAAAGGGAGGAGTAAGTTCCCATTAAATTCAAATTGAGGAAAAAAACCTTTATGTAAGTGAAAAAGGAAAATTGCGAAAAATATTTTGGAGCTTTTCATGTTGTGAATTTTTAATGCAAAAAAAAAAATCATTTTTTTTTTTCTCGTGCGTTTAACATTGAACAAACGGGAGGAATTTACAATTTCTCTTATATTATATCTCGTTTTTTTTTCCTTAACCATCATCATTCGTGTGTTGCTGCCGCAGTGTTTCATATAATATATGATAAAAATCGAGGTAGTGAAGAAAATTTAAACCTTTTTTGTGCTTGATTCACGTCGGTGTGAAAAATATCACGGTAAATTTGAAAGATATACAAGTATGTTATGGCAGAGAGAGAGAATAGTAAGAAGACACACAAAAAAAGCCTTCAATTGGCAATCATTCGGAATTAAGAATAGTTTTGCTTCCTTTCATTTCCGTTTCATAGTGTAAAGTTCGTGACAGAATAAAACAAATAAAAATAAATTTCCATACGAAATGAAACTTTCTTGGATGATCGAAATTTCCGTTGAATATTCACAGCGCATTTTTTTTGGTGTAAATCCATCAGTAATTCACAAGTTCCACTTCTGATTCTTAAAACTCGTGCAAAACTCGAAAAAAGTTTGGATAATCATGAGCTCCATATTCCACAGTTGACCTAGTGCTTAATTTTGCAGAAAGAAAAAAAAAACTCTTGTACATTTCCTGTACTACGTGATTCATGCCTTGCTTGCTAACACTTTCATTACTTCATGTTCCGCTCACTCTTACAGAAAAGTTGCCGGCTTTTTCAAAGACATTTCATGCTAAAATGTCGTTTCCCAATTAACTTTCTCAATTGTTTTTTCTTGCTTAAGTCATGAGTCATTTGACAATAAATCTGAATGGAATAGAAAATATAATAATCAAATTTAAATTCCTTTTGGAAGTTGATGTCATTATGTTTCTCAGTGGAAATTTAAAGAAATTTACTTTTGGGAGTCTATGCTGATGAATAATTTATATTTGTCTTGATGAAAATGCATCAATCAAAATTTCATTTCTGAGAAGGAAGATTGGAAACTTTTGATTTTAAATTAAAGATTTAAAGAGTTTAGCACTAGTTTATACTTTCTATCTGTTTGGAATTAATAAATGATTCATAAAATAATTATTATTAAGGAGTTTTTATTTGGTCAGTTATTTGGTCTATAAGTGATTGGAAGGCTTATTTATTGCCAAAACTTAGCAAGATGACAAGATAACTTAAATTCAAGGAATAAATTCAGTAAAGTGAAAATTGGGATTCGAACAACGTTTTGTCAACTTTTTAGGTTAATTCCAAGTTAAATCCCAGAAATTAGTTTGGATTAATTTCAATCCTGGGCCTTATACTACCTTAAATTATAGCTTAGACTTCCCAAATTAATAAACTTCAACTACTAACCCAAACAGCCATCCACACTGTCCACTTAAGTCACGAACTACATCCAAAATAATCACTAAAAGAGGAAAGAGAAGCTAGTAAAGAAATGAAATATATTATTGTAGTAATAAAGCCCTTTTTTCTGTGAATATAAATAAACACGATTCTAGTGCGAAAGTGAGAGGATGATATGAAATAAAAAGGTGAAAAAAAAGTTTTAAGTGAAAGATATAAATGCGTCAAAGAAGTAATAAAAATAAAAATAATAACCTCGTGTGTGTGTGCTTGTGTTTGTCGTAAAAGGACAAAACATTCGGAACAGAAAAGGCTTGAAAATGATTTTCATGAACGTGCAGGGAGAAAAAAAATCAAGAGTTGTACACCGATTTGCGTCACACATTGAAATGTGAGTATGCTTCTGCTGCTGTTATATATTTTTCTCTGTTTATCTCTATATTTCAAAAAAAAAAACGGCCAAGCAAGCAAAAAGCACAACGGAATCATAAAATATATCATCATATTTCTTCATCATCATTTTATGTTTTAATTAGACTCTGAGTCAAGGCTTGCAGAGAGTCAAAAATGAATGAGGCAGAATGGAAAAATGATAATAAAAATAATGAAATATATGTGCCTAAAAAATGAACACAAAAAAAAGAGAGAGAGAAAGGGAATATAAAAAATAGTGACATTCACATGTAACACATTACGTCCTATTACACAATATAGTGATCATAAAAAAATCATTTTTGTTCGCTCATACTTTTTACTTGTCATCTCTTCACTTTTCGATATTCTCTGTCATTTTTTTCTTCGACGAAGGCTTATGTTGTGCAAAATATGCAATTTTATGTTCATTATGACTGATTGAATGAATGAACGAATGATGTGCATTGAATTGATGAGCTTGCAGCCAATAATCAGTTTCAGCTTTCATATTGTTATTATCTGAATGAAGAATTTTTATGTAAGACATTGGGTGAAAGCTTTCATTTTGAGTATAATAATGATAATAAATACCGGAAGTAGTCAGACTTTTTTTATGTATATCTCAGCAAAAACTACTCCAACAATGAGTAGTAAAGCTTTACTCAAAAAATTATCGATGAATCTGCACAAGGTTTGTTGGGTTGAAAGTTTATTGAGGTTATGTGAGGATCTAGAATCTAGATTAAAACTAAATTTTCATTCATTTTAATAAAATGAATTCATATATTGAAACCTTAGAAAGTTTAATTATGAAAATTAATTCGAAGAATCAAAGCGAGCTTTTTGTTACTCCTGTCTGGTTTTACATACCTTAATATATTATTTTAAAAGATTAATTAATGGTTTTTCATTGAAATCAGTTTTCGAAAAATTATCTAATTCATAGTGTGGTAACTAGTAAATGTAGAAATTTTCTGGTCGCAAGTTAGGTTAGAATTTATTTTTTTTTTATTCTAAATTTAATCTAATCATAAAATCAGTAATACGACACAAAAAAGTACAGATATTAGAAAAACTTTTGAGTTGCATGTCCAAAATTTTTAATAAATTCCAAAAAAATATATAGCACCTTTCAATCAAAATTAAAAACTACTAAAATTATTTTTTCTAACTTGTTCTTAACATCATAAAATTTATTACAATCAATTCAATCAAAACCTGCATCAGTCATAAAACCAAGCAGCATACTGTGTATCCAAAAATAGCCAAAGTTTAATAGGTTTCAATCGACTTTCATTTATTTCATTTGATCCGTCAATCAAATTTCTAACACAGCATTCATATCGTCATACCTTTCAGCATTGATTGACCACTCAAAGCAAAAACAACAACAATGCGCCTTTATCACTCACTTCTCACATAACTTATGTTTACATCTACACATTTTTCATAATAATAATACATATGATGATAAAATTAAATTTTTTGCTCTCTCTCCTTCACTTTGTGACTTTAATCAATTACATGAGACACGCTTTGTCATATTCTTTTTTTTCGGAATTCTCCCAGCTGAATAGAAGACATCCCTGTGTGGTAATAAAATATAATAAATAAAAGAAGGAAGTGAGAGAGATGAAGAAGGAAAAAAAAGAAGAATACGAGAAAAAATCTCTGTATCATTTTTATGTGTAAAGGTGGTGCAAAAAAGATGTATTAAAGGTAGCAGAGAGAGAAAAAAAAGAAATAAAAATCTACGTATGTACGAGATGTAGATGGAAAATAGGTGTATAGTCTAGATATAAATTAAGGGTGTGCTTCATGCTTCTGTGTGTATATATATAGCCATATGAGGTTGTAAAGAACATATTTCCCGCACTTTAAACAGCTATAAAAAGCGAGAAACTATTGCTGACTGAAAACAGAAAATAATCCGTGATAAAAAATTACAATTGAAACTTTTGTGCTACTGGGTGGGTTGAGGGGGTTGTACAGATGTAATGTAATGCAATTAAAATTGGATTTATTCTGATTTATTTATTTTTTGAGGGATGGTCTTCTGTTTTGTTTATTTTAGAGACAGAGTTGGGTTTCTAAAATCTCGGAAAATTTAAAATTTGTCACAATCAAATCCAACAAACCCCATGCCGTAATTCAGATTATTCTATGAGAAGGTGGGAAGACATGAAGAGCATGGAGTAAAAAAAAAATCAATATAAATTAATAAATTACCCTTGGAAATGTGCGTTTAATGGGCATATTTCATCGGTAAAATGTAGAGGTTGTGCTTGAGGCTAAAAGGAACACTTTTTTGTCTTCCTTCTTCATTCTATAAATTTCAGTAATTAAAGCAGTGGGAGAGCTTATAATGGGACAATTACTGAGTGTCATAACCTAAAAAAATTTATAACACCAAAAAAAACTTTTTTCAGCTCATTGCGAGCATAAGAAATCCGAAGAAGAAACGACGTCAAAAAAAAATTTTTTTCCTTATTTTGTACTTTACTTCATTCCATTCTCCTCTTCTTTTGTCGTTCGTCGTCACCGATTTCCATTCTCTCTATTAGTAGGAAAAAAAGTAAAGAAAGATATCTAGTAAAGGAAAAGCATATTGAGAGAAGGCACTGGATGAATTTAAGGTCGCAAATCTTTTCCTTATTTTAAGCCATCATCTCGATTCTTTTTTTTCTTCGCAATTGTGAACTGTATGTACTGTGCTGTAGCAAGAATGAGGGTGGAATAAAAAGATGAGAGTAAGCAGGAAAAATAATAATACCTAACACGTTTTTTTTGCGAATTTTGTTGTTTGTATTGGTTGTTAGACTTGGAAAATTTACTAATAATGTTTTAAGAATTATTTTGGTAGAATTTTTGATTTAATTAAGATGTTTGAAAAAGAATACAGAGATTTTTTGATAGATAATTAATTGGAGGTGTGAAGTTTTACAATGAAAGCATATAATATTATTAATTAAAGCTTCACTAATTTTGTTGCTTCATTTTATTTAATGTTCGATCACTTAAATAAAGCTTTAAGCTAACTGTATTTTACATTTTTTAATTAATTTGATTGATAATGACCAAAATTTATTCTTAAGATTTAAGACTTCTTAGGTTCGAATCCTTTATATGTATTAGAAAAATATTCATATCGTTTTTCTGGGCAAGTAGTATTTTTTAAAACATTATATTACCTTTTTGCCAAACAAAACCACAAACAACTCTATAAAATATATTCCCATACTCCATCCCCAAAACTTACAGACATCCACTCAGACTCCGCAATACAGTTAAAGTAAATCCTTTTCATCTGATATAGTCTCAAAATCCTATAAATCATATGAAAATTTCCATATTTTTACATCCTCCTTTTCTTCTCAAAAATCGCGCTAAAATTGAAAATATTTTTATCGCATTATATAATGTATAGCATACATACATTTTTATGTACACTATCAGGCTGTTACTTTATGCCCATTCAACCTTTAAAAAACATATTTTCGTATGAACTTCACTTCACGAAAACCCTTCATTTTATTTTGTTGTCGAAAAAAAGAAAGGAAATAATAAGAATAAGAAGAGAGTCTCCCCTGAAATAAAGAGACACATATCTTCCATATTCATAAAGTATCTGTATGTACACATACACAACAGTTTTTTTTTCTTCATGCTCATGAATCGTGCGTAATTTTTTTTTCTTCTGAATATGGAGTATAAAATATGAGTTGAATGGATAAGTCACATCACATTTTATGTTTTAAGTGCCAAATTGTTGTTCACAATTCACATCAAACGCCAATATTTCATTCGACACCATTTACATATAAGCATACATCATACACTGTGTGCTCACCACCGTTGTTCCTATCTATCTATATTGTGCGTGTGTTTTTATTTTTATTTTCTCTTACAAAAGTTTTTTTTATTTCATTTTATTTTTATTTTATTTTTTATTTTTTTTTGTGGGAGCAAGGGATAGTAAGTTGAAAGGGGATGTTGAAGCATTTGTTGATGATTTTATTTGGGTATTTTTAAACAACAAATAAAAACAATAAATAAACCTAGAATGAGGTCAACACCTTGTAGTTGTTTGTATAATTTTTGATAGAGTTTTGTAAGGAAGTGGGTGTTCGATTCCTATAAAAAATTAACTTATTTTGAATTAAATATTTTTGATTTTCCTCCAAAACCTAAAACTGACTTAGAGATCTTAAACAAGTCACTTCCTCTTCATATTTTTTACCCAAGATAGGCACAATCAGCATAACCAAGAATCAAAATCATAATATTAAATTTTATGGGTCTTAATGCGCCCAAAGTTTTTATTTAATTACAAAAAATTTTCCATTACTATGTTGAAGTCGTCCTGCTGGGAGTTACAGAGAGTTTTTATTATAATTTCCAGAAACAACATGAAGCTCATCCCATCTACATCTATTCCATCTATTCATGATCAAGATAATTAAAGCATGTAAAAACTCTTCATATGTGTAATAAAATATAAAGTACAGATAATCTTAATTAAAGTTGTTCTATCTGTCTAAAAAAAAGTAGTAAATAGCTTCCATTACAATATTGAAGTACATCTCCCTTGAATTTTGTTAGTTTTTACTCCTCTCCTCCATACATCATTTCCCAATTGTGTTTTGTGCGATTGCGAACGGCAAAGGAACGTGCTTCTATTTCATTCTCGATTTGAAGAGAACTTTTCCATCACATCACATCTTATCACAATCACAACTTTTTTTTCTTTTATTTTATTTTTTTTTTATCTTTTTCTTCATCGCCACTCGAAATTCAGTGTACAATATAATAATACTTATACTTTCAGTCGTCCTTCATCAACATTTTTTTTTCTATTCATACTTTCTATTCATGTTACATTGTATCTAATACACATACGTATGTACATTTATCCTCTCATCTCTACCAAACCCCCAACCCCCCTTGTACTCTGTGAAAACAAATCAAATATGACTACATGAGATGGAACTGAATTGAATTGAATGGAATAAGAACAAATTTCATTTTTTTTTCTTCTACTTGCTATATAATATATTTATTCTTTCTTTTTACTTCTCCCTCCTCTATATATTTTTTTTCATTGTTCAGTTAACTTCTTATGACTTTATTTTCTATGAATAATAAAGAAGTCGGAAAGGAATGGAGAACTTATGAGAGAAAATTTGTCGTCATTAAGGAAGCTATTGTAACTGAAAGGAGAATATAAATGTTTTAAAAGCATAATTGTTTGATAATTGCTGAACTCGCATCTTTCGTTTTTTTTGTGCTTAAATTCTTTACTTTTTTCGGGTAGGACAGGTGGTTGAGATGATCATTAATTTGTCAGTCTGTTTGCTTGGGGGTCTTTATGGAAGGGATGATGATTGGATAGAGTTAAAAGGATTGTTGATAGCTGGAGGGTTTGAAGTACTTTTCAAGAATTGGAATTGTCTTAATGACTAGATGTCTGTCTGATAGAACATCAGAGAGGCTTTTTGCAGTTTGACCTAATTTTTTAGAATCAAATTTCATTTAAGTAGCTATCGACATGTTTTCCTCACAAATAGTTGAGGTAGATATGCTGGAAAATTACAAATATCATTAACAATTGATCCTTAATTGAAAACTACTGTGCGATTTTGTTACTTATTTTCACAACACCTTCTCAAACATAATTTGTAAAAAGTAAGTCTCAAGATATTTTTTACAATGAACAATTCTCGTCAAGTACAAAAATTTCATTCCAATTTCACGTTCTCTCAACAAACACAATACCCAACTTGTAGACAGGTTAAAACAATTCAAAACAGTTATTTTAGTAACAATTTTCCCTCTGTTTTTTGTCATTACAATTATTTCCTTTTTTTCTATGCATTGCGATAGATGAGATACTATAATGAATGAACGAAGAAAAAATAAGAGAAGTGGAATAGAGGAGAATGGAAAAAACAGAAAAAAAGTATTCATTGAGAGAATAAATAAAAGCTTTTATTTAAAAAAAAATACAATAATAAAAAAATGTCATCCATTCTTGAATGCGCTAACGAAGATTGTTAAAGGAACAAAAGAAGAACATAAAAAGTAATTTTTTTTCAAGTGAAAAAAAATGAGAAAAATTCTTTTTTTTTCATTCAAAGTTGCAGTCATTACATGGAATGAGAGTCTGCAGACGGATACGTTCGTACACTTTATCATTATGTTTGAATGTTAATGTAATATTCATGCATGTTGAAGTCCTTCTCTTCAGTTTTTCTCGAGGACATATCATATGTCATTGTTACTTTAAATAAATTGGCTACTACAAGCTACTGAATGTGATACATACAAGTCAACAATGACAAACTGTATAATTGTTTAACTTTCATCTCGGATATCGTACATGTGACAAGTTTTGGACATTAAAAAGTTTTTTTTTCATTGTCACATTGCAAAGACGTAAAAAAATTAAAATTAAATTTGGCTATGAAATTTTTTTTTATTCCACAAAAGTTAGACTTGCTAATATCCAATGCAGTTTTTTTTATTTTTTTTTATATATATTTGATGTTTGAAATGATGAAAAATTTGGATGTGGCTTTGTAATGCTGCAAACAGATTTTCAGCATCAAAAATTTTGTTTTGTGAAAATTTCTCGGTAACCAGCTATTTTGGTTGAATTTTGGGTATGTCAACTGGTCAGTGCCAGTTTCAACATTAATTCTTTTATTTAAAACTGTTGAAATTTATTTCGGAGTTGAAATAAATCAAGAAAAACTTTTTAAGTGTGAGTGTGTTCAGTGAGAAAATTCAGTGCATTCAGTAACTAAAAATTTGATTCCTTAAAGCTATTTGAAAGCATCCTTGCACATCCATACATAATTCCCAGATTCCCCATAACATAAATGAGCTTTGGCAATAAATACCGATAAGAGTATATCAGTACTTAAAAGTCTGCAGTTTGCAGCCAATTTTGATGATAATTTTTCATTTCCATTTACAAATTTGCCGTACATCATAATCTTATTGACCAATGCATGCTTTTTTAAGGTGCTTGGGGATTTAGCTTGTTCTGTCGTCTCACTTTATGTTTCAATATCTCTCTATTGCATATTCTCCCTCCCCCTCTTCACACGTATCTTACTTATAGCACTGCAAAAGGATGAAAAAAAAATAAAATAAAAAAAATCCCCTTCATATTGATTTATATCCGGTTGTCTGATGCAATGCTCAACTAAATTTAGATTGCTCAATTCACCTACAAACACAATCGTTCAACATGCCAAGTGATTTTTTGCTCTATTCTCATTTTTCCATCCTACAACTGGCTTCAACCATACATACATATAGAATTTTTTATATAGTTTTCAGTGACTTCCATCATGACCAGAAAAACTTGAAAATTGAATTTTCGAAATGTCAATTTGAGTGTCGCTACACATATTTTATTCTCACTATATATACTTGAAGCTGTGTTTTTTCAATTGCAATATTTTATTCTACAAGCAGCTACAATAAAAAATTATCAAAGCTCTTGTTTCAATCACTTCAAATGGACGTGATAAATAATTTTTGATCAAATTTTTCCAATCATAAAATTATTAATAAATTAATTAGTTATTTACCATCAAAAAGCTTTTCAACTGGTTTACCATAAAATTAATTAACATCCAAATATAATTTGCTTTTTAGAACTATGCGGATTATTATCATAAAAATTGAGAGAGAATCCCTCAGAATTACCAATTTCAATTATGGTTAATTGAATGCAACAATCTCCAATAATAATAATTTCGGAAAAATTTTTCAGTCAGTTGAAAATATTAATATAATGCACTGTGATGACATTTCAATAAATTGAAAAGCCAGCATGACGCTTGAATTTTTTTCAAGCTAATTTTTGCAAGAGGATATAAGAGCACTTTTGTACTGATACTGTGATATCTTTTGGCAGGTGAGGTGGATGGCTTGTTGATTGGATTCGAAAATATTTTAATGGACTTACAATGAAAACACTAAAAGGTGTAAATGCTTAATTGATTACAAGATCGAGTTGTTGCCATTTTACTTTGTGATTTTTCATTGAGTTTTGTTGCAAATTCGATGATTTTAAGTTAATAAATTGCAAAAAACTTTTCTAAGCGAGAGAATTTTTATTTTTGTGATTGAATTTTTAAAATTTGAAAAATTTGAATTCTATAAGTTCGTTAGTATTTTAAATTAAAAAAATTAATTAAAAGATCAATAATTTAAATTTTTGAAATCTGTTGATTAATAATTTTCTCAGAACAACCCAAAACACATCAATAATTAATCACCACTGACTAAATGAAATCGTCATTCCATCATCAACCTCAAATTAATCTTCTTACTTGTCCGCATATACATTCACAATGCTGACCAAATTTCATAGACTTGATAAATTTTTTCTGTATGGAGCTTAATTTTTATGAATGTATACCACCTATATATTATACATATCTATACTGTATACAGCAAAAAAAAGTATCACAGTTATGTAATTTATGTGCGGAATGTTATCTATTTTCATACGTTTTAGCGGTCGAGATGGGGGAGAAATGACAATAAAATAATCGCAGCAAAAGGAACATAAATTATGTGACAGAGTAAGAGAGACAGTACGATACAGATGGAAAAGCCGTGAGGCTTATACACAATAAAATGGCAATAAGTAATAAAATAGCAAATATCGTTTCGGAACGTTGATTTAAAAAATTATTAATACGTCTGTGACTCAATGTTGTTTTTTACCATACACATTGTTTAATGAAAAGGACGAGAGAAAATTAAATTAATTTGTGAAATTCATTTCATTTTATTATATTATTTATATTCTCACCCCAATAACCAGAAATTTTAAAAGTTAGTGTTCAGATAGTTTATCTCACGGCTATCTACAGATACACTAGCTTAAATCTAGCTTTTAACTTACTTTTAACGGTCATGGTTACTAGGGTCACTTGTATAAATCCTACCAGAAAATCTTCTTCATAAAACAACATAAAAAATATCCTGTGATATTCATTATTTTAGTCGGAAAGAAATAAAATACAGCGAGATTCTTTTTTCATTCTGAACAAACATAAATTTTATTTCAAGCAATTTCTGCTGTTTCCGTTCTTCACAGATTATTATTTCGCTTTTCAAATTAAAGGCAAATTTATATTGTTGTCGATGATAAAAAGCTCCTCTAATACACAAGTTTCCTTTTTATGTTATGAACCTCGTCTTTGGAATGATGAGGGCTAATGTCTGATGTGGATATGACTGTCATTCTTTTGATTGACTAAAAATCACGATTTCAGTTGAGTTTTTCAGAATTTCATGCTTAATTCTAAGAATATGTTGGCGTAATGCCCTTGAGATTAGAGATAATAAAGATCAATTACTTTAACTTTCTTAAGTGACTGAGTGTTATTGAAAATCATTGTTACAGACATTTAGAGCATGTGTTTAAAACAATTTATGTGGAATATGATGATTGGTGCTTAAAATGATTGTCTGCAAATGATCATGTATGTTTAATTTGAGACAGAGGTATGCAAATGGATCTTTTGATAAGACCCGATAAGATTATGTTTGAAGGACTCGAATTAAGTATCAGCTATGCAATTCTGTTCAAAAGTATATAAGAATTCAAATTAAATTAACAAAAACAGAAAATTTTTTGATCCAAAACTTGAGCTTTAACTTGAAACATTCTTAAAAGATTAAATTTTACTATTAAGACAATATTTTGTTTAATTTCAGAGAAAGTCTTGTGACCTGACTTATATTCTAATACCTTATATATTTAACTAATTTTTACTACATTCTTACCTTATCCAGATCTTTTCTGTTAAAAAATGATTTATTTTCCTCGAGTAACTCCCTCCAGACTTAATGTAAAATATATAAAGACAAAAAAATCTAATATCCCACAAGGGAAGTGTCTTGCATCAGGATTTACTGTACATTCCTCTTTTCATGTACATTACATCCTTGATTTCAATCCACCCTCATCCTGTACACCTGAATAATTCTTCCTGAAAATTACTCATGAGAATAAAATATCGCAGTCAACCACGACTAATGGAAGGAATCTCAGTCAATGAAAGTTTATATTAAAACAAATATGTATTCCAGTTCCATAGTGAGTTCGAATCTTACAACTGATTAGTTTGTGCTATAAACTCCCAAAAGGTTAGCTTAAATAATGAAAAATGCGTTTTGAACATTTTTGTATGGAATTTTTTCTCATGCCATTCATTGAGTGACGTCTGAAGATACTGTCGAATTGAATTTTCATCTCCTCCTTTATATTTCTGCGAAGCATTAGAAATCGATTTATTATTTACATTTCATTTTTCATCATTTTCTTTACTTTCGTATAAATATGAATGACGACTTATCAAAAATCTTTCATTTTTATCCTCTTGACAGTGCGAGTTGCGAAAAAATAAAAGAGGAAGAAGGGAAAAATAAGCATTAGATTTAAGGCAGAAATTCATTTCCGTTGATAATGAAATTTTCATGATTATCTTTTATTTCATTCTCATACTTTATTTTTTTTTTGCCATTCCAATTCCAACGTATAGGATGATGAAGAATGAGCATACTTTTAATAATTTCTGTAGCTATATTTATGATATTGGACCGTTTGCATAATAATAATATTCCTTTATTAACAATATGAGAATCATGGCGGAACAAAAAATAATATAAATTTGATATTAACCTAAACGGTTTTAAATCAATGTAATAGTGACAGAAAATAATATTTAAGGCATGAGGTTGAATGAAAGTAATGAATAATGGTCTAAAAAATTGTAAAGGACCGTTTGCATAAATGCACTGTAGATTTTATGAGGATGTCAAATATTTTTGCAGACTTACGTTTGCACTGTATGTTGAAATATTTAATAAAATACCTGCACGTGGATGTACATAGCTCGTACAATTTCATTCAATCCTTACCTGTATGCTTTAATGCGAATAAACCGACATAAATTTCTGTCGAGTATGATAAATATGCACATTCAAACAGATATATACGTTTTGGAAAGAACAGGGTTATTGTCATGAAAATCTATAAAAAGAGACATTTACAATAAAAGATTTCCTCCTTTTTTTCTACTGTATGAACAGATTCAGGCAAGAATAAATTCTGATTGTTGAGGTAAATTAAGAGTCAAGGATAAATCAACATTGTAGTAGAAAAAAAAGCTAAACAAATGTCTCAAAACGTGTTTCAAAAACAAAAATGGCGGATTTCTCATATGAAAAATTATTTTTGGCACAATTTAGTATTTAAGTAGAAATTTCATTTAAAACTTGGCTTTTGTAAGATTTTGTCATAGCAACAATCACATTATTTGATTTTTAAATGATAAATGAGACTTAATAACAATACAATTTACAATTTCATAATTCCACGTGTAAAATATTAAAAAAGATGGCGGAATGAATTTTATTTAATTTTCTTTTATCGAAATTAATTTTCAGACTAAAGTAGAATTTCCATTAAAAGCTCATCTCGTATGTATGATTCTATGTCATGGCAACAACCATAAAGTGTGATTTTAAAGAGTATAATAACCATAAATTACCAGATTTCATTTGAAATTGAATTCCACGTGTTATGTGTGTGGTGTCGTGGCAAATTGAAGTTTTTAGCAATGTGGGAGATTTTGTGAAGGTGTGAAATGATTTTGTGGCCTTGTTTTTAAGCAACAGATTAGAAACCTCTGATCCACTTCATGAAGTAATGTACAATATTTCACCGGTTCGTGTATCTTTGATTTTGGTTTGAGGCTGCAAAAGAGACGAGTTACATGATTGTATCTCATTTTGATTCTAACAAGGACTTTATTTTAACGTTTATTAGCCAAGAAAATATGTAAGTCAAGAACATTGTTGATGGCATGACAAGGAGTCAACAGCTGACTTCCTGCTCTTTTGAAATTCAAACACCAAACTTTAAAAGTCATAAATACATTCCAAGTCATTTTTAATCAAAATTTTTCCTTATTTTTGTCATCTTTCCCCTTGACTGAATCCAGAATGAAAAATTTTAAAGCCTCTCAAACCCCCAAAAAATCTTCTTTACGGCTATAAAGATGTCACATAATATCTGGTAAAGCAAAAAAAAAATCAAACTTGGAAAGAAAAATAAATTTGTGTCTCCCCCCTTCCACAGAAAATAAACATCCAAACACACTCATACACACACACAAAATTGATTTTCAATCGAAAACATATTTTTATTTATTCGGTCGCCTGCCTTTATATGTCGTTTGATGGGAAAAATCGAAGCGAAGCGTTTATTAAATCTATTTTTTTTTGTTTTCATTTCATTGCCATTTCGAGCCACAAAAATTGTATTGGATGTGTGTATTTGCTGTTTAGATGAAGAGAGAGAATATTTATTTATTCAACCATATATGACTGTTCTTTTTCATTATTTCATATTATCTTTCATTTCTTCTCCTATATTTCTGTTGTTTAAATGCACACATATGTGGCAAAAAAAATGTACTATGAATATTATTTAACGAAAGCTGCATGCTGAATTGAATTTTCCATTTTTTATTCTCTTGAATAATTTGAAAATTTTATGTCGTTTTTACATGTAAATTGAGAATAAAAATGCTAGTGTGTATTTTGGTGGATAAAAATCTGTTTCAATCGTGTAAAAATTGAAATTATTCACAATCCCTCTCTCTCTCCGTCCCTTTTGTTTGTATAAATCTATTGAATTTGCAGTTGCATGGACTCAAATAATTTTTGAGGTTTCATGATCAAAATTGTACAAAATTAATTGCAAAAATTTTCAAATCTCAGAAATGTTTGAATAAATTAAATTTTATATTAAGCTTTGAGGAGCTTCAGTTGCTCAGTAGTTCGACCATTGAACCATAGAAATTTTCTGAACTGAATAAATAAGTTTGGTTGATGAATTTTCGATGGTTTATGTTCGGAACGAAAATTGATTGAAACTCGGTCATTTTTGAGTAAAGTTTGTTTAAAATTATGAAAAAATTTTTAGTGCACATTTTTTTTTCGATCAAAAATGATAGTTTGGGTTCGTTTGCTGTGATGGTTGTGTGGTTGATGCACAAGTTTGGAGACATGAAGTTTATGAAAATATTGAAATTTTGCATCATAAAACGAGATTCTAAAGTTGTACAATTTCTTTTAGATAGTTTGAAGATTTAACTTTAATAATATAGATTTATTGAGCAGTTTTATTATCCATCTAAATCTAGATGATTAATAATTCTTTAAAGGACTTATTCTGACTTATTTCATATGCCATTGCTTTGTCCGAAGCACATTTTTCTTTATTATTGAGGATTAGTCGTCTTATGCCATAGATTCCTTATAAAAATGTCTGAGAATCAATCGATTTGTTAAATTTAGTAGAACATACTATAGGTAATGCATGAAACTATAAATCAACATACCTTCTCTACAATTCTGTCAATAAACTAAACTATCACCTAAATTCACAATTTTAACATTTCAAAAAAATCACACAGCACTTAAATTACCTTCAAATTTGCATTCGTCCTCTCTCGTATAACTTGTCATAAATTCAAATTCAGGACACTTGATCAAATATAACACATTTCAATCATTATCCTATTGAATATGCTTGTTTGATTGTCATAATTATTCTAACTCATACATTGAATGATAATTTGACTGAAAAATGTTTTTTTTTTTTCAATGAAGCACTCGTTCATCAAATTACTCAATCAAGCATTCACATTCTTCTTTCCAAAAATAAATTATTTAAATAACTTTTTTTTTCGATATTTCAATTTTAAAAATTAAAAAAAGTTTCAATTCAGATTGACGAGCAAATAAGTTAATGAAAAGTCAACATTATTACCTTTTATAATTACAAAATGGATTTATTTTTTTATTTTTTATGTGGAGGTTGATGGAATCGTTCAGAATAGGCTAAATGACGAACAAACAGAGACGATAAAAAATAGAAATGAGATTTTTTTTTCCTTTTTCTATCTTCGTTTTTTTTTTGTTATTCTGCGCTGTGAAAATAATAAAATTGATGACCAAGCTGATGCTGTTGTTTGGAGTTGAATATCAGAAAGAATGAAAGAAAAAGCTTAAAGCTCTTTTCATAAAAATTGTATATATTTGGTTAGTTGATAAGTATTCTGTTCATCAGGAAATTGGATGAGTTAGAAAAATTGATGGCTGACTGGTTGTTTGGATGAGTTTGGAGGATTTAATAAGAAAGAACTCGAATTTACCTTTGAAATTTTGATGAAATTGAAAAAAAAGTTCTTTAAAATTTGTCAGAATTTAAATTTCGAAAAATTAAAACTAAATTCTAAATTTAAAAATAAAACAAAAATTAAAAAGATAAAAGTTTTAAAAAATTCAAAATTTTAAGAAATTCAAAATTTTAAAAAATTAAAAACTTTAAAAAATTAAAAATTTTTAAATTTTAAAAACTTAAAAAAACTTTAAAAAATTCAAAATTTTAAAAATTAAAATTTTTAAAAATGTCAAAGTTTTAAAAAATTAAAAGTTTTAAAAATTTAAAAATTTTAAACATTCAAAATTTTAAAACATTCAAAATTTTAATAAATTAAAAATTTTTAAAAATTAAAAACTTAAAAAAAAAAATTAAAAAATTTAATGTTTTTTAAAAATACCTTTTAAATTTTAAATAAAAAGTTTAAAGTTTTAAAAATTTCAAAATTTTGTAAAAAAAAAATTAAAAAATAATAAAAAAATCACCTTCAAACATTTAAAAACTTTTGCCAAAAACTGCGCATAATTCACACAAAACTCTTCCAAATTCGTTTCCATCTTTGTCATTTTTCGACTGCCAAAAAAAAGCTTTTTTTTGTTTATCATTCACGACAGCACGAAAAAACCTTTAAAACAAAAAAAAAAAACTGCGGATGATATTGTAATGGAAGATGGCGACATTTGATGAATAGCATAATCTTAATTAATGTAGATAAATATTCATTCTTGCTCGTCCAATTTTTGGCATTACTTTGTGTCTCTTTTTTCCTCTCTCTCTTTACTCTGATGGGAGATGAACCTAAGCAAATTTTCGGTAAAACATCCTTGTTTATGCATCAAGGAAAAAAAAATGTTTATATTTGGAGAATGACAGGAGTGTGATGGAGAAGAGGAAGAAGAAATTCAAATGTTTGTTCTTACTTTCCATTCTCTCTCTTGAGAGTGGAGAAAATATTGAAAAATGATATCGTAAAAGATATTTTATGTAGATTAAAGCTTAAATAATTTAGTACAAAGTTTACTTGAAGAAGGAAAAACAGACCAAAAAAATATTTGACACTTGAAATTTTTGTTCAACTTCTCCTGCTTCAAATTATTCACAATTATTCAATTCTAATTTTTTAATGAGATTTTAAACTATCTTGAAAATTATTATAATTTATTTTATTATTACTTCTCATGTAAATATTATGACGATGTAAACTTAGCATAAAGTTTATATTAATTAACTTGAAGTTAGTTCTAAGGTATAATATTAAAAATATACATGCGGAAATCACTCATGTGATAAAATAAGTTTCATCGTATGTGCTGAAATTGTTAATTCGTTGAATTATGAAATCGGATTTAATAAAGGATGCTTCCTCCTTCCTATGCACATGTACGTACGTATATATTTATACATGAAGGATGAAGATTTTCATAAGACTTAAGAGACTAATGTATAACATTTACTAAATGACACTCTCTATTTTTATATTACAGTCAGTAAGATACTCGTTGTTGGTCGTGTTTGTGGGTGGTTAATGTGCATTTCCCGGGGAATTTTGAAATATAGCTCGAGTTACTCTGTTTTATGTGTTTAATGGTTTCTTATATGTTTGCAAATATTCTCGTATTCACATGATTGCATTTCAAAAAGAATTAATTTTCACAATTATTAACGGTTGTTAAAAATTTAAATTTCACACTAATAAAAATTCAAAATGGCGAAAATTTCCGCATTAAACAACATTTCCTCATTAATTTAAGTTAAGCAATTAATTAATGACGACAAACACCCACAAACTCATCTTTGATGTGGCAAGAGTGAAATGGCAAAAGTTAGATGAAGCTAAAAATTGTAATTAACGAGATATTTCAAAATTAATCATCCAGTCATCCAATCAACCAAATTGAGTTACAAAGCTCATCATCTAAAATGAAAATGCTCTGTAAAAGACATATACATGCATACATCCATCCAAATTTATATATATGGCATGTGTTTTGTGTGGTAAGTTAAGGGAATACATTAGTCATTAAAAATGTCATGAGTTGAGACGACTATTTACGAGATAAATCCTTGTGTTTAGTTATGCACAGACTTACATAATATCCATCGTTACAGAAATACATACAATGGCAAAAATCCCAAATCGAGCGAATAACTGCTTGTATCCAGCAGACATTAAGTGTAAGAATTATATTCTATTGAGCTCAATGATAAATATATACAAGTGCGTTTCCGAGCCCGCAGTAACATATTATTTCCACGCCGCATATTTCAAACATAAAAAAAAAACATAGCAATGAAAGAAGTTACAAGGAGAATAGGCGCTATATGTACCATAAAGTATTCTGGAGCTAGATATAAAGAAGAAATATGTATTTTGCGTTTACTACTGGCATATTTGTTCCTATATCTTTTTTTTCCTATACATATACAACATATACATACATAAACATATATATTATCCTTAAAAAAGAAAAATTCCATTCTTTATAAGTCATATGGGGATTTAATATTGAACAATTTAAGATAATCTTCGTAGCACTTTCCATGCTCATCCTCAAGAAGAATAAAAAACCCTATCCCTGAATCTCATACGTTCAATATATGATAAACATATAATATTTGAAACATAGACATATGTGTGTGTACATAAATTCACATATAATGTATTACTCTCGGTTCTAGACCATTATTTTGTTTCTTTTCCCACCTCACAAGGAAATCTTTTTTCTTTCTGCTCCATTTCTACGAAATGACTAAAAATAAGTCTATGACAGGTGTTGTTAAACTTTTGTTTGATTTTTGAGTGATGAGATTTTTGTTGATGAGATCCAATTCTCTGTAAGAATTATTTTTATAATTTTAAGGTTGTATGTGCATGAATGGATAAGATTAGGTTTCGAACCCAAAACTTCAATAGTGAATACTTGATTTTGTATATGCAAGCTTTAAATCATTAGTATGTTAAAAACTTAAAAGTAGTGACTTTAACAGACTGATTTGCAATGAAAGGGTTCGAATCCTATCAAAAGTGGTCAATATCAATTTTTGTTTGAGTTGAACTCAAACTCCTTTCTTTCTATGACGTGCCTAAATTCAAAAACTGTTTAGAACTCCATCGTTTAAAAAATAAGAAAAATGGAGACAAGAAAAAAAGGATTTGAAAAATATTTTCTACACAATATCTTCTTATATGTATGAGAGTAACTCCGAGTAGGAATTACTACAGGGGCGTAGCCAGGAATTTTTTTGAGGGGGGGTTTTTGCTACTTTTCGACGTTTTTTTTTTTGGTTCGGATCTGAAAAATTCAATAATATCTAGTATAAACTTCACGAAAATAGGGGGGGGGGTTTGACCCCCAAAACCCCCCCCTGGCTACGCCCCTGAATTACTACTAAGAAACTTTATCCCTCACATCTACCTCACACCCCTATCTTCAAAGCAGTTCTCGCTCATTTCATGCGAACTTTTTTACACAAGAAAGAGCAGAAAAATCTTCACTTTATTGATATTTTGTTCGGAAGTTGTGAATCTTTGTTGTTGGCCCATGCCCTGTCGAAAAATATCTACACAACTTTTCATTTGAGTTGTTACACTTGAATTGAGGGGTGGCTTCAATCTTTATTGTTTTGATGAAAAGCTTTGCCTGGTGAAAGGCTAAAAAATTGACTAAAAAAATTGAATGGAAAGAGTTCCTTTCTTTTTCCATCAAACAATAGAGCGAGAATATAAAGAAAAGGCATGAAAGTGAACATACACAAAAAAAGGAAGATATTTAGAGGTATTGAACAATGAAATATTGTTCACAGTAGGGAATTTGTTACATCAAATAGCCGCATTTAGGCACGGTGTGATGCTCATGAAAAATTTTCGATTTATCAGTCGGCCTTCGATGTTGCCACTTTATTGCTCCCTTTTTTTGTTAGTGATAAGAACACTCTCTGTTTCTTAACGGTAAGACTTTTGTGTTGTGCATCTCGATTGAGCTTTATCTCAAAATCTAAACCATATAATCTTCTTAACGGTAGATGCTGTTTACCAACCTTTTTATGTATCGAACACCCTTTTTTTATTCTAACAGGAGAATTTGTTTGAAAAAAATGTACTTGAAATACCTTTACCACATAAATTCTTATTTGTTCTCTCTCTCTCACTTGCTCTCTTATAACTACGATGTGGAAACAGGCAGTTGAATGAGTAGGGTAAAAAATAAATAATCAAGTAAAGGAAAGCAAAAGAAAAGAAAAATCTATATTTCTTCCAAATTCTTCACTGAAGAGTGAGAAAAAAAAGTTTCTTAACATTAAGCTCTTGACAGTGTGCAGTTTCTGTGAAACAAATGTGGGTTATTGCCTGAATAGCTGAGCAATGCGATAAATTTTCATCATAATTTGCGTAGCAAATGATCTAGGAAATCTAAATGGCTTGAGATTGATGGAAATTGGATGTAGTTGTGGTGGTAACAATGTCTAGAAATTTTCAAGTTAAAACTCTTCATTGGATATTGCTAAGAAAAATAAGGAATTAGATTTGCAGTTAGTGAGAATAAGAGCAATTAAAATTAAATTAAAGAAAATTTGCCTAGCAGCAATTTCGGGTAAAAGAGAGAAAATTTAAATCCAAACGATATAAAAGTAAACAAAGGTTCATTATAATTTTCAGTCCTGAGGGAGAATAAAGAGAATTGTTTATTCAATTTATGTTTATTTCTATAATAATGTGAAGAGAAATAATGTCAGAGATGTAGAAACAATTGCAGTGCATAAAATCTTATTTCAAAAGGGATTCTAAAGTTTAATTTAAATTTTGTTGTGGCTGCCTGCTTGCTTCAACAGGAAATTACTTTGAAATTAGGTCAGAATGTTTTGTGCAAACATCGCGAATATTTTCTATTTCTCATGGGTAAAATATAGAAGAATTTATGAAGATATTAGGTTTAATATTTTATTAAGGGTTGATGACATAGGAATGTAGATGCTACAGTTGTTAAAAGTTCAACATTTTTGGAAAATATTTCAAAAACAATTATTTGAGGTTAAAATTTCAATTTTGACCAATTTCAGTGCAGTAATCAATCAACATCTAACAAAGTCAAAGAAATCATAAAATTCTACCAACAATTTCCCATAAATCATCATATCTCTACATCCAGAATTTAAATCAATTTTCTTTCCATGAGAATCACCCAAATATCATATCAACAACTTGAAAAGTCAAGAACACAATCGAACAGCACATACACACACATATCTCCAGATTCTTTTATTTTATCATAAAGCCATGAACAAGTTCATTCCCTCTTCAAACTTTCACTCTCTCGAACAAAAAAAAAAATGACAATAAAATAATGGAAGTAGAAAAGAATTTTCCTTTTGATCTATCTTTATGAATTTCTTCAATATTATTCTAATGCTTTGACATTTTTATTCATAAAAATGGAAAGAAGGAGAAATGATATCAATAAATAATGTTTCAGCATATAGCTTTCAAGTTTCAATATCTGAATAACTCAACCATTAGGTCATGGAATGACTTGGATGGTCAGGGATGTGATTGAATGAAAATTGTCCTTGGTTAGTAACGCTTAAGTGGTCAAAGTGAATGGAAAATGTTAAAAATGTGAGCTGTTGTTGGGAAAATTATGTTGAAGTGTCAGGAGTGCATGGTACCCTAAAAAGTTGTCAAAATCCGCAAAAATCGAAAATACCAAAATTGAACAAAATATTTGAGTATTTAAATTGACATTTCATCTTTAAACTCTTTGTGGGATATGCAATGTATACCATTATGTCATTATTTCACCCCCAAAATGTCAATTTCACATGCAAGTCTATTATTAGTTCCAGACATCAAAAAGTCAACCCTGCAAACGCCCAACATCCAACAAAACATTTCCTTTACATTGAACATAGAAACAGCAAGTGAAATAAAAAAAATTTCTCATAGAAGATGCCAGTCAATAGACTAACTCATGATGTTTGCTTCTCATCAAAAAAATCAATATAGTCGAACAAGAAGATGAGATTTTTTTTTTTTGATGTCATATATAAATATGCTCTCATTCCAATTTCAATCTCATTTGCGATGAAATCTGATTATTTCATCATTTTTTCTCATTAATTAACGAAAATTGCCAATTACATGTTTCATGTACGTTTCTTTTTTCTCTCTTCTCATTGTGGCAGTGCTTAATTTATTGATCAATAGAAGTTAAGTTAATTAATATCATATTTTTTTTGTGTGATACTTAATAGCATATTTTGTGGGAAATCTCTCGCTTTTCATCAGTCACTTGACAATAAATCAATAAATATGATTTATTTAAGCTCATCTTGTCTTCTTTAAGAGAAAAAAAAGAATCTCTTTAATTCGTCTTCTATTTATTTGAGCACCAGTGAGAGATTTTTTAGCGCATTTTTGCAAAAAATGACGCTTATAGTTTCACTTTGTTCGGCTGGCTGGTTCAAGGCTGGATGAGCTCTGAGATCTCAGAAACCAGACATAGTTAAGAGTTCTGTTATGATGAATTATCTTTCTACTATCGAGTTATTCCGGCATCGCTTATTAAAAAATCGTTAAACGATCTACTATTCCTGTAATCAACGATTTAACATTATATAAGGAAAAAAATTGTTGAAAACCCCTCGATAAAAATTTGAATTTTTTTTGACCGTTGGAATTTAAAATTTTTTTGACCGTTATTTTTGGTCAAAATTTTTTTCTTTCTTTTTGTAAGGTTTTGTATTTATCATCAAGAAAACAGACTTTTCATGCATAGAGCATGCTAGAAAGACGGAATTTTATGGATTCTGTTATTATTATACAGTTTTTTTTTTATAAAAATTGTATTTTCTTGCAGGATTTTTTGATAATAAAAGAAGAATTAAGAGATTTTGTAATTTAAAGCAATTTCTATTTAATCGATTACTGATCGCTGCGACAAAAATGCGCTCAAGTCCCTCGATTAACAACACGAGGACTTTGAACATTTTTTTTATTATTATTTTCTATATTATTAAGAATAGGAATAAATTATAGGAATGAAGTGGAAAAAATACATCCAATGAATGATGGTCATGGAAGAAGGGGGGAGATAGAAAAGAGGAAAAAAATGCAATTAATCACGTAAGAATTTGTCTATGTATTTATACACGGATGGTACTGAGTTTACCCAAGACAAGACACAAAAAAAATATTCATTTCCATTCTTTTCATCCACAAACTGTTTGTGTTGCTTGTTCGTTAACTTATGGCACACAATGTGCAAAAAAAAAGAATAAATAAAAGAATACAATTATACCTTTTGCTACTGTCGTCGAGACATTTTTTCATCTGGAAATATGGTGCTTATGAAATATTGTGATCTGATTATTAAATAGTTTTTTTCCTCTCTCTTTCTCTTTGTTTTTATGGATTCTTATCTACACGTGCTATAGTCTGAATTTTGGCTGATGTTCTGAAACTGTTGGCTTTTCCTGGAAAAAAAAGTATTTTCGTTGATTAAATGTTCTGTATTCATTGCAGGCCTCGATAAACAGCTTTTCAATAAGCTTCTTGTGCGAATCTTTAGTCATGTACATGTTATGGAATTCTGAGTAATTTTTGGTATAATTTTGAAATTGTTATCAGTTGGTGGTTGGGATCTATGTGTAGGAGTATAATTTGAGGATATTTGTATTTAGTTTTTCTGGAAACTGACCAAATTATTTTGCATTTAGGTCGAGTTGATTCTAAAGTAGAATGCATCATGCAAGCTTCTATTCTTATGAAATTTGGCAACATAAATGAATGTAAAATAAGCTCATATGGCTTGGGTTCAATTCCTAGGAATTGGATAGTCAAATATCGCTATGCAATGCAGATATAAAATGAAAAAGCCATTACAGACATTTCGGCTTAATTTTTAGACAAAATTCTTCAAAATTCATTTAAAATCCTCCAAAACCATAGCATTTACTCCCTCATAAATTAAGTTCAAAAATCCAAAGTAATGCCGAAGGTGTAAGAATAAATGTAAAGAAGATTAAAGCATCATCACACAGTCTCTGTGAATATTATCAATCAAAACACCCAACAAATCATAATTTTCATCATAAGCAGAGAACTAACACCCTTCAAGTAACAAATCCCACGCAAGGAAGTTTATGCTCATTTCCTTTTACTTTCTTTCTTTCTTTCTTGTTTTTTGTTGGGTAGGTAAGTTCTCAAGTGGAACAATTATTCACCATACTAAGCTTGCTCGAGTGTAGAGAGTATCAAAGCTTTAAACGATTTACATAAAAAAGCTTCATAAAATCCCCTCCACAACCAAAAAATGCGCTTAAAATATCCTCAATGATGAATGAGATTTTAACAGCATTTTCAGCTTTTTTTTGCTTTGTTTTGTTTTATAACAAAAAAATATATTATTTTTTATGCCATTATATATTAAATAATATTTCTTACTTCTTCTCCATTCTCTTCTGATTATTATCAAAAAAATGTTTCTTTTTTTACCATTACACGATTTTGCTTTTCCTTTTTTTTCGAAATAATCATAATAAAAGGTAGGAATCGGAAACGTTCATGACGTGAATTAAGCCTTAATCCTCTCTCCAACTCTTTCTCTCATATTTTATATTAAAAAAAAGAAATATGAAAATTATCATTTGTTCTCTAATTACAAAAAATTACAGTGTTGAGGGAAATGAAAGTTCTTTGTCATGGAAAAATAATTTCTGTCCTCAATGTTTTGTTACTTTCTGCTTGTCCTTCTCATCTGAACCCTATCTCATTAATATACATATATAAACACAAAACTACTCATTATATGTATAATTTTATGACTAAAACTGTTAGCTGTAGCTTTACTGTGTACGGACAGAAAAGCGAAAAAACATGTTTGCAAAAGCAACTTTGACATATTAAAATATACTCTTGAGAGAAAGAGCCGTTCGGTATGTAAAATGAAATGAAATGGAGGAGAATAATACAATATTTTTTTTTTGCTATGTTGTTGTTATTGTTATCTGGATATACACACGCATATATGTATGATACTCCTCTAAGTGTATAATAATGATAATTGTTTAATTCGATTTAGCTTTAGCAACCTCAATACATATATCTCTGACTCTCTCACTCTCTTTGCCTATAATCTGGGTAATGACATGCCTAAATTTAAAAGGAAAATTGAAAAACTTTTTTTTTGTGTGTGTATTGGTTGGGGTGAACTTGTAAGGAACATTTTGAAATTTGATAGAATTAGAGTATTATGAGAATTAATTGTGTTTGGAAGGATAACTATACTGCTTTTGGGTAACTACAGTAATGAAATTCATTAAAATGAATTTATTAAGAATATTGAGATTTGAACTTAAGAAATCTTAAAAAATTCCAAATTTTGATGGAGATCATAAATGAATGTCTCCAAATTTAACCAATTTATATAGAATATAATCACCTGGAGGGTGGGTTTCAACAAAATTCCAACAATAGTAGCCAACAAAATTCTAAAGAATCTAGATAAATTTTCATCCAAAATCCACTCACAACGATCTAGTATAAAATTACATTTAAATTTAAGTACTTAACTTAAAATGTTTTACAATTTCAACATAGACAATGTCCTTGGCAAACCATAGAGATTTCGGTTGTAATCCTCAAAATGGTTCACATCCACAACACATCCCTTCTTTTTAACTTCCTGTATATATGTTGAGTAATTGCCCAATTGAATTAAAATTTATGTAAAGAAAATAAAAGCAACATATGAAGAAAAGAGTAGGAACATATTTTGTCTATTTATAGAAATGCTGTGCCTGAGATCTAGGGTATGAATTAATTTAATTGAATAATTTTTTTTCATCATGTATTTTGTGGAAAGTAAATGACTGACTTTTTGGCTTTGTTTATTCATATTCATTTCTATTGAAATGTTACGATGTCCTGAACATGTTTGTTGTTTAAATACATCTTGTAGTTGTACCTATGATTTTAATTGAAAATAATGAAAATTCAAAATACAAATAAGACTGTAAATGTACCTAGTTGTATTTGTATGAATAATAACTTTTTTGAAATCTAATATTACTTCAAACAAGCTCTAAAAATTCATTATGTGACATAAGGATAAAATATCTCATAACTTTTATTTCCATCCATAAAATTTCAATTAAACTGAATTTCTCGTGAAGTTAACATCAAATATTTACTAACCATCCATATAAAGTCTATGTCCATTTTATTTAATTTCTAATGCAAAAATGATTTTAATCAAAAAAACTCCCACATTTTGATATTTGCAAAATTCTTTATTCCGCTCTTTTTACCTAAATAATGTTCAATTACTCAAATGAATTCATTCCGAGAAATGATTTTCATCAAGCAAATGCGAAACGAAATGATTTCTTTAATTATCTAAATTTAATGTCACGTGCCACACACATAAAATGTCCTTTTTCATCTAATTTTGCACTCGAAATACATCAATTCTGCTTATAAATTATTTAGTAAATAATGAATGACATTTTGAATTAATTAGTTTATTAAAAATAAATAAACTGAACTGGTGAGAAAATATCAACTTTGATTGACTAAAGAATGTTTGTTTATGGGATATTGTCACAATATAAAATTATATTTAGTTGCATGCGATTTATTGCAATGAGAAAATATTTAGAGCAAGACCTTAAATTGCACTTTAAACTACCTATCTATATTCCAAGGTATACATGCATATTTTGTGCTTATAGTCCCTTTAATGTCATCAGTTATTCGATTCACGTTATTGTGAGTTGAGCATGATAAGATATTCATTCGAGTCTATAGTTGTTGAATTTTAATTTTTAATGTAACTTATAGTAGCAGCAACGGCACAAGCTTCTGTGTAAAATTGTATTTTTTTTATATTTTTTTCTCTCTTCCAACTCCTCTGGAGATAGAGAGTAAAATTAATGCTGCTTTTTTTTCTACTGACGCTTTAGCTGTATAACATAAAAAAGTCAGCTATAATTTTTATGTACACATTCACTCTTTCATGCTCAAAAATGCGATGAATATATCCATCGGGATGATGCTATAACCAACAATCCATTTTTTACCATTTACCATTTTACGTCAGTCAGTACATAATGTAAGTAGATGTACATCAGTCAGTGCTTAATATTCGTTTCTTTCCTGGTTTGTTCTGTTTTGAGAAAAGAAAGTTTGCTTGGAGTTTGAATTTTGTCTGATAGTCCTTGTTTTGGAAGAACTTTGATTTTTTTTTGTGGTAGGGTCTAACTAAGATTATTGTTAGTTTAGAGTCTCATTAAGGTTCAAATTAATTCTTGTTTTGAAGTCGAAATTAGTTTTTGTTCGAAATTTGAAATTTGGTGAGAATCGAATCCACTTTCTCATGAATACCGCGTAAAATATATTGATCTTGGAACCTTACAATTCGACCCTAATGACCGTACTTTAGTATGTGCTAAATTTCCGTAAGAGACTAAATTATAGACTCTAACCCATTTCATTACTTTATTTAATGCAATTACTTCAATTTCAATAATAATCAGCTGTCATTAGAATTTTCAGCTATATTTTATATCAGCTTTATTTTATAATGTAGTCTAGCTCTACTGTGTAGGCGAGTTCTTAGTATTTCAACCCCATTAAACCTACATTCAATTTAAATTTAATTTTAAATCAAATCAGCATTATTAGAATCGATTAAGCTAATTTAAATCCTTTTTACAGCTTTAAAGGCAATAATTCTACAAAATAAATTTAAAACTTGACAGTTACATTAAAGCAGCCTCAAAACAATAATGTTCCGTTGTCAACCTAAAACAAATTCCAATAAGATTCCTTCGAGATTTCCTCCATTTTTGTTGTATGTCTTTCCTTTAGTCTACTACTCCCCTTCTCCATCCAATATAAAAATATGCAATCATTTGGTATCTTTTTCACTTCCAATTTTCAAGGACATGTCAACAGACATCTTGCTATCAATCATTAGCATAAACATGAAGTTGTTTGTGTTGAATATTCATGAAATTCTTATTGGAATCTACGAAATCTTCGAAACCCATCTTCGAGCACATCAGTCACGACAAAATAAATGCGCCATCATAATTCATCCAAAGAAGAGCAAGAAAAAAATTCTTCTTTACCATTTCACTTTTCACCGTTACCCAGAATGAATATTCGATATGTTATGTATATGTCTAATGTAATATTTTAAGCTCTACATAACATACATAAACGGGGGGAGATTTTTTTGTTGTTGTTTATGTAAACATGATGATGAAGATGACTGGCAGCATAGAGAGGATATTTTTTTTTTCATAAATATTTTCAACACAGTCGCGCTTCTTATTTGTTCAGCTCCATTTTCCAGCTATTAATTAAGTACAATGCCTGCCTATTTTCAACGATGACGGTGAGAATGTTGAAAATTAAATTGTATTTTTTTTTCTCTTCTCTCCCCTCGAGCCAGTCGTGTGACTTTAAAAAAAAAAATCAATTTTCATTATTAATTTATTTTAACGGACTTGTTTTTCAATTTTAGATGGGCGTTATGATAAAAAAGTGAGTCACATGGAGCAAATCTCACTGACAGAATGAGAAGAAAAAAAATTATAAAATAAAAATTTATTTCTCTTTTATCCGTATGTCTGGTATTATATTACTTTTTATGTTCATTCTCGTATGTGAGATGTGAGAAAAAAATGAGAGACAGAAGCGCTTACTATTGTTTAGTATTTTACAATTAATCTCTTTCTTGGAATACACACAGTATTGAGTATTTTGTTGTAGGGTGAAAAAGCTTTAAACGTGAATCAGTCATAGCGAAAAAAAAATTATTTCATTTTATTTTGTAAATAAGATTTAATTTAATGAATCTCTGAATATTAGTTAAAGTGCATTAACAATGATATTTCAACGTCATAAGATTCTCAGTTCAAGTCAGCTAAGAAAATTAGCTGAGCATAAATATGCAGTAACATCGAGTAGTTTAATCGAACCATATTTACAGGTAACAAAAAATATTGAATGTGACGGAGTACAACAATTGTGTGACTTGTTAAAATTTAATTAGTGTTGTAAGGTTACGGAAATGTCATTCTCATAACTTATTCATTATAGCCGTATTGGAATTGGCTCGTACTACAATTACCGATGTGGATTGCACCGAATTTAATAACAATTATTGGACTTTTAATAAACATTTTGACATCATTAGCATTAATTTATTATAATCCCGATGGAAAGGACACAAACACTCCACCGCCATGGACATATTTGCTCTGTGCATTTGGATTATTTGCATATCAATCGCTTGACGCAATAGGTGAGAGATTTAACGAGAGGAATACAAAAAAAAATAAATAAATCATTTACGCCGACTTTCTCTTTATTAATTTTTTTTTTCTTCCTCATCTTCTGCATCATCGTCATCAACATCGTCTGCGTCTAAAATCATGTCTCTCTCATTTTCATTTTTTTTTGCATAAACACGAAAAATGTTGTTGATGAGATTAGATGGAAAGCAAGCGAGACGAACGGGAACGTCTAGTCCATTAGGTGAATTATTTGATCATGGATGTGATAGCATATCAACGGTATTTATCACTTTATCAACATGCTCAGCGATTCAATACGGCAGCTTTCCCAAAATCATGTTTATCGAAGTGTTTGCCGTTTTTGCTCTATTTTATTGTTCACATTGGCAAGCGTACATCAGTGGAACACTTCATTTTGGGAAGATTGATGTGACAGAGGCTCATTATAGTGTGATTTCTGTTCACATTATGACATTCTTTTTTGGACCAAAAATATGGTCGATAAAAATTTTCGGACAGATTGAATTGTGGTATCTTATTATAGGCATGACAGTTCTGACAGGATCTCTTGTTATAAGTGATTTTGTTGCCACAATTCGTCGTGGTGGTAGTGGAAAGAATGGATCAACTGTCGCTGGAACAAGTATAATTGCACCAATCTTACCATTTTTATTCGTTATCGTACCCTCATATATAATAGCTGTGAAATCAAAATCAGGAATTTACGATTCTCATCCGATGCTTTATTTGATGACCTTTGGAATACTTTTTGCCAAAATCACCAATAAACTCGTCATTGCGCATCTCTCAAAGAGTGAAATGGACTATTTTGATTCCGGCATGTGGGGACCATTTATATTATTTCTCAATCAATATTTCAATGAATTCATACCCGAATATCATTTGTTATGGATTGCCTTCATTTGGTGTACTTTAGATCTGGCATGGTATTGCTCGAATGTCTGTTTGGATATGTGTGAATATATGAATATCAAACTATTTACCATCCCATACAATCCACCCAAAACAGCTGCTAATGGCAAATAAACTGTTCTTTTTTTATCTCATCACATAAACTTCTCGTTACATCACATATTGGACAATCCATGTTGTATTAATAGTTCGAATCATCATGATAAGTAGATGTTCATTATTTTTATTCTTTAATATTTTATTATTATTTATTTTATAAACTTACAATAGTCAACGAAAGAATCTGAAGCTGAATTAAAATTGAAAGTACGCAGAAGTCTCATAATAAATAAAATTTACAGAGCAGTGAATTTGCATTCACTAAGAACTATAAATAGAGCTCCCGAGTGGCACATTTTCAATTGTTTGTGATTCTTTGCTCTCGTGATCTGATACATTGTGTGATAATAAATTATATGAATTAATCTGGTGAAATTAGATTATAAATTATGGATTATTAAGGATTCAAACCTATTCTTGCCAAATGATGACTTGGATCTTGCCAATTGTAGAAGATCTGATTTCTGATACTGAAAATTAAGTTCAAAACCTGCTAATCTTGCCACATAAATAGCTACCAACTCAAAGCTCAAATAATCTCAAAGGTACAACAAAAATCTGCAATAAATTCAAACTCAACATCTATAAAACAATCCAGATCATCATGCAATAATCGCATGACTTTCTCAATCGTAATGTGCCGCTCGTGAGAATTCATTCACTACAATTCCATTTTCATTTTGTAATGGAAGTAAATTTGCGGAGAAACAATCGAAATGGAAAATTAAAGGAAATTTTTTCTCTCCATAAAGGAATTAAATGTGCTTGTTGCTTGTAAAATGTACTTTATGCCTTATTGTGAATTAATAGATGATACATTTTTAATTTATTCATTTGAAAATATTGTCCGATGGGTGTAATTAGCGCTGAATATTCAATTTCTAATTGAAATACAAAAATATCAATTAATGTATTTTATTTACGATAATTTTATTGGCTAAAATCGCAAATTTTGGTATTTTTGAAGCTAATTAATTAAAAACTAAATTTGAATTTCTATTATTATTATTATTGTATTTTTTATTTTTTTTTCTATCACATACAGTGAAAAATAAATTTGGTATAGGAATTAATAGATCAAAAACCATTATTTTTGTATTAAAAAAAGTGTCTATTGTTGTTGATTTATTTATATCAGATAATAAATTTCTGTATTGTGCCAACCAGAGATTGAAATGTTCGTATTAAAGCTTCTGAAAATTCCGTAAATATTTTTATTCAGTATGAAATTTCACTTAGGATGTTGAATTTGAACGACTTTAGAAGTGGGGTTTTCGTGGTTTATCAAATTTTAATAAAATCTGACCGATTTTCACAAAGTTAAGTATCAATTAACGGTTTTCAAAATTTCAAAAATTAAAAAACTGAAATTTGCAGTTTTTAAAAAAGGAAATTTTTTTAAATTTAAAAAACCGTTAGAAATTCAAAATTTAAAACTCATTGAATTTTCTTCCAAAGTTTAAATAAAATATCAAGTCATAAAAGATCCCAAGATAGAATTTAAAGTAAGACTAAAGTCATATTGAATTATTTAGTTCAGTATTTTCATAAAAAGCAGTCTTATACATAGAAAAAATCCCTCTCATAATGGATGGAAAATGAGGAAAAATATTTTTGGAATTTCTGATATCCATTATACAACAGCAAAAAATTCTCATTTAGTTGGCTATATAAAGTAATTATTCAAACTATCCCACTAAAATATGGAAGAAATTAGCTTGTAAACAATTTAAAGACTTGACTGTATAAAAAATTACAAAAGTCCTCGTTTATATCGAGGGACTTCAGCGCATTTTTGACGCAGCGATTAGCAATTGATTAAATAGAAAAGAATGTCTAGTTTTAAAACTCTATTGCTGTTTCTTTAATCATAATGCATTTCAATAATAAGTTTAAAACTAAAGATCAAAACTCTTTTAAAATTGATTTTTATAATGTTCAATGCAAATAATAGCTTTACGATTTACCGGTTTTTTGAAATTCAAAATTTTCCATTAGCGAAAAATTTAAATTTCTGAACACATCCATTATTTTTCAAATTTCTAAACGCACTTATATTTGTTTTGTATGAAAAAATTAAATGTTGATTAATTAAGGTGTATAAAAGAAAAAAATTTAATTCGAAATAACGGTCAAAAAAATTTCAAATTTTTTAACGGTTAGAAAAAATTCAAACTTATCATCAGCATAGCTTTGCCCTGCATTGTTTACATATTTTTTTTGAAATATAAAATCGATGAATTAAGCTATTTAATGAGTGTTTTTTGACTTTTCAATATAAACGGCGGGAATAAAAACATTCAATGAAGCTATTAAAACAATTCCGAGCTTGCTACGAAGTCTAGATCAAGAGATAATTGGGACCCGAACGACCGAACGACCGAACGACCGAACGACCGAACGACCGAACGACCGAACGACCGAACGACCGAACGACCGATCAAAGTGCATGATTGAGCTTCCTTTTTGAAAACAAGTTTTCAAAAATGCGCTAAAAAAATAAATATTTTTGATACAATCAGAATTATTGCTGCTTCATATTTTATGCTATGAACGAGATCAGATTAAAATAAATTACATTATCTCTTTTTGCATGCATGCAGGGGTTGAAGTTTATATACGTTGTGAATGAGGAAATTAACAAATTAATTTGCAAATTAAAATGCGGAAAATTCGAAAGTATTTTTTGCATGGTGTTACATGTGATGATGTAAAATTAAATTTCAGTACAGATTTTTATTGAATTTTTTTCGCATAAATAATAAAAATAATGAAAATTTCATGGAATGACCAATCAACCCTCTTGCTTGCATGTAGGTGTATCAATATGAATATTAATTTCTTATAATTGGATTGATGTCTATCAGACATGAATGGGGACTTAAAAAAATTGTAAAATTAACGTATTAATTAATAATTTTTTGTCACCATTGAGGGATAAACATTTTTTTAAAATAAAAATCAGTATCAAATGAGAAATGGCAACAATAAATATTACAGTAATTTCCAATTTAAAGTTTTTTTTTTCATGAAAATTAATTTCAGATTATAATAATTAAGAGGCATGTAATGATTTTTTTTAGTGTTCTTTCTTCCTCTTTGTTGCTGATCCTGTGATAAAATATTTGCTCAGCACACCCCTCATGTAAATATATATCTTTCGTACCTTATGGCTTTATGAGGAGCAATTCTTTAAATAAGAATAAGAAAGCACTCATCGTTATTAAAAGCAATTTTGAAAACAGAAAGAGAGAAAAAGGGTCGATCATTATGCATTATGGCACTTCCATACTTTTTTTGGCTCAATTTTTTTAAGGATAGAATGTTGGTGGAAGTCTATTGTTTGTCTGGTTGTCTGCTGGTACTTAAATCTTATCACTAAAAGGATAACATTTAAGGATATAAACATTTTCAGCATGTAAATTCTTGATTACATGAAAATAACCAATTCTGTTGTTGATTCCAATCTCAAAATTAATTCACATTTTTTTGAATATTTTTCTTGTGAAGTATAAGATCTCATACGAAAATTCTTCAAAATTCAAAGGTTCAAATCCCTATAAAAGTATCACTTACCTTAAAAACAGCGCCCCTAAGTCACAAAATCACATTCATCATTGCTGACTTCCTTTCTCTGCTTTAGTCTTGCGTTTGTGTTAATAGAAGATGGTAGTTGGGATTACTAACTCATTATATTTGACTACAAGTGCCTTTTTTCATTTCCTCTCCTCTCTATATTTAATTTTCGTTTCTGCCTTCCTTTTTTTGTGCTTTGCAGACGATTAGCCATTTCCATTTTCTCTTCGTTCTTTTCTTTGTCTTTTATTGTGGTCGTTACTGTAAGAATTTCATTCTTTGCCTTTAATTCCTCAAGAGAAGCCCTGCAAAGTAGTCTTTATGAAACATAAGTTCATCGGCAGTTTCAGTCGAGTGGCGTATTTTCTTGGGATTATATTTGAATTTTGATCTGTTGATGATGATAACTTCCGGATGCTGTAACTACACATTGATGAGAAAGGGGAAATTGCTATGGATTATTTAGTTTTGATGATTGTGTGTGGGTTTTTCTTTGCTGAGCTTGCCTTTTGATGTTTTGTTGATTTATTGTGGTTATTTCTGAAAATATTGTTTAGAAATTGATGATGAATGCTTTACAAAATACGTCAGTTTTGTAGGAATTGAACTACAGCATATAAAAGAGGTGATTGTACTTACAATTTAGTTGAAAATGACGAAAATAAATTTAAAAATCGAAGAAAATGTAAATTGAATTAAAATCAAAATTTCAAAGGTAACTTAGATTATTATTAACAACATCATCACAAATTGTGCTTACAAAAGGATATCACACACGAACAACATGTTCATGTTGATATGATTGATCTCTCAAAGTGTCTGAAATTCTAAACCAATAATATTAAGTTGTGGACAGTAATAATGATGTATTACGAAAATTGAGCTATTATCAGTCATTATTTAACATATAGATTAAATTCATCATAGTTATTGTAATTATTGACTATCATTGACTATATTTTAAGTTAAATACAGCCATGTCATGGTCTGAAGAATTTTTTAACAAAACATAAATTCAAAGCAATAAAAAATCCATTTTTACAAAAATAAAAATCGATAAAACGATTGTTCAACTTTATTCCAAGATTAAAGCCGTCAATATAAATTCCCGAACAATTTAATTCAAATGCAAATCTAAATTTCATCCATAATAACAAAACAAAACTTCCTTAATCCATTTAAACTGGTTTCATATCCTCCACAGTAAGTTTTCGCTCTTGCTGTGTATATTTTTATAGATGTGAGCCATTGTTCATCTCCCGCACATTCAAACAGTGCTCCACTGAATGCTAATATTTGCCTTAAATGTGTCGTACTGTAATAATATTGTAGCGATAGAGTCGTAAAGAAAACTTTTGCTCTCGAAAAAACTTCTATGCATGATGACAACAAAAAAAATGGAGAAGAATGTCCTCACAATAAAATTAATTATAGCAAAAAATCCAAAAAAAAAGAGAAAAAGGCGCCTGCTTCCCATCCACATCCGCAGTTGAAAAAAATTGATTCTTTCTTTCCATTTCATCTCCGTCTACTGCTTTAGAACAATAGGAATTGTTGTTATCATAATTCAATCTGATGGTGTTACAGATAACATTCAGTAAATTGAAAAAAAAGTCAATTTATTTTTAAAGGCTGGCTAAATAAAATTAAAATGAAATTAAACATTATTAAATCTCTCTCACACTGTGTAGTATTGGTCGATTTCAATGTGGCATTGTGTAATACGTAAAATATATATTATTATTTTTCGCACTGGAAAAAAAGGAAAATAAATTAAATTTCATTTTGCTTTTGCTCACGGAAGGAGAAAATTCATGACTCATGAGGCATTTTATTTATTGTATATTTGGACAGAAAAACGATGTTGGAGAGAAAAAAGTAATGGGATGTTTAGTTAATGACGTTTTTTTGCTATTATGGGTAAGGTAATAATAATAGGGTAGAATCTAGGTTATTGAGTCATATAATGGGATATCTGTCAGTATAAGATATATGGTTAATATGGGTGAATGGTATGGTATACTGAAAATTATAATTATTGTTTAAAGTGAGGAATTGAGTTCGATTCTCATCAAAATTCGATTTTTTATTATTAGTTGACTACACTTTTTTTGTGACATGCTCGTATCTTCTGTTTTTCACAAAACATAATTTTTCATCCTGTTTCATATTTTTTAAAACAAAACAAGCAAAAAACTTATAAACTCTTTAAAACCGAAAAAATTATATCAAATTTCATACTTCACAAGCATTTGCAGAAATGTCTACAAAAAAAAAAATTTATTCAATTTTAAGAAATTTAAACTGATTTAAAATCACGTTTATATGAACGCTTTTTGCAAAACACATTCTTAAAAAATTGTCTATTTAGAAGAAAAATCCTTTTGTAATGGTTTAAAATGATAAATGAATAAAATTAAAGCATGAAGAATTGAACTCTTCTGTGTAAACAAAATTTTATAATCATATGTTTTGCAAAAATCAGTCAACAATTTTCAAATTTGAAATGACCGGTTTTCAATGTCACGTTCTGCTCTAAAAGCGTTCATATTTGAAAATGATCTTGATTGCCTCAAAGTTTGAAGATGAACCATAAAAATTCGAGACTTATGCAGCAATACTTCACAAAACTTACAAGTGACCCCACAAAAGGAAATATTTTACTTTCTTTTTTTTTTTGCAAAATGAATTGACAAAATTAAGAGGAAGAAATTTATTTTAAATGGATATTACAGTTGCCATGACGCGATGATTTTTCCATGTTGCTGACTTTTAAGGAAAATATTTTTAGAAAGAAAAACAACAACATCAGGTAAAATGTTACTATTGTTCAATTATTTAAAACGATGATTCTTAATACAACCGCCGAAGGAGAAATTTCAATCTTTAAATTCTTTCCTTCCATTTCCTTCCCTTCTTTCTATCCTCAATGTTACGCGTAGTACGCGTGGGGATAACAAATAAATTTTTGATAACGACGAAACTTTTTTTTTTCTTCTCTTTTTCTGTGCTTCTTACGAATAAAGGCAGGAAACTTTATTAAAAAAAATTTGTGTGAGTACGAAAATCTCCCTAAATTTTTAATTCTCAGGGGCAATTTCTTTTCCAGTTCCTGATGATTGTATTGGTATGAAATTTATTTTTTATGATGAGGAAATAATAAAAATGAGAACATAAAGCCACAGACAATGTTTTTTTACCATTGAATGGATTTGGCTTTCGAAGGTAAAATAAATTGTTGAGTCTGTATGTATATTATTCATTATGTTGTGATTACTGTTGAAGAACTTTGAATTTGCCTGTTGACTTTGACTTGCTTGGCCGTGAGGCTTTTGAAATTGAATTTGTTTACAGATTTTTTTGTTAATTAATTTTTCTGTTCTCTTGCGTTTTCATTTTGTGTATTTTTAATCAATTTCTAAAAATTTCTCGGTTAAACTTGAATTTACAATTTAACGGTTTTTTGAAATTCAAATTTTTGCTCAAAAACCAGTAAAACTTTTTAAAACTCGAAATTTCTTTAATTGATAATTTGACACCAAAATCACCTGAAAATCAACAAATTAACTACAAATAAACATTCAATGTCCATTCTTCTATCATATTCAACACATAAACTTAAATTTATATTGACAAATGTCCAAAAACTATCACAAATTTCTCATCAACAACAAATGAATCATTTAAGCTGCTAAAGCCTTCTTTTCAGTCTTTACATCCACAGTCAGACCCTCAGTTAATTTGCTCTCAAGCTTCTCAACATCTTCCTGTAACTTTCCAGTCTCCAGCTGCTTCATATAAGCCAAGAAAAGCGTCCAAACAAATGACACGACAGCCACAAACGGAACGCGATTTGATTCCTTCATAAATGCGTAATTGATGGTCTGAATAATTGGCCAAAATACAATAGCTGCGCCATATGTTTGTGGAAACTTTTCAACAACTTCCATTCGTGCCTCCTTAAATGATTTTCCTTCCATTAAGCTCATAATTGTAAAGAATGAAACTGCTGCAAGTGGACTGTAACTAAATTGTTCCACGACTGCTTTGGTGATGCCACTTCTGAATGACATACTTGCCCACATTTGAGATGATAGTTTGACCCATCCGTAAAGCAATGGAGCATCGAAAAATGTCCCGAAGAGCCAAAATCTGAAGACTTGTTTGTAGTTGATTGGCTCTTTAGCGATCATTTGTTGAACTATTGAGCTTGTTGGCCAAATTACGGAATAGACTGCCATTCCTTTCAGAATTGGATAGGTGCGAAATAATTTTGATACTTTTGATATCATCTTGACTTGAAAATGTTGTTGACTAATTTTTTTTTACCTTCGAGAAATGCAACGCCAACTGCAATCGAAATTGAAATCATATTAAAGATTTTTCAATAAAAAAAGAGAGAGGAAGAAAAATTTCTCATTTCCTAACATCCTCAAAGCAGAAATTTCTCCTCAATCATCCATAAATTGCCATTTACTTCCATTTCATCGAAGTGCCATACAAAGATCTTTCATTCGTGACGATGAATTGATGTGGAATCATTGTATGAAGCATTCTTGCGAAAGATTTCCATAAAATGAAACTTTTAACATTTGTCGTGTGTTCAATGCCACCATTCCATTTAACCCGTGGCTAGTCTCTCAAACGTTTTTTTTCTGTTGTAAAATGTCATCATATTTTATACGAAATGGTTTCAAGTTTATCAATAAAAAATTCTCATTCATGCAAAATAATGTTCGCACGTTTTTTTCTCTCCTCGTCTGTTCCTCTTTTAACGTGTTACGTGTAGGTGATATAATAATGAATAAAAAACGGAAATGATTTGAGAGATTTTTTTTTTGTGTATAAGTATTGATAAAGCTCCATGACAGCCATTTTTTATTGAATATGTCTGATTGTATTACTTACTTATACAAAGGTTAATCTCTTCCATCATCCATTCAATTTACGGTTTGGAAAATAATGCTCATGTAATGTATAGACACTTCCCTAAAGTTATGTATCTTCCTACTTCAATAATGATACTTTATATTCGATAACATGAAAATACATTAGCTCGTAAGAGGATCGAATGACACAAAAAAAAAAACATACATCACATGCTTATTTGGGGCAAATATTCTCGAAATACATAATTATGTACATGTGCTTATGATTTCTCATGGCATTTAGATGAGAATTTCGGGAGCAGAGTTGTTGGTTGCAAATTGGCAATGTATCCCTAACAGACAAAGAGTGTGCTCAGAGCATGCTTTCTAAGTCTTATTTTTTTTAAAAGAGCTCACTCAATTAGCGTACTCTTTCATATAATCAAAAGGACCTCTACGGTACCTCAGAAAGAACATCTCGAGAGCTCGCTTTTTTTTTGCTTGCAAGTTTTTCATGCAAGTGAATCTTGAGAGCATGCTTAGAGTAAGCTCTACTGAGCACAGTTTATTTTTACAAAAATTAAAAAAAATTTCATGCTCAGAAGAGCATACTCTTGAGCACGCTCTTAAGATATTTATATTTCTTGTTTATGTGATTTTTGAAGATTTGAACCTTAAACCGAGGGTGTCTTAATGAAATTCCTATCATCTCTTTGCTGTCCTATTGCCTTTCGAAATTGATATATTCAATTCAACAAAAAACAAATTTAAACTTTCCATACAGAAAATTTTAGCTCTTGTAATAGTAATTTCTACAAACGCTTGTGAAGTATAAAACAAGCAAAAATTTAGCGTGCTCTTAAGAGTTCATTATAGAGCATGTTTTTTTGCGTACTCTCTTGAGCATACTCTTAAGAGTATGAAAAAGAGTACGTTAAAAAACTTGCATGCAAGTATTGCTTCATAAGAGTTTGGTTTGAGTACGCTATAGAGCCCGCTCAATAGCGGGAACTTGGGAGTTGATTAAAAAACCGTTCTCTCGACCATGCTCTCTAGACAAGAGTATGCTCTTTGTCTGTTAGGGTATATGTGCTATGGATCGAATCCTTATATTATAGAATTTTGATTTGAATGACAAACAGAAGCTGATTTCAAAGTTTTGAAGATTCATACTTGCTTATTCAATTCTAAGGCCTCAACTCTGCCATCATCCTCATCCATTCTCACATGAAAGACGAGAACAAGAAAAATAAGGAACCGAAAAAAAGAGAAATTCTTTTTCAAAGGCATTATCTTGCCATCATGAAAAGTTCTACTTACGTAAGTGAAAGCATCATAAGCTGTCTCATGATTATTTCTTCTTATGACTGGCAAGCGGAAATTACATGATGATAACATATTAAAATTTTGTGGGATGTTGTCACAGCATGGTTTTTTTGGAGTAATTTATATCGTGAATTTTACGAGAGTTGAGGAATACTTTTATTTTATTTTTTTTTTCTCGGGGATGCTTTGTTCTTCGTAGATTCTAGAATGTTAAAAAGTCTATTAAGAATTTTTCTCAAATTGCAAAGTTTAAAGTCCTATAAAAAGTTTTTAGTGAAATATTTTTGGTGCTTCTTTTGAGGCCGCTCAAATTTTTCATGAATTAAATTGGAATAGAAATTTTGAGGAATCATATGGGCGGAAGATTTAAGAGAAGCTCTAGAATATTCTATTTTCTGCAATTATGTTTTACAATAGATGGTTGTGACGCTTATGATGTGAAATTTTGGGTATGATGTCAACATGAGCTAAAATTAAGTCTCCTCATCAATTGTAAATTATCAGCAATTAATCACCTTTCATGGTGACTCTTGGCATGTAATTTGATGTCACAGATAATATTGAAAATGAGTATGAAGCATATGGATGCAGAGTTGTCAAATTATCTTCTGAATTGCATATTGTGCAAATATTTTTTTTCTGTGAATATTGATGATGCATCGATAAATATGTTTGATGAGGGTACTTATTCTGCAAAACTTCCAGCCAAACTGAAATATGTCTGTAATAATTTATTCAAAAGCATATGTATAAAAATCCTAGAATATTCCCCTAATAACCAGAAAATTTCAAAGTTAATTAAAAGCTAGTTCTCGGCTAACTTTAAGCCAGTCTTTCTTTATAAAGTTAGTTTTGAACTTGCTTTAAATTAGCTTTTAAAATTTCTGCTTATTAGAATTTCAGAAAATTTGCTCAGTTTTAACGCTTTTTTTACTAATTAAAGATAAATCATTTTCCTGACAACTGACCATGATAGTTTCAAATTGATGAACGTCGATGACAAAAAAATCTATAGTACTGCAAAATGATAAGGTATGGCAAAATGCGTACATTGTAATTATGATCATCAATTTTGCATCACTTAGAAATCATTTTTGATGGATACATAATTTAAATACTCGCTGCAGTACTCAAAAAACTTCTCTTTAAAGCATTAAAATTTTTAGAACAAAAAAAAATCAATATTTTGTGTTGCTACAATAAATATTAGAATTGGATTTTTCTAGTCCCAAAAGGTGAAATTTAATTAATTTCTAAAAATATTACATTTTGTTCTTTCGTAGGTTCTTTATTCTTAGGAACTTTTAAAAAATTCTCATTCATGATTCTCAATAAAAGTTCATTACAGTGACTAAAATTTCAGTCATAATTCCTGTGAATTCATTTTCTTCATTGCTTCCTCAGAAATTCTCAAGTTTGACAAAGTACAATGACATAAAGCACAAATGCTTATAAACGATGAAAAGTATCATAGACGTTCTAAGAAAAAAAAAAGAAAATTAAAGCTCTTTTCAGACATAATTACCCAGAAGAATTACCTCCATAGAAACAGCATCAAATTCCTAATTAGAATGCATTAATTCACCAGAATGTAATTCAATCTTTTTCAAATTTGCAGTCAATTCAAATTACAATTGCTAGAATCCAATTTAAATCCCATAAAAACAACGAGTTTAATTCCACAAAAGCAAGCAACTCAAAATTTAAAATTCCAAAAAGCTTCACAATTTCAATTTTTAGCGCATTTTTGGAAACTTGTTTTCAAAAAGGAAGCTCAATCATACACTTTTTCGGCTGGCTGCAAATTTTCGAAAAACTATCTTTTAATCTAGACATCGTAGAGAGCTCCGGTTTGTTTTATTAGCTTCGTTTCATCGAGTTATTTGCGGCAAATGTATTTAAAAGTCCCAAATTTGTGTTTAAACACCTTAATTAATTAATTTTTAATTTCACAAAGAAAAATAATCAACACATGACTGCAACTTCACGTCATAGAAATTTCAAATATTTTTTAACCGTTGACTTTTGAAAATTTTTTGACCGTTATTTTTTACGAAAAGTTTTTTGTTCAGTTTTGCAAGTTATTAGTTTGTGCATAATGAAAACACACTTATGCATGAACAATGAATGTGAGGAAATTGAAACTGAAGGGTTTTTGATTGTTGTTGTTACATTTTTGTAAAATTATCGTTACTTTTATGTAGAATATTACAAGGTCTGTCCTGAAAGTTGATATACTTTCAATTCGTAGCTCGATTACTGATCGCCGCGCCAAAAATGCGCTGAAGTCCCTCGATATGAAACACGAGGACTTTTGTAATTTTTTATTGCATCAACCGCAAAATGATATCCCTTTAAACCGCATTAAAGAATCAAAAGACATAAAGATTTATCTACTTAATCATCTGATCACGTTGAAAAATCAAAACTGAATGCGTAAATGGGAATTTTTTGTTTTTATTTCGATGTTTGACAAAAAGCACGTTCCAAAAAAAATCTGCTTCTATTCCATCGGGGACAAATGACTTTCTGTTTACATTCTCTACTTTTTTTTTTCTTTTCCTTTTCCATCTCTGCTGTGAATGACAAAAATAAATTCTTGATGTGTTTAAAGAAGAGAAAAAGTAAATGTCTAATTTTAAAGTAAACTGACACGCATGATGGAGTCTCTTTCGCGTACATACAACCGTGAAAATTCATCTTTTATGTCTGCATTTTCACATTTAATGCGTTCTCAACTTTTACTTTTCATCATCATGTCTTCATAGAGATCATCTTGTTGATGTGAAAACATGCATGATAGCATGGTTCATGTACTTTTATATCCCATTCACCCTCCCACACATTATGTCCTCAATTCACATTGTCAACTTGATGGAATGTTCATTCTTACATACAAAAAAAAGACACATTCCATCGTAGTCGCAGTCGTATTGCCATTTCTTCTTTCAATGTTGAATGCTAACAATGACATCTCTTGAAAAAAAAGAAAGAAAAAATTTGTACAGTACTTGAAGCATTAAGTAAGGTGTACAAAAATTTAATTAAGGATTCATGTCTGTTTGGAAGTTTTTTCATTGTTTTTCATGCTTTTACATTAATTTAAGATCACAACAATATGGAGATAAGAATTTATGTGGTTTTTGTGTACACAATGTACATCTTGTGTTCAGGTAGAATCTTTTTAGATGCTCTTACTGGCACTTACTTTAAAATGTAGAATAAAAGAGGGAGAAACTAGAATTGATGTAGTTGAAAGATTTCGGATGTGGTTATGCTGTAACAGACTTGACATTTGACTTTGAGGCACTGGAAGTTGGATAAATTTCAAAATTACATAGAATCACTTTAAATCTGAAATAAGTAAATTTGAAAATTAAACCGGTTCAAAAATGAATTTGAAAATTGAACCGGTTCAAAAATACATTGAACCGGTTCAATTTATTTTTGAACCTAGTCAAAAAGAACCTAACATAGTTCAAACTTTTTAACTAAGCTAGATACATGTTTCAAAAGAGACTTTTGACGACAACACATCACATATTGTACCACACCTTTTAGATGAATCCATAAAATTATTAGAGACTTTTTTTCTTGCCTCTCGTGCTGTTTATAGACGCATAAAACTTTTTATAGCAATGAGAATGAAAAGAAAAGTTCACTAAAAAGTTTCCTTCTGTTGCTTATTTTTAAATGATAATAGGAAGTAAAGGAATCTTTATTCGATGCGAATACTCATTATAGAACACCAGAAAAAGGAAGCAAACGAGACATTCAACGAAGGAGCTTATAAACTTTTCTTTGTTAAAAGATCCGAAATGATGAGGAAAAGATTCTTTCAATTCTATCAAGTGGAAGTTTGCTTTATTTTAAGGACTTTCAATTTATTATTCACTTTGACTGATGAAGTGGATGTTTGAGGGGGAAAATGGACATGTGGGTGTATTATTGAAGATGTAGGTGGATACAAAAACAAACTTGTTATTAAAGATTTAGGGACGAGTTTTTAAGACAAAAAAAAAAAATGCAAAAAAATTTCCATAAAAAGATCCAAGAACCTTCAGCACTTCCAGTCAAATAAAAACTTTATAATCTAGGTCACAAGCGTGGATAGAAATGCGCTTCAGATCCAATAAATAATATGATAATCATTTCCTATCAAACTTCTTCGTTCGCTCAGAATCTGTTGGAAGGAAGAAAATTAATTTTGAATCGCTACCTTATTAAAAATTGTTATGGTACTCTTGCACAAGAAAAACTTTCATCAGTTATAATATTATTATTAGGATATTGGTAAAATGAAAGCACAACGAAAACTTTTTTTTATATCCCCACAGAAAAAAAAGTACGCGTCGGTGAACATACTGAATTTATTATACCGAGAAATTATTTTTTTTTCTCATGCAAAAGAGCAAAAGGCGTTTAATCTCATAACTCATTGAATCATTATCCTTCGCTGCAGTTCTAATGCATAAAAAATCAGCAACTTTTTCTACATCAAAGGCAAACAACCTTGCTTCTGTTATATATTTTGTAATGGTTCACAAATTGGAGACGATGGGAATCTTTATTGCTTTATAAAGGAGTTGGTGTCATGTTTGACTTTATTTAAGGTGGATAAGAAGCTTGAAATGCAATTTAGATTATCAGTGAATGGGGGAAAGTTGAGACTATTAGAGACTTTCATTTTTAAACTTTAACGACATTTTGAAATTCAAAATTTGATTGAATGAAAAAACAAAATGGCGAATTTATCATATTAAAAAGATTTTCTTTAATTTTCATCCCAATTTGAATAGTTTTCAGAGTAAAATTGCATTTTTCAAACCTATAAAGTGGCAACGTATGATTTGTAGCATTAAATAGAAGCTAATTGCAGTAGTTTCTGAGATTTTTTATATAAAAGTATCAATAATAGAAAGCACATTGTTTTAAAGAAGAAAAATAATCCAAGCATAGCTGAATTAGAATGAAATGAAAAAAATTTTACTTTCATATGAAACATGAATAAATCGAAAGGAAACAATGAGGGTGAAAGATGGAGTGAAAATAAATAGAATAAAAAAAGCGCTCTAATGTTTTTTCATGATTTATTCTTACCATCTGACTCAAATTATTTAAGATTCGAAAAAAGCGTATAATATTAAATGGAAAGAAATGGAAATGTAATTACAGAAAAAGAAGAAAATATTTCATGCAAATTATTTTTTTCGTTCCTATTTTTTTTTTATTTTTGCATAATGTCATGATAATTTTTTATTATTAGAAAGAATGAAGAAAAGACAGAGCTGGGAGGTTTTTATAATTTTGTTTGAATTTCTCGTGATACTTAGCTACGATATTATTTGTTGCTATGATAATTTTCACATTCCTTCCTCAATTTTTTTTTTCATTCCTGATTCTAGCTGATTCTATTTACTTTATCCAAGAATTACAATTAGGTTTATTGAGGAATTCTATTATAAGCCACAAAATAATATCGAAGACTTTAGTAAACTGCGTCATTTTTGATGATAATGATTTCCCCCTAAATATATTCGATTGTTATCTTCGATTGGCAATATATCCATAATGACATTATTAGAACATTCTCATTGAGCTTTTATGGCTTTTATTTCTATTCGGAATTATTTATATCGTCTTTATTTAGTTGGAAAAAGTAATTGGAAAGTAAAATCATCAAAGTTTGAAAAAGCATATGTGGAGTGTGTGTTATTGACAAGTTCATTTCGTACTTATAAACTCAATTACACTCAGTTAGGCATAGTTTTTGTGAAGGATTTCTCACACATGTTTCTGAGTATTGAGGTTGAAATTTCTTGAATGTAATCTGTGTCATTTACATGACTAATTTGAGTTTGGAATCTGTTGTACAATTTTGAAGGAAATTTGTAGTAGAAAATTTTTAAATTTTAAATAAATTAAAAAGTTCGAAGTACGAATCTCAAATTTGTGAGATTCGACCCTACATCCTATTAAATAAATTTTAAATTAAGGCATGTAACAATAAGTATGCCAAAAAGCTTCAAAAATTGAAAAACAGTAAAAAACTTTCAATAATTTCCCATTTAAACTCCAAAATCTTGATAAAATCATTCAACAAGCACCAATTTGATTGAGGTATCAGCCAACAAAATACTTAATGTCACATCAGTGTCAAGTTCCTCAAATCACCTAAAGTCAATCTATAAAAACAAATATTTTCGGTCATTGACTTAAATATCACTTCAACCACGACAAATTGTTGTTGAAAAAAAAAATTGAACGAGAAAGATTTTCCAGACATAAAATAAGAAATTTTGAAATATTGTCTTACAGCTGAATTAATACAACATCTAACTCGTTTTGAATAAATTTATTTGAGTGAAAAAAAAGAGAAAAAAAAAGAAAAATTGTGAACGTGAAAAAAAATAAAGCATGTTAGGTATCTTATTATACATAATATCTTTCATCCATCAAAATGATTTGCTTAATCAAATTATGAATCAAAATGAGCGTTTTACCTTCGAGCATAATTTTATTTTTTATTTAAAAGGAAAATTTTCCATTCGAATCATAATTCATACAATAAATTAACATAACATTATGTAATGCAAATTGATACGAAGAAAAAACAAGACCCGCGTATTTAAATGATATAAACTCTATCATATTCCATCATCAGAATTTACGTTTGATTACACTTGTGCGGAACCGTTAATGACATAAGCCTTGGTTCATTAAACGAATGTCGATAATTTTTGTGTTTTTTTTTGACTTTTTAATTACCTAGCATTAATAAAGTTTATTGGGTCAAAAATTGTTGACCTTAATTATGCTGTCGAAGGCATTTCCATATGGTCCTCTTCAGCACGTTCAATTAAATTCAATTGGAGTAATTAAAATTCATGACTTTTACTTCTGTCCCTGTCCATTTTCAATTTGATGAGACAGTTTTTTTTTGCTGTGCTGTGTTGCTAATGATGACGCAAATTTCAACTCAATCGCTCTTAATGACATTATTTGATGCTCAAATACTGAAGATAATTTAATTTGAAAGGACTTGTCGTTTCTTACAAGGTCACTGACGCAAAGTCACAGATGGATTTTCCCTCGTTTTGTGTTTGTGGAAAATGCGTAAAAAAATTGTTTCTTCCAATTTTTTTTACAACTCGTTATTCTCTGTTTCTAAGCTACTTCCTACAACTTTATTGTCAATTTGTATCAGTATAACAACACACACACCCACAATTGTATATTTCTTTCTCTCTAAAGACGTTTCCATTGAGTAAACATGACTAGCTCAAAACTTTATTTACTTGGAAAATTTTGCTTTTCTTGGAAGGAAATAAAAATAATCACAACAGTAATAACAATGTATATGGAACGTCAATAAAGTCATCGATTAGAGTTGTTTACACTTTTTTATGTGCATGTACATCATTGTATGACTGGATATTTGAGGAGCATATTGGAGGTGGTTGATCAATAGGAAATTGATTTAATGGGGATAGAAATGGCGGGAAGAATGGGAGGAAGAAGTTGAATAGGAGTTTATTGATGTGTTTTTATAAGTTTTGGAGATTTTGAGAAGTTTTTGAAGTTATTAGGTCAATAAATTAAAATTTAAGTTTTTTTGAGAAAATATCAGAAAATATGAATCTTTTGAGAAATTAAAAAAAAAAAAAATATTCAAATTTTTTGATTTTTTTTGAAGTTAAAGTTTGATAAAAAAAATTTTAAATCACAAAAAATTAAATTTCTAATAAAAAAATCTTATAGTTTGAATTTTGAATCTTGGAACAAAAAAATTTAAAAATTTGAATTTTTCACTAAATTAAAAAAAAATTTAAAATTTGAACTTTAAGAATTTTGAAAATGCTTATAAAGCCTAAAATTAAATATTCAGACCTTATAACTATAAACTTTGAATCTGAATCTAAAATACTTCTTTTTGATTCAATCAAAACTCTGCATCATGTCCATATTTATTTACCTCATAAATTTCTGCATTGGAACAGAATAATTTTTTTTTAATAAAATCAAAATTCCTGCCAAGAACTCAATCGAAATTGAAAAAAAAACAAGAAGTTTTTCATTCCTCTTTTTCCTATTTTTATCTATTGTTCAGTTGATTGAACTAAACAGAAATAAAAGGGGACAGATTTGTTTGTCTACAATCAGTGAAAAAAAATTTCTCACTTGAGGATGTTTTTATCAATTTTTCTTCCTCTTTTTCTTTTTTTATTCAGTCCTCCTCATCATTCGCCTTTTTTATGTCTTGAATGAATGAATAGTACACACAAATATATAAAAAAGAAGCAAAATTCTTTTCTTCTTTCTTTTATTGTCGCTGGATATTATTTAACACAAGAAAAAAAAGAAAAAAAGAGAAATGAAAAACAAATCGAGTGACATAGATTCTTAATTTTGTCGCTCTCATTGTACGATGCGCCACAAAACGAGTATAATAAAAAATCCAATTAATATCTTTGAAGCCAAGCAATGAAAAATTATTTTTCTTTCCTTCTTTCCATCTTCTCATGTTCAAGCTCTAACTCTCAGCTCAGTGTGTATGTATATGTATGTGATTTTTCTTTGGATATATCGTTTCACTTTTTTTTCTACTCTCATTCTTCCTACTTTCTTCCTACACACAAATGCTTGATATATAGAGCTAGATTTTTTTTATATTGGTGCATTTACCGAGCTTTTTAGATTGACAGTTGCAGATGTTTTCAGTTTGTCTGGTTTTGTTTGTTGAATGTGTTATTCTTTTGTGTGACTGTGTGATGATGATAATCATTATTTTATTGTGATTTTATAGTTTACAAATTTATCTTGTTGAAATTGAGTTTTAGACAGGGATGGTGAACTTTTGTATAGAATTTGTGATGTAAAATTTTGAATTTATGATTTTTTGAGGGCTTCTGATGGAATTGAATGGTTTATGAACGAGAAATAGCTGTTGAGAATTATGGTAACTAGGTGGCTGAGTAGCGTAGAATTCTAATTGAATGCTAAAAAATTCTTTTATTATTCTTTGCTGAAATCTTAAGTTCGATTCTCATTAAATTCACTTAGCCCTGGTTTAAAGTTCTATCTCTAGTTCATTATGATCTAAAAATTTTGACCTTTTAAGGATTTCCTTTCTATCTTCTAATTTGGACACATTATATAAGGCTTAGATATGTAAAGTTTAGAATTCGGATTTGAAAGTCGGATATTTAACCGAAAAGTGTTTAATTTTTAAACTAATTTATAAAATTACGTGGAAATTAAAATTATTAAAGCTAAAAATCATCTGAAATTTTGAAACCTGCCAAATGAAAAAATCATCGCAAAACAGCGAAATTAAATTCCGATTTAACATCGATTTCAAGCCCTGATACCAGATTTACAATAATTTATTCGAGTTCCGTTTTCAATTCTCTTCCAAAAACAATAAACAATTGTCGAAGCATATTCAATCCTTCCAAAGACCCTGTTGATATATTTAAATTGCAATGACAATGACAGATTACAATATCATCATTTCGAAATTAAATATATTATTTTTTTTCATGTTGAAGTCTAACCTTTCCATCAAGCATAAAATAATAAGGATCAATATTTAAATTCACATCAAAATCATCCCACATTCTCAGATTATTTTCATTTTTCTCCCTTTACGAATAAATTGAAATAAAAAATGCGTTTAATCCTCGATTCATGGAAAAAAAAATAAAAAAAAATTTCCATAAATTTCTTTCTTTTATTCTTTCGATTCGAAAATTGCAATTTCCATGTTCACAGTTTTTCTACTCTTCTTCCTTTTATTCTCTTTCTTCCTATATACAATTTCTATTTTTTTTATCGTACACAAATCTCTTTCTCTAGTTTGAATAAAAGGATTATGTGAAATAAAATAAAGTCTTTGGGATGAAAAACGGAGAGAGTAGGAAAAAAAGCAGCACAAACAACTAAGGATGAAAAATATATATGTATCAGATTGAGAAAACTATACGATTGAGGATGGGCGCAATTTCCTTTCAAGTGTTAAGATATGGCTCAGTAGCATTGGACCTACGGAATTATTCCGCGGAAAAATTCCGCGGAAAATTTCCGCTGCGGAATTTTATTCCGCGGAATTTTTCCGCAGAAGATTTTTTTAAATTTTTATTTTTTGAAAAATATTCCGCGGAATTTTTCCGCGGAATAATTCCGCATTTAATTTTCAATATAATTCCGCGGAAATCTTCCGCGGAATTTTTCCACATAGTTTTTAAAACTTTGATTGAGTTATTTTATTTTGAAAATATACAGAATTATTCTTCATATACGGGTTTTATCATCGAATAACACCAATTCTTGACAGTTATTGTAAAGCTGCCAACTCAGACCATAGAGTGTTGCAAATTTTGATCAAATCTCTAATTTCAACCAATGAGTTTTTGCAGTGTTTACAGCTCGATGAGATCTTAAATTATTACTGATGATTTGATGAAGATAAAATTAGGAGTAGAATTATTTCTTGAAAGAAAATTAACATTTTCCAAGATCTCAATTTATTTGACATACAATTTTTCAAATTTTCTGAAGACCAACATCGTTTACCAATTATTAATATTGTTATGAATGTTCATTCAATAATATTCAAAATGGAGATATTAATTTACAGCACATGATTTAGGAATTGTTTTAAAAAAATTTGTGCTACTTATTAAAGTTTTGAAAATTTCATAGGTTGCAAAAATTTTCCAAGTAATATTTTGTACATTTAGACGTAAGATATAGCTCTACACTATTCTTACTACTAGTAAGTAAGTAGTACGCCTTGCTAAAAGTTTTAAGTTGTTACGAGGTCTATGGCAAAAAGGATGTTTGCTTTGGTAGAATATACTAACATCTGGAAGATTTTATGAAGATACTTGATTAGGTAAATTGAGAAGAGCATCAGTTCGTAGACTGACTCGTGTCTTTGAAATGTTACCTCCCAGTGATTAAGAGTTGAAAAGCAGATATTTAGAGCAGATATATATAGCAGACAGATTTTTTTCATCTGCATACAGATAAATTCTGTATATCTACATGCAGGTGAAAAAAATTGTCACCATACAGATAATATGTGCAAACAGAAAATGACTTTTTATTGATTGAGGTCAGATTTCAACTCTGGCTGTAGGTTTATTGTATCTTCAGTTCAAAAGGCTAGATCCAGATTTATATTTAAAAATTTAAGTCTTGTGCTTGATAACTTATTATTACTGGCGATTACTGAAATATTATAGGTATTCGAAGTTTTTAATAAATATCGAAAATATAATAATTCAATTAAAGTTTTAAAAACTATGTGGAAAAATTCCGCGGAAGATTTCCGCGGAATTATATTGAAAATTAAATGCGGAATTATTCCGCGGAAAAATTCCGCGGAATATTTTTTAAAAAATAAAAAATTTAAAAAAAACTTCTGCGGAAAAATTCCGCGGAATAAAATTCCGCAGCGGAAATTTTCCGCGGAATTTTTCCGCGGAATAATTCCGTAGGTCCAATGCTACGCACCCTTAAGATATATATATTTTTTTTGTGCTTCTTCCATTTTATTTTATTTTATTTTTCATTCTCAATTGCATTATTATAAATGCTCTTATCTCAACTCTTAAAAACCAATCATTATCGTACGATATATTTGCAATGATTGGTTTTTGTGTGTACATAGATTATATACAGTATAAATATCTATGATTGTACATAAGAAAAAGCAGTTTGTATTATGAAATGGAAGAGCAATAGATTGAAAATTTCTAAATTGAATGTTTCTTTCCGAATTAAATCTAAAATATTTTTTTTCTTCCTTTTTCCCTTAACTCTCCTTTTGTGTGGATGTTCTTAAAGTATTTATATTGTACAATGGCAAGTCTTTAGTCATATAATAAAATTATTTATAGATCCTCTCCTTTTACCATCTTCAATTCCATTTAAGCTCATTTCTTAGGCTTATACTAATATTTTGATAGCAGCAACATTTTCTGTCTGGAGATATGATATTTATGGATTAAATGGGAAGCTTTCTGTCAAGTTGATCCAATTTTCATAGGTTTAAAAGACCATAGACATTGTATTTTGCAACAGGGGTGTAGCCAGAAGTTTTTCTAGGTTTCAAATTATTTTTTCCTCAAAAACCTTAGCAAAATGAAGAAATTTTTCCTTGAAGGGAGGGTCCAGAATCCCTTGGACAGTCCTTTGGCTACGCTCCTGTCTTGTAATATGTCAGATTCCTTTAAGTAATGCACATTTTATTTACGGATGAACGATGAAAGCTTTCAAAATATCAACAAAAAATAAATTTCGTTGTGCCTTTGATTGCTGACGGTTGGAAGTAAAAAATACGTGTGGATATTTGTGGATAGATAAAATTGTTTTCTTTTCCATCATATGAGATTAAAATCGATTTCCCTAAATATACTGTAAACATCATGCTATTTCCATAAATCTCATTCAGCTCTCAACATCTAAAATCAATAATCAATGAACTATGAGAGGGAACTTTGGCACGAATCGAATGTGAAGCTTGAAAATTCATTCAGACCTTTTGGATATGCGGAAGGATGTTAGAGATTTGGGGTTTCCCATTGGTATAACCTTTAATTTCTAAACTATCGATCTTATTGTTCGTGATTGTATGAGATGAAAATCACCAATATGATCAGCACATATATAGCTTTCTAGGTTGGAAGCATGTGAGAATTTTTATTACTGGAAGAAAAATTGCGTCTCATTTATTGTTCGACATCCGTTCTCTATCAATTTTCATGGGAATAGGTGGAAATATATTGGATTATATTGATAAATCAAAATATGAATGTCGAAAAATTTGCGAAAAATATTGAAATTCAATCTTATGAAATTTAACTCTGAATAACTGATATTTTCTGTAAAATACAGGGGTCCTCAATTTGAATAGCTGTTTTTTTTTCATTTTTTTTTTGAATCAATCAAATCGAAACGAATGAAAAATGACCGTTAAAAATAAAAATTTGAATTTTTATATTTGAATCTCTTATATTGGATTTTTAGCGCATTTTTGCAAAAAATGACGCTTATAGTTTCACTTTGTTCGGCTGGCTGGCTGGCTGGCTGTATGAGCTCTGAGATCTCAGAAACCAGACATAGTTAAAAGTTCTGTTATGATGAATTATCTTTCTACTATCGAGTTATTCCGGCATCGCTTATTAAAAAATCGTTAAACGATCTACAATTCCTGTAATCAACGATTTAACATTATATAAGGAAAAAAATCGTTGAAAACCCCTCGATAAAAATTTGAATTTTTTTTGACTGTTGGAATTTAAAAATTTTTTGACCGTTATTTTTGGTCGAAATTTTTTTCTTTCTTTTTGAAAGGTTTTGAATTTATCATCAAGAAAACAGACTTTTCATGCATAGAGCATGGTAGAAAGACGGAATTTAATGGATTCTGTTATTATTATACAGTTTTTTTTATATAAAAATTGTATTTTCTTGCAGGATTTTTTGATGATAAAAGAAGAATTAAGGGATTTTGTAATTTTAAGCAATTTCTATTTAATCGATTTCTGATCGCTACGACAAAAATGCGCTTAAGTCCCTCGATTAATAACACGAGGACTTTGAACATTTTTTTTTTAATTTTGTAGTAAAAAAAATTGATTTTCGGGAATTAAAATTGGCTCTAATAATTCCAAAACTCATTCCAAACCATTTCTGATTTTGACCATCCATCTGTCCCTTTGTACCATTGAATAAACATTTATTTATTTAGGATCTAGTAAAATTTCCCCAATCAATAAACAAAGGGAATAAATTACATTAAATAAACGGAATAAACGAACCAAAAAAAAAAAAAAAATATGAAATCAATATCTGGAAAAATACAACATTGTTCTACAATGCTGATGAATTATTTAAGCTTCATAAATTTTCCGGGAAGTCGAAACATAAGCAATACAGAAATCCGACTCAATTCATCACTAATTATCTTTAAGCAGTATAAATGATAAACATGTGTCTCCATAGTTTCATTGTCTTCCGTTTCGATTATGAAAATTTGTGACATTCCTGTTCCTACCATTTACCATTTATACCACTCATAATATTTAATATCGATTCAATTAAGAGCTTCCCTATTAAGACATGACATTTTAATAAACCAATATTTTTTTCTGTAATTTAGATATCAAATTTATTTAATGTTGAATATTCAACATTATTTCGTGCATCTCGTCAATAAATACAATTTTATGATTATATCTCTTTAATTTTTCATATTATTGTTATTATTTCGACTAGTCTGATTTCCGGTATGAGAAAAATTCATTTGACACAATGAAAATGAAAAAGCAAATGTTGGTGGTGAATTTATATGTTTTTAGCATAATTTTGCTATATAAATTCATTCTCGAAAACGCTTTGTATGATTTATAGATTGGCTGAATAGCGAAATTACTGAAGATGTCATAACTTAAGAATATTTGACTGCAGTAGACATAAGTTATTTGTAGTTTATTCTTGCCATCTTTTTAAGGATGCATGAGGATGAAAAACAGGAAAATGAATAGATTAAGGTTGAATATTTTGTGATAAATTATTTGAGGTGGAAAGCTAGTTGCTGACTTTTGAATTTTTATAATTCAAATTTGAAAAATCCGTTAAAATTTAAACTCAGTGTTTTTATAAAAACTAGTGATTTTTTTGTAGGATTTGAACTTTAAAATTTGAAATAAGATCGAAACACATTAAAAAATTGCGAACTTGAAAAATTTTCAATCAAAAACAGAAAATTTTTTTGCATATCATCAACAAAACAATATGCGTCATGGCCGTTGACTCATGACAAAATCACCAACATTTCATTGTTTATTCGCTCACAAAACCGCTAAAATTCAATTAAACTTTTTTTTTTATTTCATCTGAATTTTTTTATGTTTTCCATTATGCCTTTTTTGTTTTTTTGATTATAATTTTCACAACCTTGCATAAATATAATTTGCCATATCCACTCACATTTATGTATAAACCCAACATAGGATTTTATGTGTGCATTTATGTACACAATGATATTTTATAAAAGCTTTACCTCATTCTGAATAATGTTTAACAGATTTTTTTTCTCTCTTATTTTCATTTCAGGTTGTGACCAAAAATTTACAAATTGTCGCACTGCAGAATTATATGAGAATCCCCAACATAAAAGCTTTTTTTTCGAAAAAAAACTAAAAGCAGAAGTAGCATAATACCTACATATGTGTGTATCAAGCTTAAAAGAGTCCATATATATATTTTTTGGATGAAAAATCTCAACACATTGGAAAAGCCTGAACGAGAGTTGTTTGAACTGTAGAATTTTTGAGTCCATAGAAGAGTCGTCTACCTAATATAAAAAAATATATATAAATATACATATTAATAAACATGAGAGATAGACAACCAATTTAAATGAATATAGAGCAACATAAAAATAATAATAACAATAATAATAATATCAGTATTATCATCAGCAGAAAATCTCTATTTTCAAGTGAACAAACACAGGCACAAGCACATGCATAGCATTAAAATTGAGAGAATTTTTTTTTTGTTTTGTGAAAAAGCCTTCAATAAACAATAACTACCCCTCGTCGATATACATATCTATATAAATATCTTCAATAAACAATAACTACCCCTCGTCGATATACATATCTATATAAATATTTTTTAGCATATTTTTAGCACGAATTTTGGCATTTTGGATACAGTTTATGACTTGTGGGTTGGTGGATGATGTAATGGCAAAATTAATGCAATAAGCTTCTGTTTTTAGTGTTTTGAGTAAACAAAATGATTTCTTTATTAGGAATCAAACCTTTTGTCTTAAAATAATAGTGAAAATTTTTTTAAGCTATATTATATAGTTAGATACTTTTGCTGTGCTTTTAATATTAAATTAACAAAAAATATACTTTATTTTGTCAAATTTCATAGAACTTAAAATTATCCGAACTAAATCAATGCAAAGCAAACTTAGTTTTAGAAAATGAAAATAAAGGTTCGATTCCTGAAGAAAAGAGGTCTTTACCTATTTATTGGTAGTAAAACTTCTCATTTTTTTTTTATTTTTTTGTTTCAAAAACTGCGTTCCAATCCCACCAATCTCCAGAAAACTGTATGACAAAAAAAATCATTTTTCGCTGGTAAAGTTGTGCTTATAGTTTAGATTTTATGTGCACGTTTTCTCATTTTCTCTTGTTCCATCTCTCTCTGCCACTTCGTTCTGCATTATTACAATATACATACATACATAATGTAAATTTTTTTCCTCCTAAATTTTATATTCCTTCTTGTTTTTTTTTTTAAATATATATTTTTTTGTTTTGGATCCAGAATATATAATGTGGCGTTTTTTATATCGTCATTATCGAGGCTGAAAAAGGCCTGATCAAGAGTGTGAGAGACGAAGAAGAAAGAAAGAAAAAAAAATGCAAATTCAAAATGAACAGTATTTAAATGCGTCATTGGCAGTACCATTGACTTAAATAAATTTGTGTTTATGTTTAGTACGTAAGGATATGATGAATAGAAATTGAGTGATTACCAGATAAACAAGTATAAGTGCGCTATACATACATAATAAACCACGACATAAAAAAAATAATATAAGAGAGATAAAGAAGAAGTTGTTCCAGTGGAAATTTTAGTGAATGAATGAATGAATTTGCGATTCATATAAAACGCATTCAATTAAATTTAATTTCATTGTGGATAAAGCAGTGAATTGTGGAACCTTGCACATATTCTATTCAATTCTAATCGATGTGGCAATATTTCATCAATAAATATTTCTCTGAGTGTATTTAGTCGTAAAGTTTTTTAGTCAACAACATCATCATCATCGTCGTCGATTGGGATTATGAGCAGTATCCCAATAAATAATATAAAATAGAGTCTATAACGAATTTCAAAAATAATAGAAGCATTAAATTTATTATCCTATAGTGGAATCTATAGTCTCTAAAAATGATGCATTGACGATAAATTAAAGTGAAAATTACAAAGAATTTTAACAAATTATTAACGAGTTGTAATTGAAGGAGATTATGAGAATTATAAATGTCATCCATTAGGAATGCATAATGTAATCATTCCTGAACTACAAATTGAGACAAAAGAGTTTCCTATCTCGATAAACGAGAAGCATAAGACACGAGAGTCAGTTAGAGCAGCATAGAAAAAAAAGAATTTATGTTTTTGTAATAGAGAACGAGGAGTAAGAAGAATCAAGCAAGTGTGTAGAATATTAAGCAACTGAAGCTGAATTTAGAAATATGGTAAGTATCTATATCGTTCTATATGATATTCATCTATATATCTACGTACGTTTAAGGATGAACTTTATTTTATTCATGCCATTATTATGAATATATCATGCTATTAATGTGATTAATTAATATTATTGAATAATACTAACGGAAAGAAGCGGTTAAGAATAAAATACAATGAAATAATCTCATAATGAATGTTGCTATTATTTCCATACATGACAACAAGCTCATTGTCGAGAGTTAGTCGCATAATAAATGTCATTGGAAAAAGTTTCTCTTTTTTTTCGAAAAAGTTGGAGGTTGTTGTGAGTTGGGAAGCTTTTAAGCTCTGTTTTGTGAATTAATTAAAGGTTTTTTGATAAATTATTAGTTCTAGCAGTGGTTCTCAAACTATGAGTCGCGGCACGTCAGTATGTCTTTTAAAATTTTTTAAAAATTAATTTCACTTTACTTTGTGGGTTTTGTTAGGTTTTGAAATTTATTTTAAGTGCCGCATAAAATTTTTATACACAAAAAATGAGTTGTGAACCAAAAAAGCTTGAGAAACCCTGAAATACGAAAATATTTAATTTTAATTTTACTCTAATGGACCTAAATTCTAAAACAATTGGGATTGCAATCAAATTATCAAAAGCTATGTCCACTAAGTCCAATAACCATCACTTAGTGACAATTTGCCATTTAAGGTGACCAAATACCAATTTATCAACACAAACTTTATCTTTAATAATGGCAAATATTTGCTAAAATGTTATTAGCTCAAGATTATCTGAAGCTCAAACATAAAAGATGATTAATGCTATTAAGCTCTTAAACGATAAAATCGTAACATTATAAATAGCTTTAAGAAGTATCAATTACTGAATAATTTTATTTATATAAAGGAAAAAAATCTTGAAAAGCTTTTAAATTCCATAAATTCTTCTTTTTAATCTTCAAAATATTTCCTTTGATAATTTTTTTTCCTTATCAAAATTTTCCAAACTCCCTAATATTCTATTTTTATGTACCCCCATAAGCATTGATCTTTTCATTTTCAGAGGACATCAGTGAATCAAAAAGCTTTCGTCAATATCTTTAAGCTAACAAAAAATTATGAAAAGAGAGATGTATTTGAATGTACTGAGGGCATGTGATCGAACATGAATCTTATTTTCTTTTCTGTCGACATCAGCATACATTTCAATTTCCGAGATTTTGGATTAAGATTTGAATCTGGAATTTATAAGAAAAAACTTACATCTGATTACCCTCTGAAGCGATTTTCTGTTATTATTTTATTCATTTTTTTTAAAGAATAAGCAGTCAGTGATACAGAACAATCAAAGTTATTTCATTTGGAAAATGTTTTATTGTATAATGTAAAGTCAAATAGAACTAATGTTTTATTGTCTGATTTCAATTTGAATGGATTTACCTTGAAAGTTTAAGAATGCTTGTTTGGAATTTTGTTGAAAATTCTTTTTTGTTGTCCTTCATTTTCATAAACAATGATTTGGACTTTTCTCATCTCAATTTGAATAAACTTTGTGATTTGATTAAATAATAAAATTATGTATTTTATATAGTTTGAAAATTTAAATGACTGAAAAGTCTTTGAATGGGATTCGAACCTTCAAGATTTTCAAGAAATTTAATGTCGAATTTCCGTTTTTTAATTGACTGACACACACTCGGTTATCTTAATTTAAATATGATAAATTCATCTTTTGGTCCGTTCACTTATTATATCCATCAAAAACTTGAACTTTTGGACCCCTTCCCCCCACTGTCACAAAATCTTCTAACAAAAAATCCTATTGTTTAAAACTGTCACAAAGCCTAAGACCCCCTTCCCCCATGAAAATCGGACATCATAAGTGAACGATCCCTTTACATTGCTCAAAATAGTCTCGACATGTTCATTTAATTTGTTTTATTCTCAAATTTTTTTATTCAAATCGAAACGTATGAAAAATGACCGTTAGAAATGAAAATTTCAAAAATTTGAATTCCTGTATGGAAAATTTTTGGTTATTTATATCAAAACAATTAAAAACGAATCTGTTTATTCGAGGACCCCCTGTGCAATAAATTAGAGGTAAAATTCAAAATTTTATCAATTTTTTTAAAAACTCAATGAAACTTTTCCCAAACACACGCCGAAAATATTTCCTCAACAACCATCTCCAATAATTTGCTTAATCTTACATAAAACAAAAAGAAAGAAACTTCAAAAAAAAAAAAAAAACTGAAAGCTTTCAAAATTTTCACATTAAAACTTTGTGTGTTCAAAAATCCCTAACAAGAAAATTATAAAAAGTTATGGAATGAAAAACTATATACTATATATATATATATATATATATTTTGTTTTATTAACCACAAAAAATTATAAACAGGAAGAAAATGAGGAAGAGCACAGCAAAAAAAAAAGAAAAAAAATTCCACACCCATTTGCACATATATACACATTTATGTCTCATGTGCTGATGATGATGATACTTTCCATACTTTTATTATCATTTTCTACAATAGTTCGTGCTTAACAATAATTGCTATGAAGCTTGTCATCGCACACATGTGAATACAATTGTGTGACATTTCCGAAGCGGGTGTGTGAAAAAAAGCTTGTTCAACATCCTTTTTCTTCATTCTTGGAGCAATTGATAAGCATTGTTCAAATTCTACGTGATCCTTTCTTTTTTTTGCTCCCATTCACATCAATACATCCTACATATCTCTCTTTTATTCATTTTATTTTTTTTTTGTGCTACCCCAACAACGTCTCCTCCCTCCTGCCAAGCCCTATTCACATTTAAACATTTGAAATTGCAACAATAAGAATAAAATTCTTTTCTTTATATTACATCATGTTATAGATCAACATACATAAATGTTTCTTATGTAATAAATTGCAATGCAAACAATTGAATGTATTTCTAACATCACATACAGCATGCATGCATACAATTTGGTTGTTTTATGTAGAAATACAATATGCGGTAACAACGTCTATGATGTTGATGATGATGATGGGATGATTTTCTTCTCTCGACTTATCAGAGAGTGAGAGAGAGATTTCAAGCAAATGATTATTATGGTAACGAGATGATATGAGCATTATGTACGGATTTAACTTCCGTTGAAGATTTTTTTTTCTTCTTTTTACATTTGCTACTTTTTGATGCGCGCTTTACAGAAACAAAAGTTGCACATGTGTGACAGGCAATGAATTGATGAAGCTTTACAAATATCTATGCTTGTGTGCTCTTTAGCAGATGCTGACGTGAATGTTTATTTCAGATAAGATTATGAAACATTGAATACATTGTGATGGTGGAGATTTTTTTAAACGTGTCATTTTTTTTATTTTACGGATTTTTTTGAGGTTAGGATTTTTTTTAAATGATTAGTCAATATTCAAAAATTTAATAACGGTTACTCTGATTGAGACTGTTTGAATTTAAAAAAATAATAAAATTTTCAAAAAAAAAAAAATAAATTTGCGAAAAAGCAAGCCAGTTTTTTCAGTCAAAAAATTGTGAAAATTGTACAATTTTTGCAATTTTGCAATTTTTCCATATAAAAATTGTAAAATTGTACAATTTTTTCCAATTTTCACATTTTTTTTAAATTGGAAAATTGGAAAAAATTGTACAATTTGAGCCTTGCAAAAAAGTAGGCTATGAAATCTAAAAATTTTGAAATTTTGGTTCAAAGTTTTATTATCAAGTTTTTTTTTAAAAAAATCAAATATTCACCGAACATAACTAGTCGTCAAAAATATCAACTATGAACAAAATTCATAGTTTAAAGACCCCACATTGACTTGTTTTCGAGAATTTTAATCACACATCAGCTCGTAAATAAGAAAAAAATAAGTTAAGACATTTGAAGCTTCAGTAAATCTTTAACGATTGACGTCAACAAATTTTCCAAGTAAAGCAAGTCTTTCACAATATACGAATAAGTCATAATAAACAAATTCCAAGAAAACAGAAAAATATATAATAGGTAATAATAAAAAAATAAGTAATTTTTTGAGGTAAAAGTAAAATGGTGCTAAAAAAAGATGAAATCACCAAAGAGATGTCAGATTTGCTGCCACAGCAATATTACAGTGATTAAGACTAAAGAGATGATGATAGTATGAATATGCGACCTAGATTTTTATTAATATAATAATGACAAAATTACACTTCAATGACGTTGTTACAATTAATTAAACTGTCGTGTTAGAAAACTGTAAAGTAGAGCTTTTATAGATGATTGAATGTTAGACTTTGTTACATTAATGAAATTCAGGATAAGTTCTTTGGGGTTTTTGACTTAGTACGTTCGCTTTTTATGGGGGAGGGGGAGGGTCTAGGATTTTGTAATAGACCATAAAAAAATGCATATAAAAAATGTAACAAGGGGGAAGGGGGTCGCTTTTTAGCGTAACATACTAAGTGAACGATCCCTTTGGCAATAACACAAGATCTGTTCCTGAAGGAAAATAAATTAATTTCAGCATAAAAATTTCTGCAATTTCTAATTAAAATTTGAAAATTAATTTTTATTCAAAATTTGTAATTAAAATTTTAATTACCTAGTTTAATTTTTATATCATCAAATTTTAATCTAATTATTGTCAAAATATTTCCAAAATTCAGAAAATAGCATTTCAACATAAATTCAGCATATCAGGAACTTTCTAAAGCTCCTCTTTTTTAACCAATTACAAACTTCAGTTATAATTTATTCTCCATCTGTAACATACAAAATTTCATACAATGAATTATTGTTAAAAAACTTTTTCGTTAAAATTAAATATCCACAAGCAATACGGTCCATATGAAATTTTTTTTATGTAAAATTTCAATTCAAAAAGTTTTATTAAAAGAAATAATTTTATTTAATTTAAACAGTTTTGTTTGATTAGTTTTATTAAAAGGAAATAAATTTTTAAAAAAATTTTTGTGTATGGAAATTTCGAAAATTTTCTTTAGAAACTAAAAGGACTGAAAAACTAATTTTCATATGCTATTTACTTTTGAAACAGTTTTGTTCATATTTGCTTAGTTTCCATCTAAATGACTTTCATTAATTGACCAAAAGGAGGTTGAATAATTGATAGGAAATTTTTGAATTTATAAAAATAAATAAAGCAGTTTGAAGTTATAAAAATAAATAAAGTAATGTGAAATGTCAAAAATTGGTTAAAGTCAACAAAATATAGAGCATATTAAAATTATTTGGCAATTAAAAATTCTCAAAGTTGACAATATTAAAGAAATCAATTGCAGATTTGTGCAAAATATTATTAACAAAGAAAATTCAACATCTACAACATTCTAATTCAAAATTCATCCCCCAAAGGTAAACCAAAAATTATGTTAATGCATAACATTGCTATGTTTTCCGAAACCAATAAAAGATTTCTTTTCTAATAAATGGAAATGAATTTCCTAAATTTACCCTCAAGTACAGTTATCAGGTCATTTACCTTGCCATCAAGCAGCAACAATCTAAATCAATCTCAAGATAATTGCACCCATTCCACTTCAAATTTTATTGGTTTCTAAGGATTAAAGCAATTTTCGTATTGATTTTCATCATTTAATGCGCTTATTGAGCTAATAAAATTGTCATTGACAATTTTTGATGTCTTTTGACAGGTCTTTTGTTTCGTCACATAAACGATAGCTAGTGCCTTTATTATCTCAATAAACGATGAGATTGTTGCAAAAAACATAGAAAAAAAGTTTCCTGATGAAGAAAAATTTTCATCATTAATAATTTCAATTAATTAAATGCACATCCTTTTCAGGAAAAGGAGAAGGAAGACAAGATGACAACAACAAAGAGAGAAACTTTGTCATTATCGCATTTCATTAAACAATGGTAGAAAGGTGTAAGTTAATAAAACAACGAATATTAAGCAATCAATTTCACAAAACAAAGATTACGTTGTTGATTGAGCGCTTACTTATGCCTTCTCATGCTCTTGACACTTCTTATATATATAAAACTTGATTAATGATATCGCATTTGCTTGCTTTGATAAACTTATTTGCAGAAACTCTTTCCTTACATTTAACTCATTTGTGTGTGTGTGTAATAAAAAAATTGAAATATAAAGAAAAATACAAATAATTCTGGTGAGTGAGAAAGTTTTCACATTTGTAATGATATGCTTCATGGAATTTATTATTTGCTTTTTGGGGCAAATTAGGTCTTCTTATTTCTTAGCGTGTATTAATTCCCACATTTTCAATATAAGTGCTTGATGAGTTAACAGTTTTGGTTTTTGTTTTTTTATTCGATTGTCTTTTATTTGAGTGGTGGATATAATGATGGTACTTATTGAGACAGGAGGGTTAAGGGGTGTCAATATTTCCTACTAATCAGAGGAAAAATATGGTAAAAATATTTTTAGAGCCTTACTTAGTGTTGCAAGCCAGTAAAACGAAAAGGTAGAATATTTTTGGGTTAGCGTGTTATTGCAGAAAAATTAAAATTGAAAAACTCTAAACTTAACTGGTAAAAGTGAAAATTAGGGAAAAAATTTTGAGGGAAAATTTTTTGAGGGAATTTTTTCAAGGGAGAAATTATGAAGGAAAATATTTTGAAAGAGAAATTTTAAGGGAAAATTTAATGAAGGAAAAATTTTAAGGGAAAAAATTTTGAAGGAGAAATAAAGAAGGAAAATATTTTTAGGGAGAAATTTTAAAGGAATATTTATGAAGGAATTTATTTTCTGGGAAAGATTTTTGGAAAGAAACTTTTAGTTTTTTCATAAAGATTTGGATTTTTAGTAAAAACCGTTTATGAATTTATTAATTTTATGGTATGATTCTACATTTAAAAAAATACATAAACGATACATATTTCTCTTGCAATGTATTATTGCATACATGATTATTTAAATCTCATAATTCTATTTAAAATTTCAACGAAAAACTGTTTTTAAAAGAGCATAATTCATCAAAAGGAAAGCTCGATCTTATTTTTTTAATTACCTTTCTTTGCAACTGGAAAATATGTTTCTTAGGAAGGTCACATGTAACCAAATGGAAGATTGATTTATTCCCTAAGAATAATCAAAATGTTTAAGATCGTGTCTTCAAAAAATATACTATTATTTTTTGCATACAAAGTATTCGTGAATCCTCTTGTGAAATGTATAAAAAAAAGTTATCGTTTCAAAGATAGATAATTTAATCAAAATTTATTATTATTATTATTATTATTATTTATTTTTCCTTCCTTAATTTTCAAACAATTTTTCTGAGATTAAATATACATAAATTAAGCCTCAATGATATTCGTGTATCGTTAAAGAAGCTTAAAACTAATAAATAATTACAATTTGATATTAACGGTTAAAATAGTTTTGAATTATAAAGTTTATGGTTTGTGTCTTTGCTGAATGAAAAATAACGGTTAAAATAATTTTGAAATTTGTCAACTTATGGTTTGTGTCTTTGCTTAACGAAAAAATTTTAAATTTAAAAAGTAAACAAACAAAATTTCCAAAACAAAGAATATAAAAAAAAGAAATATGATGTAAAATTTGATTATCAGAGGATATTAGCAGCTGATGAAGATCATAAACACGACCAGACATATATTTGACATCAGGAAATATTGATAACAGGACATATCAGGTGAGGGAAATCCAATTTTCATGTCTACTTTTTTGAATTATTTTTAATTTAGACTTGAAATGTATTTTCAGCTTTTTATCAACTTCCAAAGTTCCTTAAATAGCTGCCATTGAAACAACTGGATAAGAATGCAGCGTTGGATATGTGCTGTTTTGTTTGGAACTTGAATGAATGAATATGCACTGCTTTTTTGATGTTATCAGGTAAGTTATTGTAAATATTCACTCCAAAATGTTTTATGTCTTTCTTACCAATATTATTCTTTGCAGTTGCTGTCCTTAATCTCATCCTGTGCCTCTCCAATTGGTTCAATTCAAATGAGATATTACTGTGGATTGATCTTTTCCTACACGAATATATGAACGAAGCAGTTGTGATGTAATTTATCGCACGGATTGGAAATATATTATCTAATGTAAGTTGTTCATACATGATAGCGTTGTCAAGTCGCCTATCGAATCCATACATATTTCTCACTATCCTGTTTTGAATAACTTGGATTGGTTGAATTACATTATCGCATGCAGTGCCCCAAATTGGATTCATGTATATTTTTCTTTTTGCTCTCATTGGTAACACATCCTTTAACTTCCACATAATACATGCTGCACTCGCTAGTTTCTTCTCAATTTCACTTCCGTGAACATCCCATTTCAAGTATGGATCAAGGTTTAATCCGAGATATTTAAATGATAAGGTTCGTTGCATTGAGTGCTCGTCATTAAGTTTAATGATTTGTGGTTGATTGGTTTTTATGAATGGCGAGTGAAAAATCATGAAAAATGTCTTTTTGTCGTTAATGATCATTTTCTGGTTGTCAAGGAAATTTAAGATTATGCTCATGTCGTGAAATATTGAATTTGTTACGTCATCTTTAGGATTATGCTCATTAATTAGTGCCAAGTCATCCGCATAGAGAATAATTTTTCCTTGTACACCTTCAAGATTCGCAATTTGGTTGAAGAATATATTAAATAGGAGGCTGCCTAAAATACTTCCTTGAATTACGCCATATATTACTTCCAGTTGTTGGCTAATCATATTTCCTATCCTTACTACTTGAAATCTCTGCGATAAGTAGCTTGACATTATTTCTTCCGCCTTTCCTCTGATTCCAATCAAGTTGAGCATTTTCAACAGTACTTTCCTATCAACCAAATCGAATGCTTTCATCAAATCCATGAATACAACCGAAGCTATTTTCTTTTTGTCCAATAATTTCCTTATTGAGCTTGTTAGTTCAATTGCCGCATTTTCAGTGTTGCTTTTTGGGCGGAATCCAAATTGATAATTAGAAAGGAGATTGTATTTTGTGATGTAATTCATAATTCGATTATATAAGAATTTTTCCACTACCTTGTTAAAAGTTGTAAGGATTGAAATAGGGCGCATATTATTCATTTCATTTGAATTTTCTGTTTTTTTAATTGGAATTACTGTTGCAAGTTTAAAAACTTTTGGATATTTTCCTTTTTTTATGAATGTATTAATCAAATGGCAAAGAACAGGAGAAAGCTCATTACTTAACTTTTTGACGTCTAGCGGTGAAATATTGTCGTAGCCAGCAGATGAATTTTTAAGATTCAAGATGATTGAATTTATCTCCTCATCATCAGCTTCATTTAACACCAGAGAGTGTGACACAGATTGGAATTCAATATTCCTAGGGATTTTTCTACGGTCGTTTGCTAATTCTGTCACATTCTGTATGAAAAATTTGTTCATTTTTTCTGCCATCTGCAGTTCATCTGTTACCACTGTGCCATTTATGTTTAAGAAGTTAAGTTTACTTTTCGTTTTTCTTCCTAAGATGCTGTTTAAATTTTTCCATAGTTTTCGTGGATTATTGTCTTGCAAATACTGGTTGTAGTAATTCTTTTTTTCTTTCTGAATTAATCTTTGAACTTTCATGGACTCAACTTTCATCATACGTTTAAATTTAGTCTTCCATTTTCGAGATCGTTTTAATCTTTTCGACAGTTTTTGTTTTCTCTTTAATGCGTTAAGGACTTTCCAGTTAAACCAAGGACAGTTAATTTTACTTTCCTTTATTTTGATTCTAACTGTTCTCGTGTTGTTTCTTAGTGACTCTTGCGTAATTTTCATTAATTTTTCAGCAATATAGTCAGGCTCTTGAATTTGCATTATCATAGAATTGTTCAGTGCTTTACTTAGTTGTATCCTTGCTTTGTTGTAGTCAGTTCTTTTGAGGATTTTAAAAGATGACGATTGTTGAGATTTTACATCGTTTATACAAGTCAAAATCATGTTATGGTCAGATAAGTTGTTAAATATAGTATAATTGTCAATTGTAGTCTCCTTATAGAAATTGCATGCAAAATGATCTATTATTTTTCCACTAACATTTCTTGTTTTATCCTCATTCATAATTTTTAAGTCAAAAGAATTTAAAATGCCAGAATATTCATTTGCCGTTTTGCATATCTCATTTTTGCATATGTTTACATCTCCAGCTATGATGATACGTTTGTTCGTGTCGTTTACTTGTTTCTCAAGATCACTAAGGAACGTTTCTATATTTATATTCTCTGGGGCTCTATAGTATGCCACTATCTTGTATCCTTTATTCTGTAATAATTTAGAAACTTTTTTTCCATTTCACCATTCTAGCACATATTGTGTCTCCTTTGCTAATATATACCTATTAATACTAATAATAATATATAAGTTATTACCAGGATAGATATTAATATTACGGAATATTACAACATAAAATGAGTTTTTTTTATGTAAAAACAATTGAATTCTAGTCAAAAACATGTTTTGATGAATAGAAATTATGTTAATTTAACAACGATCTATTAGTATTTGAATGATTTCATTACGGCATCTTGCGCACTCAAAATATGGCTAGGTATATTGCAGAGTACATCAAGTCTTAAGATGAATTCGTGCCTTTGCAATGTGCAGAGTTTTTAATTGGTTCAGATCCCAAGTGATTTGGAACCCACTGTAAGCTGTAGGTCTAGTAAGTGTAATACAATAGTTTCTGTCTTAATTTAATCGCCCATAAATCTTTTCAGTATTTCATTGATAATTTACTTATTCTTTTATTTCTCTCTATCTGATTGAAAAATGACTATCAACAAAAAAAATCTGATGTTCATATTAACAAATTCTTTAACAACTTTTTTTTATAAAGAGACTTATTAATTCCTTAAACAAAAAATTTCAAATTTTCTTTATCTTTTTTTCAAATTTTTTATCAATTCTTTATGTGAGAAATAAAACGTTTCTTCGAAAATATTTTCCCTTATAAAGTTTCCTTCATTTAATTTTCCTTCAAAATTTCTCCTTTAAAATCTTTTCCTTCATAATTTCTCCCTTGAAAAAATTCCCTCAAAAAATCTCCTTCAAAATTTTTTCCCTTAAAATTTCTCCCTCAAAAAACTTTACTTCATAATTTTTCCCTCAAAATTTTATCCCTCAAAAGCACCTCGGTCACTTAACTTACTTTTATTTTTGTAAATTTATTAAATTCTTGACCAAATTTCAGGTAAGAATTGAAATTCAATAAAAATTTAGAATTTATAATAAATAAAAATTTTTACAACCAATTGCATTCCTAACCTTAAACAACTGTAAAAAAAGAATCACAAAAAAATTCATCAAACACCAACAAAATTACCCCCAAAAAAAGTAACGACTCATTCAGTAAGGATAATTAATTTTTTACTACTCACTATCCATAAAAACATGAATGCGTCTTAATCACCAGCATGCCATTTGACATTCCAGAATTCTCGTTTCATACACACATATCATGTATTTTTGTTATGCCGATGTCGACACGAGAAAAAAAGAATTTTATGGGTTCTTGTGCAAATGAGTAAGATAATTTCCATGCTTTTAATTTTACTGCTTCATATTACCTTAATTTTTATCATCATCATCATCGTCGTCTGTGACATTGTAGCAAATCATATGACACAACAGAAAACAACAAACTTTGATGTGAGAATATATCTAAATTATATATACATACATAATGGAGCAAATGTACTTGCCTGAGAAACCTCTGCGGTCTGCTGTCTTGATTTGCCTTTTTCTAACCGAAATACCTAAAAAAAGATATGAGAAATGTGTACCGAGAAATATCAACAAGAAAAAGAAAAACTGAAAATTTTCCTTTTTGGAAATTTTACGTCTCATAACTCTGGTTGTAGAAAAAGAAGAACTAGTTGAATATTTGAATATTAAGGAGTTGAAGAGAACGCATTAATTGTGGACTTGAGAATTTATTTAATTTGAATTTCAAAATAATATAAAGATTGATTACACCGGTTCAAAACTTATTGTTCCAGTTCAAAACTTATTGACCCGGTTCAAAACTTATTGATCCAGTTCAAAATATAGTTGGAAATTTATTAAAATAATTCATCATATTATCAATTGAACCGGTTCAAATGTAACTTAATTGCAATCATTTGATTAAAAACTACGACAAACAGACAAAATAAAGTCAAAACCATGAATTTTCCCAACATAAAGTTAGCTTAAAAGAAAACTTTTTTAACATAAAATTTTCATGTTGAAATGAGTTAAAATGTTAGATGATGAATATATAAATATATTAAAATCATAATTCTCCCTTTCCATCCATTTTTATGACTTTTATTTCACAATTTTATGGCATTTGTGTTAATTCAAAAAAAAAAAATAGTGAAAATTGTTTCTCATATTTCTGTATTTCTTGATAAATTTGAAAGCTCCTTAAAACTGAATAAAAAAAGGAAAAAAGGGTTGTTCTTTAAAAACAGGCAATTTGAAGGATGGAAAAGAAATTTCTGACACTGTCAATCAATGATTTTAAGCTGATTGAAGGGTCTATAATAAATTTAATGGGTTGATAAGTTTTCACTTTTTGTTCTGTATCAACTTGTGCTTTTATTGCTCGAGAAATTTTTGATTCAAGAACTTCAAAGAGGCTAGTTATGATTTTTAGCAGCATTAACACAAAACAAGTTATAATAAATGGAGAGAAAAATTATTAAAAAGTGATAATATTTGATAAATTGATGCTTTCCTTTTTTGCTGAGATTTATTTTTGGAAACATGTTGCTATGGTTTTATATTTTTATTTTTAAAGGATATCAGACAAAAGGTCTGACAGGTTTTAAACCTCTCATCATATTTTTTTTTGGGAGAGATAATACCACAGATGGAAAATTCATCGTTAATGGAATTGAATTAAATTTTGATGAGTTCTTAAAGTTTATTTTTTTTAACAAAAATATTTTTAGCGCATTTTTGAAAACTTGTTTTCAAAAAGGAAGCTCAATCATGCACTTTGATCGGTCGTTCGGTCGTTCGGTCGTTCGGTCGTTCGGTCGTTCGGTCGTTCGGTCGTTCGGTCGTTCGGGTCCCAATTATCTCTTGATCTAGACTTCGTAGCAAGCTCGGAATTGTTTTAATAGCTTCATTGAATGTTTTTATTCCCGCCGTTTGTATTGAAAAGTCAAAAAACACTCATTAAATAGCTTAATTCATCGATTTTATATTTCAAAAAAATATGTAAACAATGCAGGGCAAAGCTATGCTGATGATAAGTTTGAATTTTTTCTAACCGTTAAAAAATTTGAAATTTTTTTGACCGTTATTTCGGATTAAATTTTTTTCTTTAATACACCTTAATTAATTAACATTTAATTTTTTCATACAAAACAAATGTGTTTAGAAATTTGAAAAATAATGGATGTGTTCAGAAATTTGAATTTTTTGCTAACGGAAAATTTTGAATTTCAAAAAACCGTTAAATCGTAAAGCTATTTTTTGCATTGAACATTATAAAAATCAATTTTAAAGGAATTTTGATTTTTAGTTTTAAACTTATTATTGAAATGAATTATGACTAAAGAAACAGCAATAGAGTTTTAAAACTCGACATTCTTTTCTATTTAATCAATTGCTAATCGCTGCGTCAAAAATGCGCTGAAGTCCCTCGATATAAACGAGGACTTTTGTAATTTTTTTAACAACTCATTCATATCATAACATGTTCAACAAAACTGGTCAGCAGAAAACTAGAATTGTTTGAGTTTATTTAAGTACTGCTATCAAGCATCTCAATTCATTTTCATTTTTATAACTTACTTCCGAATAGCATTTAATGGTCGAAAACATAAAATGAATAACGTTAAATTTGGGAATTGTGAATATACATAAATCTTTTTTTTTGAAGCACTAGGTCATCTGATAATGTACTGAATTGTTGAGTTTTAAAAAATGCTATGTTTGAATTTTCGTTGAACTTTACATTGTCGAACGAAAATGTAGTCTGAATTCAAACGAGTTTCTGATGAAAAATTCAAACTATTAAATTCTCGTGTCACTAAATTTCAGTTTTAAAAAGTTAATCACTCTTACGATCTTTTGCCTTTTAAATTTAATATAATCTGAAATAGATCATTGTGCAAAAAAATTTGATATCCATGTTTCAAAAAATTGATATTCACATGTGACATAACATCAAAAAGCATTCTTGGAAAATCAAATCCTCTTTTAGACTGAAAAGTGAGCATAACATAACATTTAGAATTTCCATATTTTTGATGGATCATTTTGCAGTTACTGTGAATTATTTTGTTATTGGCAGCCTTTTTAAGTTAAAAACCCAAAAGTTTACATTATTATATTATCATGTAAATCATCCTACAAACTACACTTCATAGTGTGCAAAACTAACTGGAAAATTTTCCCACACACAATACCTGTCTTAAAATTTGTAAAATTCGACTTTATTACATTTATTCACTTTCCATAAAATTCGGTTCATTTTCATTTTATATTTTTTTTTCATTTATCGTTGAATACAAACCATTTACAACCCCATTTTGCTTCTTTATAAGTTCTCATATCGAATAGGAATGAGACTAACTGGTAATGGGGATTTAAAGTATTGGGGGTTTAAGACGCATTTGATAAAGTTTCGTTAAAAAAAAGTTGGAATTTATCTTGTGGTTTGAATGTCACATAGTTGTATGTATGCAACATGATCATAAATTTTTTGAAGAAAATATTAAGATAAAACCATACAAAATTTCAATTCAAATGGCTGTATGTCGTATGGTTGTATGTCGCATGATCACGTCACACGACATTGATTCACGTCACATGACCATGTGAAATGTGTTTCTAGATTTTCTTAATTTTCTTAAAACTTTACAGATGACATTTTGCATTGTCACATGATATCTTATGTCACATGGTCACACAGTTCCATACCACGTGAATTTATGCTTTTGCACTTTTTGGGCAGTAACTAAAATAACAATGCATAGACAAATAGACAAAAGTAAAGCACATTATCAACATTACTCATTGTTCAATTGGACTAAAAAGAATTTATATTGAAAAATGGAAAAACGAAAGTAAGCAAAAAAGAGCTTTTTTGAGGTTTTTGTGGTATTTTCATCTATAAAGCAGTAATAAATTAAGTGTAATGTGTGTATAAAGCAAAAGTAGAGAAAAAATGTTCCTTTAATAACTGTAGCATACGTTAAATGTTGAGCTTAAAAGATAATCAAACTAATGGAAAAGAAGGTACGAAAAGAGAATTTTAAATGCTGCCGAGGAAGAAGAAGTGAGAAACAGAAATATAAAATTGAGTCTCAGGTTGAATAGAAATGAATGAAGTTTTCACAAATCAGAATGAGAAACTTTTTTAATTTTAATTACTTTAGTTATAATGAAATCATTCTTTAAAAATCTTCTCCTTGCATCCTGGACTAAATTTTCTTTCTGTTAGTTGTTTGCTTTGTGAACATCAACAGCCCACAAAAATTCCTCGAGAGATAAACTTTTTTTTCCGACTGGTTAATTAATGGCGTTGTAGATGAATGCGGAATAATAGCAACATAATCATTAATTTTTATTGCTTTAATATTGAAATTAAGAGATGTTTACTGATGATGAAGAGTTATTGAGTTAAAAATTGTTTAAAATTATGAGCCAGAGATGATATCAGTGGATTGTCATGGAAATGTTTTTGACACCTTTTTCTTTTTGTTAAAGTGATTTCAAAAAAAGATAAAACTTAATTTGAATCTATTGAGGATGATGAAGATGTACACCTACTAGATATGAGACTTTAATGCTGTATTTCAATTTTAATATTAAATTCGGAGAAATTTCTCATCCAAGCTTTTTGTGAGGGGAAGATATTAAGTTAGGAATTTTCTTTAGCCTTCAAAAACATCGTTCAGATTTTTTTTCCTATCTCGTACAATAAAAATCGCAGAAAGCGTCGAATTTTTTTCATATTTTAATAAAAAGTTTTTTTTATCGAATAATTTTCTCATTGAGTGAGTATTTTAATAGGTTTTCATTACTTTTTCATAACTCAGACTAGCTTTCTGTGTAGTTTTTGATTATTAATATTTAGTATGCAGTTGATGAGAATAATTGATTGTCTGGAAAATTTGAAGTTGTATGATTTCATTTTTTTTGTGATTAATTTAAAATATGATGTGAAATTGAAACCTTATGAAATATGCAGGTGATTTTGCATTTTAAAGAGTATTGAATTTTGTAAAGCTTACATTAAACTGAGAACTGATAAAGTTGAAGGTTCAAAAAAGGTTTTTAATTAAATAAACTTTAATTCAAAACTTTAAATGGAAATGTTAAAAAAATTGAGTGTTCGATTCCTATAAATTTGGTTGGATTGTTTTGACAAAAAATAATATAAATAATAAAAAATAACATATTCAAATTACTAGGATTACATAAAAAATGTTTTTTTGATCATATAGTAATTTAAGCAGTTAGCAATGATCATACTAATCAAAAAACAAATTTACTCTCTTACCGAATCTCCAACCAAAAAATAAGTCATACGAATAAAATTCTCTTAAATATTTGCCAAGCATGATGAAATTCAAAAAAAAAAAAAAAATTTATATATGGCATGAAACATAAAGACATCTTTATTTGTGCATAAATTTAAACCTAAGCTACACTCAATTACCAACAAAACCGAGCAAACAACCCTGTGGAAAATATTTAATGACGCACTGTGCATGTATACATGGGACATAATTTCATTGCACAGAGTCATTTCAATTCGTAATGAAATTATCATGAAATCAATAATTTGTCATTGGAAAGATGTCATAATAAGAGGTATTGTTCTCACTCCAAACTTTCCCCTAGCTTATACGCTTAAAAAGCCGTAAAACTCATTAAAATGCATACAACCGCGTAAAATTAATAGAGTAATCATAATAATTTATTATCAACTTATAATTGCCCCGTATATACCTATTTATGTGCATGTATACATCCACATCATTAAATGGGCTACAGAAAGCAGCGTAAATTGCTATGGAAAAACCTAAAACTCAGTTTTCATGAGAATGAAAATGAAAATAAAAAAAAATGAATTTATTTTTTTCGTAATTGATTCTTCATACTTTGTTTTTTTGCAGATCATCCGTTACGATACGCTTGGTGCTTGTGGCATTTTGTTATTAAATTTCATTATTCTGATACGGTCGTGCAAAATTTCAGAGTTTGCATGTAAAGGAAGTGGGCTGTGTTTACCATTAGATAAATATTGTGATGGAATCGATCAGTGCGGTGATTTGAGTGATGAGCCAAAATTTTGTACAGGTACACACGCCAAAAAAATTTTTTCATATAATATTAAATCAAGACATATAAAATTATTTTTTTGACATGACGTCTGTCGTTTACAGTCTGCAATCGCACATATTACGGCGATATTGGAAGAACGTATTCAATTCAAGTGCCAACGCCACAACGATTTCCATTTTTATGTCATCTAACATTTACTGCCAGCGGACACGATCAGGGAGACATTGTGCAGGTAGGAGCTGATTTTTTTTACATATTATTATTATTTTTATTAAATAAAGGCAAGGAAAATATTCATCGCATCAACACCACAATAAAGAAAACGAATTTTTGCCTCATCATTCTGAAATTGAAATGAGAAAGCAGAATGTAGATTTAGATCTTTTTTTTTCGCTGTTGCCGCCTTTTACAGCAATTTCTATTTGAACAATATGTGCTGTATAATTCAATTTGGTTAGACGGCTGATCGAGTTTTGTAAAATTTTTGCTCTTGCTAATAGAATCTCGCCATGCTGTGTGGTTGCTCAGCCTAAATTCATGTCTGATATTATTTATATGAAAATTACGAGGAATCTGGAAAGTGGATTTTTTACAGCACATGACAAATATACATAACTGGATTTTAGCTCATGAGCATATGTTATTTATAGTTTTCTGGGAAAAGAAGCCGAATTCAAAATGGCATTTGTTTTTTAAAATACAAAATGGCTGTCAATAATTAGTAAACCTATAAAGTTTCAACTAATTTGATCTTCTACCTAAGATTCTAAACCATTAAAAGACCAGTTTGTCCAATATTAATAAAACACCATGATATCAGCATTAATAAAAACTAAACAGTAAAAACCTCAAAAATTGAGTTTGAAGCTTTTTCCCGCTTTTTTAAATACTTCTTCAACTCTCAAATCCACTATTTTAAGCTACCAGCTTATCACTTTTCAAATGAACTCAGCCATCCATCATCCAAAAACCCCAAATAATGCAGAAGTAAATATTCAAACAAAATTATTATGTTTGCCACATTTTATCCAACAGGATTAATGCCATATCCGCATTAAATTTAAAAAGTTAAACACATGCCAAACAATATGCACTGCAGAAACTCATACTACAAAGCCCATGAGAATAGAAATTAATGCTTCCATTTATGCTATTGAGGGTAATATTGCCCCACTTTATTCTATAGAAAAGATAAGACAATAGGATGAAGTGTCAGATCGATTTCACTCAATTTCATCACTAATATTTCTGGGAAAAAGACATGAATAAAACTATCGTACACTACAAAATGCGCCTTGATATTCGAGAGTCTAGACAAATATTTCATCATTCACAATTTTCAAGCTAATTTATTCTTGCAAGGTAAAAATGAGAGATACGAGATGTGAGCTTATATTTCATCCATATATTATATTTAACATACACGTATCTGTATTAAGGATGTAGCTCTAGCTTTATAAAAAAAATTACAAAAGTCCTCGTTTATATCGAGGGACTTCAGCGCATTTTTGACGCAGCGATTAGCAATTGATTAAATAGAAAAGAATGTCGAGTTTTAAAACTCTATTGCTGTTTCTTTAATCATAATGCATTTCAATAATAAGTTTAAAACTAAAGATCAAAATTCCTTTAAAATTGATTTTTATAATGTTCAATGCAAATAATAGCTTTACGATTTACCGGTTTTTTGAAATTCAAAATTTCCCATTAGCGAAAAATTTAAATTTCTGAACACATCCATTATTTTTCAAATTTCTAAACGCACTTATATTTGTTTTGTATGAAAAAATTAAATGTTAATTAATTAAGGTGTATAAAAGAAAAAAATTTAATCCGAAATAACGTTAAAAAAATTTTCAAATTTTTTAACGGTTAGAAAAAATTCAAACTTATCATCAGCATAGCTTTGCCCTGCATTGTTTACATATTTTTTTTGAAATATAAAATCGATGAATTAAGCTATTTAATGAGTGTTTTTTGACTTTTCAATAAAAACGGCGGGAATAAAAACAATCAATGAAGCTATTAAAACAATTCCGAGCTTGCTACGAAGTCTAGATCAAGAGATAATTGGGACCCGAACGACCGAACGACCGAACGACCGAACGACCGAACGACCGATCAAAGTGCATGATTGAGCTTCCTTTTTGAAAACAAGTTTTCAAAAATGCGCTAAAAAAACTTTGAATGTACATGCGCTCGCATTCAATATGATGGAAAAATGATATTTCAGCTGTATGAAAATTGCATTAGCGTTCGTTTAGGCGAATATTTACATTTTCCTTTGAGCAATCTACCGTCTGTGGCATTTCAACGTCAGCATTGCTTACAATCAAAGTTTTTTTTCCTTTTTCTTCCATCTTTTTCCTTATTATTATTATTTTTTTTGCTTTTGCCTTTTAGTAAATATTACAATTTTCTCTCTTCCTCTTTCTCCTTTTTTTCTCAATCATTTGCACATGTAAAAGAGAAAATTTATATCCTCAAAAGAACTGCCAAACCGGGAATGTTGAGAATGAGAAAAGTAAAAAATAGGGAAGATATTAAAAATGCCATTTAAATGCTTTGCAGATGGTGCAAGGGAGTTGAAAACTTTTCTTTTTCTTCTTTCTTTTTTAACATCCATTTCCAAATGCATTTCGTTGATGTATGAAAATGTAAATTTTACTTAGAAGTTGTTCATAAGTAGCGTTTATAAGGAATTGGAATCTTTTTAAGAATTTTAGACTGAGTTGTAAGTTAAAATGTGATGTATAGGTTATAATTCTGATTCTTAGGATGTTTCTGAAGTTTCAGATTTTTTTGCTCTAAATTTTAATTTAACTCAACCATCAAACTTAATATTTTGACATAGCTTCACGCCCCTTCCATTTAAAAATTTTATTTCATTATTTTTCATTTTGAAGAAGTCATTTTGTGGCTTCTAGAATTTAATAATTCCTTCATGAGAATCAACTTAACTATTGTTACAGAACAAAATATGATTTTCATTATTCCAAATTCATAGTTTATTGAAAACCTTATAATATTTGGAGAGGGGCAAGCAACTATGTTTTAACTGTGTTACTATTTAAATCTCATAAAGTCGTTATACCATCATTTTCGAATAACCCTAGTATTTTTTTATAACAAATTTCAATCATCAATTGCATTCTTGTTTGCTTTAAGTTAAATACATTTCCCATCCGTTTTTATCAATTTTTCTTCTAGCGATTATACAATTGCAGTATTGTATGAAATTAGAATTGAAATTGAAATAATTTTCCACCAGGATAATTGTCAATCAAATGTGATTCAATGAGATTAAGTGTTTACAAATGTAAAGTAGAAAAAAAATAGATTTCAATCGTCTGTTGATATGCATAAAATACCATTTTGCAATGAGATTATCGATTATTTTTACAGTCTCACATGTTTTAGCATAGCATAGCTGGAAGTAAAGACGCGAATAAAAAAAAATTAAATTTCTCAACTTCTTCTCTCGTGGAAATCCTAACTTAATTAAAAAAGTAAAGTTTGTTGTAATCAGTGAATGTTTTACAAAATGGAGGAATCAGAAGAATTTTTTTTGAGGGATTTACCAAAAGCTTCATCCTGTGGATGAAAAGTTTTTTTTCTGATATTTTGCGAAAATACATTTACTTTGACTTGATGACTAACTGGCTTAATATTCCTTATAATTGGAAAAGCAGTGGGGATTAATAAATTTGAAGTTGTTGATGGAGATTTTATTGTGTTGAAGATGATTTTAGTAGAGACTGAGTTGATTATTAAGCTTGTTATTTTGGAAATAGGAATGTGGTTAGATCAATGCACATAGAATTGATTTAATTAAGATGCAAAAGTCTTTATGGTTTTGATGACCATATTGTCTTCTATTAATTGACTTTGCTTTGATTTGAAGGCTTTTTCGGTCAAATTCTGTTTTGATTGAGGTTAAGCAGCTTCATTAATTCAGAATAATGAACATAATCTTCAAAAAAAAAATCATTAAACTATAACACAACTCATCAGCTGATTAGTCCATCAATTAATCTCAAATAACACAAATCAATATAAAAGAAATCAAGAAACAAGAAATAAAATAACTGCGCTCAAGAGACACATCCACAACATAGATCTTCCAACTTTCTTTCCCTCAATTCACACGAGTGTTATCAAATGAATGAAAGAAGAACATTTAAATGATGTGATGTGTACTTAAAGCATTAATTACTTAATGAGAATTAGAAACACTCACACACACACACACACACACACATATGAGCTTTTGATTAGCTTTCGTATAGTGATTCCTCATCCTACATTCATTCCTTGCCATTAGCATTTTGTGTATATCATGTAAATATGATGAGTTTTCTTCATCAATTCAATGCGTAAATTTGATAGAATATTTTAAGATGTTCGATATGAGTTTTCGCTGGAAATATTCAACCATTGTATGTATGAATTGAAATGAAGTTATGTGAAATTCAATAAAACTCGAGATTTCTTCTGAATCTTCTTCTTCTTCTTCTTTTGTCTATTCTCTATTTTTTTCCCTTTCACTTGGAATTCTTTATTGGAGCGAAGACAATTTTTTTGGTTTTTTTTTTCTCCGTTTTTGCACAAGCATTTATTTTTATCTTGGAATGATTTTTTGCCGTTTCCTTTTTTTTATCATATTGCTGAAAATAAAAGCAAATAGAAATAGATAGAAAATATCTTGCTGTGCTGTTTCTTTTTCGTTCAAATGTTTCGATAATAAATGAAATATGATTAATTGGAAGAGAATTTTTATTTCTTGTATAGGAATGAAAAAAAATTGATAGGAAAGCTTTGTGGTCGGAAAATGTTGTTTGATAATTTTTTGGTATTGATTTCGTTGACTTCAATTTGTTAATTTAATTAGGAAAATTAGATTGTGGTTTGGTTTGATTGTTTTGATTTGAGGGTTGTGATTAGTTGATGTAAAAGGTGTGGGATCTATTGAATAATTTGAATAATTATTTTGATTAAATTAGTATATAAAATAGAGAAAATTTTGCATTAAATAAATTTTTGATTTTAAACAAGAAATTCTGTTCAATATTCAAAATTCGTTATTTAAAATTGATATTGAGAACTTCAAAATTGATTTGGAAAAAAATTAACAAACAAATTTTAGATTTGAGTTTTTAATTTGTGTACATTCCTCCCTAGGTTCAATCCAAATTGAATTAAATAAAAATTTCAATCAAATTTATTATTTTTCTAACCTCAATTACACTTTTTTATTAAAAAAATCTATAAAAATTTTCCAAAACGTCATAAAGATCAAGAAACTGACAAAATTATCATTAAACTTTTGATCATTTAAAGCTTCAACTGTCTTTCTTTGTGCTTCATAAACTTTATAACATAATATCTCTATAAAACTATTGAAATTAGCCTTTTTATTGTTATAGCATGCTTTTTTTTATTGGCTAGACATTCGATTACTAAAGTAATTTTCAACCCCATTACCGCACTCAACTTAATTTTTATTGGTCAGAAACTATTAAAATCTGCTTTCATGCTCATCGACCGTAATGAAAATGAATTTAATTATTAATTGCACAAAATAATGCAACAGATTTGATGTTCAATAGAATTACTCTAATCGTAATAGCCCTTAAGCTGAACAATTTGTGTGTGTGTGGGCTGGAATGTATAGTTAAGTTGAACATAAATTGAACAAAAAGTTTTTTGTTAAAAAGGAGGAGGAGATGGAACCAAATTGTTGAGCATATTGTTTGAAAATTATCTCCCATTATCCATAAATTGTTATCACTTAAACTGCACGTTTTCTTGTGTTCATGATAATTAATATCTTTATGACCTCAAAAATTTAACAAGAAACTTTTCGAGCATTCCATGCAAGTATCAAGTCCCACTGGGTATTCGTCTACATAGATGCAAGTTCTTTTCCACTTTTTTTTATATAAAACACGAATAAGAATGAGGAAAAGTTTTTCTGACAGCAGAAATAAAAAATAAATTTCAACTAGTTTCAAGAGAGTGTTTTTGATCTATTTTATGTACGTATATAGATATGCTCTCAGTTGCCATTCATTTCAGAATGAGAAGAACGTGAATGGAAAAGTATCGGAATCAGAAATGAATTTTTAAATAGCTCATAGGATATGTGTTGAAAAATTTTCATCTGAACTGCGCTAATTAAAAAAGTTTTTCATCAGTTTTTCATCTTTCGAAATTCTTTTTGATGTTGAAAAAATACCAAAATCTGGTGGTTACAGATGATTTTGGAAATAGATAGCTGAGAGATGCTGAAGGCAGTTTTTTTGACTTTGATTTCTTGGAATTGATATTGGATTTGCAATCAATCTGTTAAAAAGTATGAGAAAAATTTGTGAATTTTTTTTTGTTGACTTTGTATATTTTATCTTTGAAATTATTCTAGGAATGTTTAGTCTATGCTCCATTTATGGGCTTCTGTGTATCGCATCTTTAGTTATTTTACGAATCTAGGTTGTTAATTTATTTTTTGGCACTAACAGATGAGTCTATGGTTCAATAAATCATTTTAATAGAGTAATTTTAAGTTTGTATGTGAGTTTGAACCTCATTTTAAGTTGATTCACAGATTATTACAAATATGCTTCAATGTATTTTTAATTTGCTGCTTATCATCGACGCATTTGATCTTTTTAGACAAACTTCTTCCAAAAAATGTAGCAAAGGCGCACATTTCAATTTTCTTCATTATAAAAGTCAAAATCATCAATTCTGCGCCTCAAAACTTACTTCTTCAAAATCCTTTGTCTGCTCTACATAAAAAGTAACAAAAGAACGTCAACAAAGTCTTTAAAGCTTAAGCCAAAGGCATTATTAATGAAAGAATTGCCCAACAATACGTCAATGCTTAATTGAGTCATGTAAACACAGTCAATGAAGCATCTATAATCACAGCTTGTTGATCAACAATCAGTCAGCCACAAGCATCATCACTATGACAAAAAAATAAAGTCATAAAGAAGCAACACAGAAAAGTCCTTTAAAATCTAAAAAAAAAAAATACAATAAAGTTGTGAAAATAAAAAAATAATAAAAATTTCTGGTCAATTCAATTGCCTTGTTGAAGGGGGGATGGGCGCCTGTAAGACTAACAGTCTTGTAAGACTTTTCTGCATGCCTTTTTAAAAAGTAATTGATGATGTCATTACAGTTCCTTTGCCTTTTTTTTTCTTTCTCCTTTCTTTTCTCTTCATTTTGGGCAAACGGGAAAAGTTTTATGTACCGCATAACTATATATGACTGTATCTAAATGTGTACATTTATATGAAGCACAAAAAATAAGAAGAATCAAGTGAATAAGGAGATGGAGTTGCTCACAGAAGAAACTTTTATCCTTTTCATGCTTGTTGAAATGTCAACATGATATAATAACATCGGATATTTAATACCAAAAGTTCAAAATAGTTGTTAAGGAGTGTATGTATGTAGTCGAAAAAAGAGAAATAATTTTTGTGATGTCTCTTGAGAGATAATTGAGATGAACTTTGTTTACATGACTTCTTTTTATTTCTTTTGAATCTACAGCTATTATTTGAGTGTGGGCTCCCGAAAAGCAGAGGTTGGGATGGATTTGACGTGGGTTTGATGTGAATTTGTCGATAATTCATTGAGTTTGGTAGTTAAAAGTTGAAAACTCGAAATTTTTGAATTTGTTTGTTTACAAAATTTTGAAATTTAGTTTTTAGCCTATTTACTAATTCATCTTTATTGTTTTGTTCATATTTTGATAGTTTTGAAGCTAAATTGAAATATAAATCTGTTTCAAAAGGATCAAAACTTATATATAAGAAAATGACCGTTAAATTTTAAAAATTTACGAACACCATCAAAACTTTTTATACCGGAAACAATGGAAAATTTTGATAGTGTTAGTTTTGTTTGGGGCGATTTTGGGGCGGACTCTGTTCATATTTATATATATATATATATATATATATATATATATATATATATATATATATATATATATATATATATATATATATATATATATATATATATATATATATATTGAAAGGGGCAAAAACTTTGATCTCGATTTGAAAAAGAAAAAAGAATTCCAAAAATTTCCCAAACAAAAATTCAAATTTTCATTTTTAACGGTCATTTTTCATACATTTCGATTTGAATAGAAAAATTTCAGAACAAAACAACTGTTCAAATCGAGGACCCCCTGTATTCGTGCTTTAACACCCATTTGCTTTTCGGGACGCTTCCAAATTGCGAATCTTTTATGCTCAAAACTTGAGACATGTCACAATGAAATATTCTTACGACACTCCACAATGGTCTGAAATCGAAAAAAATGTTCAAAAATACATTTTAGAGGAAAATTTAGAGGTTCAAAAGTTTTTGTCGATTTTCTTTATTTTGATAGTTTTAATAGCTTTATTATGATTTGATTATACACTCCTGAAAAAATCAGCCTATAATATTAAGTTTAAGTATGATTTTTTGTTAAAAATGTATCAAAAATTTTTGTAAACAAACAAATTTGTATGGGAAAACAAGTGAAATTAAAATGCAAATTTCTGGAAAAGGAGGTAGAAGGAGGTTACAAGAGCATGATTAGAAGGTAAATAAAGACTCAATCTTTCAATTTGTGCAAGTCCCGGAGAGGCCTTTAGAGGCCTTTTTAACTTATGAGCATTTAAAGTTTTTGAAATTTTCAAAATTTCAATTGCAATTTCCCTAATGATTAAGCATTTGGCTAATGTTTTATAAGCTTTAACATAAAATTTGAGCATTATTTAATGTATTGACAGTAATTAGAACATGTATCAAACGATAGAAAGTGGAAAATTATTATAAAACTTTTTCATGGTGTTTTTGTACACAAAATTTTCGTGACTTTCATTAATGATTGACAGAGTTAGACAACGATTAGAAGGCTGATATTTTCACAGAAGATGCGTCAGTATATGTTTCATAATCGTGCATTTAAAAGATCAGGTTTAAAAGACATGACTTTTTTGTATTTTTGAACATTTTTTTCGATTTCAGACCATTGTGCACTCATTCCAACAGCAATTTTAGCATAATTTGCTTTCAATTTATTGAATGAGAAAACAATCACACGAGTTTTTATTTAATTTTTTTTTGTGCTGTTCAACAAGAAAGTTTTACAACAATCCATTTTCTCTTTTTCTTTCGTGTTTGTTGTATGGAAATAAGAGCAAAATACTTTGTTGTTCTTTGGATTGTATTCATCCATAAATACGCTTAAGTGTAATGCAAAAGTCGGAAAATTTACTACGGAATAAAACTTTTGGTTCTACTTTCTTTGCTTAAATTTATAAAACTTCTCCTCTGTTTCTTCCTTTCATTGGCTTTTACGGTGTTGAATAATCTGAAGAAATGCAAACTTAGCAGACGATACAAGCTCGTTTTAGTGGAACTGTGGGAATTTTCTTTATTAAAATTATGAGTCTCATAATTGGAATGTGCAGAAAATTTAAGCATAATTTCTTTAAAGTTGTGCTTTTAAATTGTTCTTAGTGACATAGTTTTAGGATGCTAAAAAGTGAAATGAAAGGTACATGCTTAGGATGTGAAGGCACTACTTCTGAAGATTTTTTTTTTCCGAATAAAAATTGATTGATTTTAAAAATTCCAATGCAAAATATTTTCATAAATTCAAGGGTGTGATCGCGTAACATAAAAAGCCTTAAAAATCTCTTTAGTCAAGTGGATCTAACTTCAACAATAAAAACTCAATCAAACATTGAAACGTACTAAGTAAGTGTTGAAATGCAAAAATTCAAATACAATTAATATCAATTGACTTATAATGACTCTCTATTGTTCAACTTTCCACAAACCCTATCAGGAAAAAATAATTTTCCATAACTTCCTAAGTGCTCCCCAATGCAGATCCTTATTTACTACTCATTTAAGGCAGAAAACAAAAAAAAAGCTCAAACTAGTTTTTTTTTTCTCGAGAAAAAATATAAAAACATAAAAGCTTTTCAACGTAGACGTGATTCGATTCAAAAAGTCGACAAGCAGCATTACCGTTTCCTTCTTTTATTTCGCTTGTGTTTATTTTATTTTTTTTTTTGTTGAGCTGAGCTCCTGACTGACTGTGTATATGTGAGTTTATTTAAACAATTTTACTGCATCGGTAAATGTTGAAACTTTTTGAATAATTAATCATAAAATGTTGTGTTATAAATGGAGTTAAAAATAAAAATTCAACAACATAACAGCATTAAAAATTCATTCAACGATTGTATGTACATATTCTATGTTTATATTGTAAATCGTTTGGAGTCAGCATAGTGAAAATAGTTAATATATCACATTAGCGCGTAACATTTAAATTGATTGACACATAATACGAAACTGTTGACTGTATGCTGATTTATTTGTCTGGATGAATAGTAATGAAGATGTTGTGGGGGTTTTTTGTGGGTTGTGTAGCTTGTTTTGCATGAAATTACAAATTTCTAGTGTCATTTTTTCCTGAATCTAGTTAGGAACAATTTTAGCGCAATAAACTAGCTTGAAGGTTTAAATTATCTTCAAAAATCCAAAATTTTTAGGTTCGAATCCCATTGTCCTCAATATTCTAATTTACCGAATAAAAAATTGTCATTTTTGAAAATAATGCGAGCAAAAGCCATTAATGAATGACCCCCACAATACAAAGCGTCTCAAATAAAGATCGATTGTGAAAGTCCAAAAGAGATGATAAGTTTGAGCAAAATAAACGCTTTCAGTTGTGCTTGTGAATGAGAGATGTGGAGAGAGGGGATAGAAAAAAAAAGAAAAAGAAGATAAAAATCGATTTCGATTTAATAAGAGCTTGAGGGACTCATTGCTGTGACTTCTTAATTGAATTTAGTTACTTCGTCGACATCTGAAGGGAAATTGAAAACTTTTCTTAGCTGAATTTTGTCATTAATACAAATGAAAGCATGTCCTTTTGTCTTCTCTTTTTTTTGGCTGCTGTAAATTACATCATTATGACCACAAATTGTGTCTGGTGGCAAATTCTTATTTAATAATATTTGTGGTATGTCTTTGGTTCCCAGACATGCTCCAATTTCACCTCAATTTTTTGTAATAGATTTAATCTTGTAATTTGTGCTGATTAAATCTTTAATTTTCTTGCAGTTGGCAGATGAATTTTCAGTTCGATGAAGGCTAAAGGAATCATGGAGATGAAGAGATTTTCTACGTTGCATAATGTTTGCGTTTGCATAAGGAGAAGAATATAAATCTCAGAAAGATGCAAACAAGTTGTGAACATGCACATTGTTTGAATATGCAATCCTTGCAAGTCAACCTTGTGCTTTAATTTCTATGAGAAATTGTTGCTGGGGAAGATTTCGTGTTTGGAAGGGATGGAGTAGCTTATGGGATAAATTTTTTACTGCTCATGCTTTATGCTTCAAGGTTTTAGGTCTTGTAGATTGTGATTTTTGTTGTCTAAGGAGCTGGAATGTTCTGGAAATTGCAACAATCTAATGCAGATCATATTTTTGGTATCTACAGCATGAAATAGGATTTGAACTTATTCTTTGGCTTTATTTTTGTGTGCGACTTTTACAGAAGAGCTCAAAACTTCATTTATTGATATAAATTCTTCCTGATGGGAATAGAACTCTGATATGGATGCAAATTTACGTTATAATGGTATTAAGTGTAAAATATACAGATTCTCTGACCTTACTCACTTTGTCGGCTTTGAAAAATAATACTTAACCAGTAAGTCTACAAAAACCTTTCCTAATTCTCATTTTATCAAATTTGATTTCAAGAAGACACAACTTGATCCAAAATTAAAAATATTCAACAAGAAAAAAAAAATATTTTTCTTTTTCTATCACAAAAAGAGCAATTATTTATTTGGGATGATATTCTATTTTACAAATGCAGATTCGACATAAAAGTTTAAAAACATGCCAACATCAAAATATCCCTTCTTAAATGTTCGAAGAAAAATCCCAAAAAAATATCTCCAAAAAGGATTAATCAGCATTCTAATTTTCCATTTCTCTCTCAATATTTTTTTTAAACATAAAAAAAGAAAAAAATTGAATTCTTGGTAATATTCAGAATGGTCGTTGAAAAAACTCGTTTATACAAAGTTTTATGCTAGTTCTAGCTTGTGTTTAAAAAAAAAACTTTTTATTTTTTTTAAATAATAAATGTCGATCCGAAAAGAAAACTTTTTTTAATGTAATATCTTCTTAATTTCTTTCTTCTCTTTTATGCAGATAATATTTGATGGCTTTACCGTTGGTAGATATGATGAAGGTTTAGAGGAGCATGAATTCGAGGCAACAGATACAAGCTTAATGTCTGCTTCAGGCACTGATGCTTGTAAGTATTTTCTGCTTATTATTTTTATCAATACATAAAATATTTATCAATATTCTCATTTCTTTTCCTTCGTTAACATTTACTTTTGTGTGCAGGTCCCGATGGCTATATGCAGGTACGAGATAAATATATTCTATTTACATAATTTACATACAATGTATTCGACATGAGATGAAAAGATGAAAATGTTCTCTGTTGTTTCTTGTATCAAAGTTTCTCATACTACAGTTTTTTTTTCGTCCATCCCACTCGTCTATTAAACCCACCCTTAACCATAACTGCTCATTCCTTCATTCTCACTTCTACGTTTTTTTGCTCATGCCGCAAAAAGGCTATGAAAACAAATGGTGAATTAATGGTGGCATCATTACATCGGTTTCTTCTCTATACTTTTTTTTAGCACATTTTTACTAAACAAATGTGTTTATTTGTTTGATTTGCTCGGTTGGTTGGAGCAAGTTATTATTATGATGAAAATTAGAGATAATAGAAATTTTATGACTGTGTTAACGACTTTTGCTACTCTTTAGATGAGATTTTAGTCGAGAAACTTTATGAAATAAATAATATAAAGAGATAAATGCTTAAAAAACTTTTTGAAGTGAGAGTGCATTCTGTGACAAAATTTTGAATTTTTTGCGCAAATTGACTAATTTATTGTGTCATTCAACTCTGTTCAATGTTGGATCAACTTTTACTATAATATTACGTAAAGCATACCAAAAAATATTCCTCAAATAGTCAATTAAATATTAAAACTTTTTGACGATCATTTCGTGCAGTAAAAAAAAAATATTTTCGGAAAATTAAACAAAAAGGATTCAAAAAGCTTTTTACTAACTTATCAACCCAAACAAATGCTTTTCTCCACTCGAATACAGTAATAATCACTTTACCAAACTTTTTGCCTTAATTTTTCTCTCATCCTTTCTCTCTTTCTGTGTGTTTCATTCCATGTCTCATCTTGCGTTACAGTTAAGTGAATTGGGTAGACCTTTTACTGGAGGCTCCTGGTGCGGTACAGCAAGTGGCCCACAACAATATTTTAGTGAAACTTCAACAGTTACGGCATCTGTTAAGGTGAAATTAACCGAAAATATACAAACATTTTATTTATAGATCTTTCTGTTCCCTCTTATATATATTGTGTCTGAATCTTTTGGTTATAAATTTTTTGAGATACAAAAATTCCTTTATCGAAAATAGTATGGATGAATGCGTGCGCACCACAAAAGAAAAGAAAAAAATCTATCTTTATTACATTTTCATTTCTCGTTCTCTCTTTTTTTCATGCCTTTTCTTTATCAAACATTCCAACACACCAGGTGTTTCACGCTCCATCACTTCAGCAAGATATACCTTTTGAATTTCGAATACGATATAAATTTTTGAGTCAAACAGAAGCCGTTGTGAGATATGGAACATCATCAGATTTGTATGATTTGGGTCTTGTGACACCCGGAACATATTGCACACGTCAATTTGAGGAATGCTATCGAAATAAATGTCGATTACAGTCACCAAATTATCCTGGAATGTATCCGCGTAATGTGACATGCTATTGGACGATTCGACAGAAAACTATACCGACATGTAAACATGCTATGATTGCTGTTAGTCAAGAGAATAGTCATAAATCACTGGTGAAACGTTCGATTGCTAGTCTTAATAAAACAGCACGTACTATTCGAGCGTGGTCAGGTAATCAGATGAAAGCTTCCATTTTATTACTTTTTATCATCTTCGATTCTTTCATTTTGCTTCTTATCTTGATGAACAAAATGTTTGATTAAAGTTCATGTAACTGTCTCATGCATGACGGGGAATGTATCATCTTTTAGGGGTTCCTTGAGACTACTTTCTTATTAATTAAAAAGAATTTAAAGAATGAATATTATTTAAATGAATAAGATTAGTCTTAAAAAACAATAATATTTTAAATGTTTTCATAACTGTACTACTAGATACATCAGCTACATTTTTATAGAATTGGTTAATATAAAAAAATAGACTTTTTGATGAGAAAAGTACTGAAACTTTAAAATGTATCTTAGCAAGGATGTGAATACAAGATTAAAGTATAGAAATCTTAAGATGTTTTATATTCTCGTGAGTTCAAAGGTTCAAATCCTTAAAAATAATTAGTATAAAAAGCTGTTTAGATAGAGAATGTGCGATCCCCACTTTTTTTTTTTTAAATTTATTATTTATCTTATTTAAATCCTTACTTTATAGAAGATTTTGCTAATTTTACAAATTTTTGTTTCAAAATTCTTTTTTTCATCCGAGACATTATCGTTTAAAAGAACCCCTAATCTAAATCATCCCGTTATACATGACTACAGTGCCATTATTCCTGACTCAGGAATCCTGAGCTAATTTTATATAAACAGAGTACCTTATACCGTATATCCTATTTTTTCTCTGTCTTTGACTTTCTCATTTTCATCAAAAATATCACATTTTATACATGTATAATACATACATCTACACTCGTCTACAGATTGTACAGGCGAACGTGATCACTTAATTTTTTATGATGGCAGTTCTACAAATGATCCAGTTCTGGCAAAGTTTTGTGGTGGTGATTGGCTGCCAAAAGTTGTATCGAGGTAATTATGATTTCGGTGGTGTCATTAATTAATAACTCAAATGCCAATATTTCTTGTTAATACTTACTCATACATAGTGCTGCCTTTTATTTCTAATACACTTTTTTTTTGTCCCATTATATGTGACAAATAATGGCAGCTACAAATTGTGTGATAAAATTGATTTATTTATGTTCCCTCACTTACCATTTAATCTTTGTGTGTATTTTTTTCTGTTCTATTTTACTCATACCATATGTATTTTTATATGTTTGAATTAATAGGAGTAGTGAGATGTTGATAGCATTTCATTCATCACCATATTCAGCTCCATTACAAACAGGCACGCCAAATCGTGGCTTTGAACTCAATGTTGACATATTATTCACTGATTCGGATTCCTACAACTTTATGCAAAACATAAAATGTGAATTTCACATAAATGCATCAAGCCCAGGTAAGTCAGCCATAGAAATAGGAGAAAAAGTTTTTAAACGCCAGCAAGAGAAGTGAGAAAATTTATAATGTGTAAGTCAAGTAAGCTACTAATGTCATTCTCTCTTCGTCATGCCATATGTTTACATTTCTTCTTTAACTTCACACTTTCGTGAGTTCAGCTGCTGCTGTTACTGTGTACATGGGAAATGAATGGAAATGTCTTGGTTCTGCTAGCTACTATTGCTATTACTGTTTGTTTATTTCAAACCATTCATCTTTCATAATTTTCGCACCATTCATAAGTTTGCCGTTACATAGGAATAACAAGTGGGGTTGTGTATGGATGTTGTATATGAGGTTGGAAGCGCTGCTTTAAAAGGATAGTTGTTCAGACTATGTGGATCATCTAGATTTTTAATAAATTTAAATCGACAAAAATATATTTTTTTTTTAATTTCGAAATTTTTTTGACAGTTGCAAATTCTTTTCAAAAATTTTTTAAAAATCAACTAAAAACTTTTGAAAATAATTGTAACAAATTAGGTTTATTGGATTATTGCCCCTATCGATCCATGGATTAGATAAAAAAAAGAAAAATTAACAGCCACAACTTTAGCTATTCGGACAGGTATTCGGATTGAAAACTGATCTAAAAATAAAATGAAATACCTGATGAAATACTTAAAGAAGCAATAAATAATAATGAAATTAAGTAGAATCTTCAATAAGGAAATACCCAGAATAAATTGAAATAAGGTTCAAAAAAGGAATTTAATAAAATTTAATAATCATTTCATGAGAATACAGAAAATATCGTTCAAGGTCTCATTTCTCCCCTCGCAAACGAGGCAACAAAAAAAAGTGAAAAAAATAAATTGCTCTATTTTATGCTTTGGTTAAATTTTCCATGTCTACAGTCTAGCACTCAGAAATCGACAGACACTCATAATGCTGCTAATAATACATAATTCTTGGGACAACACGCCAAAAAATGAAAAGAAAAAAAGGCGTAGACTGCCACTTCAACATCAAACATAAATTTTATTTCTCCTTTTTTTTCTTCATCATCTTGACTCCCCCCTTCCCTTCGTCTCTCACTTTGCGTTCATTTCATGTTTGCTTTAGTGAATAATTTAATATGATTTTAATACAAGATAAATATCATGAGCTTAATATCATAAAGTCAAGAGATGAGGAAAAAGAACGTAAGAATGGAAGAAGGGAAAAGGAGGAAAAAAGAAGAAGGGAAGTAAAAAAGAAGAAATAAATCTCTTCATTCTTGCTTTTTGTAGGATGATGCCACTGTTCTTCCGCTGTGTTTCATGTTGCTTTTATTCTTAACGCATTTTATTTGATGTTGAATTTTCAATTTGTAGGTTGACTGACTGTATTTTGCTTCATAATTTTGTAAAATCTTCATTCGAATTTTAAAATTTCGTTAAAAATCTCGAATTTTTGAAAATCCGTTGAAAATTTTGAATTTTTGAAAATCCGTTAAAAATCTCGAATTTATGAAATCCGTTAGAGACCTTGAATTTCAAAAAATCGGCAAATTTTGAATTTCGAAAAGTAGTTAAAATTTTGAATTTGAAAAAATTAGTTAAAATTTGAATTTCAATAAACCGTTGAAAATTAAATTTATTCAAATTTCTTAAAAAACTCGAACATCTCTAATTCACATAAATTCAATATCCTAACGACATCTTAACTTCCATCCTACATCAATCGCATTCCTTCTAATAACATTCTCATGTTCTGATGGTGTTAGAGATGTCGGTATTGTCCCTAAACGATTTAGATTTAAAGATTTGCATAAAGCTTTATTTCATCTTTTTCCCTTCATCTTGGAGGGGGGTAATGTATATGAGTATAAAGTAATACGCTATTACATAATCGCTATCCGTGATGTGAAAGATGGTAATAAAGCTCTTGACACAAATAATTGAGATTTATCTCATCTTTTGCCATCATTCTGTAAGCTCCTCCTGGCACTTTCCTCGATGATGTTGAATGCAGTTAGTTATTTCAGAATTCAATAAATGAAGTTGAAGTATATAATTGTGTGCTTAAGTAGTGCATTGATATGACACTTTTGTAATGCATTACATGCATCGTGAAATTGTTTAATTGATAGCAGTTATGAGCATAGTCGTCAGTCAGACGTTATTTTTCTACATGACATGAACTTTTTAGATTTATTTCATTTAATTTATACAATTCTTTTACTTTTTTTCATTCATTCATATATTCTGACTTTTTAATTTATAATTCTTGCACACATATGCATGCATAAAAAGTCTCTTTCCATCTTATTCATTTAGTTCTGCTTTCATTTCAATGCTCAGCGAGTTTTCGGAGGGGAAATACATACAAACACAGAAAAAAATAACTTTTAAAGTCCTGTAGGGCAGATGAATGAAATAAAATAACAATGTTGAAAAATTTCACAGGATATAAAAAGAAGTTGAAATGATATTTTTTTGAAATTTGAATAATTTAGGCGCTTTTTATGTTGAAAAAAAAATTTTTTTTTAAGGGGGGCAAAATTTAACTTTTTGTAATGAAAGAGCTTTAGAAATATTTAAAATGTTTCATGTTTCGCTGTTTCAATAAAGCTTTTTGTGCTTAAATTTAAAAGTTTTCTTTCCTTTTTTTGTATATTTGAATTTCAAATTGATTGCTTTATTTGGATGATTGAAGTAGGGTGGGTACAAAGGCGTCTATTTATGGTAACATGATATTCGGAATTTAACTAGCTTTAAGATGAATTAAATTTTTACTTAAGTGAATCTGTTTGAAAAAAAATCTGTTTGATTTTCTGAAGCTAGCATACTTAATGAAATTGTGAACAAATTAGAAAAAGGGCTCGACCAAAACCAATAACTTACACGCTATGCGTGGAAGTTAATAAATATGAAACGATGGATGTTGTGAGCTATAGGCACTAGACTAACTTTATTGCAAAATATTGATAATTTTTCAAATCGGTTCCATTTATGCTGACTTTCAAAATAAAAATCTCTAACTACACCCCTGATCCAGACTTTTAAAATCTTCAATACCTTTATAAGATCAACCAAACAAAATGTCCAAAAAATACAAAATTTCCCAAAAATAATTTCTAGCTTCAAAATCAAATGACTTTCAATATTAAAAAAACACAAAGGAAAATATTTTTCCAAAAGTTTGCAGCAATTACACGTGCAGTTAATTTAAGAACAAATATAATATCCGTTATAAAATGTCAAAGACAAAATGTAGGAGATACCCACACAGGATGCATGATGAGATTTGCATCAGCGATATATAACATACGAACAAAGAACATAACGTATGAAAAAAGAGAGAGAATGTGTGCATTTGAAATAATTCTGTTATTTAAATTAAGATGAAATTTTAATTTTCATCAATTTTTTCAAAAATAACTTAAAGCAATATTTTCTTTATTTAGTTGTTGTTGTTGCTGCCCTGTGCATTCATAAAACGTACATTCGGGCTAAATCAGTACATGTATATATATAAATACATAGAGACCGTATTACATCCACCGTACCTTTTTATATCCCTCTAAATTGCTTTTCTTGGATTTTTTTAGAACTTCCTTTAGCTGGATAAGTGCTTCCAAAGCATGCTCGCCACTCACAACATTAAAATTCTATTCGAGAGTTATTTTATGCATAAACATTATAAGCATTATATTTATGAGTGACAAAGGAATAATAAATAATTTCATAAGCTGAGTAGCATAGAAAGGAAGAGATTATAAAGGTGCTGCGTCTTTTTTTTCGCTCTCTTCCTGCTCGTCTTAAGGTGAATTAGAATAAATATGTATAAACTACCTCTCGATGCCATCGCTGTCATCGTCGTTGTCATCAATATAAAAATTTATTCTTAATGGTAGATAAATTTTTCCGGTTCCTTTAGCCTTTTTATTATGCAATATTGGCGAATGAGGATGATAAGGACATGATACTGTTGAAGATTCTTTTTTTACTTTTTTCAATTGCACAAAAGTAATTTCTTTAGATTGCCCTTTGATGACGACAAGCAGATCCAAAAAGGGGGATCAATTTCTACTTTTTTCCATTTAATGCATGAAAGAAAGCAATTACAATTAAGATTTCCGTTTTAAGTGAATTAAAATGTACAGAGAAATGACAGAGGTCTGAGGCAATGCTTTCGTGTACGAGTTTGTTACAAAAGTTCCGAACGGAAACGGACGATGGAAGCGTATTTATGATGGATTTGTTTACCATAATTTTTTTACAATCTTTCTTTTATGAAGAAATTGCTAGAGTGGCTTTTAAAAATTTTATTTCATGCATCCTTTCGATTTTATTTGGGTCAGAGCAGGCTATGAGAATTAAATAAAAGATACTTAAGTTTCCTTTGACATAAACGGCTTGAAATGGCAACAATATTGCAAAATTAATCGAAATAAAATGAAATTCTCCATCGATTGATCTACTTAACCCAAATCTTTATGCAACTCGACAAAAACGCCAATACTTATACTTTACATATCAAACACTCGATTCCGATTCACTTTATAGCAAGTCACAAAACAAACAATTTTGGAACAAACGAAGGTAAACAAAGTGAATGAGAAGCTTTGCATTATCTTCTTCAAAAATCTGTTTGAAATTGTGTTCCATCAGATTTAATTAAAGGCAAGTTAGATGGGAGAGGAGATGGGGAATAGAGAATGTAAGGACATAAACCTCACCATTAAGTGTACTACAATATCATACACATTAAGCATCTACTCTCTACATCGACGTTAATTATTTATTAAAGGAAATGTATTTCATTCCTTTCTCAAGGGAATTAATATTGAAATTTCGTGCATGTCCTGATTTTAGCAAAAAAAAGAACACTTTTTGTTCCTCACTGAGTACTGACCTAACACAAAAATTGTTATAATACCGCAGCAGTAGTAGCATCAATGAAAAGGACGAAATAATTGGAAATTCAGTGTTTACCTTTCTTCCGAAGGCTTAATTGCCTTTTTTTCTGCACCTCCACCCCTCACTTCTCTTGTTTCATCTCTACAGTTACTCTATTCTATGTACTTTACATTGTCTCCAATATCTCTATTACATTTTTAGATGATGTCATTATGTCACAGAGAAACGGTCGAATGGGTCGTTTACTTAGTCCACGTCATACATTGCCACCGAATACGACATGCACTTACTATTTTCATGGCTTTCCAAACGACTTAATTTGGTTATCTTTTACCAGTCATCATTTGCAGCTTTTACAGCCAGTTAATCATGATAATTTAACGCAGTCATTTGGACAGGTGAGTTAGCTCTTTTGTTAGATTATAATTTATTCAATATGTCTTTATACTGAAAGTTTTGGATGGGGAAATTTTTTTCTTTTGAATAATCGAATATTTCTTGTTTACATATTTAAATTCAGATCTACGTACCTTTCAAATTGTATTTTCACATTAATACTTGATTAATCTTTAATATTAAGCCTAAAGGCTTAATTATATGATTTAGAAATAACTTTAATTCACCTAAAAAGCAGAATAAACAAATTAAAATAACAGAAAAATTTCGCATCCTATGATTTTCGCATCTTTTCAATTTCTGCATCAATTTAATATTTAAACATTTTAAATCAGTTGAAATTTATTTTTAATTATCCTAATGGATATTGAAAAATCATGCATTTATGGAGTTACTATAGTTCATTTTAATTAAATTAAAAATAGCAGAGTACATCTCGACCTTGCATATTGAATTGAAAATGCTATCTCATCGATTTCAAGCTAAGATCAATTAAAATTTATTGCGATAAAAATTTCCGAGAAAAATCAAGAAAAAAAGCGCCATCATGGCACGTTCACAAGTACACTTTATATCTACATCTTTCTACTAATTTTTTAAATCAACACCTCTCTTCATCTTGACGATACTGATTGTGTGAATTTTTAATTAATTTATTCACAGAGCGATCAACCATCAACATCATACATCACAAGAATGCGCTTATACGACAGCATTGGAACGCAAAATCAAAATAAATTGCAATCAACGCCATCGACTCTTGGAATGTCATTGCAACAGCATCAACAGCAGCAACAACGTTTGAATATAACGAAGTTAAAGCAAAATAAAAATTATTATCGTGGTGAAGATACGAAGAATCCATATGACTATAAAAACTACAAATTCAATATGGAGCAATCATGGAATCCAGTTAATAATTATATTTACGGACCGACAGTAAACAGCATATACAATCAGCAACCAGATAAGGAAACATCGACTCATAGAAAATTGGAACGTATTTTGAATATTAATAGCATCAATAATCGAGATCGAGATAGGGGCGAACGAGAACGAGATAGAGATAGAGACCGAGGAGATAAGGGCAATAAAATTGTTGATGGTATGGAATATGAGAAAGATTCTTATGGAAAAATGAAAAACAGACCAGAAAAATCATCATCAAATCGACGATTGCTTGGCGAATTTATAAACAATGAAGCACCAAAATTATGTGATCATGCCATCAACGATTATCAAGCTGAAAGTATTAAGATGCGCCATTGTACGCCATTAGAGAGTTATATTAGCACTGGACGAGATATGGTATGTGAGATATGATTGTCTTTCACTATATGTTGTCTCATCATTATTGCTTTCGGAAAGAAGAAGGGGTCGAAAAGCTATAACAGTAGGAAGTTATGGAACCAAGTCGTTACATCAATTTCCTTTCTCCAAAAGTTTCTTTTTTTATGTATTCATAGACTATTCGTCCTTTTCAACTTTCTTATTTTTTTATATCGGAAGTTTTTCTTTTCTTGTGTATACGTTTTTTTCCTTTTTTGTGCTCCCTGTTTCGCCTATATTCAATTCAATGAATGATTCTTTTTTTTCGATTTTGTCAACAGAAATTGGAATTTCATACAGCAACAGGAACTGCTTTATACCCGTACTCATTCTCAGTAAATTATGAATTCGTTGACACCGAAATGGGAGGTGATTTGATGAAATTCGATGAACATAATGAGGACGATAAAAAAATGGAGAGTGAATATGCACTATGTTCAAGAACGTTCAGAAATCGACGTGGAGAATTTCGTTCACCACGTAATGTTTTTCTCCATGGACGTGGCGGTGCGAAAAATTTGAGTTGTTTGTATCGCTTTGAAGCCAACGTGGGAGAGCAGGTTAGTAGCTGAGATGGAATTATAATTAGGATCTTGTTTTGTTGTTGATGTACTTTTTGAGGCATAACTTTATGATTTACTGATTTTTAATGAACAATTCTACTTGATTTTCTGACAACGTATTTTTTGGGATTTAATAATGTGACTGAAGTTGAATTTTAAGTAGAAAATTTGTTAATTTGATGATGTTCTTGTGAAAAACTTAGAATTTAGAACTTTTTATGATAACGAACATTTGAAATTCAAATTTTTAAGAAAAAGCGGAACTTTTCCACTTCAAAAAAGCTTTTCTTGAATTAATGGTGTAAAATTCACCAAAACTCGTAACATTTCTTTTTATTACACTTTCTCATGTGGAAGACTTGTAATTATCCAAGAAGAACATCAAACTTACTTTTGAAAAAACTTTTAAAAAGTAAGAAATAAATTTTGAGCTTGAGAAATGTGACTCCCCTGCGATAGTCAAGGGGGTGCAACTGATTCTTGAAATATTAGAAAATAAACATAGGTTATTAATACTTAACAAATTTAAGTCTAGACTTATTTAATTGGGTATATATTTCGTAGAATTATTTAAATGCCATTTAGGTTTATTGTTAATTACATTTTAAACTGAACATTTTCATCCCTTTTAAGGGATCTTTTCTTGCTTTAGCAAGAAAATTTCATACCCTGTTTTTACGTTATAAGCCAGTGGCTTATTTGAGAAAAAAAGTTCAAAAAATCTCGAAAAAAGGCTTATTAACGAGTAGTGGCTCATTAACGAAATGTAAACAAAGAAAGAAAAATCAAAAATTTTCATGGAAATCATGAAAAATTTTAAATTTTTTCTATCATAAACGATTTCAAATGTTGCAATAAGTCATTTAAAACCGAAAAAATATTTTTATCATGCTTAATTAATAGTATTTTGGTAGTGGCTTATTAACGGATACAAAAAACTTTTTAGGTTCAAATTTCTTTAACAAGCCAGTGGCTTAGTAACGAGTAGTGGCTTATAACGTAAAAACAGGGTAGTATCAATTTCAAGTAATTGCTTACGAAATATTGCATAAATTGAACTTTACAGTATTAGTAAATAAAACAAAGTCTGCATAAATAGATTCTATTGATTACATCGAAGTGTTTTGAAATATTTAAACAAAATAATGCATAGATAATTGAGTAAATAATAAATTTAGATCAGTAAATTTTGTGCAAAATATTTATCAATCGTCAGCTATTCAATATTGCATTAATTTTAATAAGTAAGCCAAAATTATCAGCATTAAAATAATTTACTTACATTTTAACTCTACGAAAGTTATAGTCGATAAATTTTCCACAAAATTAAGGTAATTTGTTGCTATGACTGCACAAACTCAAAGCCATATAATCAGTCAAACTGAAATAAATAATCAAACTGTCTTTTTTTAAAATCCAGTAAAAAATCTTATTACATTTATTTCTTTATCAAGAATAGCGTAAAGTTTATTGATTTTTTTTTGTAATGTTTTTTATTTTTCTTTTTCTTTGTATGAGAAAAAGATTATCATTTACAACATTATTATTATTTTCTCGTCTTCTTCTTCTTCGTTGCCATCTCATGAATCTCTTATGGCTCAAAGAAGAAGGAAAATGAAATTTAAAACGTAAGCAAAAAAAGAAGAAGAAGCTTAATGATTAATTGTCTCCCATAGATTCGTATCACACTCTATAATATTTCATTTGGCGAGAGTGGATTCTGTTCAACGGAGAACGATGTACATACAGGACGACCTCGATGTCAAATACCAGATAGCACTAGTGGTATTGAATCAAATAATGTCAATAAATTGAGTAATGATGACAGTTCAAAAGTTCGTGAATTGAGAATTTATGATGTGCCCTATCCTCACAGTGCGAGAGTGCAATTGGGCTGCATTTGTGATAATCAATCTATATTTTATAATCAGCCACTTACGTTCCAATCAAGTTCATCCACAATGGAATTGACATTTATAGCGACAAAATTAAATATTACAGAAGATTTTATGGATCTATATTTCTATGCATCGTACGAGATAGTTAAAGTGTCAGAGTGTAAACGAAAGCATAAGTTGACAGGAACGGGTGGTGAAGAGAAGGCATATTTTAATATACAAAATCTCGACAGTAATTGTGACGGTATGGCATGGTTGGTGGAAGCAAAAAGACTTGATCACAGCTTATTTGTTCAAACATGGGGCACACAACTGCCACAAAATCCAACGCCTGAAGAGCTTGTCAAGTGCCAAACTAAAAATCGTCTCATCATTTATTCTGGTCATACATCAGGAGTTGTTCGTATAATTTGTCCTGCATTAAAGTCTGAGACACGACAAATGTCACTAAGAATTATGGATGAAGATTGGTTGAATTCCTCGACGATGCCTACAAAGTAAGTTTTCGCCATTTATCTCATTTAAATATTCACGGTATGTTTACTCTCCATCTGAGTGAATTGTGGAATAGATGTTTTTATATATAAATGTGTGTGTGTGGGTAGACATTCTCTTCTGCTTTTGCTAGGCTGTCTGTCTACTTGTCTGCCTGCCTGTACAAATAATTTCATTGCGTAACGATCGTAAATCTTTGTGTCAAACTCTATGAAATATATTACATACAAAATTTATATTCGTAACTAATTGTAATAAATTATCCATTACCGATTAATTTTCCATCAGACCAATTTCGATGATTATCGAGCCAATTCTACGTGAACCCGGAAGCGTTTCATTTTCATGGATGGAAATACAGCGTACAAAGGCATCACTGGTACAGCATTTAGATCAACAAACAAATTATACTGCCAATGAAACGCTCATGGAATTCGGTTTATATCCGAAAGGTGGAGATTGTGAGCACAAATGTCCTGAATTGAATGCTTGTATTGCTAGTAATTTATGGTGTGATGGTAATAACAATAATAATATTAATTATTGCATGTGCCATACATAACCTCAATCTTTTTTTTTTTATTTATTCAACATGTGTTTTCTACATACATAAAGGATATCCAAATTGTCCATCTGGTTTCGATGAATCATCCAGCGAATGTGGTGCAACAAGAAAATTATTGGAATTACCAGCTAGTCTGTATGCTGCATTAGGTTGTTTGGCAGCAGGCATTGCAGCATGCCTTATATTTTGTATGGTTGGTATATCACGACGGAGAAAAAAGAGCAAAGAACCGAAACAACATCCAACACAAACAGCAATTCCTAATGGTACATATACATTACCAAAGTCAAATGGCAATACATACCAAAAGAATTCGTTGTTTTACAACAATCATGATCATGATTCCTGACATATGCTTCCACCGGTGGACTATGTGGACTATATACATGTTGATAGAGAAACCACAGGTCGGTAAATTTAATTAAATTGCAATTAAAGTGACAACTACATACAGCAAATTCCTTTCAACTTAATATTGTATTTTTCTTTCTTTTTTTACGTTTATCGTTCACAGTGTGACCGCCGGATAGTGTCCAATATGAATCGTTTTATTATGCGAACGAAAGTATTGATTATAACTCAATTTATAGTAACAATCAGCGTCAACCGAATACGTTTAGTAATAAATTAAACTATCTAGTTACAATCTTTTACATTTTCTTTTAGGGCAATGAGGTGAATGAATGAGAGATACTGTTTATTGTTATTACTTTAAATGCACAAAAAAAATAAGAATAATAATGTTCTGAATGAGACTATATTTTTTAATTACATTACTACTTCCATGGAAATGAGATTTTTCTCCCTAACCTCATTCTTCTTGAAATAAAGATGATAATATGAAGATATGGGATAAAGGAGAAAAATTACATTCACATTTTTAATGTATAATACATGCCTCCACATATGTATTCGACTCTAAAGAAAATTTATATGTAGACATAAAAAAGAATTTTTTAAGGATTAGACGATGATTTGTGGGAGTTTTGGATTGGTTTTTGTGGGATTTGCTGGAAGAATTGTGTTTTACAAGGTAATTGGGAAAGAATTGAAGGATTAAAATTTATTCTCTAATGGCAAATTTGCTTAGAATAAAGTTAAGTCTAGTTACCTAATCAGAATAGGATTTGTAGAAATATTTTCGTTTTTGTATAAAAAAGGCACTGGGTTCAATCTCAGTCGAGGTCAAAATTTAGAAGTTTTTTTTTCTATTTCACTCTTTTAGTTGAGAATCTCTTTATTTGGGTTCAGTTTTAAAATCTTTGGGACATATTATGTCTCCTTTGCTTGGAAATGCTACCATCTGAATGATTTCTTCATGGTACCTTGTGCTCACAAAAGATGACTAGGTATATTGAAGGGTACATCAGATCTTAAGACGTACTCATGTCTTTGTAATTTGCAATATTTACTAATGGTTCGGAACCCACTATATGCTGTAGGTCTACTAGGTGTGGTATAACTGATTCTGTCTTAACTTTATCGCAGTGACTCCAGTTCAAAAAACTGGGTCCTTTACCCAGCTATTAAATAACCATTTATTGGGAAAATAAATTTTGAAAAAGCAAATCCCAAACATCCACAACCCATCGTCCAATCCTTAAACTAAATGTTTAACTTGAAAATGCCAATGAGGAAATAGCAATGTTTGATGTTGAAATTACGAGGCACTAAATTTAACTACACTTTTCCTTATTTTTCATCCGATGAACTGCATTCCCTATTTCCCCTCCTCCCATTTCAACACAACATCATCATCACACAATCATCATCTCAAAGAGGAGGGAAAGAGACGCGCCTCTATTAAAGTACTTCCTCATTTTCGCACTGTCTTTCCATCTCTTTTACTCAACTCTCTATCCTCGTTAGTCATGTAATAGAAATTAATTAATGAAAAGGATGAGAATAAATAAAAATACAATGAGAATGAGTAGATGTAAGTAAGAATAATTAAAGATACTTATAGTACGTAAGGAGAGTACGTGTCGATAATCGAAAGATAATTCAAAATGGCAACTAGTCACAAGAATTGACAGTAAAAAAAGACTTTTTGAGATGTGGAAGAAGAAGAAAAATTACTCATTTCCTTTGCACGTCCAAAAACATTTTTATCCTATTTTTCATGAAAAAAAAATCTCAGCGGAAAATGTCAAAAAAAAAACTTTTTGTCGCGTTTTTTACTAACTGAATTGAGATTATAAAGTTTAATCTAGGAAAGTCGACTGGAGGAAATGAAAAGATGAAAATTGTGTGGAAATTATTAGAGGCGATAGGAAAATGAGATAGTGAAAAATGTCACCAATAGTTGGTGGTTGGAAGGCGCAAAATTAAAGCTTTACAAGGGAGGAAGACGATTGAATGAATTTTAGAATTGTAATCTCGAAGGGTTTGAGGTAAATCCAGATTAAATAGTTTTAACCTAAATCTTAAAAATTTTTCAAATTTTTCACTTAAAATTTAAGAAATTGTATTGTTTTGATGCCTTAAAAGTTCAATGAGGCTTTAAAACAATTATATTGACAGAATTTCAGTCTAAACAAGCTTTATTAAGATTTGAAATTCAAGAAATAATAATTTTTGCATTTTTTGCTACTTCCTTAAAAAAAGATGCAAAAATTCAAATTTCAAAAAGTCGTTAAATTGCCTGTGTGAAGTACGGCGGTCCAACTTTGAGTTTTGAGCTGAAACTTGGCATGTTTAAAGACACTTTTGCGACACTTTTCGACAACTATTTAGTTTTTTACGACACCCCTTAGATTTCGAGATATCGATGGGTCAATTTTTGGGGAAAAGCCCGCCGTACTTCACGTTTTCTGGCGGTCTTTTTTCTAAAACACATCTTTATTCGACATGTTATGTATTATTTTAATAGTATTTTTTGCGACACTTTTCGACACGAAAACCGTTTTTGGATCCGACTATCTATTGCTGAGTTATGGCTTGTCAAAGATTCGCATACTTGAGATATTACCCAAAAAACCCAACTTTCGCTATTTCTAAATATATACTACAAAATTTATATCAAAACACATCGCCTTTTCGTGAGTAATTCAAATCTGCAAAGATCTTTTCAATCCGACAAGTTGTCGTTGAGTTATGGCCATTTAAGTGACCAGCCTGGTACTCAAGGTTCACTCTGGAGATTTTTTAACGACACTTTACGACAAAAATTAATTTTAACTCTTAATAAGACTTTTCTATTGTAATTTTGTCTGACTAATCTAAATCTGCAAAGATCTTTTCAATCCGACAAGTTGTCGTTAAGTTATGACCATTTAATTGACCAACATGGAACACAAGGTTCACTCTGGAGATTTTTTAACGACACTTTACGACAAAAATTAATTTTAACTCTTAATAAGACTTTTCTATTGTAATTTTGTCTGACTAATCTAAATCTGCAAAGATCTTTTCAATCCGACAAGTTGTCGTTAAGTTATGACCATTTAATTGACCAACATGGAACACAAGGTTCACTCTGGAGATTTTTTAACGACACTTTACGACAAAAATTAATTTTAACTCTTAATAAGACTTTTCTATTGTAATTTTGTCTGACTAATCTAAATCTGCAAAGATCTTTTCAATCCGACAAGTTGTCGTTAAGTTATGACCATTTAATTGACCAACATGGAACACAAGGTTCACTCTGGAGATTTTTTAACGACACTTTACGACAAAAATTTATTTGAACTCTAAATAAGACTTTTCTATTGTAATTTTGTCTGATAAATCCAAATCTGCAAAGATCTTTTCAATCCGACAAGTTGTCGCATAGTTATGGCCATTTAAGTGGCACCAGGTTCACAAAAATTGTAGTATTACAAAAAGTGAAAATTTCGAATATCTGATATTTTTTAAGAATTTTTGTTAACGATGAATTCTTATTTACTTGTACCTAAATTTTTATTGCTCAAATTTAAAATCATTATTATTTTAATTTCAATTTTTAAAATTATAACTTTTAAAAATTTTGAAAAAACCGAAACTGAGATTGTTTATTTTCTACCTGCTTCTAAATTTTTTTTTATTTTAAAAATTCTAACTAAATGACAAAGTTCTAAGTTAAGTAGAGAATAAACTAAAAAATTATATTATTTTGGAATTTAAAAAATTTAATTTCGGAAAAGATAAAACTTGGTAAAATGTAATCAACCATAAGAAAAAGAAAACAAATTTAATCCCAAAATTAAAGAAGCAGGTAGAAAATAAACAATCTCAGTTTCGGTTTTTTCAAAATTTTTAAAAGTTATAATTTTAAAAATTGAAATTAAAATAATAATGATTTTAAATTTGAGCAATAAAAATTTAGGTACAAGTAAATAAGAATTCATCGTTAACAAAAATTCTAAAAAAAATCTGAGAATTCGAAATTTTCACTTTTTGTAATACTACAATTTTTGTGAACCTGGTGCCACTTAAATGGCCATAACTATGCGACAACTTGTCGGATTGAAAAGATCTTTGCAGATTTGGATTTATCAGACAAAATTACAATAGAAAAGTCTTATTTAGAGTTCAAATAAATTTTTGTCGTAAAGTGTCGTTAAAAAATCTCCAGAGTGAACCTTGTGTTCCATGTTGGTCAATTAAATGGTCATAACTTAACGACAACTTGTCGGATTGAAAAGATCTTTGCAGATTTAGATTAGTCAGACAAAATTACAATAGAAAAGTCTTATTAAGAGTTAAAATTAATTTTTGTCGTAAAGTGTCGTTAAAAATCTCCAGAGTGAACCTTGTGTTCCATGTTGGTCAATTAAATGGTCATAACTTAACGACAACTTGTCGGATTGAAAAGATCTTTGCAGATTTAGATTAGTCAGACAAAATTACAATAGAAAAGTCTTATTAAGAGTTAAAATTAATTTTTGTCGTAAAGTGTCGTTAAAAAATCTCCAGAGTGAACCTTGAGTACCAGGCTGGTCACTTAAATGGCCATAACTCAACGACAACTTGTCGGATTGAAAAGATCTTTGCAGATTTGAATTACTCACGAAAAGGCGATGTGTTTTGATATAAATTTTGTAGTATATATTTAGAAATAGCGAAAGTTGGGTTTTTTGGGTAATATCTCAAGTATGCGAATCTTTGACAAGCCATAACTCAGCAACAGATAGTCGGATCCAAAAACGGTTTTCGTGTCGAAAAGTGTCGCAAAAAATACTATTAAAATAATACATAACATGTCGAATAAAGATGTGTTTTAGAAAAAAGACCGCCAGAAAACGTGAAGTACGGCGGGCTTTTCCCCAAAAATTGACCCATCGATATCTCGAAATCTAAGGGGTGTCGTAAAAAACTAAATAGTTGTCGAAAAGTGTCGCAAAAGTGTCTTTAAACATGCCAAGTTTCAGCTCAAAACTCAAAGTTGGACCGCCGTACTTCACACAGGCCGTTAAATTATAAAATTTGCCTTTTCCCGTTAAATTGATTTAAAACTACTTTAATTTTGAAATTTCTTGATCTTAGTCTGATATCCAGTCAGATTAATCTCCAAACTGTCTAAATCAGTTCTTTAGCTTGTAAAGCAACGCGCCAAAAATAGTTTTTCCCTCACTCGTCGATAACTGTACATGTATATATAAAATAGTGGAAAAATAATAATTTTCTTTGATCATGAGAGTCTATAAAAGTAAGAATGAATGAAATTTTACGGTGCAGTAACTACGCGCGCTTATGAACATTAGTTAAATTGTTAATTCATGTGGAAAATGATTCTTTTTCCTCCTTTTTCTCTCGTTTCGTTCCTTTTCGTGGTAAAAAAAATACTGAAATCATTTGACCCAAATTTCATAGCCTTCCGTTTATTGACTGCCAATTGAACATGCTATATTGTTAAGGTTGTTCTGTCACATATATTATATATTTGATGAAACATAAATTTTAGTTGTTACACCCTCGAAAAAAAGAAAAATTATTATGTATAAAAAATGTACTTTAGGTATTGAACATGAATTTTTAAAATTGAAAGCTTTAATGATGATTAAAAAAAAATTCGTTGTGGAAAATTTTTTACCTTTTTTTTATTAATTTTCTGTTTTTAAATGGGATCTTGGTGGTGGTGGTTGAAATGAATATATTAAAATTATTGATTGAAATCCTTATAAATTATTGAAAATTGAGTATTTAAAGTGTTTTAAATCCATATAAATGTTTTTAGCAGGAATTGTAGGGTTTTTGCTAAAATCTGAATTTAAAACATACGAATTTTTGTTCTAAAACCCTATAACAGTTTTAAAAACATTTATGAGATTTTGAACTAACAAGCAAATTTGCAATACAGATGAGAACCGTACAATTCATTGAAAATTTGTAATGTTTTTCAGACAAAACCTTACAAATTATCAAGGAATTGTATGGTTCTATTATCTGTATTGCAACTCTGTTCACAAGAAACATACAAAACCTCACAAATCCCAAAATTTTGAAAACCTTACAAATGTTTTCAAAGGAATTGAAGTGTTTTAACCTAAAAATTCCATTTAATCATGATTTCAATTTCATTTCAACTCTTTTTATTATTATTATTACACAGAAAAATACTTGTAATGGTTGCTTTTGAGAAAAAATTTATACATAAAATAAAAAAATAAAATTCATGTTTCAAAAATGAAACTTTAATGTGCACATAATGATGATGTATATTACACAAAAAAAAGTTTTTAAAAAAATAATAAAAAAAATGAGAAAAAATGTTCATAATAAAATTAAAATTTCACTAACTAGGTAAAAAATGATGAGAATGAATAATTTTCAAATTTGCACGCATCAGCACTTTCTTCATCATCATGAGACATACACACAGACACACAGAAAGATGAAACAATACAGGATTCTCCTTTTAATGAACGAATGTGAAATGAAAATATTTAAATTATTAAAATTATGGAAAATTTTATTTTATTTCCTGTGATTTTCTCCATTTTCAGTGGCATTTTCCTCATAAACAATATGCTTTGATATTCATTCCTTTTTTGACTAAGTTTTGTGCATATGTTAAGAATTTTTTGGAAATATGTAAATGCTGAATAAATTGGAGTGCTTAATTTTATTACATTTCCTGTAATTACAATGAAATATTCATGATCAATGTTAAGCTTTGAGCTTGATACTTATTGATTTTTTTTTCATTCAAAAAAAGTTACGACTTTAATTTGAGATTTCGAGGAAGTAATCTGGAAGAAAGAATTAAGAAATTTTCTTTTTTTTTTGATGAGGATTTAGCAATTTTGCTGATTCTTTTTGAGACTTGAAATTGTGTTTTTGTTGGAATTCATTAATTATTAAGTTTGTTCGGAAATTGTGAAGATATCCTGAAGTTTATTAAAATTTCAAGACAGGATAAAGAAAAATGGAAATTTTAAAGGTTAAAATAAATTATGTTCTTGGAGGTTAGGAATTTTTAACGGCTAGATAAAATTTGAATTTTTAACTGTTAATTTCAAATTTTATGAAATAACGATCTGCTTTTATAACGATCAGTGGTCAGAAGTAGAGTCGATAAAGGTACCTTCGTACAGATGAGAACCGTACAATTCCTTGATCATTTGTAAGGTTTATCTAATAGAACCATTCAAATTATCAAAAAATTGTACGGTTTTCACCTGCGTAAAACTGATTAAAGTTGCAATGCAGGCGGCTTGCGCCGGCGAAAACCGTACAAATTCTTCATGATTTATATGGGTTTTCAATCAATACCCTTTAAAATAAAATTATTAAGAATTTGTACGGTTTTTGCTTACCCTGGCCGTCTGCGTTGCAACTCTGAAGCTGATTAGAAAAAAAATGAATTTTTATCGTTAAAAATTTCCCAAAAAAATCATAATTGGTTTGTGTCTTTGCTATTTAAATTTTAAAAAACCGTTAAAAATCAAAAATCTATTTTATACAATTTTTAAAGCAAAATTTTACTTCGAGTCACATGTTTTTATGCAATTTTCAACCTACTAATTAATTAAATCCAAAACACATTCTAAAATAATTACTGATCCTTGAATTCAGGCAAATTCTTGAAAGTTCAGAAAAATGCAGGAAAATGCGCCGAAATCATCAAATCTACAAAAAATGTTAAAAACTCACTTTTATACCTGTTTCCATGAATAGGATTTCGGAGATACTTTTATTTTCTAAAGAAAAAGTTTTAACGACATTTGAAGAATAATGAAATAATAAATTATGAACATCATTATCATATGAAAAAAAAAAAAATTTTTTTTGTTATTGTTACTTTCGAGACACTTTTTTATTCCTCTGAAAAAAAAAACCAGAGAAAGTAAATACCTACATTAGAATTTAGAGAATAAGACAAATGCCACAAAATTTTAAAGAAAAAAAAAATGAAAATAAAATTAAAGTCTCACTTTTTTCAAATGATAAGTATTAATAAATAAAAAAATAAAACAGACATAATGAAAAACTGTATAGGACGTGATTGTAAAATGACATGAAGCAGAGGAACTGTTAATAATAAATGAAAACAAAAAATACGAAAAAAATTTAAATTAATTAATTTGCATTTTGATTTATTACAACTTTTAAGTCCAAACGGTCCAAAACTCACACCAGAAATCAAAGACCTGATCAAAACCAAACGAACTCTTCGACGAAGATGGCAGCGATACAGAGATCATCAAACCAAAACTGAGCTGAACTTCATTCAAAAAGATATCAAAGATAAAATAAAAGAGCTCAAAAACATCAACTGGAACAAACGTCTCGCCGATATCAAACCATCAAATCAAACTGTCTGGAAGATCGCAAAACACTTTAAGAAAGGGTCAAAATCAATGCCTCCTCTGACAAATGAGGGTCAAACTCTCATCACAAACAAAGAAAAAGCAAGCGCACTCAGCGAATATTTTCGTCAAGCACACGAAAATCCTCTTGCAAACAATGACCCTCAACACACATCAGAAGTCAACAACACAGTCAAAGAGGCACTTGATCAAGATAACGAAGAAACAATAGAGTTAACAAGCATTGAAGAAATCGCAAGTATCATCAGAAATCTCAAAAATCCAAAAGCTCCTGGACCAGACGATGTCAACAACATCCTCATCAAAAATCTTCCACCAAAGGAATCGAATATTTGCAATTTATCTTCAACTCTTGTCTCAAACTCAACAGTTTCCGAAGATCTGGAAACATGCAAAAGTAATTCCAATACCAAAACCTTCAAAACCAGCAAACGAATTAAGCAGTTACAGACCAATTAGTCTTCTCAGCACAATAAGCAAAATATTTGAAAGAATACTCCTGAGCAGAATCAATGATCACCTCGAAGACAACAACATCATTCCAAATCAACAATGCGGCTTCCGTACTGGAAGGTCAACATCACATCAGCTCATCAAAGTGATCAAGACTGCAAAAGAAAACATCAAAAACAAAAAGTCAACTGGCATGATCTTCCTCGATGTCGAAAAAGCATTTGACAGAGTCTGGCACAACGGACTCCTGTACAAAATGCTCCAGCTGAGATTTCCACTGCCACTTATAAAAACTGTAAGATCCTTCCTCAGTGAAAGAACTTTTTCAGTTTTTATAAAAGGTCAATTCTCAGACATCAAACTCATCAAGTATGGAGTACCTCAAGGAGCTGTGCTCTCCCCAACTCTCTACAACATCTTTACGTATGATATTGTAAGAGAGACAACCGACAACATCGCACTGTTCGCAGATGATACAGCATTGCATCATTCTTCAGAAAACTCAGCCGATATTGTCACCCATCTCCAACACAAAGGAAGAAAAGTCCAAGACTACATGAACAAATGGAAAATCAACATCAACAAACAGAAGACTCAAGCTTTATTCATCACAAATCGATACTCCAAGCAACTTCCAAAAAACAACAACATCAAATTCCTTAATGAAAACATCAAGTGGGAAACTGAAGCCAAATATTTAGAATGATCATCGACAAGAGAGTGACATTGAAGCAACATGTAGACTATGTGACCAACAGAGCACACATCGCACTACGACAGCTTTATCCCCTCATCAGCAGAAATTCACATCTCGACGTACGAAACAAACTCCTCATCTACAAATTAGCAATCAGACCCATCTTCACATACGGCTGTCCAGCCTTTGAAAGCATCGCAAAAACTCACATTCAACAACTTCAAGTACTACAAAACAAATTTCTTAGAATACTTCTCAACAAATCAAGATATGATAAGATCGTCGATCTACATAACGAAGCAAAAATTCCAACCATCAAAGATTACGTCGGAAAGTTGCAAGCAAACTTCACCGTTCGACTTGCATCGCGAAACACCGACTAAACAATCATCAATGAAAGCAAAATAATTCAATTAAAGCAAAATTAGGATAATTAAGACTATTAAAGTGTCTGACACCCTAAAAATTACAGCTCAACATGTATCTTAACTTTGTACATAATTATATTCTAAATTTAATAAATAAAGTTTAATTTAAAAAAAAAAAAAAAAAAATTAAGTCCAAACGACGACACACCCACAAAAAGTGATGGACGAAGGATGACACAAAATGCTCAGTGCAGAGTAATTAATTAGAGCTTATTCGAACATCCCCAATAGTTCCAGTAGATACATAAAAAGCTGTAATTATCACTGTAGATTGTAATCATGTCTTTTGACTTCCTGCTATGGCATTTTCTGCCTCCATTAGAGCTCGTTTACGTTTTCTATGATTGACGACCATTTCAGATGTTTTTATGTTCACTGAACTTTCTTGCAGCCATTCGGAGAACTGAAAAAAAGTAATGAGAGACAGTTGATTAGGTTAATGACTGAATAAGAGTTCTTGATAGTATTTTGTAAGTATATTCAATTTTAGGAATTGAAAATTGAATTTAGCATGATTTAAAAACTCTAATATCATTAGAACAGTACAAAAGTTTTAGGGCATTTGCTGTTGTAAAGTTGAGTTCTCTCCAAACCTCTGATCAATGAGGTTGTGGAATTGTGAAATTCTTTAAATTTATATTAATTACGCGTAGGAACTAGTTAAAAACCGGATATATGTTAACGTAAAACACTAAGGAATAAATGGACAATGGAGAGAACTCAAAAAAGTCGCGAATTAATAGTAAATTTGGAGAAAAATTGAAATTGCATCAAAATTAACCTAGACAACATGGATTTGTTACTTCTTGGAATTTTATACAACAATAGATCAACATTGGAATACCACAGAACATTAAAAAGGAATAGTACAACTTTGGACACCGATGGAACTGGTCTTGTAATAGCATTAGCTGATGGACCATAATAAATATAATAAACAACAACAAAAAGCTGTTGTAAAGTTTTAGCATTTGAGTTTAAAATTAACTTTGGATTTAGTTTGAAAACCATACAAATGTTTCAGTATAAAATAAACTGTTGTAAGGCTTTCACATTTAAATTTAAAATTTAAACCTGTTTAGACCGTTAATAATTTCAAAAAAAAAAATATTTTAAAAACCTTACAAATGTTTTTGTGACTAACATTTGAATGGTTTTAGAATTTAAATTTCAAATGACAGTTAAAATTTTTATAATCTTACAACTTAATATCAAATCATCAACCCGCAAATATGCCACTAAAATTCTCATAAACAGCATAAAAAGAAGCAATTCAGAAAAATTCTCCAAAAACCCACCTTTTTGTTCGTTTTAGATCCCTCAAGGAACAAATGATACTCAATGTGATCCAGTCGACTCTCATGTCTCTGCTCATTATTAATGTTGTTACACAAATCTTTTAAATACTTCATTCTCGAACGACAAGTCTAAAATAAAATAAAATTTATGTAAATTAGATTCTCATTGATTATGAAAAGAAAATGCAAAAAGGAGACATTCTCAACATAATTTGTCCCTTTTTTTCTTGCTACACTGTCTCTCACCTCATAAATCATTCTGCCGACGAAACCATTACGGTCAAAATGTGAAACGTATCGTCCTAGTTCATAAAAATGCTTATTAAGTTTTCCTAAATCAACAGCCGTTGCATCAGCTTTACAAATCTCACTGTATGTTGATTTGTAGATGTTTGGAATTTTAACACTATTAATAAGAGAAATGGGAAGGGATGAGAATGAGAATCATCAGAAATTTTGATACTTCATGTCAATAAGTTTGCTTTACTCATAAAATTGATTTCTTCCTCGTTCCTTTTGCACTTGAAGGATGTACCAAAGCGGGAGTTGAACCTCTTGATTTGCTTTTAAATCTGTTGACGAATGTGATTGATCCAAAAATCCTAGATTGCTTAATTCCTTAAGATGATGATAAATTGTGAATTATGGATTTTTGAGTTCTTTGTGAATTCTTTACCTGTTCTGTTATGCATGGAATTTTCTCTTGTGTCACAATTATGTCATCGATTGAGAAGTAATTTGGATAGTATGTTCGTTTCATTGTAATTAAACTATTTATTTATTTTTTTTTGCAGTTATTTTTGCTGGAAGATGAATAATTATTGAATATTTTGCCTTTTACTTATTTAATGTCGTTTTCTCTTACATTATCTTATAGATGCATTAACTATATATCATTTCACTTAATTTAATCAACTATACACTGCTTAATCATTGAGATATTTAATATTTTTAATGTTTGTTATTGATTTTTGAACTTGAAATTTTGAACTAGAAAATTGGCGCGAAAATTTTTGAACTTTAAAAATAACGGCTTTGAAAAATTCAAATTTCTACCTCTTGAAGTTAGCTTCATGAAAATTTCAAATTTTAAAAGTTCGTTTATTTCGGATTCAATTATAAAATGTATAAAATTATTATTGAATTATGCTCTACAAGTACCCTTAACATTTTCCTTAAATTTTCTCCTATCCTTCATAATCTCATTAATGTCCAACAACTCACTCAATTAATGAACAAGAAACTGAGCAAAATGCCTCCGTATATCGATAGATTCTCATTTTTTAAGGTGTTGCAGCTTATATTGTAAATTATGTAGATACCACACCTTTAAACAATTTATTAGAAATTAATTCAATGGGAAACTTTTTTGCTATGTATTTTTTTTTTATCTAATAGATGGATAGGGATGAATGACTGACTAAGGGTGACACTTTAGTCACCTATCGAATTATTCTGTGGGTTAAAATATGCTTGATTAATTTAATAGATATTACTTTGTTTTATTTTTAGTAATTAATTTAATGTTGAGGATCGATTATTTTAGTTTCAAAGGCAGAAAGGTTTGGCATTGAAAAAAGTTGATTTTTTTTGTGGCTGTGGAGTTAATTTTATTGGGAATTAAAGATTATTTTGAGCTAATTTCAAAGAAATCAAATTAGTTTTATAGAATTTTTAACGGTTTTTTTTATTCAAAATTTTCTTAAATTTTATATTCAAAAAACCAAACTTCCAATCCAATTTGAATAAATTCACAACAAAAAGCTATTTAAAAGCAATTTCCGTCTCGGATAAGACAATAATCCACTCAAGTCATTCATCTATGTTGACAATTTACAGCTTAAAAATAAATTCAAATGCGATGTGAATTTTCCATCCCCACATTTAAATTGTGCAATTCCAAAATCAGCACAACAATTTCCAAACAAACCACTTGAAAATGCATCTTAGTCAAGCTGTTGAAATTTATGTACTGTGGATTTAAAATTTATTTATGAATTTTTCGTTAAACATCCTCATTCCATCCTTTTATTTTTTCAGTCGCAGACACACTCAGTGGATTTAAAAATATTTTTTTTTGTTCCGTATGTGGTTCTTGCCTTTTAAGCCTCTCTCGCTCTGTTCAAGAGGAAAGGAAAATAAATTTTGCAGGAAATGCTTGTCGGCAGATTTTTATGTACACTGAGAAGGAAAAAACGTTTTTAAGGGAGATTGAGAGGACGTCTACATTTATGGATGTCGAAAGATTGTGATTTAATTTCATTTTAGGATTTTTTGTACATTGACAATAAATTGAAGAGGAGATGACTTTATGTGATTGGGACACAATTTTTGTGCAGCTTTTTGGTGGGATTTCTTGTTAGACTATATAACTTTTAAATCATTTTTGACTGTAATTTTCTTGCTATACCTTTCCATCTACCTCAATCCATTGAAAAATGCGCTTTTCACATCCCTTACTACATCTAAACCAATTTTATTGTCTTATTGGTGGAGCAAGAAATTGAAACTTTATCACGATTAATCCAAATCATGTTTTTGTACTCTTCGGACATGCTTTAATTTTATTGCTCCGCAATTTACGTGCACAATTTCGATGCAATTTTTGTATCGTAAAATATATTTTTATGGATTCTCACATAAAACGTATAATATTGGTCCGTTTCTGAACCTTTTTGTAACCAAAAGGACTTTTTTGATTTTGATTTTCATGTTTTGCTTTAACTTTATTAGTAGAATCATATTGAATGCATGAAAGAAGTTGTATGAAATTTTATTAAATCCACAATGGTCTGAAATCGAAAAAAATGTTCAAAAATTAAAAAAAGTCATGTCTTTTAAACCTGATCATTTGAATGTAAGAATATAAAACACAAACTGATGCATCTTCTGTGAAAATATGAAGCTTCCAATCGTTGTCTAACTCTGACAATTATTAATGAAAGTCACTAAAAATTTGTTTACAAAAACACCATGAAAAACTTTTCATAAATTTTTCTACTTTCTATTACTTGTTCCATGTTCTAATCACTGTCAATAGCTTAATTAATGCTCAAATTTTATGTTAAAGCTTACAAAACATTAGCAGATTACTTTATCATTAGGGAAAATGCAATTAAAATTTTGAAAATTTCCAAATCTTTAATCGTTCATAAGTTAAAAAGTCCTCCAAAGTCCTTCATGAGACTAGCACAAATCGAAAGATTGAGTCTTTATTCACCTTTTAATCATACTCTGGCAATGCGCAAATATGCGCAAATTGAGATATTTTCACTTTAATTTCACTAGTTTTTCCAAATTTTTCCATACAAATTTGCTTGTGCACAAAATTTTTTGAGAAACAATATAAAATTTTTAATGAAAAATCATATTTATCCTTAATGTCATAACCTCATATTTTCAGAGATGGATGATTAAGACATGAAAAAGCTATTGACACTTTCAAAATTAAGAAAATAAACTAAAACTTTGCGACCTCTATAGTTTACACCAAAATATAGTTTTTGAACACTTTTTTCGATTTCAGACCATTGTGAAATCTAATGACTATTCAAAATAGTTTACTAATTTAATTTTCTGCTTTATTTACTTTTGATTTTTGAAGATGCTTGAATGTTTGCATCGATAAAGCTTTCAAAGTGTGCGAATTTTAAATAAATTACTAAAATTTAACAATGAAAATTAATTTATTAATGAACACGAATTCCACACTCGAAAAAAATTAAAACATAAACAATACAAACTAAGTTGCTTAATTTGAATTTAAATAAAATAAAGAAACAATACCGTCTTGCATCTTATATAATGAATGAATAAATAAACATGATGTTTATTGTAAGAGAGTTTAAAACATACTAATTATTGCTATGAAGGGAAAAATCAACCTTAAAAACGGGAAGTCAATTAAATTTAGCCAATACAAAAATAAATTAACCGTTAATTTTTAAATCTCTTAAAACTGCTCTTAAACCACCAAGAAAGTCGCATTTCTATCAAGAAACCAATTTAAATGATCATTCAAAAGTTTTTTTTTCATAAGAACACGACAAGCAAAAAGAAAATTTGTTCCATCCACATTTCACATTTCCAAAAAGAGCATCAATAATTCAAATAAAATTACTTCCGTTTCTGCCTTTTCATGGTATGAAAATTTAAATACCGTATATTAAGTGCTATAATAATTTTTAAACAAAAATTTTTTTATGTGAACATACATCATCAAGTGGCTGAATATTTATTACACATTCCATTAAAATTTAGAATGATTCCTCACTCATATCTGTGCCTTTTTAATCTCTTTCCAACTCTCGTCTCATAAAAAATTTAAGAATTCTGTTTTTTTGGTTCGGGCAATAAAAAAGTAATTGCATGAAATTTATCTTCGATTGAAAAACGCAAAGAATTTTTAATCACAGGTTCCTTTGTTTTAGCTACATTGTGTATGTATATTTAAAGCACCAGCGAGAGCTTATAGCTTAAAATTAATGAGGTTTTGTATATTTCTCTCGTTCTCGTTCATCTTAATTGCGATTCCTTTCTCATATAAATTCACAGAACATCTACACGATGTTTTAATTTTAGAAGAATTTTCTATTTTAAATGGTTTTTAAGGAAGTATGAAGGAAAGGATTTATTGTATTCTACTAATTTTCAGTGATCTATATTATGAATTTAAAATAGGATACTGTAATTACTTACCGTAATAAACCGTAATAAAAACTGCAAGACTATGTTGTTGGAGCTCAGTTCCTATCATACAGCAATTTTAAAGCTAAGCTCATCATTTTTAATGTCTTAATAATATGATGGCAAGGGGAATTTTTTATGAAGCAATTGGTGTTTGCTTGGAAGAATTAATCACACAAAGTTTCATAGATCTTTAAGTTAGAGTAGAGATTTATGGTTTTTGAAGCATTCTAAATTTGTTTGCATCAATTTTTTAACGGATTTTTGAAGTTTAAATAAAAAGATGCGAAACATTTGAAGCGTTTTGAAAGTGATGCAAAAATTGTAAGTTTTTGTTTAAAATCAATAAATTATTGATGTGCCTTTAAATTATTAAACTAAAGTTATTTCTAACATATAGTGTACGATTAATAAATAATAATTCACTAGATTAAAGTATCAAGATTGTCAGTAATTTGAAATTCGAGTCAAAAATCATCTAGGTATTTACTAACCTAAATTCAAGTAAACAAGAAAGCAATTTAAAAACTATATTTTACAGCAATTAACACCTGTATCGTAATTAAAAATAAAACAAAATCAACACGTTCACCTGAATTGAGAATAAAAGAATGAGAAATGACAATACGATTACTCCGGAGATTTTGAATGATAAATTAGTGAAGTATGAAATGGAAAATTAAAATATCACCTCTGTAACTTTTATTTTAATGACATAAAGCACTTCATAAAAAATCATAATGGTCAGTAACCCCCACAGGATGAACTAGGGATGTAAAGTTCACTTGCGTACAATGTGATGAAAATATGATATAGCATTTGATGAGCATAAATTTTATGCCAAACACATAGACACAAAAATTTTATTCATGTTTTATGGACATACTGGATACTGTGCATTTGTATTATAATGTTAAACAAAAAGATATTCTCATGAGATACACACATACAGTTGATTAAGGATTCATAAAATGTTTCATTACAATATAATTCCCAATAAATTAAGCAGCACTTTATGGTTCTTCACATAATATGACATTGTTTATGGACGAATCACACGAAATATATCATGTTGAAGGAAGAAGCTACCCTTCTGTGGCTTATAAATGAATGTCTGTGTATAAAGATTATTTGGTTTATCTTTTTCATGAACTTTTCCGATGACATTTATGACTACACCTCCATCATGTAAAGGCTGAGTGTCGATTGATGAAATATTTCTTTGAAGATTTTTCAATTTTAATTTTTGAAATTTTTCCAAGATTTTTTTCGTTCCTCGATACCTCTCACCCTCGAATGTCATGAAGGAGTCGTCTGGATGATATAATGCGACGAGGGATAAACGCTTTTTGGGATCATCGAATAATGAGTAATATTGTGAGACGTAGATCTTTCCCAATTTATCGAAATCCTTATTTAAAATTCTTAAATCGTCTTCATAATTTTCTGTTGTTGTGGCTGTTTCTGTGTGGGATGGAGAAACATTTTGTGGATATAAGTGTCGGTTTCTAGACATGGATTAAGGCTGAGGGATAAATTTTGAAGAGGGGTCGATTACTTATGACATCCATCAAAAATTTGGATTTTTAGACTCCCCCCTCCTTCTGTCTCAAAACCTTCAAATAAAAAATTCTATTGTTCAGGACTGTTACAAAGCTTTAGATCCCCTCACCGTCTTTAAAATTGGACGTCATAAGTGAACGACCCCAAATTTATTTTACCATCATCTTCATCTATCAAAAAATCATTTTCTGCTGTTGTAAATTCTTCAATTATTTCAATACTAAAGTCTTCATCTGGAACCACTGTAGTTTCTTCTAATCCATAGATTGTTGATGTAAAAAACAATTGCAGTAAGAAGTAACAATAAAATATCGACATCCTTAGTCTCTGGCAGATGAGAAATATAATTTATTTTTGATCTCGCAATTATTAACTGACTCAGAATTTCATTAAATTTTTTCTATACTCTGCTTTTCATCTGCAAAAATAATTCTCACCAGAATCTTCTTGTTCCTTAAATGGAACTTTCTATTATGTTCTCAGAAAAATTCACCAAAAAAAGTTTTATTTCTCGCCAGCATTAACAAACTTTTTTTTGGTATTTTTTTTCTTTCTCACTGTCTTAACACTGCAAAAACTTAAAAGCGAATGAAGTCAGAATATACTTTGAGTTCTTTTTTTGGGGTTTTCGCTAAAAAAAAGTGTAAAGCATTTAAAGAATCCAATTATAACTGTATCAATGTGAAATGATTTTTTTTTTTTTTTTTAAAAAAAAAAGAATGAACTCGTTCTTTGCAATTTTGTAGCATGCTTCATGGTGATATTAAGAGACTTTTTTTGTATGCTCTTGCCAATTTTGAGATGAGCAAGTTTGCTGGTGGCGTTTGGTCTGTGTATTTTTTTGGAAGTAACTAAGAATTTAATTTTGAAGAGTGTATATGAGGTTAACACAAGTTTGTATGATTTGCTTAAAATGCTTCATTAAAAATGATCATATTTAAAGTTTGCAAATTTTATCAATTTTAGAAATTAACGGTCAAAAATTTATTGAAAAATTCTTGATTTCAAATTTGAAATTTCAAAAACCGTTAAATTATTAAAGTCAAAAAATGTAATTTTCAAATCTTAATCTCCAAAGAAGCGACAAAAGGAAACTTAAAAGCACAACTTCCAACCTGCAACATTCTCTTATCTCTCGTTTTTCTTCATGCTCAAATTCTTATCGAGAATTTCTGTTATTTTTGCTCATTTCTTGGCTAGATCCAAAACAATTTCTAATTGTGATAGCGATTGTGCAATCTTTTCGCCTTTTTTGGCACTCAATTTCTTAACTTTTTCTCATTCGTTTTCTTCAGCATTTTTCAAATTGAAAAAGTTTATGTTTGCCACTGCAATAAAACTCAAAATGAAACGATGACTTCGTGTACACAGTTGGCACACAAAGAAGAAACCGAAGGAATAATAGCACAGAAAAAACCGGGAGAAGCTTTATGTCCAGTGTGAGCTTTTCTTCTTCTTTTTTTGTAAGTTTTATCTCGTATTTTTTTTATTATTATTCTATGTGAAACCGTAAATGTATAAAGATAGTAAGTGACACATAAATGTCTTAGAAAAAGCAAAAAGAAAAAAAGTTGGATTTATTGCAATATTGAGCAAATAAAAATCAATGATGATATTGTGTGCAAAAAAAAATTCTGTTCGGACTGGAGACAATACAATGATCATTTATCATCGTGAGGATTTAAATAATTATTTACTTGGCATTTTCTTGTTCCTTTCTTATTTTGTTCATAAAAGTTGACACGAAAAAAATGAGAAAATTTTAATTTCAAAACATTTCCATTTGAATTAAGTTTATTAGATGACCTGACCTTCAGAAAAAGTTTAGTCTTGGTCTATGAAATTTTATTTGTAAACTTGAAAATGGAATTGATTGGATGGACATTTGTGGACAATTTAATTATTTTTCAGGTGTTCATCAAATCATAGGATTAGATTTGATTTGATTTTATTGTTTTGACCATCACGGTCCGTAATATGTATATACAATGGTTACAATTAATTCATTTCTAGTATACAAATATTTCTTGATTTATGTACGAAGATCAAGAATATAATTTTCAAATCTAGGTTCTGAATAAACTAAGGCTCTCGTTCCGATCTTGGTGGCACAACGTGATACTTTCAGGTCCATTCAGACAATATTCCAATACTGTGGTAATCTTGCAGCTCTCGTTCCGATTTTTCCAATCATACTTCAATTTCCTGACTCGTTCTTTAATTTAACGTTACCCAGAGGCCCAATTATGACTTGATCTCGTACATTAAGCAGTTGAAGTATAAAAACTTCCGAAAAAAAAACAAATTTGGAAATGACTGGATTCGAATAGACGATCTTCGAAACCATTTCAAATTTGAGCCAAGTGCCTTACCAAAAACTCTACAAAGGCACTTAACTGGAACCCTGTATTGATCCTAATCTGACCAATTTCTTTTAAAACCTCAAACAAAACCAATCGATAGCATGAAGATACACTTACTTAACAAAAAAAGACAACTTTATCCTCACAAAAATACTACGCAATAAGGAAAACAGCTTAAAAATTCATAACAAGTACTACCAACCGAATCAAATACAAACAACGGAGGACAAAATCAATAAGAACAACAAAACGACAATGTTTTGAGAATAAATAATAAATATCTTAATGTTTATTTTTGCTTCATGATTAAATCATCTCCTCATTACAATGATAATAAAAGCTTATTTAAATTCTGTTTTTCTTTCTGCTCTGTCTCTATTCATCAAAAAGCGGATCCCACACATTCAATGAATATTTTTTTTTATCGGATGTTATCTTATCTCATGAAGCACAAAAGCACAATTTTCTTTTAGTACGTTGTGGAAATATGTCGATATGCGGGGTGGAGGCATTAAATCTTTTAACACACTACAATGTTTTCACTTAATCTGTTATCAGTTGATATTCATCAGCCATTATGACATAATTTATTAGATGTTGTCGCGCGTAAAAATTCATGAAATTCATGAATGAAAAATTAGTTTTTGAGGGGAAGTTAGTTTGAGATTTGCATAAGATACTTTAAACGGCTTTATACAAGAGTTTTATGGATGGGAACTGAGAGAAAATGTCTTAATTTTAGTTGAATGCATGAAAATATTACAAAAATGACGAAAATGACCGTTAAAGAAAGAAAATTTAAATTTGTGTATTTATAGTGAATGATTTTGATGTAATTCACTAAATAAACCTACTAACCAAGAATCCAACAAAAACCATCCTTAAAATTTTTCCAAAATCTCCCATAAATCATAACTCTCACGCTAACTTCCTTCAATCTCCAAAAAAGTATAAATTCCCTTCCTCATAAAAAACATGAAAGAAAAAAGAAGAGATTGTCGAGGATGACAGGAATGAGTATGATTTTGTTGAAAGAATAAAATGTGTGCGATGTGGGCTGAAACTTGATGTTAATCATTCATCCATCCTACATAAATTTCTCCTTCTGTTTACACTATTTGCTTCTCTCTTCTTTTTTTACATTTTGACAAGTCTCATGATAATGAATTATTGTGACGTCACATGCAAATGAAATTTATGAGGCAAAAACTACTGAATGTGCGATAATTTGTTGGTGAAGAGTGATGGAGATGCTGTTGATGATGATAAATGAATTAGAATAATTTTAAATGTTTGTAGAAATTACAATAAATCCAAAATAAGGAAGTGTCAAAATTATATTTGATTTGAGATTGTTTCTGTTGTTGTAAGTAACTCATCTTCAGTTTCAGTCTCAGTTTCATCCAATAAAGTTGAATCTTGAAGATTGTCAGTTGTAGTTTCTATTAAATCATCATTGAGTAGCTCAGGTTGAGCATAAACGTCTATTCCTGGTTTGTCAACCACAATTGCATCATTAAGTGGCTCAGGTTGAGCATAAATATCTATTTCTGGTATGTCAACCACAATTGTATTATTCAGCCTAGAATCATCTGTATATTTATAGATGGAATAATAAGCTTGAACTCGTTGTGCAAAATATTCTAGAAATGATGGAAATTGAGAGTAAACTGTATCTGTTGGCGGTCGCGGTGCACGATTCCATGGATTACGAAATAATGCGAGGATTTGATTAAAGAATCCTTGTTGTGGAAGTTTACCTTGCATACTGTGTGGCACGAGGAATGTAATGACGGAATAATTTCCACTCTTCAAATTCGTTGTGTTCGGTTCCAGGTATGAGAATTTAATTGCTGTATTACTACTCAGCAATGAGTCGAGTAAGTATGTTGAAAAATCAACAAAATGTGGATTTTCCTGAGATTGCAGTTGGAAATTGTTCGTAGAAGCGGATATACGTTGAGTGGTTGTTGCGGGCAACATTGTGGTACCTGACGATCTCAATCGAAATGCACTTAAAAGTTTTTTAAAAAAATTTTGCACTGGACGTGACGCACTCGAGTTTAGCTCATCATTTTGCCTTGACTCAAATTCCAGCTCATATTGCTGTGGTTTCTGTTGGTTCTCCTCTAATAGCAACGGATGTGAGTAAGCTGTTGAGTAGCTTATGATGACGATGAAAATTAATGTTAAATGCATCGTCCTGACATGAATGGATGATAGTTCGTGCTTTCGTGTGTAGTTGTTCTCTCCCATTTTTATATCTGTATATATATATATACACTTAAATGAATGCGGATCTGCTCATGAAATATTCAGTACATGCCGTTTCGTGCTTTTCTCACTCTTGCTTGCTTGTGCTCGTCTTGCTTACTCTCCAAGGATGTATCTTTCTAAAGAAAATTGATGACTGACACATAGATACCATTAGTTTACTTTTCAGTTACTCTCTTACTCTTTTTAGCACGTTTTTGTTGAGGTAGGGGAAGAAATTGAGATTTTTTTCTGGCTGCTTGATTAAAGTTTTAGTTCTGATAATTTTCTGGGATTTGAACTTGGAACTTGAAAATTTTTAAGTTTCGATTTAGAACATTAATTTTTTGAGATTCAAACCTAAGAATATTCAGTTCTAACTTTATAAGCTACATATTGTCACTAAAAGTCTTCACAAAATGCAAGGTGCATCAGCAGCAATCAAAAAATTTCAAAATCAACTGACCAACCTCAAGAAAAGTGCGCAAAAATTACTCCACATCATTATTGCCAATTCTTCATACTTAATATCTTCTTTCCAAGCAACCACAAAATAATTTCGTGATAAAAAATAAGAACAACCAATAAAAATTAAAAAATCAACTCACATTTATCAAAAACTCTCCGCAAATTTCTTGAAAAAGATTTTTTTAAGTTCGGTTTAGAGCTTCACATCTAATCACGAGCACAACTGAGAATTGAATGTTGTCTGTTAAATCTTCTTTTATTATTGCAAATGCCACTTAAAGAGTGGAGAAATGTGAAATGTACTCGTAGAAATGTGTAAAAAAAGAATTTATTCATCGCTAGTCTTCGTTTTTTAAAATCGAGAATTTATACATCAATGTATAAATGAAGAGAGAATGGACATGATTGTCAGTCAATCTAAAGAATATAACTGTATTAATAAAAAAAGAAAGAATTTTTTTTCTTTTATAGCTTGCTAATAGTAGCCGCAAACTTACGACCGGTTTTTTGGATGTTGTTTACCTTTCTCTTTCCTTTTGGATGCTCTTACGATTTTTTTTTTTTATTTTTTTCTCTGCTCTCTTTTACTCTTATAATTCAACGATGATACATTCTTTTCCAGATAATACACTGTTTACATGATGATTTAAGTAGTAAGCCTTAAGAGATTTTATTTTTTTGTGCACAGTCATGATATTTTTTTCGATGATGTTTTTTTTTGTGCTGATAAAAAAAGTTTATGAGTACAAAATATTAAGTTTAATTTTTTTCAACAGCCTAAAACTCTCTCTTTCTTTTGTGACTTGATGAGAAAGTTATACTGGAAAATTTGATGATTTGCTGTAAGGATTTCTGAGAAATTGATGATACATTAAGCTATATTGCGCCGTAAATGTGTATGCTAAATGATGATATTGCGAAATTTGGATAACAAAGCTTTGGTTTGAGGAATGACTAGAAGATAATAAAGTTTGACTATCTAGGTTCGATCCAGGAAATTTCGAATAATTTTTCTAATTTTCCAGATCCTCAAAAATCCCACAAAATCTTAAAAAATCCTGAAAATTCTAAAAATCTGCGCCATGTTAACTTATCCATTTAAATTCTGTTTTATGCACTTTACATTCAAATATTTCAAGTATAGCTTCATTATTGATGCTTTAAACTGATTCTTAGAAGCCTAACCAATTTTCTTCACTCTAAAATTGAACAGCCAGTCATCAGTACTGATTTCATGTTCATATATTTAGTAGTAGTAGTAGTAGTATGTTTATTCGACCAAACTGTCTGTATGAATACACAATACTTTCAGATACATATATTAAATTTTTTCCTTAAAATTACAACTATTTAATTACATTTTTTCTTCAATATACATCACTGATTGTTTTAGGATCAAGGATTAAATTGTCATTCTAGGTTGTGTATAAATCCAGGCTCTCGTTTCGTCTTCCAATTGGGCACAACTTGATACTTTCAGGTCCGTTCTACCAATATTCCATTAGTCAGGTAATCTTGTAGCTCTCGTCCCTATTTCTCTCGCTACACTTCATGGTTTCTGACCCATTCCTGTCTCCAACGTTGCCCAGAGCTCAAATTTCTCTTGATCCTATTGCGATAAGCAGTTGAAGTATCTAAACTTCTGAAAAGCACAAATTTGGAAATGGCTGGATTCGAACCCACGACTTTCGGGTTCCCACTCCAAATTTGAGCCAAGCACCTTACCATATAGACCAACAAGGCACTTAACTGCTCATAATTTGTAGCTAACAACAAATCCAAGCATCAAACAATTCCATAACTTAAAATTTACTTTTTCAATTAATTTTAACGATACTACCTAGAACAGCTTGAAACTATTTTTCTATGCTTCTTTTTCTCGAATTGAATTTTCAAAAAATCATAATTCAATATCCCCATGACATTCATGAAATTGCATGCTTCCACTGACCTAAATGTTGTTATCTTAAACAACAAAATAAAAGTTTATTAAATCGTTACTTTTATAGACTATAAAAGGTTATAAGATTGCAATTGAAATGCAATTTATCGATATTTTTTTAAAGTTCTTAATCTTCAAAATGAGTTTTTATATACATTTTAGCATAAATCTAAAGTTTAAGGTGTAGCTGATATGAAAAGTAATTAGAAAAGAGATTAGCTTGGTTGAGCGAATAAAGCGAATTTTTTGTAAGTTTTCATAGAATCAGACAGACCGTCTGAACATTAAAAGCTCTAAACTCCTCTAAAACTCACAACAAGCGCAACAGCAACAACAAACAAGACAAAGGAAAAACGAAAAGAAAAATTGTTTCAAAACAAAGAAAATTGCATTTGGCACGGGCTTAAATTAAATTGAAACACGAACAGGATTGTGTGGGATAGCGCATTACAATCTGAATGAGAAGTATGGAAGAGAAATGGAACACGTTTCAAAATATCTTCTTCACATGACAGCAGCACATCTTTTCCTTTACTTCTTCCTTATTGCTAATGTTTAAGAATAGCTGATTCATGAAATTTTATGCTCATGTTCATTTGTAGCAGTTCGTCTAACTTATTCTACTTGATTTGTGGGTAGTTATTAAATTTTTTGATTTTTTATCATATTCGTCTAAATGGTTTAGGGAGAAGGTTGAAAAAAATTCTGCTTCTCAATAGATTGGAAAATAATTTTTATTCCACTTGAAAAAGCTTTTGAATCTTAATAATTTCTGTTGAGGAAAGCTTTATATGATATAGTAAGTAAGTAGATAGATGATGGAGCAAAGTATAGTAAGAGTCTTATTGCCTTCTTGAATTTAATAGCTCGAATATTAAATATTGCCTACTTATAGTAGTAACTACTCATTTTTAATAGCATTATAACGTATGGAAGAATTTCTCGTGCTGAAAATCTCCTATTGAATTATTCAGATGGAATCGAGTGTGAGAGGATGAAAATTTCAGAGATCGAAGCCGACATTTTCGGCTTATTTCATTTTTTACACTTTTTGATAAAATTAAGCTATCTACAAAGTATTTTAGATATTCTAACTATTCTTTGGATCATTTTCTATGATTCTGAGTCATATTTGTAAAGATTAGAAGTGTATTAAGCTCAAAATTTAACTTTTAAGTTTGCTAAGCCGAGAAATAAGCCGCGGCTTATTTCTCGGCTTAGCAAACTTAAAAGTTAAATTTTGAGCTTAATACACTTCTAATCTTATCAAATATGACTCAGAATCATAGAAAATGACCCAATGAATAGTTAGAATATCTAAAATACTTTTTAGATAGCTTAATTTTATCAAGAAGTGTAAAAAATGAAATAAGCCGAAAATGTCGGCTTCGATCTCTGGAAAATTTGATATGAAAAAAATATTTTTTTGAGCTCTCTTTATAAGAATCTTTATGTGCTTACTCATATTTCTGTTTAATGGCCATTATTATGGATTTTGCAAAGTTATCTTTAATTTTCCACAAAAATATAACTTAGAAATTTTTGAATGGCCAAATTTTGTTCGAACAGAGAGATTTGATCTCTAACCCCATTCCTTATGTAAACATCCAAATGTAGAATTGCAAATAAAAAAAATGAAGACAAAACATCCAAATTACTTCAAAATTTGGCAACTTCACAGCAACATCTTCTTATCTTGCATAATACTGACGATGATCAATCCAATTCCATCTGAAGTAAACAAGAAGCAATTGAAATTACATTTAATTTCGATCACAACAAATTTACCGTTAAGGGTAAAACTTGTTTACAGACTTACAACATACATGCAATTTTAATGGTAAAAGGATACCTCCGCACCATATTTTAGATATTTTCTTTTGGCAGATTTTGTTTACATTGAAACTTGATGATAAACAATTTGATAAAGTTCTATTGCTTCTTATTTTATGCGAGAGACATTTTATGTGAAATTAAGAAAACAATGTAGGTTAAATTGATTGGAATTATTTGAGGTTTCGGGGCAAAATGTTTCAGGAATATTTTGATTGCTTTTTTTAGTTTATTTGTTTAAATGTTTAATAGAAATTTAATAAAGGTTGTGGGATTTATGGTGGGAAGATGTGCGTCATATCTTAGCATTTTTTGCGCATTTAAATTTGCAGAAACCAAGAAATAAGCAAGATTTTTTGTTTTATGATCTATTTGTGTTGATGCGCATTTGTAAGAATCAATATTAATGGGAACATAAGTCAAATACTTTAGAAATTTATATATTACTAACACAAGTATGATCCTAAATTTAAACAGGAAATAAAAGTTTTTAACATAGTCCAAATTGCCCTCAAAAACCCTCAAAAGCTAAAATAATTTCTCTAACTGTCACAAAAATTTCAAAAAACTCAACCTATAAGTCAAGACGTTCATTTTCTAATGAACTGTGACCAAAGTCACACCATATCCGCCCCCGTCTACCAACACGTGTACTTCTAAAGCCAAAAATATAATCATCAATTTCAATATTTTTTTTTGTTCTTTCTTTATCAACAAGAAAAACTTTTCCTTTAGCTTATCAAATCACGTTATTGTTGAAAGCACAGAGACTAAGTTTAAGAGGGGAACAACAAAATAAAAGAAAAATTTCTTCCTCTCTTTTCAAGGAAACTGTTTAATTTACATAATTGCCAAATTGGCGGATCGATCCATTAACTTCACTTTTTTTTTTCGTATATTATACTCTGATATTAGAGCTCTTTGTTGTTGCTGTTGTGCTGTTGAAAAGCGATTTTCATTGCATTAAGAAAGTTAAGTTTGATAAATAGTTTAATGTCGCAATCCTCAAAAAAAAAGCTAACCAGTCTTTTCTTCACGTAGTAGCTTAAAAGCTGAAATGAGTAAAGTTCTCATTCACATTTCAATAAAAATATACTCATACATAGCACATAGAAATAAATTCCCACATTTTTTTTTCTTCCATTTGATATTACCGAAATGAAATAAACACTGAGAACTGAGAGGACATGAAGGAAAAAAAATGAGTTTGAGTAGAACTATCAACGATTAATCAACGTCAACTGACTTTGAATGATGAACAGTTTATGCTAAAGCAGTTCAGTCGATGGGGGTTGAAGGCAAAGGCAGGAAAAAATATTATGGAGATTGGATGTGTATTTGTGCATGTTTGTTTGTATAATATGCCATATCAAATACACATTCACATGATGGCATGTGGCAAAGTTCGTACCAGATGTGCAGACATATTATTTATGCATGAAAATGGCGCGTTATTGGCACATTGGCCTAAATTTTTAATTTTTCAAGTGGATAATATTAATGTATTTTCTTTCTCGCGATGTATCATTTAGTCGTATCGTTACTGGATGGTGTCATGTCAAATGTAGCCTTACATGATATGGTAAGACAGCGGCACAAGCACTTGGAGATGAATGGAACATTTTTTTCTTTCTTCATAAATCTTTAAAATTATATCAAGAAAATGTGGGATTAGGGGTTCTAGGGGGTAAAACACTGGCATTAAAGTCCTTAATTTGACATGATTTGCCTTATTTTTTTCATATTTTTAAATACCTACTACAAAAATTTATCACTACCTTAATTAACTGTTCAACTTAACAGTCTCAAATAATATATTTTGATAGTAGCAGAAATTCCTTATTAAGTGTCTGAGCAATCAATTTTGTATGCCAAGTATTTTGACATTTGAGTCTATGACATGACAAATGGCATTTTAACCTTTTGTTGTATTTATTATTTTGTTGTTGATCAATCATCTAAGATTCAAGTTATTTCACCTGATAAGAATTAGGTGTAAATTCTGGTAATCTGTTTTTATGAATAAGTGACTCTGAGGTTTAATTGATTTACTCGGAATAATACATAGAATGCTTAGATAATTTTATTGATCACAATATTTTGAACTATAGGAAGTTTCTAGTTTACTTTTAAATTTTTGCATGCAACATTTCCGTTAAAAACCAAAGATTGAAATTTGTATGAGAAAAACTTTATTGTCGGACTTATTTAAAAATGATGCTTTCCTGTAAATGTGAATCGTGTATAAAATGCCTGTAGATTCGTGTAGAAATCCAAAATGTCCTATTTATTTGTTTTGTTCCTTATTTATTGTATTTTGTATAAATGTTCTGATAGGATGTTATTATTGGTTGGTACGCTGGATCGCTGGTTGGATGAGATGGATTCAAACACCTAACAGTTTAAATGTGATTAGTTAAGGTGTGAATATGAAAAATATAAAAGAAATCTCACTTTTAATGGGCAAATTATAAAATGCGTCCGACAGGTTCAAAGGTTTGATTGGAAAGAAAGAAAATATGTCGGATCGAGGGGCAAACTACTTTAAAACATCGAAATGTAGTCGAATAATATTCAAAAAATGATCGTTAATTGAAAATATAGAAAATTGATCGAAATTCATAAATATTTATATAAATTGACTAAAAAACTTGGCAATTTAGCCAACACTCCGGCAACACAAAAAGAGATGAGTGATAATAAATATCTCTGATGATGATTCGATGTGTCTGACTTCTGATGTGAGTTGTTGAATCTTGATGTGATGTTGTCGATTGTCTGTGCTGATGTTACTTCTTCAGACTTGTGCCCTTAAATAAAAACTTCATATCTAATGAGATAAATAATAGGAACTTATTTTGATTATTATTTTATGATCTTCTTTGATCTTGGATTTTGTTTTGAGATCTTTCTGATCTAATGTTTCTTTTCAATTTGTTTACAATGTGTCAATGCACAAGAAATATTTTTGGAAATTTTGTTGGGAATGTAAATGTATAATTGAATTGATCAATATATAATTGGATGATGATCTGCACTGGATCTTAATAAATGATTCCCACAAATTGAATTAATGTAAATGAATTATGATTTAAATTATTTGTTATGTACAGAATTCATGTCAATTCAATGATCATGAATGTAAATAATGTAATGTGATCAATTGATGATCCTACAAATTATTGGTTAATGATTAAATGTAAATTGATTACTTCAAAAAAATTCCATCAATTAATGAATGGATCAATGCAAGTTGAAATCGATTCAAACTAAATGTTGCTAAATAGGAAGTTGATTCCTCAAAATATTAATGAATAATTGGAAGTTGATTCCTTTATAAATAATTAGTTGGAAGTTGATTCCTTAATGAATGATTAGTTGGAAATTGATTCCTCAGTGGATGTTTGGAAATTGATTCCTCAAATAATTTATAAATATAAATCTTTGCATGTATCTATGCATAATATATTGTGTCATAACTCGTTGTCTTCTTCGACAATTATATCACGGATGTTCTGGTTAGAACTAGGAAATCTATTCTCGTTGGAATATGTTGATGAGCTTTGAGCTTCTGAATATGATATGTGTATGTTATCACATATTTTGTGAAATTGATTCACTAAATTTTTCATATTGAATCTAAATAATGATTTAAATGTGTGCCAAATGATTATAAAATTTATGATTATTAATTGGAATGTCGATTGATTATTATGATTGTAATTAATGTGAAAGTCTTTAAGCGAGATTTTATTTCTAAAGATTAAATGAGATGGTGTATTGGGCAATCTAGCCCAATATTTCTCCGGCAATGCGGAAAGATGATGAACTTCCTTCGTTCTATCTTCAATGTTAAGTGTACTTGGATTCTCGATGATGATTTCATCTTTCAATAGATGAATCTGAGATTTCGACTTATTATGTTGTGTGTTATGAGAATGATTATGATGGAATAAACTAGCTGTATGCATATTGTTCATATAATTATTATATGACATCGTATCACCTCTCATGTGACTACTTCTCTGTACTGAATTAATTAAATTACTTAAATTATCAGATTCTTTATTATTTTCATTGCTTTTTTCTGAATTGGAACTACTTTGGCTACTTTCATTCATCTTTCTACCTTTTCTGTTATGGCAGAATAAAATATGATGATTCTTATTACAATCTTCTATTTTACATTTAAATTTATGGCATTGCTTGTGTCCTGATTGACCACAGCATATACAAATATTATTAACTTTAGCTAATCTACTTGCTTCTTTTCCATTTATTGACCATAGCTTATTACATTTAAATGAAGAATGATTTTTAGTCTTATGCAACCAACAAAATGAATGGCTATTAGTAAATGACTTTCGAGAATTGATGGAGCTACATGAATGTGAATAGCTTTGGTTAGAATATTCATCTTCTTGTTGTGTTGAATTGTTGCTGTCATCCTTCCATGGATCAATTTCTTCAGATAAAATCTTGGAATTAATATGTGAGACTTGCTTGGATAAATAATTAGCTATGTCTTTAATTGAAACTTCTTTATTATGTTTCTCAAGTTTTGATTTATGTGTATGCCAATCTTTATTTAATGTATCAGGCATCACATTAGCAATATGTGATATTATTCTTTCGTCAATCTTATGTTTCTTTTTGCCATATTTCTCAACTACATTACTGTAATTCACAATTTTATTAATGAAATTCAAAATGTTTTTACTACTGCAATTATCATTTAATTTACTCAACTCAATAATCTGTCTAGTTTCTTTATTTATTAAATTAATTGAATGACAAATTCTCTCATCAATAAGCTTTAATGTTTCAAAATATGTAAGTGGATTAAATAAATTAATTCCACCAATATCTAAAATCTCTTTTGATGTAATTGATTTTTGGATTCTTAAAACATTCTCAGCATCACTAAATAATTTATGTGATTGCTTAAAAAGATCAAAAAATATTGACCACTTTGTGTCAATACAATCAACAATTGGCAATGATTCAAATTTCGACTTCTTGCGATCATGTCGCGTAAACTTATACAAATTAAGTATGGCTTTTGATGTTGAGATACTTTCATCATCATTGTCACTTAAAATTGAACTATCACTGTATGTCTTAATGCATTTCTTTTTTGACTTTTTATTCTGAATAGGAATACTAGAGCATGAAGAATCTTCTGAACTAATTGATATTGATGAACAAGAGCTAAACTTCTTACGTCGATTATTTTTACGAGATTTAGATTTAATTTTATCGTTATTGACTTTTTCTTGCTTACATGTCTTACAAGAAAATGATTTATTCTTTATTGAAGCATAATCAGCTTTATCAATGCAATCTAAATGATAAATTTCCCTACACATGGGGCAAATAATTATACGATCGAGAATATCGAATGACTTCGTGCATACTTTACATACAAAATATGAAAATGGATTTAATTCAATGATCTCAGATATATCTTCTGGATCTTGTGGCAATTCTGGATGTAAATCATCCATGTTGATGTTGGATACAATTAATTCAATTATAATTTGTTCAAAGAAATTGTAAATATTTAATTAAGACTTTAATTTAATTTATTTCAAAATAATGGCAACACATTAAGATTTATATCAAAATTTTTATTCATCTACGTGAATTTATTCAATCAAATTTTAATATGTATGCATAAAGCATCATAAATGTTAACATCAGACGTATCTGTGTCTAAAAAATAATTGTAAATTTGACATACCATGTCCTTCTGTGTCTTACTATTTGTTAACTGGATCTTCTCATCAGTTGTAACTGGAACTTCTTGTCTGTAACGTCCTTCGTTTTGATGTCCACAACTTGTCAGATCTTCTTGACAGCAGTTTCATCCAATTGTCTTAATTGTTTATTTCTGTATTTTAATTCACTGACTAAATTTTAACTTAATGTCTTTTGTTAATTATTTTCAATAGTTTATATTTATTTATTTTAATTCGTGAGTGTCTATCTTATTGTCTTTAATTCAATTTAATGTCACTATATACTTTTTGATTTCAATTCACTGTTTTTTATTTTTATTGTCTTTAATGTATTTCATATTTTGTGTCAAATTAATTTTATTTTAATGTATTTTAATTGAATGTCACTTTTTGTTTCAAATGAAATTATTCAAACTTGAGACCCCCTACTGCCTATCGGCTCAAAAATTTTTCAAATTTCTCATCGGATTTGAGCGTTTCTCGCTTCAATGAAATTTTCTTAAAATGTCCCAAAAAATTGGACTTAACGGTCTTTAAATTTTTAAATTTTTCTGTATGTGATTGTGACTTTTTGTAAATTTTATATTTTGACAATTATTTCACTTTTGGGACTATTATCTTCACTGTAATGATGTTATTTTTACCTTTAGACTATTCTTTGTATGTTTCCATACGGATTTGTTGTCTTTTCATGTCTGCAAACTTTCCACGTGTTGTTTACTGGATGTTGCATTTTTATTCCTGGATGTTTATTTTGTCTTCTCTGTAGACTTCCTCGATTATATTTTGATAAATTGACTGTTCCTCGACCATTTCTGATCGTTTGTTTGTCCTTTTAATGTCTAATTTGAATATTTTTTAATAAATTTAACTTATTCGAATTGAATCGCGACTTTTCACTTTAGCTTCTTTTTTGACACTAAATGTTTGTGACTGTTTTTGTCTTATTGTCCAAATATTTAATTTTTACTTAATTTCACTGTTTAATCTTAATTTTAATCGATTTTAACTCGCGGACTATTCACCACTTTTATCATTTTACTTTTGCACACACTTTAATTTTTTCTGTTCTAGGTTATGACACTTTTTTTTATTGTTTTTGTTCTTTTTAATCTTCTTGACTTCAAAGCACTGTAAAAGTGTTTGAATGATGTAAAAGTGTTTGAATGATGTCGGACTTATTTAAAAATGATGCTTTCCTGTAAATGTGAATCGTGTATAAAATGCCTGTTGTTCGTGTAAAAATCCAAAATGTCCTATTTATTTGTTTTGTTCCTTATTTATTGTATTTTGTATAAATGTTCTGATAGGATGTTATTATTGGTTGGTACGCTGGATCGCTGGTTGGATGAGATGGATTCAAACACCTAACAGTTTAAATGTGATTAGTTAAGGTGTGAATATGAAAAATATAAAAGAAATCTCACTTTTAATGGGCAAATTATAAAATGCGTCCGACAGGTTCAAAGGTTTGATTGGAAAGAAAGAAAATATGTCGGATCGAGGGGCAAACTACTTTAAAACATCGAAATGTAGTCGAATAATATTCAAAAAATGATCGTTAATTGAAAATATAGAAAATTGATCGAAATTCATAAATATTTATATAAATTGACTAAAAAACTTGGCAATTTAGCCAACATTTATAATGCAAATTAAAAACCCCTTTAGCTATTCTAAGTACAGCATAAGTGCATTTATATTATTCCTGCAAGTCATGATGAGGTTCAAAACCTAAATAATAAATTCTGGAATTTTTCTAAATGAAACAAAATTAAATTAGCTACCAGATTCAAATTGACGAAAGCTTTTAACCCCTATTCAGAATCCTCCTAGCCAGAATCACCACAACATTCAAATGAGAAAGCAAAACTTTAATGCGAGCACATTATTATTCAGCAAAAACTTTTCACTTCACCAAAAAAAAAAGGAAAAAGAAAAATTTTCTCGTCTTATTCCCGTTTTATTTCATTCTATCTTTTTCTCATTTAAAAAAAAATTCAGGATCATGTAGAAATCATTGCTAGTCTTAAGGCGAGAAAGGGATTTTTTTCCCGAGAAAGCATCAAGAAGGAAAAAAACGAGCAGCTATGAAAAAAAGAAGCAGAAAAAAATGAAGATAATTTTCCGCCTGATGTGCAAATTCCATTCCTCGGTTCTGATTTATTACACTTGCCAACGTTAAATTATTAGATCGTGTTCGTTTCTTAGATCGTTAAAGTACTGCTGCATGCAATTTTTATTATTTATAAAACATTTGTTTTTATATTTCACTCAATATATTTTATATACACGCACACACATACACACACACGTACTTAAGAATCTGAAGTGTATACATTTATAGACTAGATTTATGCACGAATGTCTTGCGATTACGATTTAAAAGTGAGAAAATAATGGAAAGGCGCTGCTTTTGTGGTTCGTTCCTGTTTATGAGTGATACAAGTAACGTATCAAGGACCTCTTGCAACTAATTATCCATAATACTTTGTAATAAATCTCATGCATGAAATTACTGTGCATAGCACAATGAAATTAATAATTTCATTTTCTTTTTATCGTTTCAAATTAATTTTACCATCCAGCCAACCAACCCATCGTACAAACACGAAAAATAATTTATTTGAAAGTTCCGATATGCTTTTCTACTTCTATTTCTATTTCTACAATTCTTTGTTTTGCTTACACATTTTATTATATTTTCAATGTGTAAGAAGAAAAAAAAGTTAGTTGGATATTATTGAGGTAGGACAAGTAAGTCATAAAGGACTGAGAAGAAAATAAACCAGTATATAATGCTTCCCGTTAAGTTTTATTAGACTAGTTGAGCGCGTTTCTTTCCTTCTTCTTGTTCTTTTATTGAATTGGAAGCTTTAAATGTCATGATAAAAAGATTTTAACTGTTTCTGATACTTTTTAGCGCATTTTTGCAAAAAATGACGCTTATAGTTTCACTTTGTTCGGCTGGCTGGCTGGCTGGCTGTATGAGCTCTGAGATCTCAGAAACCAGACATAGTTAAGAGTTCTGTTATGATGAATTATCTTTCTACTATCGAGCTATTCCGGCATCGCTTATTAAAAAATTGTTAAACGATCTACAATTCCTGTAATCAACGATTTAACATTATATAAGGAAAAAAATCGTTGAAAACCCCTCGATAAAAATTTGAATTTTTTTTGACCGTTGGAATTTAAAAATTTTTTGACCGTTATTTTTGGTCGAAATTTTTTTCTTTCTTTTTGAAAGCTTTTGTATTTATCATCAAGAAAACAGACTTTTCATGCATAGAGCATGCTAGAAAGACGGAATTTAATGGATTCTGTTATTATTATGCAGTTTTTTTTTATAAAAATTGTATTTTCTTGCAGGATTTTTTGATGATGAAAGAAGAATTAGGGGATTTTGTAATTTAAAGCAATTTCTATTTAATCGACTTCTGATCGCTGCGACAAAAATGCGCTTAAGTCCCTCGATTAATAACACGAGGACTTTAAACATTTTTTTTTATAATGCTGAAAGTCACATAGCGTGCTAATGATATAAAGATGTTGGGGAGTTCCCATAAATACTTGAATTATAAATTCTTGACAGCACGATCTTCCTTTGCCTTTATTGCTTATAAATTTAATCTTCAGCTTGTGGGAGTTTTGCAGTGTCGTTGTAATTGCTGATTTATTATTTATCTGCATAGGGGTCTTTCACTTATGATGTTCAATTTTTAGGGGAGGAGGTCTGAGGCTGTGTGACAGGTAAACAATAGATTTTTTTTTCAATGAAGATTTTGTGACAGAGGCGGGAGGGGGTTTAAAAATTCAAGATTTTAATGTACGTCACAAGAGAACAGCCCTTAAGAAAACTTCAACTATGACGTCCCAAACTAACGGTTATTTTTTTTTTCAAAAAAAGCCAGGATTTTAAACAGAACGTAAATTTTTTTTGAGTTGGTTTTTAGTATTTTTTGACGTTTTATTCTAATTTGAAAGTAAAAAATTCAACATCTATTTAGCATAAACTTTGCGAAAATAAGAAGGTAATAATAACAATGCTTCTTTTTATTATTTATTCATTGATTCATTGATTCAAATAAGAAAGAGTTATGACTAGTAAATAGATTTTTCTACAAACAATTACGATTAGACGATGAAAACAAAGCTGTAACAGAAAAATCCTGTTTTAAATTTGCAAATATCTTGTGTATAGTTATTTTTAGAAGCGCCACGATGACAAAATATTTTTTTGATTATGATGATTGCAAATTGTGATTATTAACCTGTTTCCACAATAGAACATAAAACGCAATTTAAAGATATTTTTATCTCGCATTTGTTTTGAGTTTTAAAGGTCAAGTTTTGTAAATTAATAAGATTGCTTTCTTCAATTTAGAACGATGACTTAAATTTTGATAAATAAAATTTGTGCATGGATTGTGGGAGTAAAGTCAAGTTGAATTTATGTTAGTTTGTATATTAAGGTACGTAAGAGTAGGTTAAGGTTGATTTGAGTAAGTTTAGAAAAGTTTTAAGAAATTTAATTAAGTCAGTAAACGTTAAAGTGAATTTTTGAGCTAGTTTTTACAGATAAGTTAGGTTCAAGTAAGTATTTGCTGGTTTTAACAATTAAGATTTGGTCAACTTTTATTAATGACCTTCGAACAAGGGTGTGGAACTGATCAAATTGATTTTTGATCATTTTTGATCTTTTTTTTGATCATTTTTGAACTGATCAATTCCACACCATGGTCTCTTCGAATCATTCTTTTTATGAATTTTCTGCAGCTTTTTTTCTTTTAGAAATTTTTAGATGCACTAAATGCGTTCAGTAATAAGTGAATAACATCTTTGTGAAATCGTCATCCAAATCTATAACAACAAACACATTTTCCTTCTCAAAGCAGCTTAAAACACTTTAAATACCTTTACTAGAAAACGAAAACAAAAATACAAAAGAAACACAAGATCCGATAACAAAAATTTCATTCGTAGCTTTAACAACAAACAAAAAAAGCTAACCTTATTAAGCTCACCCAAGCAAGATGTTTAAAGAAGAAAAACGAGCTAAAATAATTAAATACCACCTGAAAGCCATCAAGAATGAAAAACGGAAATGAATTAGATTAAAAATTTATTTAATAAACTTTTTTTTCCTTTATTTCTTACTGAGCTGAGAACAGAACGTAGCAAAAGAAAAAATCCTCACTTAATCTGAGAATGAAAATCGTTCGAGATTAAAAAAAAAAATTCTATTATGAACTGGCACAATGTTGATGATTTATTCAAAGTAATTTCTTATTCGGAATGAAGACGAAGACGATGAAGGAAAATGAAAAATAATAAAAAAAATGCTGTGCGAAATTATTTTCATTTCCATGAGTAATCGTCAAATTCGAATTTAGGAAATAAAGCAGCTTTAGCCATATTTGGCTCATAAGTTTCTTCTTCGTCAATACTTGCGTCTATCAGTGATTCGTTAATGTCTGTCTCGAAATTCTTAATCATTTCCTCACGCTCTCGATCAACCATTTCAAGGGCATCTGTCGACATTTGAATTTCCTTCTCAATTTCACTCTCATTCATACCAAAATTTGTCTCAATTTCCTTTAATGCTGACTTTAAAATATGATTGACATTATTATTGACTGTTTCATGATCGATGAGAACTGAATTGATGATATTTTGAGCATTTTCAAGTTCCAATTTGTCTTCTGTGTCTTTTACAAGATTCATAACGTGATTGATACTTTCTTCAAATGAGACTGGTTTGACTAATCCTTCCTCAACTGTTAGTGCTGGCATTGCTTCCAGAATTGAAATTTCATCCTTAATATCATCTGATGATGACATCTCTGGTTCCTTTACTGTTTCTGTATATACTTCGGGTGTATTTGGTTCCTTTACTGTTTCTGTATATACTACGGGTGTATCTGGTTCCTTTACAGATTCTGTATTCACTTCGGGTGTATCTGGTTCTTTTACAGTTTCTGTATACACTTCGGGTGTATCTTCTGTCATGAAATTTGTATCATGAACATTACCCAAATTCTCAATTTTCAAGTCAATTTCATTGGCAATTGTGCCTGCATCTGACTCTTGTGGCATGGTGACAACACTTGTATCAATTTCAGATTCATTGTTTTGTACATCAGTTGCCTCAGTCTTAATCTCTTCTTCCTCTTCATTATTTTCATTTAATTCCAATGCAGATGTTGACGATGACAAGTCCTGTTCAGTTGAATGCTCCACAATGTCATTTTCAGTTGTTGCTGATCCTTCGGTATGAATATTTTCATCCACATTATTATTTGTAGATGCAGTTGCATCAGCAGTTGGAATAAATACACCATTCTTAATGCTCGTTACACTGACACCAAGTACGGATGACAACAAATCCCCGACAGCGTTTAAAAGTGCTTCAGGAATTTCATTTTTGCTACTCGTTTCATCGGAAACTTTTTCATCTTCTGTTAAAGTTTCAACATTCGATTCTGCATCATCGTTGTGTTCTTCATGTACATTATCTGCTAAAATTGTATCCATATTTGTTGTTTGTTCTGGTGGATTTGTTGGCACAATTGTAGACTGCTCGCTCTCGCTATCGAGATCGACAGATTCAATAATAGACATTCCTTGTGTTGTTGCTACAATTTCTTTTATTTCTTCTTTTTCCTCTTCCTTTTTCTCGTCTTCTACTACAGCCATTTCAGAATTAATAGCCATTGTTGTTTCACTAACTCTATCATCATCATCAGCATCCTCATGATCATCTTTGTCATTGTCCAATTGAGCTTTCTCCGTATTGCTCATGGCATTAGATTCATGCACAAGGTCAATTTTTTCAATTACTTCATTTTGCTCATTCGACAAATTTATTTTGATTTCAGTATCAAATTCACTTGCTAATTTCTCGATTTGTTCGCTCACAACTTTTTCAATTAGTGCTGTGAAACTCTTGTCATTATCAACCGTATTGTCTTTCATGATTTCATGTTGGTCTTTGCTCTCACCATCCGTCACGTCGTTGGTCACAACGGGTGCCTTATGGGTATTAAGAAGAACCAGAACATACAGAAATGAGAGAGAAAGAAAATAAAAAGAATGCGAAATGAATGAATAAGAAGAAATTAAGTAAATTGTATGGCTGAATTTTTAAGAAATGGCAACAATTAAGAGAAAATTTACCTCGGGAGATTCATTAGAATTTGTTACATCCATTTCCATTGGTGTCATTGCTGCCTCATCATTCTTAGTATCAACCTCCTTTTCATTAGAAATTGTCGTTGTGACATGATCTAATAATGATGATGATGATGAAGTTGGCTCTGATGTACTTACACTATTGCCATTATTGCCAAAATGAATTTGTTTTAAAATATCATACAGTGATGTTGCCTTTGATCCATTCTGACTGAACAATTTACTTGGTACACTATACTGAATTACATCGGGAAGTGGAAGACTTTGTACACACAGACTGCATAGTATGACAACTATAAATGACACTAAATGTCTCATGATATGGTAATAAATAATACTAAATATTCAAAAAAAAACTAGAAAAAAAAATAAAATTCTGTCGCAAACACTCAACACGAGCGTCTCTCGTCTGCACGAATAAGATGATGACTGAGAGCCAACAGATTTAAGCTTTCTTTGTTACCTTCTTTCTTTCTTTTTACGATTTTTTTTGCTCGTTTTGCTTCATCGTTATGTTCTGAAATATAAAAAAAAAAAATTCTTCATCTTCATCCACATATTTTGTTTAATATTCTTGATTTCTCACAAGTCCATTCACATTCGTAATATTAAAATAAAGAAAGAGACTTTTTATACAGTAATTCTACGATATATATACGATAGAAAATCATCGACAGACTACTGTCTGAGTGGATTATACATTAATATGAGGCTCAGAGATTACCGAAATTATAATAAAGTCGCCAATTTTCGTTATTGTTGTTGTCATACCGCCACACATGTGTGAATGAAATTAGCATGAAACTCACTTTTAGAATCGCTTGATTATAGCTGTTGGGCGCATTCTTTGATGGTAAATTGAATAGCATTAATCATAGTTTGTGATTAAAATTTTAAGTTGTCAAATTTGTTCATCAATCGGTCAATTAAGAGATTTTAGTTGGTGATAAAATATTCCATTAAGTGGCTTAGAATCAGTTATATGTCAATTTAATCTGTTATTAGGGTTTAGAGTCAATTAGTATGATTAATGGTAGATGATTGGTGTGTGGAAGTGAATGAAATGTGAATTTTAGATATTTAGATAGACATGGAGACTTAGTTTTGTGATTGATTCTCGGAAGTCGTTTGAGTTTGTTTTATTAGGGAGATAAATTAGAAATATTAAAATTAGGTACCTTTTTGGTTTTTTGATGAGTTTTATTTTATTTTTAACTATTTTGGTTTTGTTGCTCGATGTAAAAATCAATTGAATTTAGCGTTTAAATTTAAGATGCAAATAACGAAAATTTTTAAATTTTTAACATTTTTTTTATTTTAAGTAATCTTGTTAAGGGGTCGTTCACTTATGATGTTCAATTTTCAGGGGGGTCTAAGGTTGTGTGACAGGTATAAACAATAGAATTTTTTTAAATGAAGATTTTGTGACTAAGGAGGGGGTCTAAAAATCCAAGATTTTGATAGGTGTCATAAGTGAACGTTCCTTCTCAGTTATTAAAATTTCACAACAATATTCAAGCATGTCCCCAAAAAAATTAAAAATTGCTACAAAATTAATTTTGATTAATTTATAAATTTTCTGCATGCCTAAAGATTTCGAATACAACACATTTATTGCCTATCTAATCACAAATCTATTCATCATCTTTCCTATCTTCATTAAAATCCAAAGTGACCAATCCAAATCCCACTATTCTAATGAGAGAAAGCGCTAATAAAATTGCATACCTCCAATTTTCTCTTCTTTTTCTTCCTCTTCTTGTTATTAATTCTTATAATGTTCTTACGTTCTCACTCGTGTGTAGTTTTAATCAACTATGACTAAACCAGTTCTGCTTTTTTTTGTTGTTGTATTTTCATACATAATTTTTTTTTCACATATAAATTTTTTTATTCATTTTGTTATTATTTTTGTTTCTCTTTATTCCCCCCTCACATGTCTCTCGGTTACTCTCAGAAAAAAAAAAACTAAAATCTATAAAGAATTCTTCTTCATCATGCATTTATTTTGTATATATGTTGATAGAACGATTACGTTCCCTAACAGGCAATGATTACAATCAGATACGATATTTGTGATTACGAAACGGTTTTGTGATGACAAAAATTTTCGTCATCACTCCATACATTCATTTGATTACAGTACGGTACCGATACGATCGCGCTAATTTGATTACAATCACTGATCGCGATCATTATCGTATCTGATTACAATCACTAACTTGCATGCAAGTGGAAACTTGCATGCAATTTTTTAAATTTCATAATCACTGATTGTAATCACTGATCGTAATCACAATAATCACGATCAATGATTGTAATCACTGATTATGATCATTGATTGTAATCAGTGATTGTAATCATTGATTGTAATCAGTGATTACAATCACTTCGGGGGGGAATGATTACGAAAAAAATTAAAAAAATATTTTTTTTTTTCGGTGGGGCCGAAATTTTCTAAGCATTTTTTTTATTAGTATTAGTGTTATTAGTATTAATGTTAGTATTAGATATTTTGTATTAGAAATTTTTATACTTAGAATTTTTTTCGGTCACCCATCCTTTGTCGTTGCGTTGCTTAACTTTCGAGATCTCGCGTTTTTCCTTGAAGTCACCATCTGTAATTATATAATAATTTAAATATGGCAAAAGACATATTTAAGTTACTATATATTTTTGATGTACTTTTTTACAGTTTTAACGCTCGATTAGTGTACGGGGGTTGATTTTCAACTGTTAGAGAAGTTTTACATTGTTTAATAATTAGTTTAATCCGAGTTTAATCAATTTTTCTCGTGATTACGATCATGATTGTAATCAGTGATCGCGATCAGTGATTACAATCAGTTGTGAATGTGATCAATGATCATGATCAGTGATTGCAATCAGTTGTGAGCGTAATCAAAAAAAAATTTTTTGAATTTCGAATTTTTTTAATGATTACGAAAAGTTTTCTTTGATTACAATCAGTGATTACAATCATTGAACATGATCTTTGATTATGTTCAGTGACCACAATCATTGATCATGCTCATAGCTGATTGTGATCATTGATTATGTTCAGTGATTGTAATCAATGATTACGTTCATGATTGATTACGCTCATTGATTACAATCAGTGATTACAATCTCTGATCGTGCAAGTAACTTTTTTAAAGTTTCTGAAAAATTTATTTGATTACAATCAGTGACTACGATCATTGATCACGCTCATAACTGATCGCGCTCAATGATTATGTTCAGTGATTATAATCATTGATCACATTCACAAATGATTACGCTCATTGATTACAATCAGTGATTACAATCGTTGATCGTGAAAGAAAATTTTTTTAATGATTACGAAAAGTTTTCTTTGATTACAATCAGTGATTACAATCAATGAACATGATCTTTGATTATGTTCAGTGACCACAATCATTGATCACAATCAGCTATGAGCATGATCAATGATTATGTTCAGTGATTATAATCCTTGATTACATTCACAATTGATCACGCTCATTGATTACAATCAGTGATTACAATCTCTGATCGTGCAAGTAAGTTTTTTAATGTTTCTGAAAACTTTATGTGATTACAATCAGTGACCACAATCATTGATCACGCTCATAACTGATCGCGCTCATTGATTATGTTCAGTGATTGTAATCAATGATTACGTTCACGATTGATTACACTCACTGATTACAATCGGTGATTACAATCAACGATCATGCAAGTTTTTGTCAAGTTATTTTTTTAGATGATTTTAAAAAATATTTGATTACAATCAGTGATTACAATCAACGATTATATTCACAACTGATCGTGATCAATGATTATGTTCAGTGATTATAATCGAGTGATCACGATCGCAATTGATTATGTTCATTGATTACAATCAGTGATTACAATCATTGATCGTGCAAATAATTTTTTAAATGATTACGATAATATTATTTGATTACAATCAGTGACCATAATCAATGATTATGCTCATGATTGAGCGTGATCAACGATTACAATCATTGATTATAATCATTGATTGCGTTCATAGTGATTACGATCATTGATTACGATCAGTGATTGTGATCACGACTGATCACGATCAATGATTATGATCAGTGATTACAATCGAGTAAATCATATTTTTTTTCTTATTTGTTTGATTACGAAAATTCATACTTGATTACAATCATTGATCGTGATCAGGTGATTACAATCAAACTTATGCAAGTTGGCATGTTCTGATTGTAATCACTGATTGTAATCTAACGATGCGATCACGAAAATATGAAAAAAAGGTCGATAGTGATTACAATCACTATCGTGATCGCGTCGGAATATCGTCATCATTGCCTGTTAGGGGTTTGTAATTTATCCGTTAAGCGCGCATTCAATAAAAAGAAATCAATTTTGAATATTCATACATGCATGTATGTGTGGTTGTGTCATTAGGTGGTAAGTATGCTTAAGCATATTCATACATATATGTGTAAAATGCGCGAGTCATCAACATCACTTTTTTTTTAACACGGGTCAGTGAACCAACTATTTATATCGTTAATAAGTTGAAACAAAGAACCAAGCAAGCTATCTTAATTATTTTTATTGTGTGTAATTAAGGAGCTTAATGTTGTTTCTTGAGATAGCTTGAAAAAAAAGGAGAGAGAAAAAAAAAATAATTTTCTGTCATGAATTTTTAATTCTAATAAAGATTCTGCTCATTTACTTAGCAAGAAGTTCTCTAAGTGCTATTAAATTTTGTTCAACTCCAAAAAAAAATCTCATTTGCTTGGTTATCACACATACATTCATTGTGAGCTGTTAATGTAAATATTTAATTTCTTATTAATTGTTTTTCTCAAGTATCTTTCTGCTCCAAATACCTTTTTGTCATGAAACTTGTGCAAATATTCTATTTGGATTTGTATTTTATTTTGGCGAATACTTAATATGTGTGAGATTATTTATTTTATCGTTTGTTCCATTTCTCTTCACTTCTCTTCGTGATAGCATTTCATTTTGTGAGAAGATGTTTTGAAATGTGGAGTATGTATTGTGAATAGTAAGAAGACAAGCTTGTTAATGTTCTGAGTAAAATTAATCTTGGATTCTTTCCTTGATTGGATGATTATGGTGAAATTCTTTTTTTTTTCAGCTGGATTATTTTTTATTTTTTGGTTTTTTTTGGTTTTTAAAATTTTTAATTTTTTTTTGAATTTTTTTTGTTTTTAAAATTTTTAAATTTTTTTACTTTTTTTGGTTTTAAAAATTTTTATTTTTTTTTTGACTTTTTTGGTTTTAAAATTTTTTAATTTTTTTATGACTTTTTTGGTTTTTAAAATTTTTAAATTTTTTTGGTTTTAAAAATTTTTAAACTTTTTTTTTGGCTTTTTTTTTGCTTTTAAAATTTTTAAATTTTTTATGGCTCAATTCATTTAGTTTTTTTTGAAGGTTTTAATGATCAAAATTGATTATCTTTTGAAAAATTTCGGTCTCAAAATCTGAAAGGTATTGAAATATTAGTTTTTTTAATTTTTTAATTATGACTCAGGAATTGAACTTGGTACTTTTGGAACAAAAATTCAAAGCTCTACCACTTTGACCACTGATGTCATTTCACTGCTAAAACATAATTCAAGTTTCCAACAATCTTAAATCTTCCTTATCTCATTCAAACTTTAACAATCAACCAAAACCAGAACTTCAATTAAAATTTTAATTACGAAATTAATTTTGTACCTTATATTAAGTTCTTCGAAGTCATGTCTCGCATCATTCAACTCGATTTATTTTCTCAATTTTAAGAATTTCTTACAAATTGAGTAAGAAAAAAAAAAGTTTCAAAAAACCAATTTAATTTCTCCAATCTTGTAGAAAAGTTGAAATTATTTATCAATTTAAGCATGAAATTGTGTCTGATTAAATTATCTTGTGGACGTTCTGTAAAATTTGATATGGAGTATATAACCCATCATCATCGTCATGAAGAAATCTTCACATGAACTTTACAGACGACAAATATTTTACCCAAAAAAATGTCATCCCAGCATCACACATAATAACTCATCAAAATGAAAAAGAAAAAATATTTTGTATGCACAACAAGCTCATATGCTGGATGAAATAACAAAAAAAAAATCAAGAATCATCTTACATCTCACGAGTGTTTATTTTTGTCATAAAATTTATTTAAGCAAATTTTTTTTCCATCATTCAGAAGTAGAAATAAGAAGTGGATCTTTTTAATGTTGAATCAAATCATAATCGCATAAAATTCCTCAATTGAATGTCTTCTTACTTGATCCACTACAAGAATACGATGTAATAACAATCAACTTGAAATAGAGCTTATAGAAAGAGCAATCAATTCATCTAATACGATTGATTTAAAGCTTTTCTTCTTATGCCATTACTTGAAATATATTGGATTCAAAAAAATCAACATTAAATTCTAGTGAACAATGTGTGATGGAAATATTAATCAATTTTATGTCCTTTACAGCTATTTATGACATTTATGTCTCTAAAAACTGAAATCTCGTCTGCCTAAATTTAAGAACATAATCGTGTGAATACTTTTTTAAGCCGGAAGCTTTTCGATACTCACACACAAAAAAAGAGAAAAAATTGGAGTCAATGTTGACGCATTCATTAAACTCAGGATGTATTTCCTCTTCTTAATGGCAATGGTCCCTCACTCTTCATTCCATCGTCCTTCTAATGTACGTGCGTATGTGTATTTGTATTACATATTTTTCTTCTTTTATGACTCGCAATAAATCAATAAATTTGATGAATGATTCTATAAGGCAACATCAGAAGTATAATATGGTAGGTAATTGAAAGAAAAAAATGGATATATATGTGCGAAAGGCACTATGGTAAAATCACGTTCAGTCAATCAGGATAGGAAATCACAAAATATATAATCTGACTAAAGTATCCGAAAAAATGATGTGGATGTGATATTGAGAAGGAATTGAAGGAAAAGAGAAATTAGATTGAAATTTTTCTTAAGCTTAAAGCTTTGAGATTAATAAAGTAACTTGATTATTAAGTATGATTTTTTTTTATTAAAGGTTAATTTTTTAGGTTTTTTTTAGAAGCAAAAATATTCAAGCAGCCATAAAATTTATAGACCTTGCTCCATATTGAGTCAACATTATTTTCATCAGAATTTGATTTATTATCACAGGGAGATGAAAACAATTTTTTGTTAATGCTGTAAACATGTTTCATTAAGGCAGGAAAAATTTTAGGGATGAGTATTTTTTTAAGTAGATTCTTCAATACACATCAAGAAATGAGGTTACTTTAATACGGATTAATATTATAAATATTTAAAAATTTTCTCAGATGAAATTTTTTCACAATTAATTTAGTCTAATTTTCATAAAGGAGGGGGGAGGGGGGTCCACGATTTGAAAAATTGTTTTATTTCAATTTTTTCTGCTTAAATCGAGACCTATAAAAAATGACCGTTAAAATGAAGATTTGAATTTTTGTTTGAAAAGCTTTTGGTTATTAAAATAGAAACAATTCAAATCAAATCTGTTCAGATCTAGGACTCCTTACAATATGAAACATGGATGTGAAAAGCTTTTGATGACATGAAAATCGAAATTTCTTCTGAACAAGTTCAAAACTTTCCTAACAACTTCATGTCATTAGCAATTTGTTGTTTAATTTTCTCTTCTCAGCTTTCAAGCTTCCGTTTCCTGTTGTAAAATTTATTAGGAAAAGAAAAGCAGGGAAAAAAATCATTCGCGCGCGTACGTGAGAATTAAAAAAAAATCCTAATGCGTGTAATTAAAATGAAAAGTTTTTCTTTTTGTTCTCTTCCACTGCTAGAATTCAATAGCGTAACGAGTATAAAGCACAGAGTAGATAATTAACGTCTTATTTAATTAAATAAATGTTGCCATTTAGCAACTTGATGTCCATTTAACCGTGCATGGATTAACAAAAAGAATTATTTTATACCTGCTCGTGATTTTAATTGAAAACTGAAACAATAGAGATTCTTTTTTTTGTGATTCAGGAAGAGAAGATGAAAATAAAAAGTTTCGTAATGGATTTTGATGGGGGATTAGTGGATTTGAAATATAACAATAGAAGTTGACTTTTGAGCTTTGGAGGTGAAAATTTATTTGACAATTTAGATGAAATAGAGGTGATGGATAGGTCAAATGAAGAGCAAGTAGTGCGAGGGGCTTATGGTTCTGGATCCTTTAATGTTTATAATTTATAGTTTAACCACTGGAGGCTCGATTTGAGTGATTGTTTGGTTCCAGAAAGCTGGAGATTTCCATCAGTATTAAATAGCTGAACTCAAAAAACGAATATGTCTAAATTTCTAGAGAAAAAAATCAAACAATGTAAGGATTTGAACTTCAGAGTTGAAAAATTCAGAATTGAATTTCCGATTTAAACATTTTGGATTTATAAAAGATTGTACAATGCTCAAATCAAATTTTAAAAATTTTCAAAAAAGTTTCTTATTTCAATTCCTCAATATCTTCCCAAACTGCAACTAAAAATTCACACCACAGCCATTCTCATTCATCTACCTTCCCACATTCACAAAGTTATGAATATAAATTATTCTGCAATTTCCTGAGTTTAATTCTCAATTTATTCCTTTACAAACGAACACACAAAAAAAGACGAAAAACTTTTTAAATTATTGCATGTTTCACGGCGTTTCAACTAACTTCACCATAAATAACACTTCATTTCATTGTATGAAATGTAATTCAAGTTTTCCTGCTTTTGCGGAAACATTAAAAACTTTGACATTGAAAATTAATTCTTCGTCAAAAGAAACTGAGAAGAATTTTTTTAGTTATTAAAAAAATTTTTCATAATTTTGTGACAAGAAATTGTTTGAAAATGTACATGGCAAAATTGTTGAGGACCACTCAATAATTTGAAAGTTTTTGGAATTGATTGTTAAATAAAAAAATTTAAAGTAAAATTTTCATCATTTTTCGGCCCTTTCCTATCCCTCTTCCAACTCAAAAATTCATAAAACATATCAACTAAATCAAATTATTTAGCATTCGTTTGATAAAAAATCACAACAAACTCTACATGACTGATAGAATTAAATCAAAGAAAGTAAGACAACAAAAAGATAAAAGAACATCCAACAAAAAGAAAGAAAAGTTAGCAACAAAAACAAATCAGTGGTAATTAAATTAACATCAGAAGAGATACGTTATATACATTATTGTGTACAAAATACACATTCATCCTCATTAAGACATGAAAGCATGTCTTTGTAACTGCAAAATGATGTAAAAGTAAAATAAAAACATTATGTATGAAATAAAAAAAAGTAACATCAAGTTGTTTGGTATGGGTGGGAAATTTAATGTTTACTTTTCCTCATTTCGGTGCTTATTTTCATTATGTGCTGCCATTAATTGCTAATGTTCTATTTGCACGTTTTCTTTCTTCTTTCTTCGACTTTGACTTACACATATGAGAAATTCAATTTTCATGAGAATTTAGAATGAAGAGAGGGAAGATCAAGACGTGAATGGGGTTGTATAAAATATGTAAATGATAAAGATTTTAAGAGATAATGATATCGCAATTTAGCTAAATTTAGAGTTAAATTGAAATGGGTGTGAAATTTTTGGTATTATTTAAAGCAATGACAATTTCATATTTATAAGCAAAATTATTCATTTTGAAATTTTTTAAAAGTTTTGTGACTTTTTGCCGTCTTACTTACTTTTAACCACATGCAACAGCTAGAAAGTTCCATAAATTAAGTTTTCAATATTCAGAAAGGACAATCGATAGAATACCTTCTTAGATGGGGCGCACGTGGGCCCATTGCAGCGCTCATAATTTGTCCTGAGGCAGCTTTATCCTTCAAAACATTCTACAAGTTCGGGATGATTAGGAATTTACCGTCCTTGTCTACACACCCAATCCAGGTGTTTTTGCTGTCAATTTTTGGAAAAGATATCTCAGTTTAGAAGCAATTTGAAGATGATGCCGATTAAAAAAATCAAATTTCCAAACTGTTTCAAAATTTAAAACACAGTAGGTACTCAATCCCCTTAAATTAAATATGTCAAAGTCATATGATACATTTATTTTTGAAAAATCATCATTTTCAGTAAAAAATTTCACCCCAATTTTGTATGACACACATTCCCTAAAGATTTTATAAGCAATGTCAAAATTCACCTTAAAAAAATATTCTTATCCATAAAAATCAAATCAAATCAGGAACTTCCCCCATTGTTTTCAATTTTCATTAAATCCATCTGTTCAACCTTTAAAGAAATTTCAATCAAACTTCAAATCAATTTTTTTTTTATTGGAACAAAAATAAAATTCACATAAAATGATGTCTGTATTAAGTCCTGAATCAATAATAATCAAATTTATATTTATCAATTTACCATCACATCAGAATCGACATACTTCCTTAATGACTTTCTATTTTCCAATGTTGATTATCAAAATGAAAATATCTTTAAAAGAGAGTCAATAAGAGTTTTTTTGGGTTGAAGAAATAGAGCAGAAATAATAATAAAAGTCTGAAAGATTAATGTTCTTAAAGATATATTTTTTTCTTCAGCCCTCAAACCCCCAAAAAATTGATTTTATTAGGTATAAAATAGATTTATTTTTATCAATATAACCTTTTACTCTTATTTTTTTTTTTTCTTGACCAATTGTTGAATTATTTGAAAATACACATAATGACCAAATCCTATTTCAATAGAAATATATCACATTGATAAGAGAAATCAATGATGTTTATTTGATCCGTAAAAGACAGATGGGATTAAATTCTTATATATTATATGTGAGGGTGAATTAATAGTGCATTTGTGTGGCATAAATTTATATTGACATTTAGGGATTTTTTTAAGGGTTTGATTTTTTTTTTCATTTTTAATTCCGATAGTGGGTGTGAAAAGGATTTAAATTGATTGTAAAATTTTATGGCTAGTGTGGACAATCTAGCAAAGTTGTGTTGATTTTATTTTGTAGTAAATTTAGATTCAATGCTGAATAAATTTTTTGTCTTTTTTTTTTTAAAAAAAATTAATCTGTGTATATTGCATAATGTTGCAATTAAATTGACTTTTTGGAAAAAAGATCATTTTTTGTAAACTTAGTAATTTATTAATGATTTTTAGAGACAGATAAATTTCACATCTATTTTTTGGAATTTTCGCATCTATTGCCACAAAAAGCCGAAATTTCGCAACTATTTTGTAAATGCGAAATTTTTCTGTCTCTAATGATTTCATTATTACATAATGCATGTTGAAAAAAAATTAAGTAAACGAAAATTTTGAAAAACTCAAATTAATACTGAATTTCTAAACAAAAAGGAAGCTTTCAGATGAAAAACCGGAACTAATTAAAATTCTTCAAAAATTCATTTTTTTTGTTTTCCTTTAGGATGATTTTGCTTGAGTTTTGTGTTTTTTAATTCAGACAAATTTCTCAAGAATGAGTAAAATTTCTACAGAAATCTGGACATATTAATTTTACATCCCTCGAGAATGCTCAAAGTTCTTGTCAAATAACATGTTAAAAAATTACTTTCAGGTTCCTAAACTCCTCCCGAGAATCCTCAAAAAACATACAACTTTTATGTATTTTGAGTTTTTGAAAATTTCTGCGAAGGTCAATTGGACTGTGGCTGGCAGTTGTGAGATGTATAATTGAAAAATTCTCCCAAAGGACGTTTTAAAAAATGTCTTCTACGTAAAACCTTGAATGGCTTTATGGAGAAATATTTTCTGTGCTTTAATTTGGTTGCTTACCTGCTTTAAGTTTCATAAATCATGTCTTGAGTTTTACTGATTAAGAATTCATGAAATTATCTTAATGAAAATTTTTTGAGTCTTGAAAGAATTTATTTTCTTTTTACAAATTGCTAATCGATAAATCTTCTTTATGATTATCTTTGATTTTTGTCAGAGGTGAATTTCGGATTTTTTATAGCTTTTTTTCAAAATTTAGAATTCGAATTCTTTAAAAATTTCAAGAATTTTGCAAAAAGAATATTCTAAACACGACCCTGCACACAATCCTTTTTAATTCGGCTCCCACCCCAATTCAAACCAAACAACAAAAATTTTCCCATCCCAATAAACTTTCAATTCAGAAATTCAAATAGATGAGAAAAAAAATAAATAATTTTTTTATTTCCACTTGAATAACTTTTTATGAATTGCAGTTGCTGATTATAATTGCTTCTCCAGCTCTAATTTTCATTTTATTCCTTCCTAATTTCATCTGACAAAGAGAACAATGAAAAAAGAGCAAATTTCGCTTCCTTCTTCTTGATTTTGGCCTTATTTTGCTCGACAATAATTGTCATTTTATGAATTAAGAATAAAGGAATGAGAGGAAATTAGGAAGCTGGTTTTGTACATGCACATGTATACACACAGACAAAAATAAAACTGCTGAGGACAGAATAATTTTTTTAAGTTCTCATTTCCTCCTGTTTTGTGTCGACTGAGTTTTTGAATTGAATAAGCGGAAGAAAAAATATTTTCAGTTTATTATTTTATTCAATTTTAAATTACTGTTTAAAGCTGTTTATTATGAAAAATTGAACTTGTTAAATATTAAATTTTCGATCTTTAAAAGTTTTGAATTTTTTTTTGATTATTATTAAGTTTTATTGTTGATTAAAAATTGAATTAAAATTTAATATTTAAAATTTAGTTTGCTACCTAAATCGAAATTAAATTAAAATTTAGGTAATTTTAATTCAATAAAAAAATTTAATTAAAATTTGTACCAATAAGTATTAAATAATAAATATTATTTTTTAGGCCAATCGTGTGGCAAGAGGGAGGGGGGTGATTGGGTGATTTTTCATCCACCTCAATGGCAAATTTTTTTAGTTTGCTAGGGTTTTTCATGAAAAAAAAAAATAAAAATTCACTCCCTCCCCTCTCAATTTTTTTCATACAAAAAATAAATTTTTACATCCCCCTCTAAAAATTCATAAAATTCATTTAAGCAACAATAAGTTAAATCAGAAATCAATATTTTCAATTTTTTTTTAAAAAAAATTCTAAATTTTATTAAAATTCATACAAAATAAAATAAATTAAGATTGTTTCATATATTTTTCTCATTTCCCTTAGATCCCTTAAAGTCAGATAATGCCAAAGAAAAATAATATCCAAACATTTTTCATTTAAACACAATTTTCCTTTTAATTTTCACTTCATTTAATTAAAATGTCTGTTTGTAAATCAAAACAATAGGAAAACTATCATTAAAGATAATAAAGAGCTTATTTTCCTGAGGAAAAAGAAGCTTAACATTTCAGCCATTGTGAGCTTCACATCTCATTTACGACAACTGCAATTAACCCTTTTTTGGACTTAAATGACTTGAATTGTGTATTCATGAGAGGTAAAATTTATATTAATGAGAATACAAAGGATATAAATACAATGGCTAAATTAATGTAGTGAATAACTTCATGACGTGATTTTGCTTTTATTTTATTTTTTATTTTATATTTTCAGGAAAAAATTAATTTCGTTGTTCGAGAAATAAAATAAAATAACATAAATTTAAATCTTCACGCCTTTTGTATTCAAAGGTTCAGCAGATTAAAAAACATGCACGACACTAAAGGATTTTTGATGATTGTTCTATAATAATCTGATATGGAACTGAATGAAATTTAAATTAATGACCGGGAAATAATCAAAAGAAGGTGGAAAATGTTGGCTTAATTAAAGGAAATGGAAGAAGCTTCTGTTAATTGACAGATGGATAATTAAATAAGAATTTTATGAGTTCATTATGAGGTGCGAAATTTCTTTATCGTAAATGCGGAAATTAGATGAGTTTTTATTTTGATGTTTTTTCAGTTATTGTTATTGCTTTTTGACTTTATTGTATATTCGGATTGTTGAAGCTTTGAATTATGAATAATTTTAAAAATAAATTATTTTCGTGGAATTCACCTAGACATAAAATTAAATACTACAAAAAAGTAAATAACATTCAATTTTGAAATAATTGAAAAAGTTTTTGAAATGATTGACCAAATTTGTAATATGAATTTACATCTAACATCTCCAAACAATACAACCTCATTCATTTTAAATTTCTCCCAGTCAAATCTCATCCTCATGTATTCTGTTTTAGTAAATTGTTTATAGCACATTTCACTAATTTTTTCAGAATATTTTCAGTATAAATACTCGTACCTAGATTAATCAAGTCATATTTTCATTTAATGAAGCATGAAAGCTTTGCTCGAAGCTATTCAAAAATTTTCAACCTTAATTAAATTCATTTGACGTTGAGTGAAAATAATTTTCATAGTCTGTAAGGTTTTAGTTTAATAATAATAATAATAATTTGATGCAATTATTTTCATTACGAAAAATAATCCCATGAAGACATAAAAACATGTCCTTCCCATTAAAGTGACCAATTCAAATTCATTTGCATTATCATTGTCGAAACTAAATGCATTGGAAAATAGTAGAAAATTTCACTGAAAAAGGTGCAAAACAATTCATTGTGATCAAAACTATTTTCACACTGAACTCAACTGTATCAGAAAATGGAAATTTTTGTGGCTTAAATGTAAATGCAAAATTTCATTTATTTCTCTTCAATCGTTCTTATTATCGTGTTGGCAGCATTTTATGTCACAGAAAATATGATAAGAGTGTGAACCACATAATAGTCGCTATTTACAAACACGTATGATGCTTTTAAGCTATAAATGCACACGAACATGGTCAATGAGTCTTTTTTTGCTTACATTCCATGAACATTGACAAAGACAATTTTAGATTATGGTTTGAATTACCTGCAGCAATGCATTTGTAATTATAGAGCATACAGTAAAGCTTATTGATATTGATGGACATGCCAAGAGCAATTTAACAAGCCTATAATTGTGATGAAATTTGCAATTCCATAATTAATCAAATTGAAAGTAAATATCAGACTGTAATTGCTTCTATATTGCTGAATATTGAACATTCCGTCATTAATTGATGAATAATTAAATACTTCCATTTATTTTTGACATCAGAGTCTGTCCACTTGATGACAATAACAGCAATCATTTTTGTCTACAAATATTCATAAATTCAGTTCACATTTTATCGAAGAAGCAAAACAAAAAATCACTTGAAGCTTCACTTAATTTCCACTAAAAATGTTTCTCAATAAATTGTTCAATATCAATATCTGTCAACAACAAAGTGCATAGTATCGTTCCATTTTTCCGCTAAAGTGCAATTTTCTATTCAATACCCATTTGTATTGTGTATACACACCAATAGCAACAACAATAGTAGAATCATGAAAATATATATTTTTTTTGTGTTAAAAATTCACTTTTTGCATTTATAGAGGATCGTCACACAGAATGCAGTTGAAATATTATTTTATAGATAAGGGAGGAATATTGAATATGAGTGCTTCATGTGTCTCAATTTAAAATTGAAAATGAAATGGATGAGTGGCTCTTATAGACATATACATAATGGCATCTCATTCATGTTATCGTTATCGCTATAACCTGGATATTCTTTTTTTATTATATTAAATGTGATCAGATTTTTTTTTTTGCTGAAATTGAACTGTCGATAAGGAAAGAAAAGTTATTTTTATTTGCGTGTCGTATGGAGAGAATGACTGTGATTTGAGTAGGGTGATTGAATTTTAGGAGATTCTGATTTGAAAATAATAAATATGTAGGATTTTTTTTAAGGGGATCAAAAGGATATTGTGTTGCTTAGATTTTTGAAGACAGGTTTAAAGTTCAAATTCTCATAAAATTTATAAAACTGAAAATTTTTCGTTTAAGAAAATTTCATTTTAGGGCATGTTATTTTGGATTTTTAACTACTGCTTTAAGTGTGAAAAATTCTAGACAGATGGAAGTTACCCTAAAAGGATGCTCTATGTGAGGTTCGAATCCTTTCTCTAATCATTTTTTTATTACTATTCTGATTTCCTCATGTGTCAAATATTCAATAATACTTTTACCCAAACCCCTAAAATCCCCCAAAATTTCAAACATTTCCAATCAAATCCAAAAATTTCCAATCAAATCCAAAATTATGACATTTAAACCCTAAAACTTTTCCTATTATTAAACATTATCACCCCAATCTAGTTTAAAGCTATCTGACATGCTTTAAAGAAAAAATTTCAAAAGATTTAATATTTTTACGATAATATCCAAAACTTGATAACAATGTGAATAGATACACCTCTAAAGGTGTTCAACCTTTCAGAAAAATTGTCTTGCTTTGAAGCAAAAAAAAAAAAAGTTGTTTTCAAAAGTTATTGCTCTCATTATTTTTAATGTATTCTAAAAGCCATGTCGAATATTTTTCATGAATATCGGTGGAAGAAGACATTGAGAAATTTTTTTTTCGTACTATCTTTGAATATCTTTTGCTTAAAAATAAATTGCATGATATAATGCATAAGAAAAATCTCTAAAAAAAAAAATCGCAGCAACATGCTATAGAACGTTTAGTGAAATGACATGCTTTAGTAAATTATGGAACATGAAGAAGAAGCACAATAAAAAGCTTCAGACGTCATTGAATAAAAGTTTTGTGTTATTTTTTTTTGAAAATTTTTGCATTCACAAAGCTTCACGAAAAAGTTTTATTTTGCAGAATAATTTTTAAATTGACTGAATGAGAATTCAAAGCAATGCAAAAAAACAATAAAATTTAAAACATTTTTTTTTCAGAGTGAGAAATTAATTTTCGCTTGAAATATTTTAGAAGAAATATTTAATATTGCATAAGTTTTTAGATATTTACAATAACTTTAGAATTTTCAAGTTGAAGACTTGAATTTTCTCATCAAAAATTTCCAACGCATTAAAAAATGATCTCAGCTATAAATAGAAATTCAATTTTTGCGAGGAAATTAAATTCTTTCATCAGCACAGAACAAGCAAAGTTTTGACGCAAATTGGTTCTTCTTAATTTAATTTTTTTTCTCTCCCATACAAAAGTCACATCAAAAAATTGAATAATAAAAATTTAATTTCCATAAAATGACATCTATTATGAATTTTCATCGTTAAATCTAGCATAAATTAGATACGCAAAATGGGAATTCCTTCGAATAAAATCACGGAACTGTAAAACACATTTCAACAATTCTGGAATGAATGAATGAGTGGTGTTGATGAGGAACAAGGAATAAATTCACACACTCTACATTGTTATGTGATTTAATGCATGATGTTATTGTTCACTGAGAGTTATGGAGAAACGAGCATGTGTTCGGCATAGCTTTCCCAAATCTGTCTTTAGTTTGATGTTTTTTTTGTGCTATTTATTTTTAAGGGGGATTGTGGATTATGAAGGATTGGATGCTTATCATTCCATGATATTTTGATAATTTAGGATTCGAACATTTCGATAATTTAGGATTCGAACTTATATGTTTTAAGCAATGTTGCTTAAAGTTTTAAGAATAAATCCTTAATTTTTAACCATAAAAATTTTAAAGTCAAGATGACAGATTTGCTTACATTTAAGAATAATTATTGAAATTCAAAATCTAAAAAATTTAAAGTTTCAGTTAAGAAATCTTCACAATTCAAATTTTCGAAAAGACTTTTCTAAATTTTTTGTTTCAAATAAATTTATTCCAAAATTAGTTCATAAAAAACTAATTTGAATTCTTATGTTTAATGTGGAACATTTCAACTTAATTTCCACAGACATTCATACCCCCTTAAAATTCTCATGTATTTAATTTCATTGATATTTAGTTTCACAATTGCATTCTGTTGCTTTTGAATAATAAATTCGTTTGAATTCACTGATGTGTAAGTTCGACAAAAAAAAGAAAAAAAAAGAAATAAATTGCTCGATGGAAAGGAAAAGAAACCCACAGAAAAAAAGCAGCAATCGTAAGCTTTTAGGAAATATAAGTGGTAATTTTTTACGGAAAATATTTGCCAAAGCTTTTATTTATGACGGCTTTAAGGAAATGAACATAGAAGAAGTAGAGGAGCAAAAAAACTGAAAAACTTTTCTTCATAAATTTTTTGAGGTTATTTTTTCGCGATGCATAAACTCACATTGTTCATAACTTTTTCTTCTTCTTCTCCCCTTTCCATGTGTACATATACTCTTAAATAATGTTCAAGTGAGGGTTTTATGAGTCGACAAAAAAAAAGTTTAAGAAACTAGAAGAATGAAAGTTTTTTTTTCAGCACATACACACAACTTGTCAAGGTTTGGATACTTAATTATTGTTCTTTTATTTCCTCCTTTAAAAAAAGTTTTTCTACTTCACATCTCATAGCGTCTCAAAACTTTCACATTTCTTCTTCTTTTTTTTCTCACAGCCACAAAATAAAAACTTTCCAATCAGTATGAACTTTAAATGAGTCATCATAATGGGGTCTCACCTTTGAATTTTGCTTGAGGTCGAATAATGCACTTTTCCAGTTTGTGTGCAAACAGGGTGGAAAAGAGAAAAAAGAAAAAAAATGGTAGAAATTTTTTATCGAGTGGATTATTGTGAAGCATTTTTGTTGACGGCAACATTGAAATTCTTGAGATTGTGGAGGAGATTGGATTTTTTTCTGAAGTACTTTTCAATGACGATAGAAGAGAATTGTTAATTTATAATTTTCAGATGGAATTTAATTTGTGATTTGAAGTTGTATTCAGTAAAGTTTACGATGGAACCTAGAAAAATTAAGTCCTTGTGGCAGTGGCGTAGCCAGAAATTTTGAGGGCGGGAGGTTCAAAATTTAATTTTTTGTATGAAAAATTAGTGGTGATTTTTTGTTTTTTACGAAAAATCATAGCGAATTAAACTCATCTAATTGTCAATTTGGCATAATTGGTGTAGTTGGTAAGAAACTGATTATAATGAGTGTTCGAAAAACCCTTTAGAATTTTTTTTGAGATATTGGTGAGTAAAACCTTTAATTAACTCAAAAAGCGGGAAATTGTATATTTGGTTCCAAACACTTATAGTTACGCTCATGACGTAAATCTAAAATTTTGAATTTTATTCCCTTATACAAAACTTTTATGTAAAAAAATCTTATTGCTTAAGACTGTCACACACCATCAGACCCCTTCCCTCTCAAAAATTAGCCATCATAAGTAAAAGACCCTAGAGTGAACGATCAACAAAGAATAGAATAGAATATAAATTAGGGTTTGCATATAGCAAAATCAGCACTGCGATCGATGATCTGTTGTACTATCCCCAAGTCTTTATGATAAAATTCCAATATCCTTAATAAAACCAATAATGTCCGAATAGTTCAGCTTACAAATGTCGCCAACCTCCAAAATATCCTTATTAAAATGCTTTAAACGGTGTCCACGTAATACTCTACATTTACAAAGAATATGTACTATTCTTTCTTCATGAATGCTACAAAACCTGCAATAAATGGTGTTACTCAAATTCAACTTAAAAAGAAAACTGTTGATACTCATGTGTCCTGTAAAAGCACCAACTAGAATGCTTAAGTCCTTCCTTGTTAACCTGAGAGCATCAGACAGCTTATTTTTGTTCCTAGGACCGATGAGGACTTTTGCTGTCTCAGCTCCTACTGCAGTATTCCAAACTCGGAAGTGCTGCTTTGCCATCCATTCCTTAATATCTGCTTTTAAAATGCCAAAACTGTAATTAACATGCTTATCAATACATTCTTTCTTTACTGCTTCCTTGGCTAATTGATCTGCAGCTTCATTTCCTTCAATTCCACTATGTCCAGGTATCCATCTAATAATTACCTCATTATCAGAAAGCTTAAACTTGTTAGGCTAGAAATACATTCAAGCACCGTTTTAGACTTAACAGTACAATTATTTAATGACAGTAATGCAGATCGACAATCTGTCAGAAAGCAAATCCTTTTGCCTCTCATATTTAAGTCCAAACAGTGATTAGCACCGGTACAAATTGCATGCACTTCTGCCTGAAAGACAGAAACATGATCTTGCAATTTGTAGGACAAACTCAAGTTAAGACCATTACAATACAAACCAATACCTACACCATTATCTGATTTAGAAGCATCAGTGTACATATACAGACAATCTTTATCTTCCAACCTTTGGGATATATCTTCATTAATCTCCATATCAACCACACTAAAAGACTTATCAAAAACATATTTTGACACCAAGTGATCTGATTCTGAGGTGTACAAATTTACACTCCTCAGAAAACGATTCATTTCCATGTGACCTGTGAACATCCAATCATATAACCATAGTTTGTTAACTGCCAGCTTACATGCACACGTTTGAGCAACTGCTTCAATTCGAATTTGAAGCGGGAGGCTCAAGTAATCTATCTAGGGCCAATTTAGGTGTTGTCTTCCAAGCACCTGAAATAGCTAATTCTGCCATTCTTTGTAGCTTCTCAATTTTTTTGACATGCATTAGCTTGCTTGATCTTATGCCACCATACAACACAGCCATAAGTTATTCTAGGAAGAATAACTTGCTCATACAACCAATACATCATGTTAGGCTTCAAACCCCAATTTTTACCAACAATTGAACGACATGCCCAATAAGACTTCATTACTTTATTTACAACAAAATCAACATGCAAATTCCAATTCAATTTGCTGTCCAAATAAACTCAAGATACTTAACATCAAAACTAAAATCAATTCTTTGACCATACATAGCAGGAGGGCGCAAATCTCCTAATTTGTATTTAGTGGTAAAAGGAATCACTGTGGTTTTACTGGATTAACCGACAAACCAACCTTATTACAGAAGTTCTGTACAATGTTCAGAGATCTCTGAAAAACTTCCATAACTGTGTTAGTAAATTTACCTTTAACTAAGATGAAAACATCATCTGCATAACCTTGGGCAAAAATGCCACCTGAACCATTAAGTTCCAATAATAAATCATCAATAACCAAAGACCACAATAAACAAGACAAGTTACCACCTTGAGGAGTACCACGCTTCACTCTGATGAAAACAATTTCACCATTTAGTGAAGCATGAACAACTCTAGACCTTAACATACAATTAATCCATCTTATCATAGTTTTAGGAACGCCTCTTCTTTGTAAAGCATTTGTTATTACATCAAAACCAGTATTGTCAAATGCCCCCTCTATATCAACAATTCCGCCTACCATAAAATCCTTATCAACAAAACCCTTCTCAATTCTTGAGACAATGCTATGTAAAGCTGCATCTGTCGATTTACCAGGCTGGTAAGCAAACTGGTACTTTGACAAAGGCCGACAACTTAGAATTTCATCCCTAATATACCTATCAACTAATTTCTCCAAAACTTTAAGAAGAAATGACATCAAACTAATAAGCCTAAACGACTTTGCCTCAGCATATGTGACCTTACCGGGCTTAGGAATGAAAACAACTTTCACATTTCTCCACGATTTCGGAATATATCCAGAGTCCAAACTAAAACTAAACAGACTAACTAAGTAAGGCATAAGCTGCTCTAAGCCCTTCTGTAAAAGCACTGGAAAGATACCGTCCTCACCAGCTGACTTAAAAGGTTTTAGAGAGCTTACTGCCCATGACACACGTTCAACAGAGATAACTTCATGCGCAATTGAGCCATTATTAGGCCAATTGTCAAATTCTAAACTTTCAGATCCAACTGAATTCATGATTGATGAACCAGGAAAATGTGTACTGAGTAGTAATTCAAGACTTTCACCACTACTCTGAGTAAAAGTACCATCTTGCCTCTTCAAAGAACCTACCGTTGTGCTAATATTACGCTTGGCCATCAATTTGTGGTCTAATTCTTCAGTTCGTTCAATTTCCTCACATTTGTTCTTCAAAAGTGAAGCTTCCTTGACAGCATTGCTATATCTAGTTAAATGATCTCTATAACCAGACTGCAATGATGCCTGTGCTACATAAGCCCTTTTTCACCAGTTTCCTACTTTGATTCCGCTTCCTTCTAACCATTTTCCTCATTTTTATCTGAATACCATTTGCACTTGCCGTGCTTGAACTTTCCTTACAATTATCAAAATATCTGATGATGGCTTCATTTACTTTACCGATAAATTTTCTGCTTCCACCTGAGACTTAACTCCATGATCTAAATTTTCAATTAAACTGCATTTAAAGCCAATCCAATCAGTATTTCTTGGATTTCTGAATCCCTCTCGATCTGATTCACAAGACATTACTTCAAAAGTAATGTAATTGTGATCAAGAAAAAGACAGTTCATTTGAAACCTTCCATTCACTGACTGCACTGGATGTACTCAAATTGCAAAACGTGATATCAATTACTTCTTGTCTAACGCTATTACAGAAAGTGGGTTCGTTACCTTCATTCAGAACAATAAGTTCCTTAGAAAGCAGAAATTCCATAAGACTTTCACCCCTTTTATTTGTATCACTGCTGCCCCACACAACATTATGCGAATTTGCATCACAACCGACAATTAAACTAATTTTACTTCTATCACAAAATTCTACTAAGCTTATGATGTTACGACTAGGAGGTTCCCAGTCTGAATCATAAGGGAAATACCCACTACAGAAAACAATATCCTTATGTCTACCAAATGCATCAGTTATAGTGACCTTAACCGTAGTTTCATCACTATTTGAAAATTGTGGTAGCAAGAAGAACTTCAAGTCCTTTTTAATTAAAATACAAGATCTTACCTTACCTTTATTCTGTTGAGACAAAATAATTCCCTTTTGTGTGCTTATATTCACCATGTTATCCTTTATGTACGGCTCCTGAATTAAAACCATATCAAACAATCCCTTATCAAAATTTTTACCGATTTCCAAAGCTGCCGCTTTTGAGTGCTGTAAGTTAACTTGACAGACTTTCATTAACTGATATTACTGCATTAAAATACACACAAAGTTCCTCAATCTTAACATTTGTGCTAGGTTTTGGCATTGCCGCCCTAGCAACCAAATCAAAATACATTTTTGCTATCAATTTTAGCTTTAACGGTATTGGCATGATGATTGCCGCCCGATAAAGAAGTAAAATATCATTGCAAAATGAATTCATTTTGTTTCCTTGCATTGTAGCAAATTAAAAGTGATTCTTCACTGAAACACGGTCTTGTAATCATACACATATCACTTAAATTAACTACTAATTCTTTCATACAACACTAACTCAACATCAAGTGAATAAAATAATCAAATAAATTTATATTGATTTTTTTTTTCTTTTTCACGACAGTGATTATGTACTTAAAACTTGTATTTATGCACTTAATTATTTGTTTAACACTAATGAAATACTTTAAATATGCTTTTAAAACTATAAAACATGTAATTGAATCGAATATTATGTTTTTACACAGATATTGTTTTCACTGGATCTCAAAATTATTGAAATTGTTTTCACTTCACTTTTTATCCTGATGGATCACACTAATACCTTACCGAATCCCTAACAATACTTTCTATATGCTATTGACGGCTCTTCACGACCGAAAAAACTAAAATGCAGCGAAATAAAGTCCGAAAAAACTTTAAGATAAATAAAAAATTTTTGATCCAAGAAATTTTACTTAACTATGAGTAGAACAAAGTATTCCTGATGCTGATGCTGCCTTAAAGCTAATCTTCTATTCAAATATGTTCAAAATTGTAAAATTATCGCACGTTAAACAATTAAAAACTATATTAATTTAATTTAACACAACTTAAACTTAAAGACTTCCGCGCGCCATCCCCCCCCCCCCCCGATCAACAAAGCTGAATACAAATTAAATTTTCATTTTTCTGAATAAAAATTTCACCTCAAAAAAAATCCTTAACAAGCATCCAAAAATCAATTGAACTCCAATTTTTAATCCTTGTAAGCAAATTATTTATCCAAATCGACTTCATCTAAAACTTTTCAATACAATTTTATTTTAAAAAATTTCGTTAAAAAAAACTCGAAGAAAACTTTTCAATTGCAATTTTTGAACAGCAACAAAAGCAAGCAGACAAAAATAGAAATGAAAAAAATTGGAACAAGAGATAAGGCTATAGAGTTTTTTTTTTGTTTGAAAATTTATAGCACATTTTGTGACAATAATAAATTAGAGAAAAATAGAAAAAGAGTACAAAAAAAAAACGAACAAGAAGAAGTGAAGTTGAGGGGAAATAAAAAAACTTTTTCCGTAGGTTTTTTTTTTGTCTGTGTTAAATAAAATATAAAAGTTTTGTTGTTTATTGCAAACATTCGTTTATCAGCATTTAAAAAATTTTCATTTTTCGTTTCTATTGCGAGCATTTTCTTTTCTCCTTTATGGAAAATTGTGATGTGCTGCCGGTATTCATTTTGCAATAATTATATTTACACTTTTGTTCGTGGTGCAGTCTTTTTATGTCTCCTGGTGAAGTAAGTTATTTCCATTGTAATGCCATCGCTGTTGATACTTTTTTTTGTAAGCATTGTTATCGCATTTTTGTATTGTTCCATTTTGCTGTTTAATTGTAACGAAGAATTTTCGAAAAAAGAACGATAAAAACATTTTCAATTCCATTTTGACTGTTTTTTTTCCTCTGACTTTTGTACATTATTGGATACATTTAGGTTGGTAGTAAATTTTGTAATGAAATTCTTTTTATTCTCTTGTTTAGAAATTACAGAATTTTGGACCTTTTGCAAATTTTGTTTGATCTAGTAACCATTTCAAAAATTTTATTCGCAATCAATAAAATTTTGATTAGTCAGAAAATTTTGGAAAATTTCATCAAAAATCATCAATCGTTTCCATATCAATCAATCTTCTTTTTAACTCAATTCTCTTGAAATAAAATTCAATTCATTTCAACAGTCAAATTCATTACTCTGGATTGGATTTCATCGACTTTACAGCTTTTCATTACAAAATAATTTCAAGAATGCAATAATGAAAAAAGTTTGAATAAATCAAAAATGGAAGCAACAAGAAGGGCAAGTTTGGAAGTGCACAGATCAAAGGTAAAAGATATGAGAATTTATTTTGATTTCCAAGTTTCCTTCATGTATTGACAAATTTTTGCAATTTCTTCATCATGATATAAAGCAAACTTTATCTTGTTCTCATCGTCATCAAACAATCACGAAATGGGGTTTGTTTAAAGATGATGTCGTCTTTGTGATTTACATATTTTCAATTTCAATTTGGAGAATGTTTTTGAAGTAGAACTCTTGAAAAAAACCAATCAACTTACTTATTCGTCATTTTTGGTCACAAAAATAGATATCACATACTGACAAACCCCACATAAAACTCCAAGAAGAAGAAGAAAGAGGAAGAAGATTTTCAATTTTATTTTGATTAGTCTTTTCAGGTGCTTTAAGGAAATGAGAACTTTTTTGAGATTCAGAAGAAAAGAAAGGAAGGATTGAGGTAGAACGAGTAGATGCAAAATTGGATTTTTCCTCTTTGACATGCATATCTGTCATCATCTTGTGAATGCAAAAGGATGAACAAGGTGGGTAAAAGAGAAAAATTTAAATACAAGAAAACAGAGAGAAAATCAGAGGAATGGAAAAAAGGGTCATGAAAAGTGCTGATTCAGATCCTTAACGAGAATGCTTTAGGCAATTCTCTCAAGAGATTGAAGGGAAATTATTTTTCTTCTGCAAAAAGTGCATCTCAAAAAATTTTTTAAGTAGCATAAGCAAAGTTTTTTTTTTGTTCATACTCTCAAGTGAATCTACAAACCTCCTCAATCGAAAAAGTCTTCTTGCTTGTAAATTAATTCAATCATTTTTGCTATGTTAGCATCTTCAATCTTATCCTTTAACTATCTGCTCGACATGATAATGCAATCATATTAAATTAAATTAAATTTTGCTGATGCTTTTGAGGCAACTGAAGGAACTCTGATCTGATTATTTTAAGTATGTTCTTTGCATGCAATTTGTATGAAAAGGAATTTAAACAGGCAGAAAAATTGTGTGTGGGATCAATAACGGTATGGTTTTTTGATGTTATTTTAAATGAGTTAATGTTTAGACACACATGTGAGTTTTGAGGGATGACATTTAAGAGATTCTGTGGAAAGCAAATATGGGGTCGTTTACTTATGACGTTTATCAAAAACATGGATTTTTAGACCCCCCTCTTCTCTTCTGTCATAAAATCTTATTACAAAAAAATACTATTGTTTAAGACTCTCACACAGCTTTAGACCCCCTTTTCCTAAAATTGAACGTTATTAGTGAACGACTCCTGTGCTTATTTATATCTCATGAAACCTACAGTTGATATTGTTGATCTAGTATTCTTGATTCCGTTCTGGAAATTATCTAGAGAATCATTTTTAAATTTTTTAGTGGGTGGGTCGTACATCGGCTCTGTTATTTTATTTATCCTTCAAAAGATAAATTTTTTAACTGTTTTTTTTATCAATAATCTTACCAAGTTGTAAAGTTTTTCAATATTTTTAATTTTTCCAAAAAATATTTTCTCTTTTTCAAAGTTTCAGGCAGAGCTCGAAGTCAACTCGGATTTTTTGTTAAATTTATATGGCGGAGTCGACTCCGAGTCGACTCGACTCCATATAAAATTTCATCGACTTCGAGCTCTGGTTTCAGGGGCTTCGCGAGTAAAAAGTTTAAAAACTACTGAAATAAAATTTCGAGCAGCTAATTTTAAAAGTAATATCTGGTTACATCACGTAAAATCAAATTTATTTTTTTTTCTATTTATGAGTACAGAATTACAAGCCTCATTAAAATTTAAATAAAAGACTCAATCAATCCTTTTAAATAATTATATCCACTATTCATCTCCTACATTCACTCTCAAAAGGGTTAAGATAAGTTTCTATGTGAATGAACTTCTTCACAGGTCAAATTGGCCGGCTTTATATGAAAGACAATAAAATTAGAATTGATCAATATTTACATGACAATCCAATCGATAAACATTCTCATGAGGACTGAAAGGCATTGCTATGATAAATATCTATCGACAAAAAAGAAAATTTGTATGTGAGTTGGAAGGAGAAAGATAAACAAAAAAAAAAGTCGATTGAATCAAAGTCTAAAATAAATTTATTTACGTACACTTCCACAATTCATTCTTCTCATCCTTATACAAACACATTTATAATATAATTATCGATTAATTAATGGAAGCTAATGTAATCAAATTGATTTTGAATCGAGACTGAGAGCCTTAATATACATTAATTTTATTATAAGTATAGGGTTAATGTAAATATTCACATGGATACTATGTGTATACATGTATTGTTATGGACTTTTATTGCCAATGCTCTTTGACAGTTGTACTGATAAAATAAAATAAAAAAATGGGGCGTAAATTTCTTCCAGGCTTTTTTTTGTTTGAGCTTGCATGCTTAAGATAGTAAAACTTTCTCTTTTTGCTAAAAGTTTTATGCCTTTCTTATTCTCTATTTAATGGCTTCTTCTTCTTAATACTTTTGTTTCTATTACTTCTCATCTTCTTCTTTTCTTTCTCGCCCTTCGGTCTGCTAACTTAATTAGAGGGATTTTTGCTTTGTTCTTGTTCTTGTGCTTGAAAAATGCATGTTAATCAAATAAGTTAATACGAGTTGTATAGCCGAAATGAATGGGAATTAGGGAAGCTTTATTATGGAAGCTTTGATAAGAATTCTTATGGGGTGATTGCTCTACATTTTATTTTATATGATTCAATGAGATCTAGGATAGTTTAGTGAGTGTATTTATTGCTCTTTATTATCATAGAATCTCATGAATGTTGAGATAAGTTTTGTAGTAAATTGAAATTCTTGGGTGTTGGAGGAGGAGTTGATTATGGGATGTGTTTGTTTGAGTTATAAATTGTTTCTTGTGTTTGAAAGAGTTTTGTGGATAAAATACTTATTGTAATTGATTCAGTATGAAAAAAGATGGGTAGAGTATTACAAGTTTTCGGAGCTTTGACAGTAGAGTTGTAAAGACTAATTTTTCTTAAATGATTTCATACTTTTAAGGGGTTCAAATCCGACTACCGACACTTCGAAATTTGTCAGTTAAAAGTTGTCAAATTTTTGAAAATAAAAAGTGTGAATGTGTTAGTGAATTTTTTCACTAATTATAATTTTCAAAATAATTTATCGATTGAAGCTTTTTCTTAAAAGCTCTTTTTATTGAAAGAATAGTTAAAAGTTAGCGGAGAATATAATTTATCACATAAATCAAGATCCAGAAAGGAAAAATTCAAAAATATTTCGATTTGAAATTTTTTGTTTGTTTACATTTATTTTTTGTTTACATCTAATTTCGAAGTTTTCGAAGTTTTTCAAAATGAAGTGACGGTAGTCGGGTTCAAATATTTTTATGAAAAACTTTTTAAAGTTGTCATTTTTGATTTTCAAATTCTTTTCAAACATTTTGAGTAAAAAAAACACTTTTATTACTTTTTTAAATCAAATTTATCTCAAATCTAGTTTTTATTTCTAAATATTAAAATTTAATAAATTTGAAAATTAGGTAGGTAATTAAAAATTTCATCTCAAAAAAATTCATCACATCTTAAAGAATTCCCAATACCAACCTTCAATTTTATTTTAACCACCTTTAAATCAATTTACGACAAACAAATCAGTAACTTTAACCAAAACAAACTCACAAAAAAAATAATTTTAATAAATTTTCAAAATTGCCCTAATAAAGAAAAGCAAACTTTCTAATTCATTCTGATTTTTCTTTTCTTGAGAACTTCCATATTTTTGCTTATCAGTACACCAGTGCACAAATTACCCATAAACTTTCTCAACAACCCTCCACCACCCCCTACAAAAAAAAAACTTTCAAATGTTTTCTTCGTCTTTCATTTCTTCTCCGTTAGTCAAACTTTACTCTTTCGACTTTCTTTCATTTCTTTAATTTCATGAATGTTCTTTTTTACCAACAATATCGTAACTAATTTCGTTCTTATCGTTTGTTGAGCTAGAGTTTCTTACTATTATTTATTAGTAAGTTGATTTTGATTATATTCATTCATGAAAAAAAATGGCAGCAAACTTTCTCATCCATTCAAACATCACGAATGTTCAAACTAGTAAAATGATAGTAACACTCTGCATTTGCTGATAGCAATTACGATAAATCATCCAAATGACAAGATTCCAACTTTTTTTTTTCTTTCATCACCAACGCGAAAAGTTTTTTTAGTGTCCACGACGCAAAAAATGGAAAAGAATAGGAAGAAAAAAAAGTGTAAGATGATGTGTGATTTATAAGAAAACAAAGAGGCTATAAACAATAATAATATGAGAAATTGAGTCATCATATGTTAGAGCAATAAAGAAGAAAATCACGCACATAAGGATCCTTAATTTTCTTCCCACTCGCTTCCTTTTCAGCCTTCCATTTATGCGTCTGTTAGGCATTTCTCACTTTTCACTGTATTGAGTGTTGATAACAAAAGAAGACAAAGTACATATGTGCGTAAGTGCATGCACGAGCTATTGACAAAAAAGAAGCTTAGAAAATGAAGAATAGGTGATGTGGGAAAAGTGATGAAATTGGAAATTGCTGTTAGAGTTGTAAATTTTGGGAGCTTTCTAAATTTTTGACTATCTATAATTTTCATTTCAATGACCTAAATCTTAAAATCTTTCAAATTCAAGGTTATATTCAAAAATAACCTAGCAATACAAAATATCCAAACGATCCCTCATTTAATTGCATAACATTCCAACATTCATGATATCATAAAGGAATTTAAACAATCAACACAAAAATGTCAGCATAAATTATAATTCATGCATACAGGATCATCACCCTACACTCAGGAAAAAAAATCTAAAATTCCAATTTTAGATTTTAAAATACTGAAATCTAACAAAAAATTTTATAATCTAATATAAAAATGTTAAAATAAAATATTTTCTATTGAATTTAAAAATAAAATTTTAAAATTTTAAAATTGCGATTTTAGAAATCTAAAATCCGAAGTTTTAGATTTACATTTTAAAATTTAATATTTGATTTTAAAATAAAATTTTAGATCTCAAAATTTTTTGTATTCTAAAAGAAAAATTTTAGAATTTAATATAAAACTTTTTGATTTTTGAAAACAAAACTTCGCAGAAATGACTCAAGCAAAACAATAATTCGCAGAAATCACTGCATTAAGTATAGAAAAAGTTTCCATATAAACTTAAGATATTTATAAAAATATCTTCAATAAGTTTTAGTGGTGATGAATTGCTTTCTTTTTCATCATGTAACTAATAGTTTCAATTTTTCTTAATCATTTCTTCTTAAAATTAACTATTGAATAAGAAAATTTAAAATTAAATTTAAGAATTCTAAAATATTTCCTTTAGATTCTAAAATTTTTATTTTTGTTTTAAGAATTTAAAATAAATATTTTAGATTTTAAAATAAAAATTTTTGAATTTTTCAAAGTTAAAATTTAAAATAAAATTTTAGATTTTAAAATTTTCTTTTAGAAAATTTAAAAGTTTCACTTTTAAAAATCTAAAATTTTCCTTGGGGTTCTATATTTAACATTTTCTGTTAGATTTTTCCATACAAATCTAAAATTGAATTTTAGTTTTTTTTCCTGAGTGTAAGAAACTGAATATCTAATAATATTTGAATTTAAATTAATAAAAAAAAAATTCACCTCACTGACCCGTTTCTGATGACATTTCATGCTTGCCTTAATATGTTCACATACAACCATCCATAATCAGAGAGTATACACATTAAGCTCTCTTTCTCTGTTTTGTGTGACTCTTCGTTCAGAATGAACAAAAAAAGCTGAAAAAAAAATTTTTTTTTTTCGGTTGAGCATTCAACAAAAAAAGGAGTGTGGATTGAAATTGGTTAAATCAACATAACCTTACATTCTCTTATTTCCGTTAACCCTATTTTAATATATGTACATACTCTAAAGGCGTGAAAAAAAGAGTCAACCCTGAATGAATTGTGTTCGTAACATTGTACGGATGTAGGCATATTTAGGATGTGTATGTACGCATGCATGTTGATGAAGTGACATTATATAAGATATGTGAACCCAAGCCTATACCCTTGTCAATTTCATCCTTCTTTTCCCTGTTTTTCTTCCTCCAAGATAATGATGATGATGATGATGATGATTGGGCTACTGGAAGATGGAAGATGTCGGTTGAATTAAAAAGGAAGTTGGGTAAGATACACAATTTAAATGTGTTGCGTTTGTGAGACTAGAGGCATTGGAGGAATAAAAAATAAAAATAAATTATGGTAAGGAACTTTCAGTGATGGAAATTTCTCATGAGAGCACTGATGATAAATAATAAGAAAAGAAAACATATGGAAAGAGTTATGACTAAATAATCTTTTGGCTTTTTAAAGTGTGATGGTTTTGGATGTGGTAAGTGTGAATTTTTAAAGGCATTTTGTCCGGTTGATTCGTCGTTTTATTCAATTTCATTGATGAATTTGATAATATTGGGAATTGAACCTAAGATTTTAGAATTGACAAGTTGACGTGACATTCACTATCCTAAAGTCAATTTTATGCGCTCATAATTTTGATTACCTCTAAAATTCCCTCAATAATAATTCATTGACTGTATGAGGAACTGTAAGAATAGTGAAAAGGGTTCTTTTAAATAATTTCCTGGAAATTTTTCTTCATCTTATTTTTTTTTCATTTCTTAATGAAATGAGGATATAAAGGATAAAAAAGGGAAATGACGAGGAGAAGGAGTGTGGGCCTGCTGTAACGAATCACAGTCACTGAACATTTCATACTGTCGTAATTATTTCATATTACTGAAGTTTTTTAATACAATAAAGTTATTTAATTTATTTTAATGCCTTTCAAAGAATTTTCTTTTTAATATTTATGATTTTGGATCCTTCCAATGTGAAGACGACTTGGGAATCTGAGAGAAAAAAAGGGAAATGACTATAATTTATAACAAATTGTATTGTGATTATTAAAATGGGTCTGAGGACTAAAGGATGGTATCTTCCCATATTTTTCGAGTAACAAAGCATAAATTTTATTATTATTACTTCCATTTTAACGCTCATGGATTCATCTATTTACCGCATAAATTTTTTTCTTCTTCCTTTGCTTCGCTTTAAAGACGGTTTTGCAAAAAATATTTTCCATATAACTGATAATTTAATTATTGGGACGGTTACTGTTTAATATTTTCTCCTCGTATCACACAAACACAAAAAGGGAGAAAAGCTTTCGTAGCAACAGCTTTAAACTTTTATTTCATTTTGTGCTGAATACAAATGTCTTTCATCATATAATATGACAAGTAAGCCTACATCACAGAAATGGAAAAATTCCAACTCTCAAAAAAATTTCTTTTGCAGTCTTCATTGCCCTCATAGGTATCATTACTTTCATTTTTTTTCTCTCTCTCGGTATGTGCTGTGCTATACTGTCGTTGCCTGTGAGAAATATTTTATGTTCTTAAAAAAATTTGTAACTGTACTTTACACATGAAAAATTTCAGTTAAATTTTCTTGAATAAAAAAAAAATTGGAGATTTGATGTAGAATTTAGGATGAAAAACTCACAAGTCCATGTTTAGTATAAGTGTTTTGAATTTTTTTTGAGGGAATCTTCCTTAAGTTATGTGAATTAATTTTGAGACAAAGATGGGCATTAGCACTAGAAGGGCTAGAGAATCATATCCCTAAAAAAGAGATTAAAAAGACTGTAGAAAATTTTATTAAAAAACCTAACTTACGAACAACCCCAATACCAAAACTTTCCATCTCAAAAAAGTTTGTTCCAAGAATTCATGAATATTTTAAAACTTTTTAAGAACATTGAAAAATATCTCAAAAAAAAAAAAAATCACAGATTTATTCGAAAGAAAAACTTTTCATGACTTACTGGCCAGGGACTCATTTATGGTTGAAGAGAGAACTTAATGTGAAACATGTCTTTCAGATTTGCTTCATTTTCATTGGCATGTGGAGTTCATTTGGTTACATTGACTTTGACATTAGTTGACAAGGTTACATAAACAATGCCCTGAAGTATTTTACTGTTATAAATATTGATATAATATTTGAACTTTTGAGGTTTAAAGTCAATGAATTCTTACAGAGAAAATTTACATAATGTTTTACATGAAAATTCAAGAATTTTTCATCACATTTTCTCGCATTGAACATTATAATGTTGAAAATTACAACAAAAATTGGGTTATTACATACTTTTGACATTTATAGGTGAATTGAGAAGGAGGAGAAAATCTGACATCTATCATGAGCTGTAACAAGATTTATTGGTTAAAATGTGCATAGCTGAAGTGATATTTGTGTGGGATTTAACAATTTTCTTCTGTTTTGTGGAACAAACTTGATTGAAGTCCTTTGAGGGTTTTGAAAAGTTGAATATGTTGCTATTGGTGTGAAATTGAGGTTATGTAATTTATTCATTTCGTATGAGATTTTGATAAATTTAAAATAAAGTGGAATAAAATTTTTGAACTCCTCTCCTCATTCTCTGAGATATCTTCCAAAATTACTCAAACAAAAATTGAAGAATTTCCATGCTATTAAATTTTAACATTAACATCCACATTTATTCATAGTGGTACCTTAAAATATTTAATCTATTCAAATGAAGCAAGACTCTCTAAAAATAAGCATGTAGAAATAAAACGTGAGCACGAGCAGTAGCAGCAAAAAAAGATGAAATATTATGTTAAATGAAAATGAAATTGCTGCAAATTAAATATAACTCGTAATAAATTTGAAGCACTAAACTAGAACGAACATGGCTGTAGTCGATTATTTTTACACAAAAATTTTTCATTTTCACAAAATATTTTTATCTTTTGCCATCAAAATTCTCGTTCTATCCTAAATGCGATGGAATGTTCGAGATTCGATAGCGAAAGAGAATTTTTTTTTGATGGTGATTGTGTAAAATGAAATATTGCTTTTTGGTGAAAATATTCCACAAATTGCAGCCAATAAAAGCTTCTGAAAACTTACAATTAAATCCTCAAAGCTGAATATCGACGATTTTTGCGGCAATATATTTTTCATATTTTTTTATTATCATCGACTTGTTGCTTGCTGATAGAATTTATTCCTGTGAAAAATGAAGAAAATTATTGTATTTGTGTATGATTCAATGGCATTATGGAACTTGATATTTATTGCCATTTTCAACTCTGCATGCTGTAGATAAACAAGATAGCAACACAAATTTAAGCTTTAATGTTCACATTTTATTACTTTTGCCCACGAATTAATCGACGACAAAAATAATCCTGATGTTGCCATCTGAAAGTTTCCTGCTAGATACATCCATACAGCATACAGTCCGAGCAACATATGGCATTGAAAATGGTAGAATTTAGCTTTATAGAAAAAGTTTTGTAACTCAACACACGTCTATACATCAATCATGTCCTGCTAGGGCCAAGTGAAAATGTCAATAAGACAGCCCAACAAAATTTGTTCAATAAAGTAAAAGGAGAAAGTTTTTTTATGCGTAATTATGAATTCCGATGATGACACTCACTGATGAAAGAATAAAAATGCGGGATGACAAGCACACATTTCCTCTAACCGACACATTACATTAAAGATTCTGACTATAGCCGATAAAGTTGGTAATTGATTCATCGTAAAAAAAAGACACTTGCGTTGTTCTTTTGTTAATGACTTTAGCTTTCGTTGGATGGTCTGTCGAAAAAGGCGAAATGAATTATGTTAATATGAAAAGTTTTTGAGTGAAACTTTTATGGTTAATTAAAATTTAGGCATAAATGGAAATTTTTTGATGTGGTTTAATTAAAAATAATCTTTAAAATGGAGAATAAATGTTTTGGGTAGTGAGACTAAAAATTTTTCTTTTTTCGTGGTCATAAAGTTGAGGACGAATTTTGAGGGGTTGTAATATTTTTTAAAATGCAGGGTTGTGACTACTCTTAGATGCTTTTTCGAATGAACTGAACTTGAAACATAGAATTTAGCAACTATAGTTCAATTTACACCCTTTTATCTCATCCAGTCAATGAACAAAATTCACTTTCTAACCACATCCCATCTACAAATCTTCTCAATATCCCAAGTACTTCCAAGTATTTTCCAATTTTCATCTTTCATTTTTTTTCATTTCAACATCCCAGAGATCGAAGCCGCCGACTTTTAAGCCGGCGGCGGCTGCAAAATCGGCTTACGTAAGCCGATTTCTGCCGTCTAAAGATTCGGCTTACTTAAGCCTATAACTAATATCGGCTTAGAAAACGGCTTACGTAAGCCGATCTGTAAGCCGGGCTAAAAAAACGGCTTATGTAAGCCGATTTGTAAGCCGAGCTTAGAAATCGGCTTACGTAAGCCATTTTTTTAGCCGACGGCTAAGCCGATGAAATTTCATACAAAAATTTTTATATATTTCAAATAAGAAAATAAACGTGAAAAACGGCTTTTCCGAGGGGTTTTTCATCTCAAATAATAAAATCAATGCGAAAAATGGCATTTCTGAGGGGTTTTTCATCCCAAATAAGAAAATAAACGCGAAAAACGGCTTTTCCGAGGGGTTTCTCATCTCAAATAATAAAATCAATGCGAAAAATGGCATTTCTGAGGGGTTTTTCATCCCAAATAAGAAAATAAACGCGAAAAACGGCTTTTCCGAGGGGTTTTTCATCTCAAATAAGAAAATCAGTGCGAAAAATGGCATTTCCGAGGGGTTTTTCATCCCAAATAATAAAATCAACGCGAAAAATGGCTTTTCCGAGGGGTTTTTCATCCCAAATAAGAAAATCAACGCGAAAAATGGCTTTTCCGAGGGGTTTTTCATCTCAAAAAAGAAAATCAACGCGAAAAATGGCTTTTCCGAGGGGTTTTTCATCCCAAGTAAGAAAATAACGCGAAAATGGCATTTGTTTTCATCCCAACTAAGAAAATAAACGCGAAAAATGGCTTTTCCGAAGGGTTTTTCATCCCAAATAAGAAAATTAAGGAAAAAATTTGAAATTTAATGAAAAGCACCTCAGAAAAGCCGTTTTTCGCGTTTATTTTCTTATTTGAGATGAAAAACCCCTCAGAAATGCCATTTTTCGCATTGATTTTCTTATTTGGGATGAAAAACCCCTCGGAAAAGCCATTTTTCGCGTTTATTTTCTTATTTGAGATGAAAAACTCATCGGAATAGCAAATTTTCCCAATTGATTTTCACACATATTTTTACAAAAATTTTTATATGGAATTGTATCGGCTTAGCCGTCGGCTAAAAAAATGGCTTACGTAAGCCGATTTCTAAGCTCGGCTTACAAATCGGCTTACATAAGCCGTTTTTTTAGCCCGGCTTACAGATCGGCTTACGTAAGCCGTTTTCTAAGCCGAGCTTACAGATCGGCTTACGTAAGCCGAATCTTTAGCCGGCTTAAAATATCGGCTTACTAAGCCGATTTTTAGCCGCCGAGCTAAGCGACTTCGATCTCTGCAACATCCTAATACCTTAAATGAGGTACTGGATTAACTTTATTAAACCTGATCGGTTGTAATGATAATAAATGATATATGGAGAAAAAAAAAAAAAAATATCTATATATAATAATTCAGCATAATTCAGAAGAAAGAAGTGACAAGTTTAGTTGACATAATAGAGATATGAGAAAAAAAAAAAGAGATATGCTAGAAGGAGTCAATCAGTTTCAATGTAATTAGCATGATTGATAAAAAGGAATTATTTCAAGGATTAATTCAAGAAGTTCATTCATATTAGACATATTCATTTCCTAGGTCTGACAACAACGCTCATTAATTTCCTTTTACGACTGGATCTTTCCTCATGTGTTTTCCGACTGACATTTGATGCAGACAAACCAATAGCTACATTATTTGCTGACTGACTTTCAACTCCAATTTCTCTGCCATCCAGCCGATCAAATATGCTTCGCTTTGAAGCATTAACAGTCTCAACATTACGTGAATGTGTCGCAGTTAATTTGTCTGGATTAGCCAATTTATTCTTGACTTTATGAACAATATCATATTCGTTGGATTTGCATATAATAATATCATTTTTCATGATTATTCTTACCAGATCTTTTAAATTCTTATTAGCTCTAACGGCTGTTTCAAATGCTTCAGATAATAATTTAGGAACTGCATGAAATGTTGATGAACAAATAGTCACTTCCTTATACATTCCATTCATTTTCATAAGAAAATCCTCATTTACTGACTCTCTCATCAAGATCATTCTCATCGAGAAGAAACTTTCACAATCCACATGTGATTCTATTCTTATTCCTAAAAGTTTATCAGTTGATACTATTGGCTTAGTTTGTTGTAGTTCTAAAAAGTTAGACATGATAAGTTGTGGAGAATCTGCAAGCTTTCCAGCAATGACATTAATTAATTCTCCATTACCAACACCGAATGGAGGAAAAGAAGTACAACATGGAACTGTCATTGCTTTAGTTCCAGAAATAACGAACATCACGACTATTTTGCTGTTTACAATAATGTTGAATTTGCCACAACACAATTCAAGAATGTCTTTCTTTGAATTTACAATTGGTTTTTTATTGCGTTCCTCAAACAGCAGTCTCAGCCAGTTCTTTAAAGAGCTGGTAAGTACGGCCTCGATCAGAATGCATTTAAACCTTTTAAAGTAAATTCCACAGACTTTGATATTGTGCATATCCAGGATTTTGCTTATTTCCTGTCCATAAAAGGTTAATTCCTCTGTTGATGAAGTGTTTGGCATAAATTTCATAAAAGTTGTTTCCAATAGATTATAAGAGTCATTGTTTGGTTCGATCTCATCAGCAGTGATCTCATCTCCACTATCAAAAATGTTAAGGATGTCATCAGCATCCATTATTGCCACAAATCAAATTAATTTTTTCACAATTTTAACTTAGCAATCAAATTTAAGCAAATGCAAGTATTTACTAAATAAACGGTTTTTTGATTTTTAAATTTATCTCTACAACCCAGTTTTAACGGAAATATTTTAAAAATTGAGTTCTACAAAGGGTACGAAACTATGTAAGTAGATCAAAAAAAGTTTGTTTACTTTCAAAAAAATTAAAATTAATAAATTCCTTTTTAGCTCGAAGTATTGAGGATCCAGTTAATAATAGCCATTACCAGCTTTAAAACATTAAACTTCTGCTAGTAAACTGACCAGATTTGACAAGTGATTCATTACGTTCAAGAAGATAAGTTCTTGCCAGATTCTTAAAGATGTCCAATCTTCCTTCTGATTTTATTCTTTGAGGTAGTTGATTATAAAGTAATACTCCAGCATGAGTAATATCATCCACCATTAATCTCTGTTTCTTTTTAGCTATAGATGATACTAGATTGAAGTTTCTGGCACTTCTCGTTTTTTGGATTTTCGGAAGTGAATCATCATTGCAATTACTGGATTTTTTCACCATACAAATTGCTGAGTAATATATTAATCCAGTTACAGGTAAGATATTCTTGGCTTCTGACGTGAAGAGAACATGAGTCTTTGTTTCAATTGGAAGATTAAATATCAGTTTTAATGCCATATTTTGAAGTCGTTGAATCCTTTCAATGTCACATTGTCTTGCTCTAACAATGCAAAACTGCAAAACTGATGTGCGATTGTATATGCCCATGGAAGAATTTTAACATTGAAGCTTGTGAGACATTTGATTTTAAGTGCTTTAATGCATTAATTCCTTGTGATACAGACAGAGCTATTTGCTCAACACGACTTGTCATTTTTAATTCACCATCAATTACAAATCCAAGATATTTCAAGTCATCACACTTTTTTATTAATTTGGCTTCCAATAGCTCTTCCAGCTCAGCATCAATTTTCCCAATTGAGAGAAAATTTGACTTTGAAAGATTAACTTTAAGGGCATTATTCTCATAATAATTCAATATCAAGTCAATGTCAGTCTTAAGCTCCATATAAGCTAAATTATTCTTCACTTCAAATACCATAATCAAATCATCCGCATACTTATACAGATTAGAGTAGGTTTTGATACGGCATATATCATTTATCATGATGTTAAACAGCAGGGGACCCAAGTTAGAACCTTGTGGTATTCCATCCTCCACAAATCCTTTATAGCTGTAATGATTAATATACTGAACAATCTGTTCCCTCTTATCTAGGAAACTTCTTATTAAATCATAAGCAGATCCTCTAATCCCCATAAAGTTCAATTTTCTTAGTAATATTTTATGATTAACTTTATCAAACGCTTTCATGATATCAAAAGACAAAAGTATGGCGCTATTCCCTCTATTAATTATTTTGCTCACGTCATTTAATATGCTACATAAAGCATCTTGGCATCCTCTATTATTTCTGAAACCATATTGATGTGGATCGAGGATTTTTTGCGATTCCAAAAATTTATTTAACTGCTCATAGATTATAGCTTCAAATATCTTATCTATTTGTGATAAAATACTGATAGGTCTATAGTTTGATACATCCATAATATCTCCATTCTTGAACACTGGAACTATCTCGGCACATTTAAGCTTGTCAATGTAGACACCTGTGTTGATCATTTTATTAAATGTATTTGCAAGGTGAACGCATAATTCTTCATTGACAGCCTTCAATAACGTTGCATGTATAGCGTCAAGTCCAGCAGATTTATTATTTTTTAAAGAACCGATAAAAACAAAGATGGTAAAGGGGGTAATCATTTCGAAACTAAAGGTGCTTTCAACAATCTTGTCAATATATTTATGCGAGCTTATGTCCAACACAGGAGATCCAACAATCGATAAGAATCTATCTTGAAATAAGTTTGCTATTTCAGCAGGTTCAAATACCAGCTCATCCTTATTTCTTAACACAAGCTCTTTCTTCTCTTTAGTCCTTCCAGTGAGATTGTTAATTGTCCTCCACGCGTTATTTAAATTGGTGATTTCCTGTTCACGATAAAATATTTTAGCACGGACCTCACCATAACTTTCTCTAATGTCATCTAATTCTTTACATTTTCTAATCAAGAATGAGCAAGGCTGATTAATTAATTCACGTTTTTCAATTTTTTCTTCTAGATTGTAAATAGAGTGAAGCATCTCAATATATTTTCTATCAGCCCATTCAGGAAGAGTCGAGACAGATTTAGGAATTTTCACATTAATTAAGCACGTGTTACGATTGACTGCATTAATTAAGATTTCATATATTATATTGAAGTATTCATTCGAGCCATTATCTGCATAATTCTCCATGTTATGAGCTAGACAAGATAAGTCTTTTTTAATATCTCGTGCTGCACGTTGTAAATTTAATCTATTTCTTGTTATTCTCTTCTTTTCAGGCTCTACTTCGTCCATTAATAATGATGTTATAATAAAATTATGATCTGACATGACTTGGATTCTTGCTGACGTCAAAGCGAAGGATTTCTCATGCCGTTGATTAATAATCACATGATCAATAAGCGATCCATCAGTAGACACCAAACTTTGCCGAGATATAGCTTTATTTATTATTTTTAAGTTTAGAGTTGATAGTAAATCCAAATATTTTATAGTATCAAAATCATTTATGTTAAATGAATCAATGTTCATATCGCCAGTAATAATGATATTACTAAGATCCAATCCAATTGAGATATTTTCTAGTTCCACTAAAAATTCATCAATAGATCCACTTGGTGGTCTATAGACAGTCAATATATATAATGTCTTTTTGTTCATTAGTATTTGGATTAAGATAAATTCAATATTAGGATTGCAAGCACTTTTGATTACTATTGAAAGGTAGCTTTTATGTACATACACAAGAATTCCACCACCTTTTTTTTCAATTGGTCTGTTCACATGAAATCTATTGTAATGTTTCATGTTAAATATTTTAAATTTGTCTTCTTTTGACCATGATTCAGTCAAAGCAATTATGTCCATGAAGTAATTCTTTTGTGTCCCAGCACAATTTAATTCATTTAAATTACAATTTAATTTTATATTGTGATCATTTCTGTCATCATTTGACATTTTACATCTCGTCCATTCATCAAGATATTGCAGTAATACGTTAAATTTTTTTTTTGTTAGGCATCTCGTATTCCAAGAGACAATATTTAATATAGGTCTGTGATATGTATTAAGCTGAAATAACTCTTTTAGTATGCCTTTAATGCTAGTTAATTTTAAGTTCAGATGTGAGTATTGAGTTTCTGTTTCATCATAAAAATTAGACAGTTCATTAAAATTTAGAGATTTATTTAGATTACTACTGCATTCCGTTGTATTAAATATTGAATTAGATTTGCTATTTATTGATGAATTTTTGCTCATTATTACATTACTATTGATGTTGGACGAGGAAATTTGTCAGTCCTGTGAATTAGGATTCATCTGCTGTTGTTGATTGTCACACGAATCAACATTATTTATTGCATTTTTGTGTGCACTTCTATAAGTGTTACGCTCCTCATAATTCAATTTAAAGTAATCACCATTGTAAAGCTGAAAAGTTGGGATTTCAAGGCAAATATCACCGACATTTTCACGAAGCTCATCAAGATCATTCTCCGTTCTAACGATTGTTTTAATCGTAGACAAATTCCCATTTTGATCAGGGGCAGTTTTGCGATACACCAAAATCCCAATGTCACTGACTTGTGCACCATCAATTAATTTAAGTCTTGACAGGTCGTAACAAACTCTTAGTAATTTCCATATATCAGTAGTCCAATTATCACGAGCTACATATCTGATTTCATCATAATTTTTCATCAGATACTGTTGCTTTGCATAATTAATAGCAAGACGTTTAACATCACGTGATGCATTTGCATTCATGAAGCGAATTCCCATTATAAGTTCATTCTCAAATCCTTTATTGGTTTTGATTGCAACTTTCTGAATAAATACATCCACAATTGTTCTCATTGGGTGGTCTGGTCTTATTTGCATTCTCGACAAAATCTTTTTGGTTTCAGTTATTAGTTCAGATCTGGATTTCATTCTTAGACTTTCAGCTTCATGTGGATCTGCAAAGCTCAGCCATACCAAGCAGTTTTCATTCTTGCATTTTTCAGTAAGTTCCATAGCTTTAAACCTACTTTCATTTTTTTCATTAATACTGTTAATTTTTTCAATAAGATCATTCTCTAATAATACCATTTGTGAGTTTAAAGCAGCAGATCTAGTAACGCAATCATTATTAACTTTTTGAACCAATTCTCGCATTTTTTTGTAATTTTGGGAGATATTATTGACAATTTTTTCAAGAATCTCATACATATCTGCTTTATTATGAATCATTTCCAATGTACTAGCAAGTTCTTGCTCAAATTGATCACAGAAGACTTCAGTTTGGTCATGATCACTTGTATTATGCATACTGATGAATTTTTCAGAGATTGTTGAGCTTTCAATATCATCATCCATAGAGACATCATTAAATTCAGTAACAATTTTTCTATTTAGATCCACCGCGTTAAGTCTTCTTACTGACCTCTTTTCAATGTCTATGTCTCTATTCCTCTGTTTTTTCGATTCTTGAGCTGAAGCTAGTTCCACATTTGAAGGAGATGGCAAGGATCTTTTTTTTCTTTTAAATTCATTAAAGATCTTCTTAGCCTGATCATCCATTTCAGGGATTTTATTGGATTTGTCTGTATTTTCCATTTGCCTGTAATCCAGTCCTGTAATTTAGCCAGTTTAGAAAGAAAACTAGAAATTCAGACAACGGGATCCAATCAGCGAATGTTTACAGATAACCTTTGACAATTTATTTTTTTTTTCTTCTGAAAAAAAGACCCTGAAATCCACTTGACAGCTACTTAATTCAATATATTCTATAAAATTGGATAATTAATAATACAATTTCAACTTTTATTTGAATCAAAGAGACTTAATTAAGCCTAAAATAATTTAATATTTATTTTAACAAATTTTCTCAAATTTTCATCACCTTTAAATTTTATCAACAATTCCACTTGAATGAAAATTGACTTCTATGTGGTGGTTTTGTATGGTGAGAAGCTGTTTACTCAATAGTTATTTCAAGTTGCATGCAGTATCGTATAAATTGATATGGACACTTTATCAAATCTATTGATGTTGAAGATTCATTCATGTCGGTATGAATACATTACTCTTATTAGATTATGTGTAAGAATAAATAAGATTCTTTGAATGCTGGATACGTTGATGATATAAATTCATGGTAAACATACTTAGACTTAACATCAATATACCAAAAATGATATTGGCTTTATGACAAATACCAAAATTCGATCATAATCCATACATTTGCTGGATATAAATTGGTATTAAACTCTTATCCATATGCGTTGATATCGTCTACAAATTTGCTTAACCATTCTAGCCACACTCAAGCATATCGCAAATTTACAAAATTCTTTAAATGTGTAAATTGTTGTGTTTGGATGCAAATTTACATAGTCCATAAAATGTTTGTACTCCAAATCGCTGGGTTCAACATTCCGAAAATTGTTTGATTAGATTTCTCGCTTTCGTATCGTCAATATATTCATGGGAACAAAATGTTATTGCCGGTGTTGCTGTATGTTGGGTATTGAAATTTTTGGAAGAGATTTTTTTTTTGTATGTGTCTTGTTCTGTATGATTTTACACAAAAGAAAATTTCCTAAATGGCTAATTTTTATTCAAAGTAAAAATTGTGTCCTAAAAATTTATTTTTTGATGAATTTAACTTCTGAATTGCTTCTAAACTTACTCTTTCACATTTTATATTATTAAGAATTCCAATCTACCAGTTAAGCTCATCACATAAAAATTAATGACAAAAAAATTATCCCATCCAATGAATAAAGCAATGAGATTAGCATTGTAAAACTGCATCTGTCGTTTCCATCGAAAACTTGACTAAATATAGTTCTTATGACAAGAACAAACCACAATAAACGTTTAAATAGATGATGATGCTTCACGTTGACAATATTATCAATTCTATAGAGACCGTCGTCGTTGTCTGTTTAATTTGTAAATTGCAAACAGTACACAGAGAGAATAAGAATTTTCTGATAATCTGTAATAATCTCCTTTGTCATAGTTTCCATTTAATCATAATGATGACTTTTATCTACATTAGTTGTGACTTTCATGTTTAACATGCTTCAATTTGGCTTTATTTACCTTCTAATGTTGAATTTATTGTTAGCAATTAGCATCACCATGTGAGGGAAGCGACTAATTTATAGCCATAGCTTAATTATGAATTCGAATCGTGTAATTATATGAGTCTAAATGGCTTTGCTTATCGATGAACAAAAAATTATAACGATTTGATATCGCAAAATTGCTTATTTAAAGGCAATTTATGTTCTTTGAAATATTTTCGTTGTGTTTTATGGATTTTTACTTCTTATTTTCATAATGTTTCGTACTTTAATGTGCGTAACAAAAACATTTTAACTGGAATGGGGCACGGAACCCTCAATGATTACTGTTTATTTTTAATTTATATTCTTTTCTCGTTGTGATTTTTTATTACTGGTAAAATGGATTTTTCCTCTTTCCTTGGTTACCCATTATTAGCACATTTTTGAGGGATGTTGAGGGTTTTCTTGAATGTATTGAGTGGAAAATTGGATGATTTTTGAAAATTTTGTTTGAGTTTTACAAAAATTTAAAATTTGGTGCTTTATTTATTGAAATCACTTAGCGAACAACGTTTTTCATGCTTTGCCATGTTTTAGATTTACATTTTATGCTCTTTGTACAGTTTTTATATATTAAAATTAAGAAAAACAGCTTAATTTCATTGAACACGATGATCAGTCGCCATTTTGTTTTTAAATAATTTCATTGAAAATTTAAATTTCAAAAAAACCGTTAAAATATAATTTTTTCTCTTCATTAAATGTGTTCATCAAAATGCGCTATTCACTCAGAAAAACTTACAAAAAAATCATTTATTGCCTACATTGCCCTCTAGATGTTGGATATGATGTATATTTGGTGTTCGAATATACATACATAAAATAAGGAAACAAGGATCGTGAATACATAAAATAATGTTATTATTATTTCCCTCTCAATTCAACAATATCATAACTCAAAACAAATTTAACGATTTACGTTACTTTTTTATGGAATTCATTTTCATTGTCTTGAAGCTATTTTTTGATTTAACTCAGATTGTATAATGATGATTGAGAATGTATCGTAATGTTTATTTTGATTTCATTTTCATTACTTGTGTGCATTGTGAGTTTAATTTCTCTTCTTTGTTTCTATTTTTTGTACTATGAAAAGGGGATAACGATAACTTTAATGTCTTAATTAATCAAGTTACTATGAGTGAATAATGTTGTTATAGACAATCAAGTTTAAATAATTTAATGATTATTGGATGGGTAAACTAAAGCAATTAGATTAGAGTAGTGATTAGATTTGAATAGAATTGAGGTTGAGGGGGTGTTAGTTGATGGTTAATTAATGTATTTTGTGTGCTTTATAAGCATGAATCAATTAAAATCCATTTACATGTAATTTTTAATATTTGAATTTAATATAAAATGAAACAGTGAATTTTTGCGTAGCTTTTACAATATTAAGTCCCAATTGTGTCAAAACATGACACACAAAGTAAGCAAAAATTGTTATTCGTAACCTAATTAAAACTTATTTCATGTAAATTTCAAAAATTCATTAAAACGCAAAAATTTTAATACTAAATAAGCATTTTACATTAAATGGCAAATTTTCACTTTCTAAAAACTGCCAAATCAGATTAAAAATCATTTATAATGAAAATTACAAAACAAATTCCAAGAATATAATGTCAGCAATATTTTGTTTATCAGCTGCTATTTCAATAAACATTGACAACATTTGCAGCCATTCTATACAAAAATAATTCACATGTTTTTCCTCTTTATTCATTTTAGTCTGCAACTAGATACAATAACTACAAAATATTGAAATCTGTCGTTGCATTATGTTAGAATATGTGAAATATTGCAACATATGATGGCAATTCCATTACATTATTTTTTTTTCAAGTAATTCCATTATTTAAAACTTTTTCATACACCTGTAAAATTTCATACCAAAAATGGCAATAAAATAAACATTTTACGTAGTCCATAAAACTACTGAAAAAATAATAGAATGTCATTACAAATTTATAGACAAACTATCATCATAGAAATTAACAAGCAAATTGTAATGCTGTAGAACAACCAAAAAGTGCATGTTGATGATTTATGGTAAGCTCTTTCCCACCCCGAAAAGCTTGTCCACAAACAAAAATGCATTTTTCTCGATTGCGTAGCATTCAATTCATAAATTTTTAATATTAAAAAAAAAAATAAATCGCTAGGCAAAAGTTGCTTTATTGTATACTGGTTGTCATCCTGCCAAGCTCACTGAACATCAGATGGTACATTTATTGAAAATTGGTTCATAAATTTATGTTCTTTTGCAAGTTGAAATGGGTTTGGTTGAAAAAGGAGGGACATCAGGGAGCGAGAAGAAAATGTGATGGGAAAAAGGTTTAAATATAAAAAAAATCAAACAATGAACAGCTCTCAAGTACACAATTCTCTTTTCATTTCCGCATACCCTCCTTCTCTAGACTGAAAAAAAAACATTTTGTGGTATTTTTCTTTTTATATTTTTCCATTCTCTGAAGCTTTCAGATAGAAATTTTACAGTATAGAGTTGTAACATTATGAATAAGTTCTCTTCTGTTCACTTTAAGTGCTTAGTTTGGTGGTGGAATGGTTGTTAATTATTCATTTTGGAATTCAATTTAACTAACGTGATGAGAATTTATTGAACACAAAGAAAACTCATGAAAATTAAAAGTAAAATCTGCAAAAAATAAATGTTTTAAAACTCACTAAATTTACCAAAATTTTAAAAAATTCACCACATTCATCAAAAATTAATAAAACTCACTAAATTCATAGAAAGTTGAAGAAGCTCACCAAAAATATTTTAAACTCACCAAAACTGAATGAAACTCACCAAAAATGTTTAAAAATCACCAAAAATGTTTAAAACTCACCAAAAATGTTTAAAACTCACCAAATTCACCAAAACTTTATAAAACTCAGCAAAATTTTTTAAAACTCACCAAATTCAAGAACCTTTATAAAAAATTAGCATAATCTACTAGAATGACCCAGCATTATTAAATTAATCTCAAAAAGCCCATCAAACTGCGCCTTCTTCATCACACAATGGGCCCAAAAAGGGACTTTTTGGAAATAATTCATAATATTTTGGTGGTTGGTAGCCCTGGTCCTAGGGATCATAAAAATATAAAACTTTTGGCATATAACTCTAATAGCCGCTCAGGAGAACTTGAAAAGTGTTTTGGGCACTAGTGATTTTCAAAAAATTCCTGTGCCTCACTGTGTGGATGAAATTTCACAAACTTTTTTTTATTCGTTCAATACTTGCTTTAACTTTCATAGAAAAATACCAAAAATATTTTTAATCTAAAAAAAAGTGGTCAAAAAATTGAAAAAGTCCAAAAAATGCGATTTTTTTGACATTTTTGCCTCCTGTGCCTACAAGTTGGTCTTAAAAAATCTAAAAACTTATGATTATTATAGCTAATAAGTAGACCTACAAAAAACATTTCATTCATTACTTCCAAAAACGTCATTTAGTGCTTCAAAAATGAGGTCAAAGGTCAAAATTTTCGATTTTTTTGGCATTTTTTGGGTTTGGGGGCCCATATGACCCACTAAATGACCACGGCATAATGTCAAGTGACATTATTTTTGTAGTTTCTATGTTGTACTACAAAATTAAGTAAAAAAAAGCAAATTTTTTCTGGTCCCCCGGTTCACCAGGGACCCCCAAAGAGGGTCTGGTAGGGGGGTCTTCAGAACAAAAAAATTCATATCTCAAAAATATCTTCACCATATTGTCTGAAACTCTCAGAAATGATAGAAAACATCAATACGGATCATTTTTAGTCATTTCGGCCTAATAAAAATTTGATTTTTGGTCTTTATAGTGATTTCGCTGATTTTCGAGCTTGGTCAAAAATCAAGTTTTCACTTTTCGACTCCTACCACCTCAGGATGACTTTATATTTTATTTTTTTTGATGAATTCTTATAGCTAAGCATAGTACGCATCCAACGAGGTATAAAACATGATGTATGGTCAAGATATGGCAGAGTTATGGCCAAAAAACTGAAAAAATGGTCAATTTTTTGAGGGTTTGACAACTTTCATCGCACATATTTGCTCATATTTCATCAAAATTTCAAGTATATGTAACAAATTTGATATCGTTGGAAAGGTTATTGCTTCAGCTATACAATAAAATAAAAATCTAAGTTTGGAAGTTCCTCAGTAGACCAGAAAACTTACAAAAGTTTGTCTTGTCCTCCCGTACACAGCAAAAATTAAAAATTTTTATTTTTGTGTTTTTCCACAGTTTTACACATGAACTTTCATAATATGATCAATAAAAGACTTTGCAGCCATTACTTCTTGCATACAGGTCCATAGAAAAAAATACAATTTTTACGAAAAAATCGAAAATATTCGAAAATTTGATGATTTTTCTATGGCCTTGTATGCAAGTAATAATAAATGTATTGATCATATTATGAAAGTTCATGTGTAAAACTGTGGAAAAAACACAAAAATAAAATTTTAATTTTATATACTGGAGGAAGGACAAGACAAACTTTTGTAAGTTTCTGGTCTATTGAGAACTCAAACTAGATTTTATTTTACATTGTATAGCTGAAACGTAACCTTTCAACGATATCAAATTTGTTACATATACTTGAAATTTTGATGAAGTATGAGCAAATATGTGCGTGTAATTATCAAACCCTCAAAAATTGACCGATTTTCAGTTTTTGGCCATAACTATCTTGACCCTATATCATGTTTTATACCTTGTTGGATGCGTCTACTATGTAGCTACTGAAATTCATCAAAAAAAATAAATAAAGTCATCCTGGTAAGTGAAAAGTGAAAACGATTTTTGACCAGGCGAAAATCAAATCCTATAAGACCACTATATTTCTGAGTTTCAGACAATATGGTGAAGATATTTTTGAGATATGAATTTTTTGTTCTGAAGACCCCTACCAGACCCTCTTTAGGGGTCCTGGTGAACCGGGGGACCAGAAAAAATTTGCTTTTTACTTAATTTTGTAGTACAACATAGAAACTACAAAATAATGTCACTTGACATTATGCCGTGGTCATTTAGTGGGTCATATGGGCCCCAAACCCAAAAAATGCCAAAAAAATCGAAAATTTTGACCTTTGACCTCATTTTGAAGCACTAAATGACGTTTTTGGAAGTAATGAATGAAATGTTTTTGTAGGTCTACTTATTAGCTATAATAATCATAAGTTTTAGATTTTTTAAGACCAACTTGTAGGCACAGGAGGCAAAAATGTCAAAAAAATCGCATTTTTTGGACTTTTCAATTTTTTGACCACTTTTTTTTAGATTAAAAATATTTTTGGTATTTTTCTATGAAAGTTAAAGCAAGTATTGAACGAATAAAAAAAAGTTTGTGAAATTTCATCCACACAGTGAGGCACAGGAATTTTTTGAAAATCACTAGTGCCCAAAACACATTTCAAGTTCTCCTGAGCGGCTATTAGAGTTATATGCCAAAAGTTTTATATTTTTATGATCCCTAGGACCAGGGCTACCAACCACCAAAATATTATGAATTATTTCCAAAAAGTCCCTTTTTGGGCCCATTGTGCATCAGTAACATCATAAATTCATTCTCTTTGTAGCAAAAGCCCCTCGTTTACTGCTGTTGATGCTGCTTTCAATTGGAAAAGGCATTGTACCCACAGAAAAAAAGCTGTGGTGAAAGAAAGAAGAGCAAAGCATTACATTGGAAATGAAGAGGAAAAAGAGTGCCAAAAGTTGTGTAAGAAAAATAATTTTAAAAAAAAAATATTTTTTTTTTCTCCTCTCTTTCTCAATTCATAGTCGTAAGCTGAAAATTTTCATTAACTGTACAATTTTTGATGAAGTAACTAGTCGAAGAATACTGTCAAATGAAAAATGGATCATGATGTGGCGGAATAAAAGGAGTGTGGAGATAGACAGAAAAGAAAAGAGGAAAGAAAAAAAGAATTGTTGACGGAAGTAAGTCTGTTCACTCTTTCCTCACATTTCCTACCCTAAATAATTGTGTTGCTGCTGCTACTGCTGTTATTCATATTTAAAATTTTCTTGCTCGAATTGATACCAAAAGGCAAAGCGTAATTTGTATGTTGTGTGTTTTTTTTTTTTCGTCGAAAATGGGACAATGTAGTGATTCTTTGTTTTCATCATTGCTGCTTTGTGAATGTTTATTTTTTCGTTTATTATTTATTCGAGAGCTCCTTTTTTCTGTTCAAATGGATGTGTATGATGGAAATTGGAGATTTCCAACTGTTTTTTTGTTAAATGAATATGTTTTGTTGCTGTAAACTGTTTACAGAAAAAAAATAAAAATGAAATGAACAAAGGGGTTTGGCGGTTGAATGGAAAAAGTTTTTATCATATTTACAGTAACAAACTCTGTGGTTTGATTATTGAAATTGATTCTTCTTTTTTCTGTGCTCTTTTTGTACTTTCTGGGAAATGTTTTGGGAAGCTTTTTTTGTTTGTAGATTTATTACTGTGAGCTTAATTTGCTTTGAAATTGAATAAATTTTGATAAATTAAAATTTGTTGGAATTTATTTTTTTTTATTTTGGAGATTTAAGTGTGCAGGTTGTCCTTGATTTGAACAGTTGTTTTGTTGTGGAGAAATATTTTTTAAATCGAATTTATTTAAATCAAGACAAATTCAAAATAACCGTTAAAATGAAAATTTGAAATTTGGGATGAGAAATTTTTGATTCAAACTGAGTCTGAATTCTGAACTATACAAATCGAGAACCCTCTGTATGTGTGTTGAATATCTGTTTGAAATTTTTAAAAAATAAATATTTCTTTTGTGCCGATTTTGTAGCAAAATTATTAGAACATTTACTATAAAAGTTTTGGTCATATCCCAAAGCTTTTTGAAAAGACAAACATGTCTGTGAAGTTTTAAAACTATATGTAGGATGTAGTGTTGTCTAAATATTTTGTAAATGTATCTAAAAATAAGAACAGACTTTCCTAAAGCCAATCACTTAGTAACTATTCTTTCGATCGTAAAATCCAATTCAAACCTAACAATTCAAAGTTCATTGATCGGAAATTTATAAATTTTCTTCTTAAAAAAGATTCAAATCAGAAATAAGTTTCAAGAGTCATTCAATATAAATTTTTCCACTGAAAATGCTCAACATCAAAGCAAATCAAATGCAGATAGAATGACGATCCAATTTCCTACAGCAACAACCACAAATTTCCTTACATCAAAAGATCTTCAAAGCATTGATTCAATTTTTATTTTAAAAAGTACTTCAAGGTTCAATGCCTTTAAGACTTCATCATACAACATCGAAGAGTAAATGTCCGATGGAAATCATAAAATTCATTCTTATTCTTAAATTTCATGAGATTACAGTTCTCATTTTTTGTCCTTGTCATAATAAATAATTTTTTTCATCATTTTCATGTTGACGCACCGTTGAGTAATGATGACAATAATTTTGCTTTTTTGCTTTTGCTAGAGAATTGATGGATTTAATGTTTTGACATAATTCACTCTCTGTTGACTTTAAGACTGCCAGACGTCTATTTTGAGATGAGAAGAAGCTGAAAATTGCTTCAGGTTTACAAAATATTTATTTTGCAAAACTTTAAAGTCAAAATATTTTGAAAATCTTTTACAATTTATTCAAAAACTCAACCAAAGGCTGTTCAATTTTCAACCCCCAAAAAATTCATAAATTTCCAACAAAAATAACTTTATTGTTGATTTTTAGCATGAACACCTGTGAAACTCTCGAAATATTAATTACACACATTTATTCTCATATGCTAATTTACTCTCAGAAACTATAACACCTTAAATGGAATAAGTACGAAAAGTATGAAAATTTGTGCTTACTCAGTACCCTAACATACAAAGAGTGTTCTCATAAAAATGAGAATACTAATGAGTATATTCTCAAAGTGTTCTCACTTGAGCATACTCATATGAGCATGCTCACGAGTGCATTATGAATGTTCTCAAATATATTTTTTTTTGAAAAAACTATGTGCTTACGTGGATGTACTCTCTAAGCATACTCATGAGAACACTAAAAGCATACTCATATTCGTATTCTCAACGAGGGGAAAACAACATGATGGAAAAAAATTGATGGAAAATTTTTGAATTGTCCACCGCGGTGGAAAATTGATGGAAAATTTTCCACCGATGGTGGAAAATTGGTGGAAAATTTTCCACCACGATGGAAAATCGATGGGAAAAGAAAAAATTTTCCATCAAATTTAAAAAAATTTTCAATGATAAAAATAAAAACACTGTTAGTCTAAATAATCTTTTGAAGATGGTTGAAGATGATAGGTTTTCATCAGAAAATTGATTTTTTGCATCGATTTACTTATTTGAGATGAAAAACTTATCAGAAAAAGCGGTTTTTTGCATCGATTTACTTATTTGAGATGAAAAACCTATCAGAAAAGCGATTTTTCGCATCGATTTACTTATTTGAGATGAAAAACCTATCAGAAAAGCGATTTTTCGCATCGATTTACTTATTTGAGATGAAAAACCTATCAGAAAAGCGGTTTTTTGCATCGATTTACTTATTTGAGATGAAAAACCTATCAGAAAAGCGGTTTTTTGCATCGATTTACTTATTTGAGATGAAAAACCTATCAGAAAAGCGGTTTTTTGCATCGATTTACTTATTTGAGATGAAAAACCTATCAGAAAAGCGGTTTTTTGCATCGATTTACTTATTTGAGATGAAAACCTATCAGAAAAGCGGTTTTTTGCATCGATTTATTTATTTGAGATGAAAAACCTATCAGAAAAGCGGTTTTTTGCATCGATTTACTTATTTGAGATGAAAAACCTATCAGAAAAGCGGTTTTTTGCATCGATTTACTTATTTGAGATGAAAAACCTATCAGAAAAGCGGTTTTTTGCACCAATTTACTTATTTGAGATGAAAAACCTATCAGAAAAGCGGTTTTTTGCATCGATTTACTTATTTGAGATGAAAAACCTATCAGAAAAGCGATTTTTCGCATCAATTTTCAACATTCAGTTGAATTAATTGTGTTAAATAAACAAATTCTAAGTGATAAAAAATTTGCTGAGAAATTTTTTTATCATGGTGGAAAATTTTCCACCGCGATGGAAAATTGGTGGAAAATTTTCCACCGCGATGGAAAATTGGTGGAAAATTTTCCACCGCGATGGAAAATTGGTGGAAAATTTTCCACCATGGTGGAAAATTGGTGGAAAATTTTCCACCGCGGTGGAAAATTCCCACCAATTTCCCACCAAAATTTTTTTCCATCATGTTGTTTTCCCCTCGATTCTCAATTTATATACTCTATGAGCATGCTCTTGAGTATACTCCAAGCATGCTCAATGTCTTGTGACAATTTTTTATTCATGTTCTCAACTGAGTGTACTTTATGAGCATGCTCTTGAGTATACTCCAAGCATACTCAATGTCGCGCGACAATTTTTTCTTCATGTTCTCAACTGAGTGTACTTTATGAGCATGCTCTTGAGTATACTCCAAGCATACTCAATGTCGCGTGACAATTTTTTCTTCATGTTCTCAACTGAGTATACTTGATGAGCATGCTCTTGAGTATACTCCAAGCATACTCAATGTCGCGTGACAATTTTTTCTTCATGTTCTCAACTGAGTGTACTTTATGAGCATGCTCTTGAGTATACTCCAAGCATACTCAATGTCGCGCGACAATTTTTTTTTCATGTTCTCAACTGAGTGTACTTTATGAGCATGCTCTTGAGTATACTCCAAGCATACTTAATGTCGCGCAACAATTTTTTCTTCATGTTCTCAACTGAGTGTACTTTATGAGCATGCTCTTGAGTATACTCCAAGCATACTCAATGTCGCGTGACAATTTTTTCTTCATGTTCTCAACTGAGTATACTTGATGAGCATGCTCTTGAGTATACTCCAAGCATACTCAATGTCGCGTGACAATTTTTTTCTTCATGTTCTCAACTGAGTGTACTTTATGAGCATGCTCTTGAGTATACTCTAAGCATACTCAATGTCACGTGATAAAAAACACGACTTACATAGAAAGCCACGAACTTCCACGCCACCTTCCAATAGCTTGGAGTACAAACATAAAATTCTTCTTTAATAGATTACAGTTTTCTCTTTTATACTATGGACGTTTCTAAATATATTTTTATGAAGTAAGTTCGAATATAATATATTTTTCACTATTTTTAGTTCGAGACAAAGGTTTTATAAAACCTCTCTTTTTTTATTTCGTTGATTATAGTTCCTTCTTTTTATTATGTTATAAAATTATATACTTAATATGCACCTAATGAGTTGATTTCAGTGTATGAAATTGCACTTTGAGAAAAGCCTGATGATAGGGCTACACTTCCACCTGTTCGCTGCGCATCATGCTTCGCATGATGCTTGCTCCACTTCGTTTCGTTCCGCACAGCTCGTCCACAACCCCCCTACCCTATCCAAGACTTTTCTCAAAAGTGCAATTTCATATATATTGAAATGGTAAAAACGTAAGAAAAAAAAAATAAAAAATTTAGGTTTTTAAAATTTCATTACAATCTTATTTTTTTTTCGAGGTCGCGCAAAGCGCGACCTCGAAAAAAAATTTTTTGGGTCGAAAAAATCAGTTTTTTGGCTTTTTGACCCCTTAAATGGCCTTAATACCAAAAAATGTCTGTATATTATTAATCTACTCATCGAGACGCACATTTTGGTACCAAAAACTTCTCATAAAAGTTAGATGAAGATGGTAAACTCGAAAATTTCTCATAAAAAGTACTGTTCAAACTCTAATGAAAAAATCATATGCAACCTCAAAATCATGCAAAGCGCATAGCTATCCGCACCGGTTCAGTGGTTGCCTGATAATTTGACACCAAAAACCCATCAAAATATACTAATCCTCAAGCTACAGCCCCAGTCACAAAAATGATGGTGTTTCTTTGGAAACCTATGTTTTGGACCGTGTGCATGCACATTATGTCCGAATGAACTGAAACTTATGTCGTTCGACGCGTAATTCCATAGCGGTGATTTCAATATCAGGTTGTATGGGGTTTTATTGCGTAGATTTCGCAAAAAGTCCAAAAAACGTGAAAAAAGGGGCTTACGTGAAACCAATAACTTACACGCTATGCGTGGAAGTTAAAAAGTTTGTAAAAATTTTACTTTTTTTGGTAAAAAATGGTCCAAAATGGTGTTTAAAGACCAACTAACATGAAGAAAATGTTTTTTGTGTAAAAAATTTTTTGGGTCGAAAAAATCAGTTTTTTGGCTTTTTGACCCCTTAAATGGCCTTAATAACAAAAAATGTCTGTATATTATTAATCTACTCATCGAGACGCACATTTTGGTACCAAAAACTTCTCATAAAAGTTAGATGAAGATGGTAAACTCGAAAATTTCTCATAAAAAGTACTGTTCAAACTCTAATGAAAAAATCATATGTAACCTCAAAATCATGCAAAGCGCATAGCTATCCGCACCGGTTCAGTGGTTGCCTGATAATTTGACACCAAAAACTCATCAAAATATACTAATCCTCAAGCTACAGCCCCAGTCACAAAAATGATGGTGTTTTGGAAACCATGTTTTTTGGACCGTGTGCATGCACATTATGTCCGAATGAACTGAAACTTATGTCGTTCGACGCGTAATTCCATAGCGATGATTTCAATATCAGGTTGTATGGGGTTTTATTGCGTAGATTTCGCAAAAAGTCCAAAAAACGTGAAAAAAGGGGCTTACGTGAAACCAATAACTTACACGCTATGCGTGGAAGTTAATTTTCCTTTATGTTCTCAACTGAGTATAATTTATGAGCATGCTCTTGAGTATACTCCAAGCATACTCAATGACGCGTGACAAAATTTTTGGTGATGTTCTCAACTGAGTATAATTTATGAGCATGCTCTTGAGTATACTCTAAGCATACTCAATGTCGCGTGACAATTTTTTCTTCATGTTCTCAACTGAGTGTACTTTATAAGCATGCTCTTGAGTATACTAAAAGCATACTCAATGTCACGTGACAAATTTTCCTTTATGTTCTCAACTGAGTGTACTTCATGAGCATGCTTTTGAGTATACTCCAAGCATACTCAAACGCTCTGCCTGCCCGAGTTCAAATCTCGCTGTTGGCAAAATTATTTTTTAAGTCGTTTTTTGTAAGAAGTAAAAATTGAAACTTTACATATTTAAAAAACTTTAAAAGCAGTAGTTAAGTCAATGAAATTTACCTAACTCTTTTTTAAAAATTATTATTTTCAAAAATTTTATATAGAAAATTAGAAAGTATGCCATAAGTCATAGCTAACCATTTCTATAGTCTGGCTTGTTACAACTGTCCGAAGTCAAAAATTTTTCATTTTAAATTTTCTCACGTATTGGCAGTTTTTCTAATTTTTCATACAAAATTTTTTGGATCCTATTGAATTTTCATCGAAGCTGGCCATTTTATAATGATGCAATCCACTTGGATAAATCTAACTTTTCCTAACTTTTTCAATGAAAGTATTTTTCAAGATTTGAACTTGTATCTCTATAAATATCAGAGTGAATCTATTGTTTTACAAATTGTTATATAATTTACAAAGATTTCTGAACTAAGATTTTGAGGAGAAAATAATGCAATTCTAAGTTAACCGACGTTTTTAAAAATGTCGGCTTCCTTAAAAATGTGTTTTAAATGCAATTTAAGTTAGCCGACGTTTTTAAAAATGTCGGCTTCTTAAAAATGTGTTTTAAATGCAATTCTAAGTTAGCCGACGTTTTTAAAAATGTCGGCTTCTTAAAAATGCGTTTTAAATGAAATTTAAGTTAGCTGACGTAATTAAAAATGTCGGCTTCCTTAAAAATGTGTTTTAATTGTATCAAGTTAGCTGACGTTTTTAAAAATGTCGGCTTCCCTTAAAATGTGTTTTAAATGCAATTTGTTAGCTGACGTTTTTGAAAAATGTCGGCTTCTTAAAAATGTGTTTTAAATGCAATTTAAGTTAGCCGACGTTTTTAAAAAATGTCGGCTTCTTAAAATGTGTTTTAAATGCAATTTCGTAAGTTAGCCGACGTTTTTAAAAAATGTCGGCTTCATTAAAAAATGCGTTTTAAATGAAATTTCCTAAGTTAGCCGACGTAATTAAAAATGTCGGCTTCCTTAAAATGTGTTTTAATTGCAATTTAAGTTAGCCGACGTTTTTAAAAATGTCGGCTTCTTTCCTTAAAATGTGTTTTAATGCAATTTAGTTAGCCGACGTTTTTGAAAAATGTCGGCTTCTTAAAAATGTTTTAAATGCAATTCAAGTTAGCTGACGTTTTTAAAAATGTCGGCTTCCTTAAAAATGTGTTTTAAATGCAATTCTAAGTTAGCCGACGTTTTTAAAAATGTCGGCTTCATTAAAAATGCGTTTTAAATGAAATTCTAAGTTAGCTGACGTTTTTGAAAAATGTCGGCTTCCTTAAAATGTGTTTTAATTGCAATTCTAAGTTAGCCGACGTTTTTGAAAATGTCGGCTTCCTTAAAATGTGTTTTAAATGCAATTTAAGTTAGCCGACGTTTTTGAAAAATGTCGGCTTCCTTAAAAAATGTGTTTTAAATGCAATTTCTAAGTTAGCCGACGTTTTAAAAATGTCGGCTTCCTTAAAAATGCGTTTTAAATGCAATTCTAAGTTAACTGACGTTTTAAAAAATGTCGGCTTCTTAAAATTGTGTTTTAAATGCATTTCTAAGTTAGCAGACGTTTTTGAAAAATGTCGGCTTCCTTAAAAATGTGTTTTAAATGCAATTCTAAGTTAGTCGACGTTTTTAAAAAATGTTGGCTTAATAAAAAACCAAAGGGGTAATGTTAAAAATTCGCCAACTTGGATTAAAATTTGACAACAAAAATTTTTGATTTCAAAAAATTTTGTATTGAAAGTGAGAAAGTGTGCCGTGATGAGAGAAAAATCAAAAAATGTGTAATGATTTTTTGTTCCTTTTATCTGCAATATTAAGCTTTTAAACGACAATTAGAATAAGCCTGACCACAGAAATGGCTTTATTTCCAAAAAATATTGTTTAAACCTTTGAAAAATCAAATTTGATTTTGACTCATGGCATACTTTCTAACTTTCCATACAAAATTTTTTTAAAATCAAAAATTTTTGTTGCCAGTCAAATTTTAATCCAAGTTGGCGAATTTTTAACATTGCGACCCCTTTGTAAAAAACGTTTTTAAGTGCAATTTTAAAGAAAACTATTTTTTTTTAAAAAACGTCATCTTATTCAAAATTGCATTTTTTATAAAACCAAGGAAGTTTGATTTATCCTTTGATATTTTTTTGAATTTTTTATCTAAAAATTTTGTTTACGAATAAACAAAAGTAAATTGCAGTAAAACTAAAAATTGGCTTATATTAGCTACCGCGGATATGAAAGAAGGTAAAACAAAGCTAAATATTTTGATTTATGTGAGTTTTAGAGATAGAAAGATCCGGAAACAACAGTTAAACCGCTTAAAGTATTTTGACCAAATTTTTAAAGATGCTGACATTTTTTAAAAATGTCGTCTAGCTTAAAGTTGCATTTATAACACATTTTTAAGGAAGCCGACATTTTTTAAAAACGTCGGCTAACTTAGAATTGCATTTAAAACACATTTTTAAGGAAGCCGACATTTTTCAAAAACGTCGGCTAACTTAGAATTGCATTTAAAACACATTTTTAAGGAAGCCGACATTTTTCAAAAACGTCGGCTAACTTAGAATTGCAATTAAAACACATTTTTAAGGAAGCCGACATTTTTCAAAAACGTCAGCTAACTTAGAATTGCATTTAAAACACATTTTTAAGGAAGCCGACATTTTTCAAAAACGTCGGCTAGCTTAAAATTACATTTAAAATACATTTTTAAGGAAGCCGACATTTTTTAATTACGTCGGCTAACTTAGAATTGCATTTAAAACACATTTTTAAGGAAGCCGACATTTTTTAAAAACGTCGGCTAACTTAGAATTGCATTTAAAACACATTTTTAAGAAGGCCGACATTTTTCAAAAACGTCGGCTAACTTAGAATTGCATTTAAAACACATTTTTAAGGAAGCCGACATTTTTTAAAAACGTCGGCTAACTTAGCCGACTAATTGCATTTACGTTTTTGTTTAAAAATGCTAATTTTCATTAAGAAATTTTTAAAGTTTGGCTTTAAAAGAATAGCCGACATTTTCAAATGTTCTAGTAATGAAAAAAAAATAAAACGTTCATGAACATATAACAAAGTTAAAAAAATAATAATTTAAGTAAGTCTTTTGTCATACTGAAATTATAATAAATTTACATATAATAGCTCAGAGGAAAAGTCTAGGTGACAAAAGTTAAGCAACGCTAAGATAGATTTCAACAAAGATGGGTGACCGAATTTACCAGCTTCCTTCTAAGTATAAAACAAATTTCATAACTAACTTTCTAATCAGAAATTTCTTAACTATTCACAGAGAATACAGCTGATCACTTTATAACTTACAAAATAATATGTAATTCAATTATAATACAATAATTAATCAATATCTTAACTTTAAAAAATATTTTTTTTTTTAAATCCTTTTTTAAGTATGCTACTTGAGTATGCTCATTTTATATTCTCATGAGCATACTCAAGCAGTATGCTCGTGAGCATATTCCCAATGAATATGCTCATTTTATATTCTCATGAGCATACTCAAGTAGTATGCTTATAAGCATATTCATTGAGAATATGCTCTCGAGCATACTGCCTGAGTATGCTCATTTTATATTCTCATGAGTATGCTTATTAAATATACTTATGAGTGTACTCAAGTAGCATGCTCGAGAGCATATTCTCAATGAATATGCTTATTAGTATGCTCACGAGTATGCTCATTAAAAAAATGTCACACGCGACAAAAAAAGTGTTGCGTGACATGTAGTGTTCTCATGAGAGTATGCTCATGAGTATGCTCATGTGAGCATGCTCATTGAGCGTGCTTAAAAAGGTACCGTGGCGATATGTTTTTTTTGTATGGAAATGAGCATATAACACTAGCTCAAAAAAATATATACTCAGAGCATACTCTTTGTTTGTTAGGGGTAGATTATTTTAAATTAAAATTCTTTCTCTACATTCACACTAGTTACATTGAATATGCAAATTCGCTCAGTAAATCATTCTTTTATATTATCCAACTATGAAACTTGCTTCTGTTCTCTCAGTTTTCATCCATTCTTTTACTATTTTTGAATGTAATTAAATTTTATGTTTTAAGTGTGCAGAGTTGTGAATTTTGGGTAGTTTTTGGGAATTTTGGTATGCGAAATCTAGATTTGTAGAATGATTTTATTGAAAGCGAAATTATGAACTCAATTGGGATATTTTATGATTTTTTACAGTACAAAAATTTTGATTTTGGTCAGTCACAATATTTACAACTAGATGCTCACATTAAAGTATGCCAAAGGTTTTAAATGAGCTTCATTTTATACATTTTACTTGATTTCAATTTAATACCTCCAAGGCTAATTCTAACAGCAGATTGCCATTATCTCTCCTAACCACAAATCCCATCTCCAACAACTCTGTCTCCATCCTCAAAGCAACTATGTATGTTGACGTAAATCGCTTGAAACTTTATTTTCAAAGCAATTCGGGAAAGAGAAATTGCTTCACTTAGACGATTGCTAAGAAGCTTTTCTTCAGAAATTAAAATGACAGAAAATGAGGTGAAAATTTCTTTAACATAGAAAATACTAAAGCTTCTATTTTCATGATTGAAAGTAATGTCTGTTGGGTGTAAGAATCTTAAAACTTATTCACAACTAGTTGTTCATATTTAATGTTCAGAGTGAGATACTTCACTGTTGAAGAATATTACAACAGATTATGGATTCTTTGTTTTCGCTTAAAACTTTTCGTCTATACAGCATAAACTTCCACTTAAAACTTGATAGAATCTCACTTGATTTCTCATTCCATCACGATTTATCCCCATCTACTACACTTTTCCTTCCATCGTTATTTTCACAAAAAAACTCTATAACAAAGATTATGAATTTTTAATATCTCAACAGTAGGAATACGTGTTACCGGATGAGACAACATACATACATAGATTTGTTGTTGCTGTTGTGTTTTACTTAAATAGAATCATCTTTTTGTTCCTTTCGCTTTCGTCCTCATTTCCCTTTATACTTGAAATGTGGGATTCAGAAGAATTATATACAGCTGAATTTTTTTTATCATCTGACTGTGAAAATTGCTTCCATCATGATGCCGTATGTTAGCTTCCGTATTCGTAATTATTATTCATTGACTACGATTTACATTACTCAAGTATTCATAATGTTAAATTATAAAGGCGAGGATATGTGTGAGTGGAAGACGGGCTTAGAAAAAAAATAGCGAATACACCTAGACGCATAGATGATTACAGATGATGTATTTCTGTACATACAGAGCTCATATATAAATTCTCATTCGCAACATGATCTCATTTCTAGCTGATGAAATATTTAAAGAATTTTATTTTTTTTGTATGTTTTGTAGATGAGAAAAAAAATAAAATGACAGCAGCGGTAAGAAGAAGGAATAAATTGATATAAATTTTTCATTGACATGAAGATTGAAGTACTTTTCGAGGGTTAAATTTGTGAGCTAAAATAGATTGAATTGGGGAATTTTTTGTGTGATGTTGTAGAGGTTTTTGTGTTGCGTTGATGCTCAATTTTTGAAATTTATATTTTTGTGCAATTGGATTTTTAAGGCATATTGATAGTGATAAAAATATAAGACAAAAAACAAATTTTTAAAAAATATATTTAAACTTTGTAAATTTTTAAAATTTTTCTAAATTTAAGTTTTTTCAAGAATTCTATTTTTCAGAAAAGAAAAAATCAGTGTATAAACCTTAATTTAGATGAATTTATTTTTCTATATTTATTTTTCTATATTACCTAGATAATTTCAAATGAGATGCTTTTCAAGAAAATTAAAGATTTTTGTCTGAAATTTTTACTTTTTTTTTCTCATAAAATTTTAAAATAATTTTCAATTACCTAATTAAAATTTAATTAAAAATATGAAAAGTTTCATATTTTTAATTAAATTTAATTATTTTAAAATATAAAAAACTTCACAATTATCCTTAAACAGCATGTAAAGCAATCCAGAAAACCATTACTTGAAATGATTCCATCCAGATAATCAAAACTTTTTCATCCATTTTCTTGGAAAAAAATCCTGAAAACTCAAACATACAGTAAAGTAAATTAAATTTCATCCCCATATAGCCCGATCATCCAACAGCTGTAAATGAACGAATAATAAAATTTAATCAAAATGAGAAGCAGTATTCATTTGTATCATCTCATGGGCTTCATTCAGTTAGAGAAACGAGCAGAAAACTAAATTTCATTACTTCATAAAACTTTCATATTTTATTAATAATTTGAATCACATTTGAAATTCTACTTGATACCATAAAAGAAGGCAGCATAGTTAAAGTAGTTGGTAACATGAGCTTCCACAACAATCTGTATGAAATGTTGATGAACACCACCATATGTAACATAAGCTTGGCCTATATTTGATGATTGCTCACAGTTGATTAAGACATAAGTGAGAAATGCTCCATTGCCTCCCGTAGATGGATATGTAAGGGTTGTGGTTACATTTTGTGCTACCGGCCATTTATTATTCTTATTGATATTTGCAACAACAGCATCACCTAAAGGAATAAAGCATTGTCATGAATAAATCAGAATTCAAAGAAAATTTTTTGTGTTAATTAAAAATCACAATTTTTTTTTTCGTACCTGTTTGTCTGCTTCCAAGAGAATATGATCTTGATAAATTGAAATGATTGCTATGAGTTTCCATAGGGATAAGCTTTACGCCCGGATTTTTTTCGAGAAAATCATTAATGCTACTATAGATTGTCTGAATTTCATTTCCATTTACACGAGAATTGCTTATGATGTAGGCACTGCATAATGTACCAATGGTGATAAACAGAGAAACAGCAAGTAATAATTTCATAACTTTTTTTAATTAAAAAAATATTTTTTGTTCTGAATAATATAGCGAAAATGTGTAAGCACTCGCAGTTCCGAACTGATGAAATGTTGATTAAATACTGAGCGTAAATTAAATCAGTATGAGTCACAGTAATTTTTTTTTTGTTGTTGTTGTTGCTGTAATTCCAATTGATCGAAGTATATTTTTGTGCTGATAAATTTTTATGATGATCTCCGTGTCATCGTTTTGTTGTGTTATAATTTTCAAAACTGTAATTTTAATAGTTAAGGGATGAATACATTGAATTGTGATGAAATTTTGTGATATTTAGGGGTCCTCGATTTAAATAAAATCAAAATTTGCTCCTATAAATGACAATTTCTGATGTATGCAATTCAATCATTGTGTCCGTTACAGTTTCCAAATAAAATTGCAAAAATGACATTTTTGTCTGTCTGTCATGCAAATTTCGAAGTTAAATACCCCTTGTTCGAAAATTCGAAAAAAGTTAAATTCAAATTAAAGCATTATAGTGTCGAATTTATCAAAGTAAATGATTGAATCCATGATTTAGGACTACAATGATGTCATTTAAGTAATAAAAATCTAAAAAAGTTATTAAATTAAAGAAATAGCGTAACGTATCTTTTTGAATTTTCAATTTTCAAACACATGTACATATTTGAATACCCCGAGACTTTCGATAAGTCTGTCGAACATGAATTACGCACATCAGGACAATTTAAACCTTAAAAAGTCCCATCACACTTAACGAATCACCAAACCTAGTAAAAAACTATAAAAAAAACAATTTTTTGTATGTATTGAGTTTCAACAGACTGTATTTGATTTATTACAATTATGATAACAAATACGAATGAAATATTATTACGTTGTATAAATTTTTATTTCTGTTTATAGTCACACAGACAGTAAATGATAATAACAATAACAATGACACAACTTTTTTTTTAACAATATTAATCATGCTTGATTGTTGAAAATTTTTATGAATTGAGTAATGAAAAATTTTTGCATAAAAGTTTTTTTTTTGCATAAAAATTATTTTATGGATTTTGTGGAATTTAGATCCGATTAAGAGAAATGATTTGAGGCTCATAAAATTTTGTGATTTGATATAAAATTGGCTAAAATAAAATACCACAAAATTGATAAAAAGTTTTGTGGAAAATTACCACTAGAACATTAGATTTTAGTATCATTGATGATTTTATCAGAAATTAAGAAAAACTAATAAAAATTTTAGGATAAAATTTTTCACACAATAAATCTTAACTCAAGTGGGGACAATAAATATTCCATTAATAATTTTTCAAATTTTGCACAAAAATAAGCCAATTTATTGAGAATACAAAATACAAAACTAGTTCCATTCAATTCCAACAAATATTATCTGTATTTTAAATTTTAATGATCAAGATTTTTCCCAGCAATAAATTACACAAAAGTTCAGAACCATTTACCCATATGGCCCATTTTGATAATCTTTATTCCACATTTAAAACCTAGACAAATAAATTTCCATTGTAATATGAACGGCTTTAATTTTTTTGGGGGTCGTTCATTATTGATGTCTAAAAATTTTCTGAACATGAAAAATTTCTATTGGTACATATTAAAGAAAAGATTGTAGAAAAAAAAATAATTTTCAACATGCTATAAAATCACCGAAAATCTTCACATCCACAAAGCTCATCATCCACAAGAAATAAACACCAGAAATTAATCATTTATCATGCAATTCCTTTATATTAAGATTATTTTTCTTATTACGCCAAAAAGAAGAAAGAAACAAGGCTAAAAAAAAAATTCACAGCACATACATCTGCTCTCGTATAATTAGACATCTTTAATTATTTATACGCGACATGAAGCTTTCATCATATTATCATGTGATATTGTTAAGAGTGTGCCAAGCAGCAGCACATATATGCCATGTTATGGAATAAGAAGAAGACAACGATGGAAAACTTTTTTTTTCTCATCACATCGCATCGCTTCATTCCTATGATGTTGGGATGCTGATGATGATGATGAGATGAGAGGCGAAAAGCTCAAAACAATTTTTATGTGATGGCACATTGTGTGAATGTTAGGGAAGTGAAGGAAGTAAAAAAAAGGAAATGTTTTTTTTTTGTGATAATTAAGGCAGTCACGGTTTATTTAGCACCCTCACGTTCTTAATTCATTAGATGCTTTTGCGTATGTGTAGAACGTGCAGTCGACATAATTGAAAGAAAATTTAATCATTATGAAGTCTCATAAGATGAAGATGAAGAGAAGATTCAACAACTTGACAATGTTGGAATCATAAGATGAAGTAAAGGATTAAGTCAATTGAATTACATACGTAAAGATAAATTGTTTGAAATTTACATTCGACATATTCTATCCTGTAAAGAATTGGTGATGAACATCAGCATAAAGTTCATGATATGCTTTGTTTGATATAATAGAAATAAAATTCTTTTTTTCGTACCAAGGGCAAAAGATGTGTCGTAAATCATTCTAAACTCAATTTTGAAAAAATAGACAGTAGAAAGTTCATTGAGCGTATCCAATTGTTTCCCTTTCATTTTCATTTTACATTTTTTTTTCTCTCTGAAGCTCACTCTTTCTATCATTTTGACTTATTGAGTGCACTTTATAATTTTATAAATGTCTTGCTTTCTTATCTGTTGACTTGCTGCTCAAGCATTTTTTCATGTTTTTTTTCTCTTTCTCTCTGATTCTGTCTCATATTTTCTTTGTTGTAATAAAAATTTGTTTTAAACTCTTGTTTGTAATCTGAATTCTTTTCGAAATCGTTTCTCTTTAAAATTGTTGATGCATTGAGTTAACAACAAGTGATGTTGAAAAATTTGCTGTTTGGGGAGGGAAAATTATTTGTTTGTGCAAGATGGAAACTTTTTTTTATGAGCTAATTTTGAATTTGAATATTGAGTGTTTGTAGTTTGTCTGGTTGGATGTGTGACTTGTCTTTGGGCTGGTTTATTAATGTAAAGCTCTTCATTTTTTTTCTACAGTTTTTTGACAAATTAATTTTTTAAAACTGATTTATGCCCGTATGAAAATTCCAATTTTATGTTCTAAACGGTCATTTTTCATAAGTGTCGATTTGAATAGATTTTTTCGGGAACCAAACAATTACTCAAATCGAGGCCCCCAGTAAATTAAACTCCAAATATAATAAATCTCTAATAAACCATTCCCCTCAAAAAAATGAACTTCCATTCCATTACAACTTTTCTTCAAAAAATCTTTCATCAACTTTTAAGTTTGCTTTCAAATTAAGCAAATTCTCCAAGAAAAAGCAGACTTAAAATTTAAATTATTGTGAAGTTTCTCATCTGGAAAATAAAATTATAATAATAAGAAATTTAACATCACCAAGTTGAACGTGAAGATGCTGAACATGAAAATATATTTAGAAAATTTGCGACGTATATTTTTTTATAGTTTAGTTGAGTTGAGCTATTTACCAAAGACGTACGTTAGATAATATTGAATTATCTTCAACATATAAATTTAGAAACAATGAAGCTTTTGATCTTTGTGTCGTAAATTTTTATGAATGGGTGCGACCAAGAGGATCGTAATTGTAAAAAGCTTTGTGGAATTTTTTTTTATCAATGAAATTAAGCTTTGACTATGAATGCGTATGAGCAGCTTTTGGTTCATTGTTATTTTAAAAATAATAAAAAAATAAAATTGTTTGAAAAAACAAAAGAAATTTTTTTATACCTTTTTTGAGAGTCTTTTATTTTTATAAAAATATTGTTGATATACTAAAAACCAGGTTTGGCGAACAACTCTCTGGCCGTTAAATTTTGAAAAATTTAAAAAAATTTTTGAGTTTACTAACACTATCAAACAATTTTTTAAAATAAACAATGTTAAATATCAACATAATTTGATCAATTTCTATGTCAAGAGTATGATTAAATGTTTAATTAATCTTAAATCATCATGATTTACGGTTTTAATTAAGATCCAGTGAATAAATTTGTTGCAAAATGAAAATTTTTCTAAAATTAAATTTTTGTTGAGTGTGTTCAGAAATTCAAATTTTGTACTTTAACGATAAAATAAGGTACCTTTTTGTTTTTGAACACAAAAAATAAGAACCGTTCGCCATACCTGGCTAAAAATAATTTTATTTACCTCAATTGACTTTTCTAAAATGGAACTGAAATTCCTCTAACATCATTCATCATTTTCTAATAATAAATATTTTATTTCATATCTTTCTACCACGTTTTTCTTAACTTGCATTCCAAATCTTCTTGTTTTCAAAATTTTTAAATATGAAAAGTGACTTCGGAGAATTTTAACGAAAATTCAGCATAAAATACCCCCAAAAAATATTTCCGAAAATAACATGCTTGACTGCAAGAAATAAAGATATCATTCTTATTTATAGATTTAATCTGCTTAAAAGTTCGAACCCCTCTTTTTAGAAAATAAAATGAAAATATATGTTTTTCCTGACAAATCTAATTTTCACATCAAAATTTCCTTCCGTACGACATCAATCATTCCTTGAACCAGATGATTACTTAAATTGTTCACAATTTTTTTTTATTCTTTATTTTCAAACAGATTAATTTGATTGCTCAACACATTAAAGTGCTGCATCACGGATAGGGTAAAACAGTTTCATAGATATCACCACAAAATTTTCACAATGAATCAACATTTATAATATCTTTTTTTGTGTGTGCACCCCTCCTGAAATAAAACCAAAATTTTTTTGAGTATCATGTTAAAATTCAACGCATTTTTATTTCACAAACGTACATAAAAACAATAGAAAATGATGAGGATGGATATGCCGTTTTTTGTACACAAATATTTCAGTTTACTGCTTCCTGCTCATCTCCCACCACTTCAGAAATGAATATTACATTCATGTACATGCGATAAATTATGAATATGATTTGATGGATACATCATCATTGTATTGGTGCGTTCAAAAAAAAAATGAGCCGGTTTGAAAGGTTTTCTTCAAATATGAATAATTTTTTACAGAAATAGTCTTTTTTAATGAAACAAAAAGCATAATTTAGTATTTTGAATGTAGTAATTGTTGTGTAAATATGAATTACTAGAACTTTCTGGAAATTAGTTTTATAAGCCGCGGAAAAAAGTAAGAAATTTCAAATTTTTACATCAAATTTTGAGTTCAATTTTTAAAAAGATTTTCCCATTGCACTAATTAAACTAAAGTACTTTTGCAATATGGAATTCGGCGAAATTTATTAATCAACAGTCAGTTTTTAAATACAATGCGTAATGTAAACAAAAATATTTTTTTAGTCAAAACATGAAAATTTTGATAAATTTTGAAAAGTTCAAATGTTTATTAAACAGAACAACTAAATGAAAAACTAAATATGCTATCTTAATAAGTAGTTAATAAGCTATTAAACAATCACTATAAAGATTTAATTTGTGATGGTAAAATTCTTATCAAAATTTTTTTGCATAATTTTTATGTTCACTAATTATTCCATAAAGCGAATGTTTAATAGCTTATTAAATACTTATTAAGATAGCATATTTAGTTTTTCATTTAGTTGTTCTGTTTAATAAATATTTGAACTTTTCAAAATTTATCAAAATTTTCATGTTTTGACTAAAAAATTATTTTTGTTTACATTACGCATTGTATTTAAAAACTGACTGTTGATTAATAAATTTCGCTGAATTCCATATTGCAAAAGTACTTTAGTTTAATTAGTGCAATGGGAAAATCTTTTTAAAAATTGAACTTAAAATTTGATGTAAAAATTTGAAATTTCTTACTTTTTTCCGCGGCTTATAAAACTAATTTCCAGAAAGTTCTAGTAATTCATATTTACACAACAATTACTACATTCAAAATACTAAATTATGCTTTTTGTTTCATTAAAAAAGACTATTTCTGTAAAAAGTTATTCATATTTGAAGAAAACCTTTCAAACCGGCTCATTTTTTTTTGAACGCACCAATACATCACTTGAAAATGAGGGAAAAGAAATAAAAAAATAAAAATATTCTAATAAAAAAATGGAATAAAATTTTCTCTCATTTTTATTGTCTGAGAAAATCATGTGTGTATGTTTTGTGAATAGCAAAAATAAAATATTTCATTTTCATGTCCATAAAAAATAAGGGAATGAAATTTATAAAAATTTGCTGACAATAAAGGTTGCCTAAGACCAGGCGTTTACCATATCATTGAGGTATGGACATTCTTTCATCAATATTATTTTATTTTACAGGAAATATATAAAAGGTGTAAATTAGTTTGTGGATGGAATTATGTGAATGAATAATGCGCATTTTTTTATTTTTGAAGAAATTTTATTTATTTATTCTTGAGCTCTTTATGAGTCTGAATTCAAAGTGATTTGTTAATTTAAATCATAGATTAAATGTGATTTAAAGATTCAATATTGAAATTTGACACTGCACAAAATAAAATTTCACAACAATTTTTTTCCCTTCAGCTACGACAACAATACACAACAACCTTGAAAAATAGAAAAAAAATCTAGATTCATTTTAAAAAAAATTGTATATTATTCGATAACATGAACCTCACCTCTTCAAAAAAGGCACAATTTGATCTCTACTCAATTCAAAAAAATTCCTCCAATTGACAAAATAAAACCTTAAACTCTTCAATTTATTTCTGCAAATCAAGCAAAAAGGGTAGAATTTTTTTTATTTTCCATTCAAATGTTTGGAATGATAATTTGAATATAAAATAAACTTTTTTTTTTCTCATCATAAAAAAGCTCTTGAATTCTACTTGAAAGCTTTTCTCATACTCAACAGAATCCCATTGAGATTTTTTTTTGTCTGTACTCATACATAAATGAATGAAAACATTCATTTCATTTGAAAAGTTTTCTCTATATTTGCAAGTTGCATAAAAACCAACAATTTACTTTTATGAGAATTTTTTTACGTTAATTATTCAAAAGGATTCTTTTTCATTATGTGTATTTGTTTACGGATGAAAAGGCAACCCCCATCAGAAATCATAATTATTTTTTTGTATGTGTTACTATTATTAGCCCACAGGCGAATATTTATGCACATACATATATTTTACAATGGAACAATATGTGTGAAGGTCATCGAAATTCATTTTCATATGTGACAATAATTTTCTTCTTGATCCACAAAAAAAAATTGCGTAAACATGCGCATATGTTATAATGAAAGGGGAATAAGGCATATGGTAGTAGCCTCGTTTTGAATGAGAATCGTCTAATGGAAATTCAAAAGAAGAAGAATAAGAAGAAAAATTGTTAGTCATGCTGCGCGAAATGAATAGGTCAGTTCATTTAACTTCATTCACATTTGTGAATGATTTAAAGGTTATGAACGCATGTGGACGTAAAAAAAATATAACAATAAATTCGAGTTAACTTAAATTATTTTTTATGGCATCGTTTTTCTGCTCTTTTTTACATTGTTTTTAGTAAATCACACAAAGCATTCTTTTTATGACTAGAATAAGTTCCTAAAAATAGCATAGTTGCATAATCCATATTTCAAATTGAATTACTGACCCTTTCATGTAAACGTGTATGAATGTAATGAAAGCGTTGATATGGAATCATAAATTTGGTGAATTGCTTTTTTTTCGCTAGTTGATGGCTTCAGAGTTGTCAGATGCAGTGAAATATTTATATGAATGTGGGTGTTATGGTAGGCTGATCGTGGGTGATTGTAATGATGTTTTATGATTTTTTAACTGTGTGATTTTTTTAATTTGATAAAAATTTTCTAATAAAGTTAATGTTAATTTTTTTGGGATGTGATTTTTTTTAATAGGTTGATGAATTGAAGAAGCAATGATATTTTTGAGGATTTTTATGATTAAGTTTGGCAAGATTTTGTGATCATTTCAAGTATTTTTGAACCAAGAAAAGAAAAATATTTATTTTTTTGTGATTTGAACTCAAGCTCTAGTATTCACTAAATTTGCATTTAAATTAATTTTGTTATTAATTTTTAATTCATCAACTTAATGCTCAGTGTGGTATCCAACATCTTTAATCATCCCAAATTTTACCTTTTATTAAGAATTATCAATCTCACTAATCTTCCATCCACTATCACATTCAACCTTCTCTTAATTAATCATTTACTATTAACCCAGTTTTCCCATCAATATCAAATCCCATGACACCAACCCTGATTAACACACACACACACACTCACAAAAAGCATGAATAAAACGTGGAACATAAAAATATGATAAAAGCTTCCACACATAATGATGAAAAATACCCTTTACGTTGATATCCGAGTGCGGAGCTTCATAACATTGAATCCTCACGAGATAGAGATATGAAAATATGCTTCATGTATGGATCTACATAATGCATGAAAAATTCAGTCACTGAAGTAGAGGAGTAAAGGTAAAAAAGCTCTACAATTTATTTTTTGGATAATTAATCATACAGATTTGATGCCCTCTTTGTGTTTTTTAATTGATGCTCGTTCATTAAGTTACTGAAAATTTTAACTCATTGTTATGATGATTTTCGAAAACTGTGTGGTCTAGACTGAATTTTTATTTAGTTTTGAATTTATTTATCATAAACAATGATTTAATTTATGCTTTTTATGGTAATGTCAAATGCTGTTCTTGTGGAATTCCAAGCCATTTTTGAACCAATGAAAATACTCTTTGCTTGCTGGCAACCATTTGAGGCGTATCTCTTGAACTGATTGATGAAAGATCACTACAATGTGATTCACCTGAAAAAATTCAAAATATTCAAAATTTTTGCAATGAATAAGTAAAAACTATCCATACCTGGCAAGTAAACAACTGGTGCATCTTCATTCTCATCAGCATCAAGACCCATTGGAGACCATGGATCATAACTTCCATGCGTTGAGTAAACATTACGTACGCTTGGATTTTTAGCGCCAAAGATAACATTAGTTCTATCAATATTTCCCTGAATGCGAGTCGGTGTGAAGCTGATAAGATTAGATTATATAAAAAAAAAGAGTTTCAATTTAATTTCATTTCAAGGTCATTTCACTTTTATGACAAAAAACTTACAATCCATTGTAAAGGTCACTGCATATTTGAACTGATATATCAACTGGAAATTTACTTCCGAAAAGAATTTCATCAGATCCAGATGACTGATACCATCCATATTCAGCACATGTTTGATAATACCATTGTCTCCATTCGGATCTTGCAATCCAGTCATTCCAACTTGTTCCATTCCAACGGTAAAGGAAGTAGTCATAAGTATGATCATAGCATGGATCAATCCTCCATCTATTCAAAATCCATTGTGCATAAGCTTCTAGATCTGATGTTGTGTTGGATTTGTGTGCTTCAAGTCCTTCACAAAGCTTTTCAATGTCTCTATCATCTCTATGATAATATTGTACTGCACCTGACCATGTACCAGCTGCATCACCAAATAATGACCAAACATCGAGCTTGTTTGTAAGATCCAATGGTTTGCATAATTTGAAAAGTCTCTCAAGTTCCGTTGCATTTCCATTTTCTGCTAAAGCTTCCATTTGTTCGAATGCATTACGAATTGTAGAACTACAATTTTCACCACCAACTTCATGAACTGCTTTTGACACAACTTCTTGATATTCAATAAAATCAACTTGTGCCAACAAAGGTCCACTAAGTGCCCAAGCTCCCTTGATCAAATGTGGATATTTTTGCATAAACCATGTGACCATAGTTCCACTATATGAACATCCAGTTAAGATTACTCCTGAATTTTCAGCACCTGGGAATGTCTGCTTAATAGTAACAATAAAATGAGCAAGATCTGCAAGTGCCTGGTCAATGTTTAAGTACTGAAGATTTTCTAAGGTTAAATTTGGTGTTGGTCTTGTTTCTCCATAATATCTGTGTTCTGTGTAGATTAACAAGCCATTTAAAGCTTTTGCCATGTCATACATGTGACCATATTGAATTGTTCCAGGTGATACTGTCCATTCGCCACCAACAAACTGTTTCAGATATAGAAATTTAAGGGAATTAAGGATCAAATAATTTTAAAAATACTTACAATAAAAATTGGTCCATTAGGCTGGAAATTGTCAAAATTAAATAAATATCTCATATAAAATGACTCGGTATTTTGTGGATCAAAATTATCCATGCGTTGTTTAATCCATCCTTCATAGACAGTATCAAGAGCTGCGATAGGTTTTGTAGGTCTTAATGGCGGTTCTTTTTTGAAGAATTTTGAATTTTTATCGCCATATTCAAACTCACTAAAAACTGCAAAACTCAATTGCACAGTGGCAATTAGTCCAAATAGAACCAAAAAAGCCTTCATTGTTTGAAGTCTTAAAATGAACTAATTGGAAATAACTTAAGGTTCAAATTCAGTGCCTTTATACATAAAATATCTTATCAAACATTTTTATTTTATTTTTGTCGATAAATCCTAGATTGAAGTGGTAATCAATTGAGTAACAGGAAAGTTCACATTTTATCGCAGCCATAAAAGAGATTTTTTTTTCTTGTGTAATAGTTTTGAAAAGTCTCTGTATAAATACACATGGATTAAAAATAGAAATGAATCATTATTGTCTGCATCTTGTCATGCACACACCACATAAAACGTTCTTCACATAATCTCGAGATTTTATAAAGATTATTTTATGCATTCTAGAAGATTATCATGGTATTTTAAGTGCAATAACACAGAACGTGCATTCAACGTATAAAACTAGAGATGAGTGTGTCAATAATCATAAGAAAAATTTCAAATTTCAAATAAATTGCGAAAAATGTTTTTTACTATCAAATATTATTCAGGGGGTGGTTATAGTTGTAGTAATGATGGTTTTCTTTTCGATAGAGTTTTGGATTCAATATTTTTATAAAAAATTGTAAATTTTTCCGAAGAATTAATTACTTTTTCAAATAATTTTTATAATAGTAGACTTTGAAATGGAATTTTGATCATTAAATAAATATTTGAAGAAAAAATAGAAAGTAAATTGAAATTAAAGTTCGTAAACTAAAAATTTACTGTGACTGTAAACATTAAAACACTTAGGAATTTATACCGACAATAACAACAAATTCAAGTGGATTTCAACTGGCTTTTCCCCAATTTTGATGTGAGTAAACTTTAATTTTATCAGTAATTAAAAAAATGATTGTGTTTATTATCAATTCAAGTCTGTTATTTAACAGTGATTGCAGCGTATCATAAAACAATTACTTACTTATCTTTAACCAGGGGCAGAACCAGATTTTTTTTTTGGAGTAGGGCATGATTTTTTATACTTTATAAATATAACTGTAATATAAATATAAATATAACTTTTATAATATATAAATAAATATATACTTTGATTATTTACATGCCCTGATTGGGGGATACCTTGAACCAGGGGCGTAGCCAGTAATTTTTTTGAGGGGGCATTTTTGCTACTTTTCGACGTTTTTTTTTGTTTTTGGTTCGGATCTGAAAAATTCTATAATATCCAGTATAAACTTCGCGAAAATAGGGGGGGTTTTGACCAACAACCCCCCCCCCCTGGCTACGCCCCTGCCTTGAACAAAAATGATTCGAAATCATCAAAAATGTAAAAAAAATTTAGATCTGGTAATCTCTGAAGTAAACATTACATAAAATTTAAAAAATAAAGAATCGTGGAGAAATAATAATTTTGCAACCTATTCTTTATACTAGTGGCATCTTTAGTATAAAATCCACAAATTTCTCAACCTTTGCAGATAGATACTTACATATAGTTTAACGTTTTCCCATCAAACAAACCACACAACCGTTCAATTTCCCTGCATACATTTTGTGATAAGAAAAGCTCAACGTCTCCTAGCAAACATTAAATTCACCATAGAAAAAAAAACTACACCAAGTGCAATAGTAACAGAAAATCGTGATAGTTGCAAAGTCTTTAAGGAAAAATGTGTAATATATATTCCTCATCATCTCACTAAGGTGATTACATTTTTTTTGATTGCAATATATTTGCTTACATTTTCATGATGTTGCAATGGTTCTGCAGCCAAATGGAAGAAAAGAAGAATCAAATAAGAAAAGGAAAGAATGAAGCTCAAATAGCAGAAAATTTTTCATTTTAATATAAAGAAAATAAAAGTTTATTCAAGAGAAAATAAAATGTACAAAAAAATGCATTTCCATTATACTTAAACATGTGATGGGATGAGAGAGTGAAAGAATCATCATGAGATGTAGATCATTTCCAAGGAAGCTTGCCAAGTATGTGGAGACGAAAAGGAAGGTAAGTGGTACAAGTAAGGATGATGTCAAAGTTTATTTGGAAATGAAGATAAATTGAGAAATGAAATTTAATTTAAAAAATTGAAAATGAATTCAAAAATTATTTTTTTTTAAGGAGGGAAAAAAGTTGAGAATTAGGAAAAAGTGGAGAAGGTTCAAAAGTTTTTATATTTTATTTTAAGTATAAATTAGGTAGCTAAATTTTTTGATGTTCGACTTTTTTTTAAAACAATTAAATTATAGAAAATTTGAAATTTTAAATTTTCATTCAGATTTAAATCCTTAGTTAAAAAATCAAAAATTAAAGAAAATTTTAAAATTTAGGAAAAACCTCTAATAAGACAAAAAGCCAAAATAATCTTGACTTGCCATCCTATCTTCACCAAAAAACCCCCCATTTAAAGGTAGTTTTGTGAAAAAGAGGTAAAAATAATTGGTTTGTCATGTCTAAGATGCATTTCAATGCAATAAAAAATAATTTTTTGATCGAGGTTTCAAACTGTCACTGCCAGGTGTTTGAAGATATTAGCACGACTAGGGCATGTGCCAGCTCTAATTGAATTTTAGAAAAAAAAACTTTTTTTTTTCTTCCTTGCTCTGCAATTTTTCATTTCAAAACGTATCTTTCATTTATTTTCTCATGAATTGTGCATGCAATAAAATTCACTGCCAACAGTGAGGGAAAGAAAATTTAATATCATAAAAATAATAATAACAATAATAAGGTCTGTGTGAGTGTGGAAAATTTTATTTTTTTTTCATGTTTTTGACACGCTATTTTACAATCATAATAATTCGCATTCACATATCTCTGATCATATTAACAACATTATAGAAGCTACTGGTCAGGTTAGTCCGTGAATTTATGGATAATAAATATAAAACATTATCGTATTGAATCAAAATTCATCTGACCTAAGTGCTCTTTTCCGCTATTGTTATCTCGTTTTATTTTCAAATTTATGATATTTATTGCCATTGAAAATTACATAAAATTAAACCTGAATAGACCAAAATTGGTTTCTATAACAAAATAAAATAAAAAAAAGAAATTATCATGATGATGATAAAAACGGTTTATTTTCAACCTCACACCATTCATTTCTATCAGATTACTATCAACCGAGTGAAAAGCAATCAGGAATTAAAGTTTCACTTGTTATCTTCATATTTTCACATTATTAAATCGATTTTAATGTAATTCCAATTTTCAAAGGCTTTTCGTTTTTTGTGCAATAAAAATTACTTCGTGGCAGTGATGTGAAAATTACTTTTGGAAGGGAAATAAAATTTTTTTTACGTGTTCGATATCTTTTTTGAAATTAAAGGTTTTATTGATTTTATTATGTGGTGGAGGTAATTGCAGGGTTGATTGTTATGATTTTTGAAAATTTTAGAGGAGCTTATTAAATTCTAGAGTGTGAACAAATTGAGCATTCATTTAATTTAAAAAAATAGGGTAAATAATCTATTTTTTCGAAAATTTTGCACTTGAAAACTTTAAACGAACAGAACTTTTAAACCATGCACCTTCTGGTCCTCAACTAAAAAGTAATTAATAAAGGAACATAGGAACTATTAGCAACTAATATTTGTTTTAATGCATTCATAAAGGAAGTTCCTTAAAATTTGATTCAAAGTCAAATTTTATTAATTCGAAAGAAATTTTATTTTTTCGAAAGAAAATTTTTATTTTTTCGAAAGATTTTTTAACAGAAAGCATTGAAAAATTTTGATGAAAAAATGTAAACAATAATTATTTTGATGATGAATTTGCATGTTTTCCCTCAGATAACGAAGGAATTGAGTCCAGTTTATCATTTTTGATCCCAAATTTTAATATTGATTAATTTATTAACAAAAAAATAATTGATGACAGTTATAGTTCTTACGTGATAAAAGTTTCTATTTCTAATGACTCTGAGGTTCTTCCAGTGCTTATTACATAAAGAATAAAAAAAACCTTGAAAAAAACTAAACAAATTTTAAAAATATGAAGCGTGAACCCGCTTGAACTTAAAGCAATTACTGAAAGATTTTGAAGGCTCAATTAAAGAAAAACAATATAAAGCAAAATGATGCAATTTTAAAATCATAATTTTATTGATAATGTAACGTTCATGTCATAAAATAAATATTTTAAGCAAGAAGGCAGCCAATTCGAAAAAGAACAACAAATTTCCAGTATTTTCTTCTAAACTTCGATAAAATTAAATTTTTTGATTTTTTTTTTTTTCGTTTTTTGATAAGCTTGAATATTTGTTGGAAGTTCTTTTGCTGTTTTTGATACCATTTCCTTAAAAAGTTGCATTTTGAGCCATTTGAATGATGCTTTTAATTAAAAATTATGTAAACAAAACAGTAAAATTTCAATGAACAATGCGATTAAAACCTTTCGGAAAAATAAAATTTCGCAAAAAATTCTTTCGAAAAAATAGAATTGATTTTGGACTTCAGAAAAATTGTAATTTCTCAAGAACGGCTGGATGTTTTGCCTCAAACTTTTTAGTAATTGATAGTTGGAGAAATGAGCTACGCTTCATGTTAAGAACCAAAAGCTCTACTTGCTTTAAAATACGATTTTTTTCTTTCGAAAAATTTTAAACGGTTTGTATGGAAAACAATAATTCATGGATTTTGGCTATTTAGGCAGTTCCAATTTCATGAAAATAAGAGAAAATCATTCTTTATTTCATTGTTAACAATTTTTGATCTACACTTTATTTTTAGAATAGACCATTTGAGTAAAATTGAGGATTTAATTTTTCGAAAAGTTTTCGAAAAAATAAAATTTTCGAAAAAATAGATTATTTACCCTATTCCTTTAAAGAAAATTTTTGAAATCATTTTTTTTTTCAAAATCAAACTTGAAATTTTAAATTTTTTTAAAAAAAAATTAAAGTTAAAGTTTGTGAATCGTCAATCATTTAAGGTGTCGTTCGTAAAATTCGTAACGCTTTAGGAGGGTAGGATGGGTCTAAGATTTTGTTACGGTCCATATAATTTTTCAAAATCCCATACACAATTTATTACGACCAGGGGGTCTAAAATGGCAATTTTTAACGTTACGCGAATTTTACGAACAACCCCTAATTGAATTTTTGATTGCATTTTTTATTTCTGTCACACTAAAAATTCAAATTGGCATTGTCAGCTTTAGTCTTTAATACATTCTAATAAAATATTATTATATAGGAACTAATCAGCCTAATATGTCTAAATTAAATGCAAATTCCAGAAAAATTTACAATGTTTTTTTATGACACACATCAAAACTTAACGATCTTCGCTAACAACTCTGCTTTATTCAGTAATTTATAAAGTCGTTGTTAAAAAAAATATTTTTATTGAATGAGAATTTGCGATGATTGTAAAACTAAAATTTATTGAAGTTTTTTTTATGTATTCGCTCATTCGCATTATTGATGTTCATATTTTTATATAACGAAAGAAATTCTTCTTCTTTAGAGCACTTTACACTTCCCACATTACATTCATGCTGATTGTTGATTTATAAAAACTTTTTTTTTCGCTCTCAATTTTGTGTTTGGAGGGAAGGAAAAATTTACAGATATTTTAAGATAAAATGTAGCAAGAAATTTATGGAATTGAAGAATTTTTTTTTTCATTTATCGTGAAATGCAAAAATTTTCAAATTGTTTGAATGGAAAAATAATTTTATTGAAAGAGCAAGTTGGAAACTTTTATAAAAGTTTTTCTTCTTTTACTTTTTTTGATTAGCGAAATGAAAATTGGAAATTAGTTCATTGAACAATGAAATTTGTTACGATAAAATAACAAAGTAGAAAATTCTTTCGATGAAATTTTTTGCTTTTGTTGCAAAAAAAATTTCAAGGCTTTTGCATATTTTTTGATGATGTTGAAAGAAGCTTTCAGACTTTTTTGTTTCTGCGTAATTTCAATGCTGAGATTCACTCTGATGAATAATTGAGAATTTTCATGAGAAATAATTAGGAAAAGAATATGTTTATGGCCTTTTAGGTATGCTTTGAAGATTTTGAGTGAAAGATTTTGTTTGAAAGCTTAAATGATCAATTTTTTGGAAATATTTAGCTTTGAGTATCAAAAAGATTTTCGTTGATAGAGAGCCGTTCTTAAAGTTCGTAAAGTTTAAGGAGGGGGAGGGGTTCAAGATTTTGTTACGCTCCATAATCAAATTCTATAAAGATTAAATTTGCAATTAAAATGCAACATATTAAATTAAATAATTCAATTTTTTACCTAAAACAATATTGATTCATTGTAATCATAATCAAATATTGAATTTTGTAAAATAATTTTCAAATATGTGCTCACACAATGAAAATTATTTAAATTATTAGAGTAAATAAATTTTCAGTAATTATTGTAATTTATCAATAGGTAATCAAATTTTCGGGTTGAACTATTAAATTTATTCAAAAAAGGTTGTCTGAAAATGAACAAAATAATAAAGTCTGTCCGTAGGATGCTTTTTATATCATGACATACGTCAATAGTCATAATTTATTGCACAATGGATATTTTTAGACATCTCTTACATTTTTGAAGCTTATTTTTTCTTCGACTGAATATTCAGCATCAAGTACATTATTAGGGTACAGACGAGATTTAATAGCGTGAAAACATTTCCACTCCCATCCTTAACATAATATGAACAGCATTTTGAGTTCTTCTTTTCAATTCTATGATGATATAAGGGACTTGCCACCTGTAGCTTTAATTGTCTGACGCAATAAATCTATCACTTCTTCAAATGTCTCCAATTGATTCTTCTCAGTGGTCGGTTCGATCTATAAAGCTTTGATGCTCCAAATATTTTTTCTTACCCAATTTTCTATTCTATGCATGCTTAATTGCACTTATCATTGACCAACATCTGCTCCATGACACAGATGTTGTAATGGAATCAAATAAAAAAATCCCCAAATCAAAAAAGGAGATGCCTAAAAAAATAGTAGATGAAGGCATAAAGGCAATAAAATTTATTTCTTGTATTAAATATTCAAAGGAATCTGTATGAAATAGATTGGATATAGACATTGATATACCCTTGATGTAACACACTGTAAATGCCATTAAATAAGAAAGTTCCAAAAATTTTGTTTGGCTTTATCTTTTCTGTTCCATTTTTTGTTCAATTCGCAATAACACCCAAATATTAGTCTGATCAAGAACCTCGTGATCTTAGTCAGGTTTTACTGAGCCACGTGTCACGAGATAAGTACTTTTTTCACCAAAAACTCCTACACTCCATTACGATTATTGTCATTGACATGATCTATTCAATGTTTTTATGTCTGCTGTGCCTACTTTTGTACCAGCTGTCGAATGATGTGTAGGAATTTTAATGCGAAATTGCAAAGCTCAATTAATTTTTTACTTAATTTATAATTTTCTTGAGTATATTTCTTATCCTCAATTGTGAATTTTGTGTTGCTTACTTAAAAGTATTTATTTCTTCGAAATATTGTTAGAATCCAGACGTGTGTCTATGCTGCGTTACACACTCAATTAATAAATTTTATTGATGAGGTATCGAGTGATATGAAAATTCTATTCATCCAATCCAGGAAAAACGTGACTTTTGTGCTTTCTCCATAGGGAACTGTAGATAATGAATGGAATGTACAACCCAACAATTGATTAATTTGTGATGACACGTGAGCATTTTAATTAAAATATTCATCATAATTTAATGATGATTTTTTGTTAGTCTCGACTGAGTTGATGAGTAACTCGACCTCCTCGTGACTTTGTGGTTGTTGTAACATAAAGTTTTGGAATCCATAAAAAAAATGTTTTGAATTACAGTCTGTAAAAGTCTCGTGTTGACTGACCTCTACACCCTTAAAAAATGTAGCTTTAAATGTGAGAGAATGGTTGATGTTGTAATTATTGTGTTCATTAATGAGAATGTTGAATTTTGATGGGGTTAGGAGCCTCATGGATGGTAAAATATATTAAATTTCAAAAGTGATCTATGTTTATTTTCAAAAATGTTGTAACTTGTCTTCAAAATAATAAAAATGTATGGAAGAAGTTCAAATCTTTATTATTGTAAGACCTAATTTCCGCAAAAATCTAATCTAAATTTTTTATGTCATCCCATAATACCCATAACCACAAAACAGTATTCCGATAGTGTATATCAAATAATTGAAGACATCCTTTTGTGAATATTCATGATACAAAAATCTCATTCCTCAAAATGAGTTCCGATGCATTAGTTAATTAGAAAAAATGTCAGAAAATTATGTTGAGAAATTTTTATGTCTCCTCCATTTATTCATGTTTTCTAGTTTATTGCCAATCCATATATTCTCTTATAAATCATACAAAAAAATGAATTTCCTGCTTTGACTCCATGAATGAGGAAAAACATGATAAGAATTTCACTCTACAAGCAATTGTCGCTGAAAATAATTTTCGCTTCAATGCCACTATTTTTTTTATGTTGTTTATTGCAGATTGTTTGTTCTTGCCATACTCTATAAGCACATTGTACCATATCGATAAATTCTTCTTCTTCATTCATTCTAAATTTTCCTTCTGGCTTCCATCATGTATCGTCATCTTATTTATGCTTATTATGTTGTGTGCTAGTGTATTTCATCTATGGAAAAAATTCTTTCTGCTACTTGCTGATGCTTGTTTGTTTATAAAAGCACAAAAAATACTTAAAATTCTTTTTTATCACGTCATAAAAATGGTGTTAGGTCATGGCTTCGACAGAATTTCTGCAGAAATTCTGCAGAATTTTTTCAGAATTTCTGCAGAAATTCTGCAGAATTTTTTCAGAATTTCTGCCGAAATTCTGCAGAACTTTTTCAGAATTTCTGCAGAACTTTTTCAGAATTTCTGCAGAACTTTTTCAGAACAATTGTGGTGCATAGGACCGACAGAATTTTCTGCAGAATTCTGCAGAATTTTCTGCAGAAAAATCTCCAGAATTTCGCAGAATTCGCAAAATTTCCTTTTAGAAAGAGATTGGAAAAGCAATATCAGTTCAAAAAATTTTTTACATGTTTACTAATATTTTTCCTTTTACAAAAAGTGTGGTAGAACTATTTTAAGTCGAAGAAATTTCAAATTGAAAAATTTTTTGATATCGAAATGTTTTTTAAATATTTTACAGATATTTTTCCTTAAAAAATATTACCTAACGAAAGGTTAGAAAAAATTTAATAGAAATTTCGGCAAAAAAATGAGAGAAAATTCTGCCAAATTCTGCAGAATATTCTGTCGGTCCCATGCACCACAATCGTTCTGAAAAAGTTCTGCAAGAAAAAAGTTCTGCAGAAACTCTGAAAAAGTTCTGCAGAATTTCGGCAGAAATTCTGAAAAAGTTCTGCAGAAATTCTGAAAAAGTTCTGCAGAAATTCTGAAAAAGTTCTGCAGAAATTCTGCAAGAAAAAAGTTCTGCAGAAATTCTAAAAAAGTTCTGCAGAATTTCTGCAGAAATTCTGAAAAAATTCTGCAGAATGTCTGCAGAAATTCTGTCGAAGCCATGACGTATAACCCATAAAAATAACATGAAAGCTGTAACTAAATTATATTGTATGCATGGTTGTAGTTTTTATCTATTAGTACAAAAAAAAACATAAATGAAATGAGGAGATGAGCTGTTGTGTTGTAATTGTATTAATGAGTTTTTCTTGGAATTAAATTAAATTATTTTGTTTGCTAAAATTTTTTTTTGCTTGGTCTAAAACTGTTTTTAGGGATTTCGGGAAAAAAGTAATTGCTTGCATTTTGATTAAATTAATAAATTAATAGAATCATTAATTCTACGAAATAATTATTAATTATGGAAAATTTGAGCTTTTGAAACTCGCCAGAATAATTAATTTGCATTCTTGGAATACTTAATGGAACTGATGACGGTATTTATTAATTATTAATTTTTTTGAGGAATTTTAGATTTAAAATCTATTACCGTTCACTTATGATGTCCAATTTTTAGGGGAGGAGGAGGAAGGGGTCTGAGGTTGTGTGACAGTTTTAAACAATATTTTTTTTTTGTTTGCAGATTTTGCGACTATGAGGGGAGAAGGGGTCTGAAAATTCATGTTTTTGATGGATGTTATGAGTGAACAGCCCCTTATTTATTAGACTACTTTTGAAGACACAAAAATTAAAATTCATTAAATTGTCAGCAATATACTTTATTTACATCGAAACTTTTTTTCATCCTCCAACTTACGAAATCACCAATCTTCCAAATATTTACCACGTGCTATCTCTCCAAAAACTTTCCAAAGCTTCTCATCTTGACAATATGGTTTTCGTAAATATTTATTGAATGAATAAAATCATGAAATATTTCATCCTTTTGAAAAATATTTCTGTTATCATTATTCTCATAATGTTTGTATAGCAATAATTGTCTCTATAATTTTGTATAATAAAATTAAACTGTCTTAATTTATGTAACAATACGAAATTCTTGAGATTACAATGAATTAAAATATTTTTTTTATTCTCTGGCTTTTGTTTTTGGAGATAAACAATTTTGAAATTTATAAATGATGATACTGGAGATAAAGATATGGAAATTAAAATTAATGCTATTTTTGTGCTTTTCTTTTGAAAATTTATTTTGTGAATATTTTTGGTTTTTGTTTTCTTGGGAATTAGGCTGAAAGATTGAAAAGGCTGATGGTTTTAGAAATCAGATTTTTACTTTTTCAGGGATAAATTTTGTGTAGTTATTAATCGAATGGGATTTTTTGAAAATTCCTGAGTTCAATTCCTATCAAAAGTCTTCAAATTTTAAGCATTCAGTTAACATAAATATACTTCCTAATACCCTTATATAGTCTCACCAAATCAACAAATTATTATTGACTGAAATCAGTATCATGCTCAATTTGCCTCTTTTTACATACAGCATCATCAAAAATAGCTAGGAGCAATAACATGAGCACGAGTGGCATGAAAATGTAGAAGAAAAATATTTACCAATTATCTCTTTGTGGGTTTTATTTTAAAGCAAGGCAAAAGGCGGAAAATTGAGATACAAAATATGCTTTAAATGGGATATAATTGAGGAAAAAGGCAAGAGTCGAATCACATCGTATTAACTTTTTGTGGTTTTTAAATGAAGACTTTTACCATATGGAATAGGGCTATGATAGAGTTCTAATAGGAAGTTTAAAATCATTAATTATGAAATTTTCAAAGATTTTAATTGAAATAGAGAATTTAATCTTGCGAGGAATATTCAATGAAAATTTTCAATAATGAAAATTTTCAATAATAATGATAATGAGGATGATTATTGAATCTTTTGAACATTGTTACTATAGAGAAGTTGGACAATTTAATAACAATGCAAAATTTAAATTTTGAATTTTTTATTTTTATTAATTTTTAAAAGTTTTTAATATTTTATAAATTTAATTTTTTTAAAAAATTTATTTTCAATTTTTTTTTCAAAAAAATTAAACTTCAATTTTTTTACAAAAAAATTAAGCTAAATTTTTTTCTGTTTTCTTCAATAATTTTTGCCAATTTTATTTTGAACCAATTCTATTAACGAAAAATAAAATTAAATTGAAGTATAAGCAATGAAAATATTTTTTATCGCCAAAATTTTTATCATCATTTGAATAGAAATTTTCCATTTTCAATATCATAACAATAATATTCGCTGAAAATTCGAATTTTACGATGATGATCATTAAAAACTTGCTCATGTGCAAATTTTCGCATTCAACTCATCGAGCACATAATTTTGCGTTTAGAATTTTGGAAAAATAATTGCGGCGATTTCTAATCATTTTCTATTAACATTTCGAAATGATATTAATTATTATTATCATAATGATGGTAATTTAATGCGGTTGCATGGATGGGTATGCACATTTATAAGGAAAATTAGTGAAATTTTATTGCAATTGCAGTTTGAAAATTTTTGATTAATTTTAGATGAATTTGTAGTGTAGATTAGATTTGAAATTAATGAAGTAACAGTTCAATGAATTTTTAGTTTAATTAGTAAGATTCAAATTCTATTATTAAGCTAAAGTGACTTGGCGGAGGAATGGTTCAGTCCTTTGGTACCTAATTATTTTAATAAATGACACAGTGGTCATGAGTTCGACGCTTGACAACGAATTTTTTAATTGTCCTTTTTTGATTTATATGCACTAGAAATGAGGCGGTATATCCTTTTTTGTGGGTAGCAGACTGCAATTTTATCAAGGAAATTATTCTGATTCCACTATAAACTTTATGGATTAATAAAACTATAATTTGTGTAGATTCAAGTCCTGCACTGCTATATTTATACACCCTTAACATTGCAGTCAATTTTATCACAAAATTCAAGTACACAACTCAAAATTATAACGTTCTCCATCAACATAAGCTAGTCAAGTGTTTCATTCATTCTCTCATAACACCCACTCAGTTATTTACCTTTTTATCAGTAAATCAAACAACTTGTTCTTGTAACATTTACCTTTTACATATCGACATTTATGTCATGTTACAATACAATGTTGTAATGAACGCTTTGTAGTCAAGAACAATAGGAATTTACACTTTGTGTTTAAAACACAATTAGTTCCTCAACATTCCACTTATCGCTTCATAAACAGGCTCATTTATATGCATCAACAATCGACAAACTTGAAATTTATATTATTTTTTACACAAGAACAGGCAGACTACAAAGTTTTAATAGGAATGTCAAAACAAGTAAAAAATGATAAAAAGCAATAAGTCATGCAATCATTATTGCTAGTTCCGATGAAAAAAAGGGAAAAAAATGTATGAAAAATCGATAAAAGTTTAATGTTCATTGTATTGTGTACAGAAAATATTGTACATAAAAAAATAAGGAAAGCATACTTGAGACGTGGTAAGCATTAGAGGAGAAAAAAAATTAAAATGAAAATGAAAAACTTTTGAATTATAAACTAAAGAAATTTATTATTAAAAATTTATATGTTGAATTATTCATTGCAACAAGGAACAATGAATCATCTCTATACTCTCTATTTTTTATTTGTACGCTTAAAAATTGTGTGGCAATAGACTCAAGTATTGTAGCAACAGAAAAATAAAAAAAAAAAAAACTTTAGAATAGTTTATAAACAGCAGCAATTGTGTGTATTTTCTATTTGATTTATTTTCATTATCTTTTGTATCTCTCGGTACTTTGTGACTTCTTCACATTAGCAAGACGCTTTATTAGTTATAATCTTGTGCTGAGTTCTGTGAACAAGGATGAACTATTAGTGCTTTCAAGAGAAGCATGATATAATTGAGAAATTTATCATGCCAATGAAATTTTTCATAAATTTTATGGCTTCTGCGTTTCTTATCTGTTATTGTCAGATATTTGCTATGAAGATATTTTTTTTTCTTGCTGTGTGCTAGATTTTATGGATAAGATGAGATGGAATTTGATGTTGGTTGTGTGGGGTGATGGGGGTAAAGTTTAAATTTATTAAGTTATGTGTTGTAGATATTTTCGGGATAGTGAGAAGCCATAGAAACCATTTTTGTGACTTTGGGTTAGGGCCCGTTCACTTATAACGTCCAACGAAATTAAGGATTTTTAGATCCCCTCCCCCTCTCTATCTCAAAATTTTCATTAAAAAAAATCTTTTTGTTTTATTATTATTATTATTATTATTTATTTTATTCATGTCTTATTTTAGAAGCTTGTTTATCAAGCAACATTGTTTAAGACTGCTTCCCTTAAAAAGTATAAGTTCGATTCCTAGAAATTATTTAACTCAGAATCTGATGCAATTTTGCAAATTAATTTGAAATACCATACATGTCAAGGTAGATTTTATGATTTTAAAAGCATCAAAAGAGCATAAGTGGAAGCTTTCATAAAACAACTAAGAGACATTTTCTACCCAGCTCCCTGTCCTTATCATCCCTCATTCTCAAAACAAATTTCATATTCCTTCACTCAAAATGATCTTCAATTCCCATGAATTGAAAATTAAAACTGCATGAAAATGCTCAAAACAAAAAAAAAATAATTTAAAAAATTCTTATTCCACAATTTTCCCTGTTCCCCGTCACGCCACAGCCATAATGAACAAGACCTTGCAAACGAAAAAAAAAAAATAACAACAACCAGAACAAGAATAAAAGTGGAACTCAATGAATTTAAATTTTTTATGAGCATTGCGACAATTTGCTTCCTCTTTTAAATTGTCATTCCTTCATAAAATGATACTCACTCTCTCTCCTTACTTCATAATAAACAAAAGAGAGACAAGAATGACATCATAACACTGAAAATGAAATTTTGCTGTAATAAAATCTCACAACTTAATTTTCCTTACACTCCTCGATGCTTTGTCTTTTTTTTCTCTTTTGTTTTTGTAGTAGTTACATACAGTGTAAAAAATAGCATAACATGGAAGATGATAAGTGTGTGACATGACCTTGTTGTGGGACTTCATTAGCGCATTTTTAAATTTTTCATGTTGCATTAATTTTTATGGGAGATGACTTAAAGATTTATTTGAATGTTGCTGAATACTTGAGACTTTGACTTGAATTAATACAATTTTGAAAAAAAGTTCAAAACTTTTAAAGGTAATTAAGGGTACTGTCGCCTCGATGAACAGATTTATTTAATTTTATTAAGTGTTTTTAAGGGAAAACGCAAAAAAATCTTAGCTTCAATAAAATAATGTATGACTTCATCCATGAACCTAACAGGTCCATGAACACTTAACAACTGCATCAGTATAGCTTTCAAAAAATTTCCATTGTACTGCCGTGCTTAAGCACGTGTATTAGTCTTTCATTGTTACTTAGTAATTAGTACAACAATTCAATTCAGATGATGAAGACTTTTGAATGTCACTACACCGTCAGCACTCTCCTCGTCTACAAATATCACTTTAGTAGATTATAGAGTGAAAACAGGACAAAAATGTGACTAAACCCATCCATCATGCAGACAATAAGCTACACTTTCATTTCTATCTAAAACTGCGTTAAGTCACATAAAAATTTAAAAGCATTGAAATAAAATTGATAAAATACAAGCAAGTAAAAAGTTACAATTTTTTCTGCTGAAGAAATTAGTTTTTTATGAATTTTCTTTTTCTTCATGCTGAACTTATTTCATGGACTGTCGAAAGTTTTCTTATCGTAAAATTTTTTATTTAAGAAACGAGAAATGAGCGACAAATGTATATATTTTTTTTTGGAGGGAACGAAAAGTTTATTTGCTTAGTCATAAAAGCAAATGTTTTCTAGTTAAAAGCTTCTCGAATGAATGATTTATTCGAATTAAATTTGATTATATCTATCAAACTTTTTTTTTTGCATAAATTATTGCTGAAAAATGTTTTTTGTAAAAGAATATTTTTGCTGCTTTTCAAATCGTTTAATACATGATAAATTGCGATTTATTATAAAGTTTGTATTTTTCTTTTGCTTGAATATTTCATTTTTGTTGATACTTTTTATTATTTATTATGGATGGAATTTAAAATTTATCGTTTGATTTAAAAAGTTTTACTTTTGATTATTCTTCAGTTGTTATTTTCAACCATGAAGAAGTGATCTAAATGAGTCTAAATATCAATCAAAGTACTAAAATTCACAACCTTTAATTGAAAATTCTACAACAAAAATTTAAAATTCTCGAAAATAAATTCCAAAAAGTAATTAAATAAAAATTACTTCATAATAACTTAATTCTAATGACTGAAAACATTTGACAGTTTAAAAAGTTGGTGTGTTTTGATTACCATTAAAAACACCAAAAAATTTAAGCTTTGCGTGGGAAAACAATTTTACATAAAATATTTATTTTCTTATTGTAGGCGTTGTTTGTAAAATTTTCAGACACTCCAAAATTATGATTTTTGTTTTATTAGAAACTAGAAAGTGAACGAACTGATTTGATGAATTGAGCAATAAATATTTCATTACTTTCCACTTAAAATCTGTAGGCGTTTAATTTTCATCACTGCTCAGTCAAGTGACAAGCTCATTAAGGTGATTTCTTCTGACAGCTTTGTTGATGAAAGTCTTCAAAATATTATAATTAATTTTCCTTCTTCAAATATTGACCTTCAAAATTAATCAAATGAAAATTTCATAAAGAGTAGAAAAAAATTCAATTTCATTCAAAATGCTTTTATGAGAAAATAATATTGTAAAGACTTTACGTCGGTAAGACTTTAATCATCCTGAATAAGCACATAAAATCATTTATTCATTCATTGAGCATAAAACATTCGAAAAAAGATGTTTTTTGAGGGAAAATATGCGTAGAAGGGTTTCTGGCATTTTGAAATGTTCAAATGTTCACATTCGCATTTAAATGTTGAAGTGGAATAAGAAGATGAAAAATGTTGGAATCCTTGAAATTATTTTGTGCTTGAAAATTGATTTTGGTGTTTGAAGAAATTTGAAATGATTTTTTGGTTGAAAATGGAATTGATTTTAAATGAAAGTTTTGAAAAAGATTTTAACAGTGGGTCATCAATTTGAACAGTTGTTTTGTTCCAATATTTTTCTATTCAAATCGAAACGTATGAAAAATGACCGTTAAAAATGAAAATTTGAATTTTTGTATGGGAAATTTTTGGTTATTCAAATCGAATCTATTCAAATCCAGGACCCCCTGTAATCAAGATTTCAAACTGGAGATTTAGAACTGAAGGATTTGAACTAAAGGATTCGAAACGAAGAGTATGAAACTTAGTTTTTGGTTTGACCCCAGGTATGGCGAACGGTTCTTATTTTTTGTGTTCAGAAACAAAAAGGTACCCTATTTTATCGTTAAAGTACAAAATTTGAATTTCTGAACACATTCAACAAAAATTTAATTTTAGAAAAATTTGCAATTTGCAATAAATTTATTCACTGGATCTTAATTAAAACCGTAAATAATGATGATTTAAGATTAATTAAACATTTAATCATACTCTTGACATAGAAATTGATCAAATTATGTTGATATTTAACATTGTTTAATTTAAAAAATTGTTTGATAATGTTAGTAAACTCAACTCATTTTTTAAATTTTTTAAAATTTAACGGCCAGAGAGTTGTTCGCCAAACCTGGGTTTGACCTTTTGAAAATTTTAGGAACTAAATTTGTTCAAAAATTTGACAAAATTGATTTTTATTGAAAAAAATGAGAAAATTTCAAAATTTTGTACAACTTGTATAAAACTTTACTTTTTCTTGAAAAAGAATATTTAAGGGGTCGTTCATAAATGAAGTTCGATATTACCAGCCATTTTTCAAAAATTTCTTAGAAATCTTTTGTTCTCGATCTCAACCTTTCACCCCCTCCCCTCTTTTGGCGTCATTTGTGAACGACCAATGAAGGAATTTTACTAAATTCTATCCCACTAAAATCAAGACCAATACAAAAACTTTCTCATAAATTCCATCAAAGGGAGTTAAAACAGCAGAAAAAAGAGATGAAATAGAAAGAAGCACCCTTTTGCTACCAATAATTCAAAAGAATAACATACGCATACATCCACAACATATAAAAAAGTATTTTACTTTACAAGTAAAAAAAAAAATGAAGGAATACCGAAAAAAATTGGGATAATAAATTTCTTCATGTAGAAAAAAAGGTGGAATCGTAAAAGCAAAGCAATAGCAAAAATGGGGATCGATTTACTGTAAATTTTTTTTCTTCTTGAATACTTTTTCTTGCTTAGCGGATTACAACAGAAATGGTTATTACATGAGCTTAAATCATAAAAATATTTACAAGGTACACGGCATGTACAATAGCAAAGTCACTGCGAAGGCATGTATGGTAGAATAAAAAAAAATATTCATGTACTTATGAAGTTCCTTATCCTTAAATAGCATTATGGCACCTTAAATTACCTCACATACCAAAAATTTGAATTACATTTTCGGTGTTGTTTATGTTCTTAATGCAAATAAATAAGTAATGCAATATTTGTGCTTTATCATCGTTTAAGCAGTGTTTCATGTATTTAACATAAAAATTTATTGAGCTTTTATTGCTGCCATTTGTTGTTAATGTATGAAAAAAAAGACCCTTTTTCATTTCTACAACAACATGCAATGCGGAGAATCACATGCGGAATAAGAAATACAGGTTCCGAATGAATGAGATAAAATTTGAATAAAATCAATCTTTTGTGCTTGAATGTTGAGCTTTTAGCTTTTGAGTTATTGCCTTTGAGTTGGTATAAAAATCGATTGATTTAAATTTTGAGTAATTTTTTTTTGATCTTTTTTTGACAGTTTTGTATTTTTGATATTTTTCATGTTAGAAATCTGAAAGACTCATCAATAATTAGTAACAAAAATAAACTCTATCTTTAAAAAAAAAACATGTTTTTCTGAAAAATCTCTGGAACTTTTAAAGTTAAAAAAAAAAATAGATTTGTTAAGAAAAATAAATAATAAAATAATTTAAAAAAAATAATTTTCCAAAAAAAAAAAAAAAACAAAAATTGAGTCAGACAAAAAAATTTCTAAAGTTTGAGATATAAATAAAAATTCTCAAAACAAAGTATTACACTAATCAACTTCTTGGAAAACATAATACTAAAGGCATTATACGTACATGTCAATTTTTTGATCTTCAGACTTGTATGTTTGTATACAAAGATTTTCTTCAGTTCTTCGAAATCTAAAAATAAGATTGACAAGAATAAGCTTTGCATATTGAGTGTACTCTTCTTAAAGAATATTGACTAGACGAGTTAGAGAATCAATTTGTATTTAAATGTCTTTTTTTTATTCAGAACTTATTAAGCTGAGTGATTAATGTTAAATTAAGTTAATTTAGAAATTATAATTTGATCTTGAATTGAAGAAAGTTATTATTGAACTTGCACCTTTAAAATGTTTCATTTTGCTTCAGTTTTTGACATTTTGAGTTTTCAAATTATCATGAATTTAAAATTAATCGTACTTTTACCAAAAATAATATTTCACAAAAATAAATTTATATTTTTATTTAGGTATGACATTATTCACAACCGTTGAATTCCCACAAATACTTTTTAAATAGAATTTTTTGTTTCCAAATTTATATTTTTTTGTCACTCAACAAACATTTAATTTCAGAATTTTCTGAGAAAACTTTCGTACCTTAAATTCCAAAAATATAGCATGGAATAAATATCCATTTATTTTTTTCTGAAAAACGATCTCTTGTGTAAAAACAAGAATATCGTTTACAATTTTAATAATTTTATATACAAAAATGTAACATTGAGCTTTTGAAGAGTATTTATCATTTTAAAAATAAATTGTTCGGAATTTATTTTAAAACTCAGCATAAATATATATATATATATTTAAAAAAAGCATTCATATCGAAATACATAAAAAATAATAAAAATTTTCATCATAGTTACCTCCGAAATTTTAATGAAATTTTTTTTGTAAAATTTATTGTTTTATTTTTTTTCGTTGTGTTCAAAAGTATGAATTTTCAAGTTTAAACTCGGTTTAAAATTCATCAAGTTTAGTTTTTTTGACAACCAGTTCAAAAATTTTCAACAATTCTTAGAGCTTTTACTAGGTGAGTCAAAATATTCACAACACATGAAATTCATGTAATTTTGAAATATTACACAATTATCAACGCTTGAACAAAGGATAAATCCACACAAAAGTTTCATTCATACGAAAATAACTTGATAGACTTGATTGAGAACATATTAAAAGTATCGAATATCAAAGACAAGGATAAAACTATCAGACAACTGAACATTCACTTCTCGGAAGGAAAATAAAAAAATTATTTTTAGTCTCAACGAGAATTTAATGATTGATGAGTTTCAATGGGGGTGAGAAACATTTTTTTTTATAAAAAGCGTCCTTAATTTCTCTTCTCTAAATCCTCTCCAATCAGTCAGTATATATAGATGATGAGAAAAGAACGAAATGATAGAGAAAGAAATTTAAATATTTTCTCAATTAATTGAAAGGGGCCGTTCACTTATTACGTAACGAAAAAATTCGGGTTTTTTACCCCCCCCCCCCCCCCTGCGTAACGTTTTTAACAAAAGAATCAGGTGCGAGAACAATAGACCGTAACAAACTCTCGACTTCTCCCCTCCCCTCAGAGCGTTACGTAATAAGTGAACGGCCCCAAAGAGAAATACTGAATGTCATTGAATCATCAGAGAAAAACATCAATTTAACTTTGAAAGGATTCACGGAGACTGTGATTAAGAAGAAAGGAAGGAAATAGTTTGGAACAAGTTTGATTTGAATGACAAGAACGAATATTGATCTTCAAATGTTGTTTAAAAAGTTCAAAATTAATTGAACCGGATCAAAATTAATTGAACCGGATCAAAATTAATTGAACTGGATCAAAATTAATTGAACTGGATTAAAATTAATTGAACCGGTTCAAAATTAATTGAACCAGTTCAAAATTATTCAAACAGAAGTAAAACTTATAGAACTGGTTTAAAAATTCATTAAACCGGTTTAAAATTTATTTAATCGGTTCAAAAATAATTGAACTGGATTAAGTTGAATAAAGATTATTTAATCCAGTTCAAAATCAAGAGTAGTTAAAACCTTTTCAACCGGTTCAAAAAATTTCAAATTAGCTTAAATTTTTCAAATAAAAATCATTGAACCGGTTCAAAAATAATCAATTTGTCCCAAAACTTGATGGAAAAACTTTTAAGCTTTACCCTAGCAGCAATTTAGAACGAATCTTAAAGAATCTGTGAGGAAATTTTCCGGCCAGATTTTTTTTCTCACGAATCACAAAGAATTTGTGAGGAAAAGTGGCCGGAAAATTCCTTAACTGCACGGAAGTGCCCGGAAAATGCGTTTTTTCTGGCCATTTTCCGGCCGGAATTTTTCCTCACAAATTCTTTCATTTTTTCTGTACTAATCTGACAGAAAATGAAAGAATATGAGAGGATTATGAACGAATCTTGCAGGAATTATGAAAGAATCTTGCGGGAATTTTTCTCAAAGTATTTAAAAAAAATTCTTTTTTTTTCTTCCTCCTCTTTTTCTCTCACTTTCTCTCCACTTTATTTTCTTTTTTTATTATTATTATTTTTTTTTTGGAAGATTTTGTAAGGAAATTTTCTGTTGAAATTCTGCCAACTCGAACCCATGACCGCTGAAACCAAAGTCCCGAACTTAACCGCTGAGCTACCGCTATCTGAAATTATATAAATTATGTTTGGCGAAAAGACATATTTAAGTTGCTAATTTCTTTTGCCATAATTTTTAATTATTGTTTTAACACTTATAACGCTTTATTCCAGTGGGGTTGCTTCAGGAGGGTCCAAGGGGTTCAGGGGGACCAAATAAATTCTTCCATAAATCCTGCATGATTCTTTCAAGGGAACTTAATTTTTTTATTATTTTTTTTTTTAATTAATATTATTTCAATTTAACGATTTTATATCTTGGTAAAATACTAAAATGATTTATTAGTAATATGAGTAATTTGTAAAAGAATCTTTAATCAAATGAATTTAAATCATTTCAATCATAATTATTATGCAATAGGAGAATTTTAAAATGTTTAATTAGAATTTAAATTTGAAAATAGTTTTAAGCTATTTTTTATTCTTTTTTGTGGTTTTTCCATGAATTCAATGAATTTCTATGTATTTATTTTTCTATAAAACAGTTTTCTTTTTTAAACAAATTTATGTTTAACGAACACATAACGGTAAAGTAACTTTAATTTATTAGCTAAAAGTTAAGTATGGATTTTAGCATAATCTTGACTAGAGAGCATAATTTATATTCTGGTAATGATTTTCAAAAAATAAAAACTTTAAAAAGTTGTATTACGAAGTCAAAAATTAAAATTTTTTCATTTAACGGAACAAAAATTTTAATTTGCAAAATGGAAAAACAATTTTTGAAAACTCCAATATTTTAACAGAAACAATTATAATTACATTCCAAATTTTTAAAATTCTTCAATGCCAAAAAATGTGCAAAAAATCAAGAGAAAATCTGCCAGAAAATTTCCTCTAAAATTCCTTCAAATTCTGTTGCAACTTTTTTTTGTGATATCAGAAAATGAAAGAATCTGCGAGGAAAAATGGAAGAAAAACGAAAGAAAAATTCTTCACAAATTCTTTCATTTTCCGGCCAGAAAATTTTTTTCAAAAAAAATTTTATGACAGATTTTGAAAGAAAACCCCAGGAAATTTTTCTCGTAAAATTCTTCCATTTTATGACCGGAAAAACAAACGAATTTGTCAGGAAAAAAAATTCCGCCCAGATTCGTTCCAAATTGCTGCTAGGGTAGTTTTCATAAAACTGAAATTGAGTTGGCATATAGAAAACCATCAAAGTCAAATTTACGTCAAAATCATCAAACTATCAGACAAACTACACATTTTAATTCACTGCTCTTTAAAAACCAACTCTCTGAAAAAATAAATTAAGGAAAAAGGAAAAAAAAATCTGGTGACAAAAGAAGGTTATTGATGTTATTTTGTAGTGAGAGGATTTGCCTCAAGGGCAATCAAATTAGCAAAAAATAGATATCAATGGAATGAAACAAAAACAAGAAAAGGCTTTTAAGTTTTTTTTTGTCATCTTCCTCATTATTAGGCTCGTGAGAGATTTCTTCGGATTCGAACCAAAAAAAGAAGAGAAATGTAAGTTTTGCGTTCGGAATTATTGATGATAATAGTGTCGTGCACGTCGAATCCTCATTTTATAGTCATTGAATGGGAAAGTCATGCTATTGGCCTCTTTTTCTATCAAATATATACATTTTGTATATATACATGGATTTAGCGTGTGATGAAGCTCTTTTCAGTAATCAAACCAAACCAAAAAAAAAAAATTTTTTTGTTCCTTTCTTCTTCATTTTCTATTTTCAATAATCACAAGGGAAATCGATATGAACATAGTGAGAGGAAAGCAAGAAAAAAAAAATGGAAATGAAAATGAGGATGGAAGTGAGATGGAGATAGAGCTAGGGTTTATGATGATATTGATATTCAACTTATGAGAATAATTTTTTTTATTCTTTTCTGAATGCGAACGGGGAACACAGAAAAAATCTCAGAAGCTCATTCAAAAGAATCAGTATTAGGTATGGTTTCGCATTTTTACAATTTTTTTTCTTGCTCTTTTTTTTCTTCATGTTATGCAATCTTCTCACGCAACATACATAAAACGATTTTCAAGGTTATGTTTTGTTACCTTTCCTTTTTCTTTAAGTCATTGAATTGTACTTAAATATGCGAGTATTCCAGTCAGGAGAGCTTTTTTTCTCCGTTCTTAGCCCTTTTGTTTGGCTTCGATTAAAAAAATGTTCCGTGAATTATGGAAATTACCAGATTGAATGTCATAAATGCCTTTCATGAAGGAAATTTTTGTTTCTCCTTCTCTGTTCATTGTACTTTCTAAATTTTATGATCTGGACAACGGTTTGAGAGCTAATGAAAATATATTGACTGTGGAAATGGATTATGCTGGTCGAAAATATTTTTATGTGTTAAGGAAAAATATTTAGCAGATTGTAATGTTGGGTGAGGTGTAAGGGAGGGACGTTTGTGGTGAATTTTATGGGATAGCAGTATGGTGGCAGGATGAATTTGATTTTTGATGCGGAAATTTTTGGAAGTTTGTTTTTTGTTTCTGTAAAAATTTGAACATTCAGTTTCTAACTGAAATTTTTCTATAAAAGCAGTGAAGGCGAATTTTTTGCAGGGTGTGGAACTAATCAAATTGATCAAAAATGATCAAAAAGGATCAAAAAGGATCAAAAATGATCAAAAATGATCAAAAATGATCAAAAATGATCAAAAATGATCAAAAATGATCAAAAATGATCAAAAAGGATCAAAAATTATCAAAAATTATCAAAAATGATCAAAAATGATCAAAAATGATCAAAAAGGATCAAAAATTATCAAAAATTATTAATAATGATCAAAAATAAATTTGATCAGTTCCGCACCCATGAATTTTTTCGAAAAATACCATGAACCGTATTCCACGTGCGGTTTTGGTCTTGACTTACTCACAAGTTGTGCTGCAGTACAAAAAAGTTGACCACCACTGTATTAAAGGATCAAAAATATTTGAAAATTTTAAAGAAAAAATATTTTTTGAAAATATTTATTTTAAATTGTCTGCCTTTAATTATGGCTTATTTACAAAAAGTCGACGAATTTCAGATTTGATTATTGATATTTTGAAAGATTGAATCTAATTTTCCTAAAATATCTCTTATTTAACTTCATGCAGATGAATATACCAATTTTAAATTGAGGGCTCTGTGGTTGACTACCAAGAAAATTAATGGTTCAATTCTCATCCATATCATGCAAATTTTACTAAAAATATTTACCAAATACCTAGTTCAAAATTGCTTACACTCATAGTTTAATTATTTCTAAGAATATTCATTTGTATAAGCCACAAATCAATCAATATTATCACATTTTCATCCCATACTCAAACTATTTAATAGACCCGAAAAATTGTGTGAATATAACAATGTGAATGTTGAATAATTGGAAGAAAAAAAATCATAAAAAATAACTCAAATATAATAATTTAAATTTTTCGTGTGCCAAAGTTATGCAGACTATTCATGCTACATACTCGATCGATATTTTGTATACATTTATTTCTCGTTGTTAAACATTGAAACTACAAAATTGTATAAAATTTATATTGCTGCGTGGACGATATAAATATTTTAGATGTTGCTACTTTTCTTTTTTTTTATTTAAAACTTATTTTTGTTGAAAATTTTGCTTTGGCATCGAACATGAAGCAATCTCTATATTGACCAATAAATTCATCTTGTTGAAGTAGATTAATAGCAAGTGCTGTTTTGGTGGAGAAAATAAAGTTGTTTTTGAGGGATAATTTAGTATGAGATTTTTGTTATGAATTTATATGAAATTATTTATTGGGGTCAATGAGTTGTTTGGATATGAAATTGCTGGAGGTTTGGTGTGTTGAAAGTTTTTAAAGAGAATAAATTAAAAGTTTTGCTTATAATTTCTCTATTTTATTTCAGTATTTTTAAGTATTCCTCGATTCTAAATTTGCATCTTTTAATCATTTAAATTTCATTGAAAATTCATCGAGAGCCAAAAAAATTAAAATTCACACACCAAACCCACACAAAACCATTTCCTTCTTCTTCTTAACATCCTAGAATTGGTATAATGTGGGTGTAGGGAAAAAAGGATATGACAGGAATAAAAATATGATCATATCCTTTACGTGAGTTGAAGGTAAATTTTGTCTCATTCCAGCAGTCAAAATTTTCTTATTTTTTTATGTTGCATCCCAACAAATGCGAATAGACTAAAAAGAAGTTGATTTCGAAAATTTTGAAAATTTCTGGATCTTTTTACAACGAATTACGAATTTTTTCGAAAAATAAATTAATTTTTTTATTTACAAAATCTTTATTTTTAAAACTTAATACGACTTATGATTTGTCGAAATCTATAGTTAAACGTTTATTTTACTAGAATCAACACTTCAAACTAAGATCCTAATGAAATTTATTAACTTTTTTTTTCAATTTTAATTTTTGGAGCAAATGTAAACAAACATATTTGTTTACAAAATTTTTCGAAAATAAGTTTATTAAAAAAATTAATTTTGACGGAAACTAGTCGTAGATTGATCAAAAATATAACATATTGTTCAATACATATAATCGCTTTGTAGTGAAAAAACTTCTTAATAATTATTAAATTCTAATTTTGAAGATATTTATATTTCAACGGAATAATTAAATTTGAATTTATTGAAATTTATTTTTGCCGCGTTCGAAAATTAAGTACCAAAGTTCGAAAATTAGTTCTTATCCGCATTCGTTGGGTTGCATCATTTTGAAGGCAATTCAATTTTTTTTCACTCTCAATTCGCTTTTTCCTCATGACTGATTTTGCATACACAATCATCATACGATGAATTTGCACAAAAAAGGCTTGATTATTCCACACACATTGGAAATGAAATAAAAGTTTTTTTTCATTTATTTTGCAGGTTTTTGAGGAGCTTTTTTTTATTGTTGCTGTTACTTAATGATGGTCCATTGAAAGGAAATTGAAGTGAGGTGCTTGAAAATTTATCGATTGAAAAATTGAAATGCTTTTGGATTGAGGTATGTGATGGAAATTTTTACTGTTGCTTAAAGTCAAAAATTGCATGAAATTAAAGAATTATTTAATATTCAGCTGTTAGGCTGCTAGGCTATTAAATAATCATAAAACTCAACCAAATCATTCCCAAGCAGACAAGAAAAATTTCTCAACAATTTCTGATCTTTAAATTGATTTCATTCCAACACTAGGACGTTTCTCAATTAAGTCTCGAAATAAGAAAAGTTTTGACATTCCATCGTAAAGTCAGAAAGAGGAAAGAGAAGGAGAAAAAAAAAGAGTTCATCGTGTGGTTCAAAACGATAAAAATTATCGTTCATTTTAATTACACTATAAAATACATCCGATTCCATTTCTTCCGTTGAGAAAGTTTTACTCTTTCTGCTCTAAATGCTAGCGACAAAAACACACACAAAAAAATATTTTTATATATTTTTATATCAATGTTCGGGGTCGTTGAGTTGATATAAGTGTACCAAATAAATAGCTGTGACAAAAATTAACAGAAAATTTTCATGAACAAATTCTTCATGATGCGGAGTTTAATAGCATTTTTTGTGTGTGTGTCTGTGCTGTTCGAAAAATTTTTTTTATATTCCTTTTTTTTGTATATCGCGTCACATTTTGAATGAAAATTTATTTGTTGTGTTTTTTTATGAAATGTCACGCATATTCAATCACATTCTGATTTATTTTTATGGTTATGTTTCATATACCTTTTTTATGCCCCTGTTAAAATTTAGGAGAGTATGTACGAGGTATGAATTATGTCCTTGATGATATTTTTGTCAGGAAACATGTTAAGTTGAGGTCTTGTTATCTTTTCATAGATCTTGAATTATTGTGATTTAATTTGGAGCTTTTTTTGAATTTTTTGGGTTATTTGGATCAAAAAAAAAAAAAAAAATAAAGGCTAAAATCTTCTCTGTCTTCAAAGGTTTGAAAATTTGGAACTTTAAAATTTTTTTCAAAATTTTTTCTTAAAAGATCTTAATTGTAAAATAATCTTTAAAAAACACAAAAATAATAAAATAAGAGGTGAAAAATGAAAAAAAAAAAAAAAATTATTAGTCATCCATAAAGTCCCAGTCTATCAAGTGATATGCCAAAAAACACATTTTTTCCGTTTCATCTCTAATTTAAATTCAACAACAACATCCGACCATCCTCACCTATTCAAAATTTAAATCTCTTAATTTTCATAATCTGAAAAAAGGTTCAATTCCTACAAAATGTCTACAAGGCACACGTGAAGAGATGTAAAAGAAGAAGAAAGGAAATATTTTATGTGACTTCCATCACATTGTTTAGCATCTTATTTTCCTTGATGTATAAATTTGCGTGCCTCTCCATATTTTCTCTTCAGGACATACACACATCCACACATGCACAAAAAATACCCAACTTACATGCTTAAACTCTTTTCGAAAAAAAACACCATGAAAATGAAGAATAAGAGATTTAAAACAAAGATGACTTTTTATTCTTGTTGATCTACCTTTATAATGGCTCTATATTCTATAACAATATTGAAGAAAATTTATTCCATCCTGTCCTTTTTAAAAAAAAAAATAAAAAAGTAGCATCGAATGAGAAAGGAAACAAAACGTGATGTCATCTCGTATATGTTAGCAACTCCATTATTTTATGTTTTACAAAACATTTATCTTGTCTTCTTCATATTTACCATAATTTTAATATGCTATACATCATATCTCATAACGAGTTTTCGATTTGAATGTCCTTAAAGCATCACTTCTTATTTCCTTTAATAAAAAGTAAAGGCAAATGAGTTAAAGTTGAGGATTTATTTGGGGACATGAATTAAGAGAATAGAATAAGATAAATTTTCATTTTCTTGATAACATCTTTGCTACAACCACACAAAAAGATTAAGCATTGAGGATGGTAGACCATACCAGAAATAGAATGTGGTTAAATGGTAGTTGAAACAAAGTTTCTCTCATTCAGAAGTCAATTCTTGATTACTTGATCTTGTGGCTTCTTTTTCCATGCTATGAAAAGAAGAATAGATGTTTGTATGTACAATATCTTGAAGGATGTAACCTTGAAAAGTACTTGCTTTGAGAAATTTATTAAGATTCACAAGCTCTTGGCTTGAATAATTCAAGATGCGTTGGAATTTCGTTCAAATAAACTTTTAGTTTTTTTGGATCATGGAACTGTCATGAATAAGGTTGGATTAATTATGGATGTAGATAAGCGCTAAGGATAAGGTCGATAGATGGTGGATTTTGAAATTAGTTTCTTTATTTCCGTTGACTAATTAATGTATTTCCATGGAAAATCCTTCGTAAGTTGGTTTGACATTTGTGGTTTTGAGTTTTGATTAATTTTTCAAGCATAAAGCATGGATCCACGGGTTGACACGTTCAACCAAAACAAAAAGATTTTTCATGCGATTTCATCTTTTTTCATCTAGAAAAAATAGAAAATTTCATCCAAAATAATAGGATATTTCATCCGGATGAACCCTAGGTATGAATCTGTGGATGATAGAAAAAATGTCAAAATTGACGATTAGGTTTAGTTGAAATGTAAGTTTCATTTTACGTGAGACTTTATTGTGATTGTTGGATTTTTTTGTTGATTTTTTTTTTTTTTTTTTGCCAAAATCGAACCCATTTAAAATTGACAAAATTCATTAACGAATCCCAAAACAATGCTCATTACATCATCTCCAAAATAGATCTTAAACCAGCAATATATGAGCATCCATTAAAATTACGTCAGTTTAACTTTAACACAGAAGTGAAAAAAGCTTCCTTAAACATTCCTCCACTGCTCATAAGTGGAAGCAATGATGCTAATAAATAAGATGAATGCAAACATTGAGAAGAGCAAAATTAAATTATGGAAATGATTTAAAAGGAGCGAACAAGAAAGTTCATTAATAGGATAAAGAGAAAGTTTTTCTGCTGTATCGGCTCTTCCTTGTACGTTCATAAAAAAATGTGCACATAAAGCTTTATTTGTGCTACATTTTTTCCATCAGTATTTTAGCTGCTTGCTTCTCTTGTTGTTATTAATAATGGAGCTTTAAATGTATGTTAATGAAATCAAAATATTAAGGAGAATCTTGTTATATAATTTTCATACCTTTATGTTCCATGCAGATTCTCGTTTTTCTCCGACTAGTTGAATTTATGGTGAGATGTAAGATGAATGTGATTATATTTTGATAGTATTCTTTTAATAAATTTTAATCTCATCACGTGCCTCAGTTTCTGAAAAAAAAACTACGGTTTTTAGCTGTAATAAATTGTTATTCTACCATCTTAAAGGTTTTATTTTCTACATTTAGGGAATATCCCAAAAACTAGTTCAATATACTTAAAATATTCCAAACACAAACCTATTGTTTACATATAAATATAATTTGTAAGAAAAAAACTCATCAAATCAAATTTCCCGCTCTTAACATTTTCTACAAAGCCACAATTTAAATGATGTAATCTAAGCAACAAGAAGAAAATGTTTTGATACACGATACATTTACATTCACGTGAACGTTTTTTCCATCAACAGAAAAAAAAAAAATCTTAAAATCGCTGTAAAATGCGTAGGCATAAGATGTGACGTAATTCTTTTAAAATGCTTTCATTTATTTTTTAATAATCGGAAAAGAATTTTGAGGTATGCTATATTTTTGTCACATGATCGAAAGCTGATTTGGAAACATATAAAAAAAATTTAATATCACAAAAAAATTTATATTCGTTACAGTCTTTTCATTGGAATATTAAATTTTTTTTTATGTATTCAAATTCCTTAAAAATGTCATGAGCATAAATTCTGAA